>OY735210.1:26773440-26820940 GCA_963457665.1 Thysanoteuthis rhombus | reverse complement strand
TGATGGACAATGATCATACTAAAAAAAAAAATAAAAATAAGTGCTGTAATTTTTAGCTAACCACAAGACAACTCCTGTGCCTCAGCCGCCCCTAATCTCCAGATTTGGCCTCTGTCGACCTTTTTTGCTTGTCAACTCAGGAAAATCATTGATTTTAGACAATAGAAGACTATAGCCCAGTGCATTGAAAAGGTCTGGTTTAAATGCTAGATAAAATCACCAAACTTTCTGAAATGATAACTCAGGTATATATGATCAACGTTTCAAATAGCTCCAATTAAAATCATATTTTCTCTGTGGTGGCTATTACCCAAGATGAATGTTATTAGAGTTATGTGAGTCTAAATAGGAAATAGAATAACTTACAGACCTGATATTAATACTAAAATAAAAGTATCTACCACTAATCTGACCCTGGGGATTCTAAAAATACCCCATTTACTACCCAATATAAATGATATAATCCCTAGAGGCTATTTCAAGGTCATCAACAACACATTACTTAGTATTGACCAAAATGAGATTTTATTTGCTTTAAATTACGTTCCAAAACATAAACTTTACACTGCAAGTGAAACAGACTCAGATACGTGTTCTCACAAAATTACTATTTAGCTGCTAATATAAGTTCACAAAATGGAATGATATAAACGAACACACATTCTATTCCTATTGGCTATTTTTGCTCTGCCATTGAAACTGGAATCAGGTACTGCAACAGCGTTCGCGGCTTAGTAATGCAACCCAAAGTTAACGAGGATGATGTTAACACTTTCATAGCCGAAGCATACCATACACGACAGATGGAAAATTCCATCTCCTTCTCTTGCCTGTAGAACTTTCTTCACTTTGGGATAAAACAATCACTTTTGTGTATTTTGTAGCTGTATCATACACCAATTAAATACAGAAAAATAATCATTGTTTTATATTCATTACAAACAATAATCAAAGGTAATTAAAGAGACACGGGTGACTATGGCAGGGTAATGGTGTCTCATTCACCAGGGGATTGGGTAAAATCAGAATAATTTGATATCATTTCACGTCACATGTATTATCGTAGGATCCTATCTTCGAAAATGGCCGCTGCTACAATAATAACAATTTTGCTCAGAACCATTGAAAATATCAAATGTAATTCCCTTAAGTACCAGCCAAGGAAGTTTTGTATTTTTGTCCAACATGTGAAACTATTGTCACTAAGGTGGGAAGAAGGAAATGCCCCATGAGGTCTACACAGAATACCTTGGAACAACTTCCAAAATACATTCCGGAACTAAAAGAATCGCTGGGAAATGTGTATCAATAAAGAAAGTGGCTATTTTGAAGGGGACGTGTCTCATGAGGTTGTAAGAATAGCAATAAATTTGTTTCGGGACACACTTTGTATATTTGAATATATACCCTCAAGATTACTGGATACAACATGAACTAAATATAAGACCAAGAACGATTGAAATGTGATCGTAGCAACAAAGACAAGAGAATCTACTGTCATGAACGGTGTGATTTTTTTTGTTTTATCTTTGGTGATCACCAAGAACCCTTCAGCTTGAAAGTCATAAGTTTTTTTAGATAAAAATATCTCCTATCCACCCCCCCCATTAGAAACAATGGACTTTTCCACCGAAATTATTTATTTACTTTCTTTTCTGAAAAAAGTCATCAAATCAATTTCAGGTAAGGTAGTCATCCCCGTTGGGATTTTGGTTGACACCACTTTTGGCTTTTCGAAAAAAAAAAAACAACCCCAAAACGGTGAAATGCGAGAGTAGTGTTCAGTTTCCATTTTGCAGTGAGGCGTTATAGAGGCAGCGCATATCCTCTCTTTCTATTTCATACATACCAGTCTCCCGTTTCTCCCATCACCACGATATCGGATGACTCAGCCCGCTATACCATACTGGGCATTTTGGGTGTCTATGGACGCTAAAAAACCTTTCCAAAATAAATTAATGGTAATCGCTTTTCTGCTTTGCACCATCTCAGTGTACAAAATGTTTCTATAAGAGCATTGAATTATTAGAGGGAATAACAAGTAATTTTTCTAATGGTCAATTGATTCTCACACTTGTAAAATATTGTTATATGTAATTATTCCGTCAAATTGTTAAGTTTTGGCTTTAATTAAATACAACAAAATTGGACATTTGACCTTCTATTATGACAACATTGGCAGCTGGCAAAAAATGATCAGATTGGATGATGTTTATGACGTTACATCTTATAATAATATCCCACTTCTTCCCCTCCCTATTCCTGTTGTTGAACATAACTGGGGCCAACCGACCAAAAAGCGTCTCAGAGAGATGTGTGAATTCATCTCCAAACAAAAATATGAGGATTCTGCGCCGAAACAAAGGAAATACTTCAAATTGAGTGGGGTTTTTTTACTATAAGTTAAAAGTAGGGGAGTCTTTCAGCAGAAGCAGGGCAATCAAAACAACAAAAGTCTGTATACTTGACCAATTCATTTATAGAACAAGAAATCTGTATCCAATTTTCACTCGTAATATCTGGATGATTTTATTCTGAATCGATTCTGAACTTTGGTGTTTTTGTCAGTTTCATTCAAAGTATGGAAAAATCAATGATGAGTTCAGAATAAAAAGAAATGAGTCGCATCAGAGTTTGGTGTAAAATCGATGATACTTTCTTTCATTCTATGTTTAAGGAAACGAAGGAAAACGTTAAACATTCCGCCTCAAGGTAGTATTTGCAACCTTCCTTGAGCTATTTTGAAAATTCTTCTTTCTCTCGATTTTTCATTCTTTCGTCCTTTCTATCTTTCTTCCTTCCTTTCTTTCTTTCTTTCTTTCTGATTCTATCTATCTCTCATTTTCTTTTTAGGTACCTTTCCTTTTTTTTCTTTTGTCTTTCTATTCTTTCTCTCTTCTTTTTTCCTCTCAGACTTTCTTTCTTTCTTCTTTTCTTTATTTGAATTTTTTTGTTCTGAGTAGATTCCTCTATTTCCTTTTCATTCTCTTTTTTTTTCTTCTCCGTTACTTTCGTTACTTCTTTCTTTGAAACACTCTCTTTTGAAAGAGTTTACGTATATTTTCTCCTTCTTTTAATTCTTCCTCTTTTCGTTTTTACGTTTTTAAGCTATTTTTTTTTTTTACGTTGGTCTTTCGGTCATCCCTTATTTCACTCTTTCTCTTTCCTTCTTTCTTTTTTCTGTCTGTCATCCTTTGGAAAATTTTTTCTTTCATGTAGAATCTGCTGTTCCCCTTCTGTTTTTTCTTTAATTTTCTTCCTTTTTTTTTCCAGTGATCCTTTCTCTGAAGCAGTTTCTCACGGGTGGGTCATTTGCCTTTCCCTTTTTTATCTTCCCTCTTTTTTCCTTCTTTCTTTCTGTAGCCCTTCCTATGGCTGATGTTTTTAGTAATCATCAACTAACACTGTCACCAGAACTGTCAATATAAGTTTCTCTCAGTTTTTAGGTTAGTCTATCTGGCTGGTTGGCTGGCTAACTATTCATTCATGCTATGCCACCATAGGTAGATGGTTCAAATCTTAAACTTTCATTCCTTATTATTTCTAGAAAAGCATTTTTGTTTTTTATTCTATCCCATATCCGACCTGGGAAAATAGGATTGTTGTGAGGGTTCAATTTGCATTGATCCCTCACTTTGTGCCCGCTTGGTTTTTGAAAATTCAGACATTGTTTTTAGTGACCACTGCCGCGAAAGAACTTTGATATTCATTGATCTGATTTTTGAATCGACCACTCGCAACACGGCATGATGTCAAAAGACATTGGTCGTATGAAGGTTTTTATTGAGTGACTAACCGGACCTAATTTTTCTTCCTTCTGTTTTTTCTCATCAATGCGTGACGATGTAATTTATCTCTACCCTGGAGAAATCTTTTGATTGCATTATTGAAACTTCCTCCAATATTCCTTCTTAATCAACAACAAAGGTACCTCCAAGGGCAAATTAACCAGCATAATTGATATTGGTTTTAATAAGCAGGATGTGCTCAACAAGAAAAATCTGAACACAGTTATTAATAGCTGAATGAGAACAATTCATCCTAAAGTGGAAATTTGAAAAAAAAAAAAAAAGAAAAAAGAATTAGCTGGAGAAATCTTTCTAAAATCTCTGAGGCCTTTTAACTGTATGAAATTATAATTCGTAAATAAAATGCATTTTGGTTATAAGATGAATGAATCCTTTTGGTTGGTTTCATGTGGAGTTTTTCAAATCTTCTCCCAAGTTTTTTTTTCGTTTTTTTTTTTTTTTCCTGATAATCAAACTCTTTCTTTCCCTTTTGAAGCAACAACTATTCTTGGGGCATTAAGTTTCTTTATGTCTAAATGTTCCTTCCTTCGATTTGCATTTGAGATGACAATGATTTCTCTCTCTCTCTCCATTCCTCCCTCTTTCTCTCCCTCTCTCTGTGTATCTCTGTCTTTCTGTCCCTGTCTCTGTCTCTATCTGTCTGTCTCTCCCTCTCCTCTCTCTCTCTCTCTCTCTCTATATATATATATATATATATATATATATATATATGTATATATATATATATACATATATACATATATATATATTGGTATATATATGTATGTGTGTGTGTGTGTGTGTGTGTGTGTGTGTGTATGTGTGTGAATGGCATTTTGAATCTGTTCCAATTTTTAAATAACTGGCAGCTTTTAAGTAATTTACGGTTAGGACATTATACAACATGCACACACACACACACACATACACACACACATGCGCGTGCACACACATATGTATGTCTGTGTGTATGGGTGTGTTTGTGTGGATGTGTGTGTTTGCACATATGTAATGATCAAAAATACGCACGCATACATTCATCCCCACACACATATATTTATATATAAGATCACAAAATCCTGGCATCTGGGAATAATTTCAATTTTTTTCATCACTTGCCAGTATGAAATATTAACCCTTTCGATGTCATCTCTATCCCTGGTAATTATGTTTTAAAGTAATCCTCTTGGATGAGAAGGGAGGTAATGACACCCCGCTAAAAAGGGGTCTGTTAAAAGTTTTTCATCTCTTTATTATTTGTTTACTGTTCAATCAGCTGAAGCTGCTGGTGATCACTCTACATTATTCCTCCGTTCGAATCTGACTCGTTACCAGGTATTTTAACCCCGAAATTCGTCACTTATGTACAAGTGATATTCAAAGTTACTCTCATTCTCATCCTCGGGCAACAGCTATCCAGAATTTAATAATTATGTTTTATGAGGTGAAATTACGATTGTATTACAACTATCCCCTGACCAAACTGTAATAACTGAGCTTGCTCTTTAGAGATAGATGAGGCTATCTTTCTCAATTGTATGGGTGGGGCATCGTTGATCACTTCTTTTAATTAAAAATCATCCTGTCAATCGATTTCATTCAGTTTACAAAAAAAGCAAAACACGACGAGCATTTCTTTTCCCTCTATTATTCTTTTTTCTCTTTTCTTAAATTGGTTTTAAGACAGAGTGAAATTGTTTTTTGTTAAATGTTCCCTTTAGTATGCCTAAATTTTGCTAATTAAAGTTTTGGGTTTTTTTCGTGATTGTTGATTTATTTATTTATTTTACAATTCAACAAAATTTTAATAAAAATGTCTAGTTAGTTTCCCTCCGGGGCTTTTCGAATGTTCGTCCCACTTTTACGATAAGAGGCGAAAAAAGAAAATTGCATTTGGCATTTGTTTTGCAAGCCCCCCGACCCTAAAGGCAGCTCACGTCCTTTCCTGGTTCTCCAGTTTTTTGTTGCTCCTAACTCAACGATTTTCAACAACTTAGCCTAATAAACAATGATAACAATTTTTGGTGTCTCTGGACATTCTAAAATTACCTAGTATAAATCAATGACCATTACGTCCTTTCCTCAAGCCATTTTCACGTAGGATATTTTCTTCCCCAAATGCTCCACGGAAATCTGGACATTGATACTGAAAGGAACATATGTATGAATATAACAGCATTGCATACATATATTTAAGCATATATTGAAGCAAAATGTCATATGCCTCCTAGAGTGTAATAGATGTAAATTACAATACGTGAGCTAGTCCAAGTAGCAATTCAACATTAAACTTAATGATTATAGGCACAGAATCAAATCACTCAATCATCCAGGCCTATTCCCACCAGAAGTACACTTCCGCACCCCGGGCATAATTGTGACACAGACACGGGATTAATAATCATTGGGAAAATAGAAAAAATACACCTGCAGGCACGATAAAAATTCTAGAGCGACGTGAAGATATGTGGAACTGGAAACTCGACCCCCCCCTAACGGACTTAAACTACACTTAACAACCTTAACCTCACCGATCATAACCCTCCACTCATAACAACATCACATACTCACACTACCCCTGTTCATGTATGTCCAATATTGGGAACTTCACACTGTCACACAAGACAGGCCCCTACCTGTAAAAACCTTAGTATGGTATTTCATTTGTACAACTCTAAGCCATCTCCCCACCACCTCTCTCTCTCTCTATATATATATATATATATATATATATGTATATATATATATATATATATATATATGTGTGTGTGTGTGTGTGTGTGTGTGTTTGTGTGAGTAATTTTAATAAATAACTAATTTCTCAGAAAGATATCTTTCAAAACAGTTGGCATATAAAATATTGAGATTGATATTAAGAATGTAATCTATTTCATTTCGTTTAATTGTTTCGTTTACTTTTCAAATTAGACGTTATATTTATAAAAATTGGTTCGATAGAAAAATTGTGTTTAACAAAAAAAAGAAAATTATAGTTATTTTTGTTTTGTTTCAAAAGTATAATTATAATTTAGAATAACAAAACAAGAGGGGTTGATAACTTTATTTAATTAAATATGAAAATTCAAGTTGAAATATCGAACGAGGAAATGCAAGTACGTTTAATTAGTTACTATTGATTGAAATTTAGATTTGAAATATGAGGCTTCGTAATTGCAATTTCATTCCTTAAGATTGCCTTTCATAAAATACATGCATTGGATCTTACTTCCGGATTTTTAGTGTGCTTGGTCACTCAAAAGAAACCGACGGATGAACGCCTTTTGGCATCATGCCATGTGTGAGGGTGATCAATCGAAAGTGAAAAGGTTGTCGATCAATGAATAAGTTACTTCTCTCACCTATACTTGGTGGTGATTACTAAAAAAGTCCGAATTTTAAAAAAAACAAAAAAACAAACAAACAAACAGAAGAAAGAAACTTGGACATTGCCGGACACGAACTTAAGGGCGTAGCATGACATGAATTTTAATTATAAAATGAACCCCCATTCAAACCTATTTAGAGGTTAGATTTTCAAAATAATTACGAGTTTTTCCTAAACATAAGGTGTGAATGTCCAAAGTTTGAGTTAATTATCTCCATTGATGTGACCTCTACGCGCGAAAAATACGTAAATAGTCGGAGAGCCAGATCCATTAAAAAACTGAAGAAACCTATATTGATGCTGAGCATGTTAATGTTGATAGTTTGGGATGACGTTTTCTAATAGATAATAATGTTCTATAGTAGCCATGACATTAGTTTTGGCATTCATTCATCGTATAATACATTTGGAGACGAATGCATCTCTTTCGTCGTCTCACACCTACAGACCCTTTCCTTAACGATTTGACTTCTATCAAGCTGAACAGTCTCGACGAGTCATGGCGATCAATGAATAGTTTTGGTCAAACTCTGACTTCAGAGTTGACTCTGTTTTCCCTGGATAACAACAAGTACAATAGCAATGACCAAGACACTGATCCTCACCAAAACCACAACCGTTTAAAGCTACTGAAAAGGCTGAAATATGACCTTCAACCAAATTCCGACCTGACTAGAAAGTCTATGAAGAAAGATTTGGGTCAACGAAACCCTATTCCCTGTAGGAGACTTTTTGCAGTTTATATCTAGGATTGTTTCAAATTATATCTAGGACAAGAAAGTACCAAGGATGCACATTCATCTATCAACCTCATTGTCAGAGAGATATATTGAGCATGGCTCCAACTAAAATTTAATCAGTTTTTTCGTAGTCTATTGTGAACCCTTCCACAAAATGTCATTGGAATTAATCATCTTCGGATATATTGCATGGACAAACGTGAAATGTCAGCGATGACATGAACTATAGACGTATAACTGAGATGTAAGGGAGATAATTTTGCATTGTATCACTCCAAAATTTAATCAATTCTTCAGGGTTCTATTGTCCACCCTTCCATCAAATAATAAGATTCTTTATTGTGGGGTCAGACATGATCTCGTAGGGATATTATGATCATGACATTGGGGAAGTTATTGTGCGCGAATCCTCTCTTGCTACTTTGTGCGGACAGTAATTAGCATGTGCATGAATGTATGAAAAAGAGAAACGGAAAAATATCTCTCAAATCAAACAGCTCCTGGATCCGCTCTCAAACCAAACCACTTTATCCTTACCTCGTAACCCATCCTTTCACAAATCGACAATATCACGTGAATAGAGTGACGAACAGTCAAACGCCGGAAGATGCATTGGAATTCAAATATCTCTCCAACATCGTTCAAAGAGGTAATGATCGAAATTTTAATGCCATTATCTAGAAAAAAATATCTTTATACTATTTCATTAAGTCTCCTCTCAAGGCCAAATTTAAGATTATTTTTCTCGTTGACTGAGAACTGATTATTGCTAAAATTCAGATATTTTAAATGCTCGGAGTTTAACTCCGAAGCAGCCAGTCTTGTTTCTTTCCTTTATAGTGTCAATCCTTTCAATCAATCCAAATATATAAGTATGCTCTCAAATACATCCAGCTGCTTGAACGTTTAGCAACACGGGGAAATGATTCGGTGAGGAGAGTTCAAACTCCAAGATAGTTAACTTTCATTTCGAATTTATACCCTTGGTAAAAGCATAGATCCATCTCTTGTCACTACAAATATGGGTTTAATAGCAGGGCAAGCTCAACTCTGTAGTTAACAGCTAGTATAAGAGACAGACAACTCTGAATTCAAACGGGAAGAGTTTAACTCCTTTGTCTTGTGTCGTGAAAAGTTGGCAATAGGCTGACTAGGGAATGTGTTACCGAAATGTACGGTTGAAGGGTCAGTCTTTGGTTAGGGCCCGACGGGGCTCACAAGCCGAGAGCAGATCATAATCAATTGCTCAAGTAAAATATTGGAGATTAATAATGAAATAAAAATGGCTGCTTAGATGAACACAACCACTGTCCTCACGACACGATGAGTTCAAGTAAATAAAAGCGCCCATCTCTTGAATGACAAGTTGCAATGATGTATGCGTCATGCATCAGCTTCGTCATGTACCAAGTTTGGTCTGGTTTATTTTTACACTTCATATGAATACCCCCTTGGCATGATGCAAGCTCACCAAGGGGATCATCATCATCTTCATCATCTTCATCACCATCCTGTTAGCGTCCGTTGTTAGATATAGACCTTCAATAAAGTTTGTCTGACGTGGGCATCGCAGAGCCAATACTTCCTGATTTTATCTAGCTCGTCAGGCCATCTTACTTCAGCGAGTCTCTCATTAGGCTACATAAAGTCTCTGAGTCCTTTCAACTAGACAAAGAAGTGAAGCTAAATGATACCAGTTCCCCCAATCTCTTCATAATCTGTTTTGAAATGAACCCCCGAAACTTAGAATGGGAACACAAAAGAATCAGGATAGACGGAGAAATAGTCTCAGAATTGCCAACAAAAGTGTCCTCTTTGCTAATACTCTTCAGAATCTCCAAATAATGTCAGACATAGTTGATGAAGCGAACAAGAAAATTGGCCTCCACATGAACTTAAGCTGAACAAATGTCTAGCGCAACAGACATGTCAAAACAAAGACAAAAGACCAAGGGGCTACTTCCATCCTAATCACACTGCTAAGTGCGCAGGGGAAAGTATCGTTACGAGTTGTTTTTTTTTTAATACTCGAACCTCGGACCGACCTCGGGACCATCTGCGTGTAATACAGACGTGCAAACAATTACATTATCCGAGCGTACAATATTCCTATGTCAAGCAAAAGTGAAAGATTAAAAAAAAGCAAAACAGCATGGATCAATACTATAACACACTTTTGTTGTTTTATGGGTGAATTATCTTCAACCCAGTTAGAATTAGGACAGTGAGGCTGACAGTAAAACAAGGGGCAGAGTAAATTGGATTTTCCCCGGAGTGTTTAATTACAGTGACCTAGTGAACGATCAAATTGAACATGGTAAATAATCAAGAGGGTTCCTGCCAAAGGACAATAGTTATTAAGATGGTGTCGCAGGCCAAATCCTTAGTATAGTGAGTTTGATTCTCATTGGGTTGGATTGTTCCTGAGTAACTAGCGCTCAACAACCTCTCGTATATATATATATATATATATATATATATATATATATATATATATATATATATATATATATATATAACTGTATATATATACAACTGTATATATATATAACTGTATATATATATATATATATATATATATATATATATATATATATAGATATATATGTGTGTGTATACGGACATTGGTATATACGAACGTGTTCAGTCATACGCAAACGAGAACACACACACAAATTTTATTTATATATATATATATATATATATATATATATATATATATATATATATATATATATATAAGTATACGTATAGAAAGATTGGCGGGACAGAATAATCCTGCGCTAGAACAATCTAATAACGAGCGGAGGGTTTTCCTTAAAATCGAAGGTTCGTACTATCCTATTGTTGCCACTCGTTCGGTAAATAAAAAGTACATTTGGAATTCTGCAACGTTTATCATCTGGTATATCAAAAGACAGTTTGATCGACCCCATTCTTTTTTCGAATTTACTTGACGTGTTTGCCGCATTCAACGAACATCGTTCGGTAAAAGAAAAATAATTGCGAAATATTGTCCCGGTGTTACCCAAAACAGTAAATATGCCGAAGAAATCTGTCATATTAAAAGAATGACACAGCATACCTAACAAGAAACGTAATCCTAATTTCAGAAATTTTTTTTTTTTTCCAGAGTTTTTATTCGACTCGAATTTTTTCAATTTCAAAAACAGAAGTTGTGAAGATTTTTAATCATCCCTGTCACGTGAAATAGCATTTAAAGAAAATTCAAATTCAGAATTAAATATTATCCGCTTGAAAAGATTATTTACGCCAGTCATAAGCATCATGAGTACTTTAGCTCAGGGTATTATCAATATTTTTCGCTACTATTTACCTCCATCTAACTTCATTACCTCCAGCTGATGCTGGATGAACTAAACGGGGAAAGCAAAAAAGTTGGCCTCCACATGAACTCCAGCAAAACAAAGGTCATGTGCAACAATCACTTCGGAAATGGCATCAAAATGATCGAAATCGAAGACGTATAACTGAAGAAATCAGACCATTTCATCCGCTTGGGACAAAGAATCTTCATGAAATTCTCAAAAGAAGAAAAATGGGCCGAATAATCACTCCAGGATGGGGAGCCTTCGACAGAGCAAGCTCAACCTTCGTGAACAAGATATCCCATCAATCCTAAAAGGAAATGCATCCTCTCGATAGTCACTTATGGACTTGAAACATGGAACCTAACAAAGAGACAGAGCCGCAGACTGATGAACATGCAACTTGCACATGAGAGAATCATGCTCGATCTCACAAAAAATCACAATTCACAAGAGAGAAAAGTGAACATCATAGAATCCATTAGGAAACTCAAATGGTAATGGGCTGGTCATGTTGCAGGGATGGCAGACGACCGTTTGACATCACAACTCACTACATAGATCCCCAGAGATCACAAGCAAACCGACGCCGGCAGAATACGCGACTGAGAGACCAACTAAACAAATTCAGAAAGTATTAGCTCAGTGACGCCCACAATAGATGAATGTGGGAAATCCTGGGTAAGTTTATGTCCATCGATGGAGATCAAATGAATGATGATGATGATGATGATGATGATGATGATGATGATGATGATGATGATGATGATACATTCTACTCTATCATTGTTGCATTTCATTTGCAATTTTATTCGTTTCAAGTTCCTACAACCTGGACTAAGATTGAATTGCAGTCAAGTACAGCACGTACAAAGCATCTGGAGATATCCAATAACTGAAATTTGTTTTGTTTTAAAATCAAATCGTATAAGAAAACTTCGTATGATAAAATTTAAAAAGGTGTTGTCAATCAATTATCTTGTATTAATAGACTATTGTTTGCTGGTGGTTTTTGATAGAATTATTGCACTTTTCCAAAGTAAATTGATATTAGTTTACTGATAAGACAAACATAAAGGAGAATATATTGAATATTAGGGGATTGTCCTGTACAGGATCATTTTTTCGGGAAAACTGGAAAGTATTGAATGTTCATTATGGTCCACATGTTTGCAAAATTCAGAATGTTTGGCTTTCTCTTTTTCGCTTTTCCCCAAATTTAACCTTTATCGCAGATTTCATACAACTATTATATATATATATATATATATATATATATATATATATATATATATATATGTGTGTATATATATATATATATGTATATATATATTGAAATAAAAGAGTCACTACACAAATACGTTTAAACATATCTGTGTAGTATATTGTTTATTTCATTTTTAAGCTCTACTTTCACCCAACTGTTTAATGTTAAAAATATCGAGTACTTTATGAAATAAACCTATCATGCATTAGAAAATGCATTATACAATACTATATTACGTCGTAATCCCGATTTTCATTACATATATATATATATATATATATATATATATATATAAGAGAGAAAGAGTGGGGATCCGCAAGACAATTTACTCTGAGCTCTTCAGAATGCTATTTAGAATGTTCCTCATCAACAGTTGAAAAGTGATTTAGATATTCATCAAAGTGCTCAGGCCACCTTTTAGGCATACTTACCGGGTCTCAAACCAATTTTTTCCCGTCCTTGAAACGTAGTGTTGTGACTTGAAGAGAGTCCATATAACTCTCTTAGAAGATTATATAAGAGCTTTGTATTATTGGAGTCTGATGCTGCTTGCATCTCATCAGCTTTTTACTCCACTATTCATCTTCCATATCACGGAGTATTTACTGTTTTTCTTTCCATCATTGCAATATCAATTCTTTTTTCTTTCTTATGCGGATAACCTATTCTGCAGAAGAAAGTAATCTCCTTTTTTCTCTGGTAATAACTCTTCAATCTCTATATCATTCTGATCGAACCAATCTTGATGATTCATCTGTAGAGACCCTAGAACCTGGCTGGCAACACAATTTACCGATTCTTTGAGAGTGGGCCAATCATCTCAAATGTCGATATCGTCCATTGCAGTTTCTGACCACTTTTTTTATCTTTCCCATCTTTCAGAAGAGATAAATTCAGTCTTCTTTGAAGTGAAACCCTCCTGCCAATCTAACTTTTCGCCTCACAGCCAATTCCAATTTGGCGCGTACCGATCGATGATCAGTCCAGCATTCAGCGGCGAGAAGAACTCGCACCTTGCAGACATCTTCGAGATCATGCCTCTTTACAAAAATATAATCCACGAGATGCCAAAAATGTAATCCTTGATGCAATCAGTATGTTTTTACTTGCTCTCCTGTTGGGACATAGTGTTAGAAATACACATTTCTAAATCCTTGCTTATCTAGATACAGTGCAACGTTGTTGTCACGCTCTCCAACCGATTTCATGTCTCTGCCTCCCTTGGCATTGAAATCACAAAGAACAATGGTTTGATATGCTATGGGCTCATTGCACAGATTGACTCTCAAAGCATGAGAGAACTTTTTACCTTTATCAGCAGCAGACACGGTCGGCGCATATAAACCGACTGGGATTACATATCACCCCATTGGTAACGAATTTCTCATCAGGTCACGTGCCTAATCAAAGCTTCTAAACTCTCACAAAAATAGAAGTTTTAAGAGCAAATGCTATGCCAGACTCTCTCTTCGCCAATCTCTCTTTCTAGCAGAAGAGTTCAATCTCCAGACTGTCTCGTTAAGTTATGCTCCCCAGTTGACCACGTTTCCGACTGCGCGGTGATACCCAGCTTGTAGTGCTGAAGTTCTTTAGCTACCAAAGCCGACCTTCTTTCTGTTCACTTTGAAGACCAAGTATCTAATAGCATCCTTGCATTCCGACTACCAATTTTTATTGGCTTCATCACAGCTGGGTGCAAGATCGTGTCCCAGATTCGATATTCTTGGGTGTCTACTGAGCAAAGCCTTTTTACATTCTATGATTCCAGAGCCATCGTAATATCTATGTGCAGAGATAATGAGAAAGAAAGAGAGAAGAGCGGAGAAAGAGTGACCAGAAAACTTCGCAGCTATAAACATTGAAAAACGTTTTCAAAAAATCTGTTTCACTTTTGTCTCTTATTTCCAATATCGGTTAAGGTAATTTCATTCTGGGCCTTCTCCGTTTTACATATACTTTGTTATTACAATACGATGTGTGAATTTTCTCTTATTGGCATCATCAGTTGTTTGCCATGTAACAGTTTCAGGGATTTTAAAAACAAAACTGTTATATCAACATGACACTTTAGCAGTGTTGATTAAACACCACTGCCCTTGCAGCTATGATTTTGATATATAGCTTATGTCATACATGTAATTTGTTATTCCACCCAGGGTATTTTTGTAATGTGTTGCATTATTGATGTTATTTCATATTACTAACCATTTAATATTTTGTTACAATGCTTAATCATGTAGGTAACCCCAAAATGTATTTAATAATCAGGGATTTATTGCATGACAACAGATGTAATTTGCTGTTCATGTCACTTCTACTGAGTGTTCACCTATGTGAATATTAAATCCATCACACTGGTTATGATATCCGATTGCATTCAAACCAACTTATGATATCATCTTTAAGAATACTATTTACATATAAAAACTTCCTAGAGTTGATTTCCAACCAACATATTCAACCAAAGAATTTACCAATTTTTCCACTAACCTTAAAGCAAATATTTTCGTCGTATACCATCTTGCTTCTATCAGATTTTTCCCTTTAAACTATGAAATAAATTACTTTTATGGACATGTGCATGAAAGGAAGCCTAACCACATTGTAGCAGGTAGAAACACCACAAGGGGCCATTCCATTAAAATCCAATTTGTTTCTTGGCATTCCATGTGTGATCTCCCAACCCGCTCCAGTATATATCGATCAGACAAATGGACTCGTGCCAAATGTTTTCCCCTTTCCTTGGTTCCAGTCATTACAATGATCTTTCACCCTGACAAAGCCTGGATCCATCTCTTCCGGCTGCCTGATTCAATGAGATTAATATGCAAAACTTATCACTGAATAGCTTCAAAATATTGGACTTTTCAACTGCAATGAATTTACTCTTTTTTAAACCTAATATATCAATGATCTTTTTTTCACGTGGATTAACTCGTATATATCCCGCTATTAAAAAGATTATAAACAACAAAATGCGACGGGAAATTAAATATAAAAGAAAGTATATTTTTCGATATTATTGTAACTTATCAGAAAATACTATTAACGCACACATGCACACACACACACACACACACACACACACATATACACATACACACACACACATATATATCCCACTGAGCTATCTGGAATGCTATTCACAATTCCCTCATAAACAGTTGAAGAGCGATTCAGAAATTGATCGAAGTGCTCAGGCCACTTTTTCAAGATACTTACCTGGTTTCAAACAAGCCTCTTCCCATCATTGGACACACACACACACACACATGCACACACACACACACATGCACACACACACACACATGCACACACACACACACACATATATATATATATATATATATATATATATATATACACCCCTACGATTTGAAGGTTAAGCATTAATATGAAAACCTTTTCTACTTCGAGTACAAGTACATGTTTTTTTTAAACTTAGACGAAATGGTTACTACGGCCTTGATACATATATACAGATTTCATTACATCGATGAAAAAAAACTGCCTCTTGATCGTTCTAATTCCCGACATTTCGTTTGATTTTTGGGACACCCAGGCCATATTGCACCATGTGTGCATTCGGTTCCATACTTACTTCCCGCCCTGATGCGTCTTCGTTGCTTCAGAGACGATCAACAATCGATTCAGAAATACATAGCTGCTCAAAAATAAGCTTCATGTCGACTGGCGCCGTTACAAAAATGCGGAGAGGAAAAGAGAGAAAGGTAAGATATGGTGAGTGTATTTCGACTGCCGGTGAAGTCAATGGAGATGTGCAAAACCTAGCGTACTAATAACCTTCTCTCGTCTGGAGAGAAAACAATACGATAATTCCATCTTTTGTCAGGTAGAATCGAGTTCGTTCATTTCCTATTGTATCCAGTATGCAACCAACGGGCCCGAGCCAAAAGCATTAGCAGAATTCCATTTCCTATGAGACGAGAAAACAATAAAAAAAAAACTCTGTATACAACTTAATCAATTTACTACTATCAAAGGTTAAGTATTTGACTTCCTCAACCTTCTTGGCTTCCCTTCCCTTTACCTCTGCCTCTCGTGTCTGTGACAAAAAAGAAAAAAAAACGCCAGCCTATGAGGATGTGGCTGTTATTGTGCACGATCTCAGATGCAACAGACTGTCGATTGATACTTTCTTTATTCTCTGAATATTTCTGGCGACGAAATTCGAAGTTCTTTGTCGCTACGGCTTAGCCAACCAGAGACAGAGGGATTTAAAAGATATAAAAAAAAAAGCTTGCAGAGGGAGCACGCAATCGGCCACGACTCAAAAGCAACCATGCTACAATCTATCTTCAGTTCCGATTAATACAAGTCACATGCAAAAAGGGAAAAAAAGTGACAACCTGTTTATTCATTTTTTGTTTTTATTCTCAAATCATTATAGATGAAATGTTTTCACCGATACTTTAACATTCGATTCTTCACATGCATGGGAGGCTACAGCGTGCATCATTCCCGATGTCTTCTCGACTTTCTCAAAAATCTCTCGTGTCTCTCAAACACATGTTAACATGACATGCATTCTTCTCCAGAGACTTCCGTTGACATGTAAGAAATCTGCTAAAACATTCATTCAATGTTATGGTTACATATACTGAAATATCTTAAATAATGTTTTGATTACTGCAAGATTTCATGTAGCACCTCGAAGATATTGATCTACAAATTAATGTAGCTAAGTACAAGTTGAAACAAATCACATAACCAACTTAAAAACTGAAGAAACCTGTGCTGAAAGTTTTGGTTGACGCCTTTTTAATCATAACAAAGCTTTTAAAGGCGCAATTTTGAACAGTACAGAAAATCTTCGAACGAATTGACCGCATTATTCGAAGTATACCAGTATAATGACATAAAATATTCTTGTTGTAGAGTGAAGTATTTTAGCGAATAATGAATCTTATTCTTACGCATTCTTAGGCAACGATTTGGCTTTTCTTATCATTCACGACTGACTTTACCGTTACTCCGTCATTTCTGTGCTTTACTTGAGTCTTTTTGAACACTCAAGATATTTTTGCTGCAAGACAAAGTGCATTAATGTGATTGATCATCGAATCTGGCGAATTTTGACCAACTTCCGGCACTCAGTCTGCATGTTGTGCATTGGAAATAGCGCATTTCCAGTGGTCAGTAATCAATGTAAGTTGATCGATCGCTGCTACTTGATACGAATACAGCGGCTCCCAGGAGAGCACTCTGTCATGTGTACCCCACGTAGCAGTTTGCGCCTGAGGAAGCGTCAAGAGCATAGTCTGGTGCCAACGTGGCAAGATGCTCTGATAATCAGCTGGAGAGCATAGGTAGCATACTGTGGCAAAACAATATTACTGTAGCACCTTGTATTCCCAGACGGTCATCCATATCGGTAATGACTGGACTCGATGTTGCTTAACTTCGATGGTGTGCACAACGCAATCTGATTGTATCGAAACAAGTGCAAGCGGTAAATTAGGCTACTTTATGAACTTTTATAAAAAAAAATCTTCTGCGGCTTAAACTTGAAACAATGAGACGCTGTTTTTTTTAAAATTATTTATGATGTCGTTAAATGCAAGGCAATCAAAATAGAAATATCGCCGTTAATCGAAATGTCGTCGTTAATCAAAAAAAGAGATGTTTTTTTTAACACGGTTATGTCATCTGACAATAATTTAATTTAAAAGCGTTCAATATAAAAAAAAATCGACGAAACAAAAAACACTCATTATCTTTCTTTCATTTCAGTGTATTTTTTTTTTTTTTTTTTTTTTGCAAATCGATCCCTGCCCTTGAGAATCGTCGATTCAAACGACTTTAAACTTAGCACTGCGTTGTCCCGTGCACAGACCAACATATCGACTTGGTAATATTGTCCAGTTGTCGAAGTATCTCGGTGTATGCATACATACATGTTTGGACTATATCAAGGATAATTTGAATGCACGATGTCACTACAATGAAATCATTGCGAATAATTTTACTATAGGAATACCTTGGAAATAAGGAGCACATTGATTGCGATTGTCTGTGGTCAGGAAGAGAAACAAGTTTTATTGACAGGATATGCTATTGTATGTATAATGTGAATGAACGAAATTCTAATGATTTTACCACAATAAAGGCATTGTAAATGATTTTCTATAGGAATGCATTGTAAATGATTTTATTATCGAAATACATTAAAAATCAGGAAGAGATGGCCAGGAACTAAGGCAGCTCTTGCTGGCTGAATGGGTTATTAGATAAGTACACACATACCTACGCAAAGATAAATTGTGAGGGAAAGATAAAGAAAGAGAGAGGGCGAGATTAATCGATAGGTAATGTCTATCAATTTCTCATTTGCGTTTATTCCAAGCTTTCGTTTTTCACTTCATTGTTTGTTTTTGTAATCATCGGTTATTTCCGTTGTTTATTGTAATAATCAAACAATGATAGACTTAGTGACGCTAGTTTGCTACTAATGTGGAATAGCACTAGGCAACCTTTTTCTTTGTTCCCGGGTAATAAGTGTTATTTTCTAATTGATTATGTCTGAAAAGTATAGTAAATGTCAATTATTCCCTACAAGCTTTGCTTCTACGACCAGGAGATTGATAATTTGGCATCTACTTATTCAAAGTGGACAACGGGAAATCTTTTAATCACATAATGTAAGAAAAACAATCATGTATGAATATCACTACCCTGGTCATAGAAGCTAAGTTTGAAGAGAATAATAGTCATTGTCTATATCTTTTTTTTACGTAGAAAATATCACACTAAACAGGAACAAATATCGTGCTGTATGGTGGCCACAAAACAAACTGTGATACCTTCGCCAACATTCCTCCTTTCTAGTACACGTGCCTTTTAATATAATCGGAGTCTAGCTGTTCGACCTTGTTCTCAGCTGCCAGCGCTCACCTGAACTAAACCATGATTTATTTACTCCTTTTTTTCTCTTTCTCCGTTGCTTTCTCTTTCGTTTTTTTTTCTTTCTTAGGTATTTTTACCTGGTTCGATTCTATTGAGCCTCCACATTTGTTCTGTCTCTACCCCTTTCTTTCTCTCTTTCTATTTTCGTAATTCTTTTTTTTTGTACGACCAGTTCATTTCTTATGCTTGTTCGTTCATTATTTTCTTCTTCCTCCCATTTTCCCCTTCTCTCTTTCTTTGATAAATTAATGGATTCTTTCTTTTTTTCACTCCTGTTTTTCTTTCTCACGCTGGTTCATTCATTCTTGCCCCATCCCTTATTTTTGATTTGTAATTCATTTTTTTCTCTTACTTCCTATTCATTTTGACGTTTGTTTGTTTGTTTGTTTGTTTGTTTGCTTCTTCTTCTTCTTCTTCTTCTTCTTCTTCTTCTTCTTCTTTTTCTTCTTCTTCTTCTTCTTCTTCTTCTTTTTCTTCTTCTTCTTCTTCTTCTTCTTCTTCTTCTTCTTCTTCTCCTCCTTCTTCTTCTCTCTCTCTCTCTCTCTCTTTCTTTCATTCCTAATAATGTTAATTTTTTTCATCCATGTTTCGTTTTTACGCTTCATTTTTCTTATATTTCTTTCTTTCTTTTTATCTTTCATTATTTTTTTCCAACTATCTATCAACGTATTTATTTAACTTTATGTCGATCTTTAGTAGATTTATCGAATCATCGTAACCCCATAAATGACCAGCCCGACCAAGCACTTGAATGGACTACATATACTTCTCTTTTCACTTGTCCATGTGTCTATGTGTCTACCTGTATGTGTCTCCGGGCACTCCTTATCACATTTTTTGAGTTACAAAGCATTTTCATTTGAGGTCTCATATGGAGAGATCACAATACAGCTCAGTACATTAGAGAGAGAGAAAAACAGGAGTCAGGAATATCATAGAATCAATAAAAAAGCTCTAATGGCAATGGGCTGGATATATCACAAAAATATCAGATAATTTATGGACATCATAATTCATAATATGGGTCCCCAGAAATCATATGCAAAACTGGCTGGTGAGATATAAAACGACTTGAAAAATAGACAAGTTCAGAAATTCTTGGTCCTGCGACGCCCATGATAGAAACATCTTGCGAATTCCGGGGAATATCAAACAGTCAAGATCATGATCATCTTCATCACCAACAATGCCCAAATCTCGTGCTGGTATTTTGAAAATATTTTTAGATGAAAGATCTATTTTTTTAAAAGTAATTTTAGACAATTGTTTTAGATGATTGATCCTGGTAGACGTACGGGCGACGGTGATTCATTAATGTGAAGTATGGATATTTTTTTATATTTCTTCATTTTTCTTCTCTTTCTTTTTCTTTTCGTCAGTCTATCTAGAGTGAGTTTATCATTTGTTTACTTCATGTTCGATTGTTTGTCTGCTGTTCATTCATTCGTTCGGTCTCCTTCTTAACATCATTTCACTCATTAACTATAATACAAAAAACAGCGTCCAAAAGTCTTTAACACTTTTCTCTTAGTTTTTTCTCATTTTTCATACTCCAGTTTGCCTGCAATACATTTTCAATTACGTTTCATTGATCTACTCCATATTGTAATCACATCTGATGACTGTGGTGACCCCAGTCGTCCACAAAGACCTAACAGGTAAAATGGAAATGAAGCATGTTCGGTACAGTACAAACTCGATTGTGGGAGAGATGAGAGGGAGGCAGAGAAACTAAAGACACTTACACTCACTCAGTGTCCAGCAGCGACAACCAGACAATAGTAGACGTGGCTGTACCTGCAGACCATAGAGTAAAGAGGAAAGAGAGTGAAAAACGGGAAAAATACCAGCACCTAGCGAGAGAACTGAGGAAGATGTGGAACATGAAAGCCAGGGCAGTGCCAATCATACTGGGCGCACTGGGAACTGTCCCAAAGACACTGAGGGCGAGGCTTGAGGAGATCGGGATAAGGGGAAGGTTTGAGACTGTATAGACCACTGCACGACTAGGAACTGCACGGATACTGAGGAAAGTGCTAGAAATATAAAGACTGCAACGTTAATTATCAACAGTGACCCAACAGAGAAAGGGAAATGAAAGCGAAAATGCAAATCCCAGCACTGACATGATAGGCAAAAGAGAGAATAGACGTTAGCTGAAGACCTGAGGAGAGTTGCTGTCACTCAGCTTTCAGCAATGACTACTGGGCAACCGGTGAGAAACTGTAAACTGCAGTATTACTGCGACCTATGAGTACTTGGAGAGGAGGGCTGGAGACTTGAGGAAACTCGCTGTCACTCAACCTCCAGCAGTAACCACCAGGCAACTGGTGTGAGATTTCAAAATAATAATAATAATAATAATAATAATAATAATAATAATAATAATGGACCGGCGAACAAGAAAGCTTACGACACTGCACAGGACCTTACATCCCCGAGATGACAGTGATAGAGTGTGCGCGGAGGGGAAAAAAGGAGTTAAAGTACTCATCAGCATGGAAAGCTACGTCAAAAGGGCCAAAACAGGACTTAAAAAAAGTATGTGTAAGCAAATAGTGAAGACAGTACAAAGAGTGCCCAAAGCAGCACGAGGAAGATGAAAAAGAATAGTAGACGGAGGAAAAAAACAGCAAACAAGGAGAGAAAAATGGGAACAGAATAAACTATAGGGAGAATTTGAAAAACAGGTACAGGATGCTGCATAGATCATGGACACGGCTACAAAAGGGAAATCTGAAAAGAGAAAGAGAATAGCTCATTATGGCATCCAAAAACAATTTTTTAGGACAAATTAAATCAAAGCAAAAGCAAAAAAAGAACAAAAAAAAAAAAAAAAACAGCAAATGCCGCCTATGCTGAGAAAGGGGTGAGACCGTAAATCACATAACTAGTAAATGTTCTCAACTAGCCCAAAAGAGTACGAAAACAGACACGGCAGGTTAGCAATGGCGATACACTAGGAACTGAGCAAATGGAAGGGATTCAACCATGCAGAAAAGTAATACCTGCTTAAACTAGAGACAGCACTGGAGAATGGATATCATAAATTGCTCTTGGATTTTGACATCGAAAGTGACCACCAATCCATGCTAGAAGACCAGACCTTTTAATCGTGAACAGTGAAAAGAGGACCTGACAATTAACAAACATGGCCGTGCCTGCAGTGTGCAAAGAGGAGACGATCTTTAGCCCGCTTGGCTGTTTGGTTGTAGGGCTACGGTGATTCGATAATAACAGAGAAAAGAAATGAGGAGGGAAAAAGGAAGACCACACACCACAAATGGTGGTGTAGGTATGAACCACAGCACTGCTGTGATAGGTGAGGGAAAGAAGGGCTGAAGACCTGAGGAGACTGACTGTTGTGAAACAGTAAACCACTGCACAGCTGTACACTGTGAGAGTGTGGAGAAGACGGCTGGAGACCTGAGGGGATTGACTGTCTCTCAGGCTCCAGCTGTGACCACCAGGCAACTGGTGTAAAACATAATAATAATAATAATAATAATAGAGATATAAGGACTGCAACGAATCGTAGCTCTGTCATGATATGCGAAAGAGAGAGGAGACGTTAGCTGAAGACCTGAGGAGACTTATTGTCACTCACCCTTCAGCGATAACCACTGGGCAACCGGTGTGAAACTGTAAATCGCAGAATTACTGCGACCTATGAGTACTAGGAGAGGAGGGCTGGAGACTTGAGGAGACTTGCTGTCACTCAAACTCCAGCGGTTACCACCAGGCAACTGGTGTGAGATTCCAAATAATAATAATAATAATAATAATAATAATAATAATTCGTGTTTTATATTTCCTTAATCTTTGCACAGACCTTATTGCAGCTGCTATTTTGGTCGCCGTTGTTTTTCTCATCTTCTTCATCACATCTTCATAACTGATTATTCTTTCTTCATCTTCCAGGGTCTAGTCATCAATACAGACCTCCCTCATTTACGCGCATTTTTTGAACGTGGTTCGAGGTAAAACACAGATGGATCGTCATCAGTCTTTTATCGTCTGTTGCTGGACATGGACCTTACCCGAGATTCGCCATACCTCTCTATCGTTGACGTCGCCGAGCCAGTACTTTCTGAACTCGTTTATTTTATAATACATTTTATAATACATCTTGTATTCTGCTGGCTTTGGTTGTGCATGTGATCTCTGGGGATCAATGATGTGAGTCGTGATGTCTAGCTATTGTTGCCATTCTTACAATATGACCAGCCCAATTGAGTTTTATTCATAATTAATTCTATTATGTTTTAGACTTTTTTTTCTCCCTGATATACTGTGTTGTCTGGTGATCTTTCAATGTGAGGTTGGACATGATTCTTTCATTTGCATGCATGCACCCCAGTCTGCAGGTCTGTCTCTTAGTTTGGTTCCATGTTTCAGCTCTGTAGGTGACTATCGGGAGGATGCATTGGTTGTATACTCTTCTCTTTAGGATTAATGAGAACTTCTTGATTTTGAAGTTTGGGCTTAGTCTGCCGAAGGTCTGCCATCGTAAAGTGATTCTTCGCTTGATTTCTTCTTCTTTTGTGGGTTTCATGGAAATTTGATGTCCCAGGTAGATGTAGTGGTCTACTTTCTTCAGCTTTGCATCTTCAGTTTTGATAGTTGTGTTTTGTTTTGTTTTTTTTGTTTTTTGTACGTGACATTTGTTTTGTTGGAGTTCATATAAAAGCTGACTTTCTTCGTTTACTTCATTTAGAATTCATGCAGGTTCTCTGCGAAAAGGGCGATGTTGTCTACAAATCTGAGGTTGTTCAGATATTCGCCGTCTATTTTGATTCCTCTATTCTTCCAGTCTAGGTTTCGGAAGATAATCTTGAGGCAGGCTGTGAACAGTTAAGATGAGCTGGTGTCACCTCGTCTTACTGTTTTTTAACTTGGAAAAGCTTAGTCTTTATGTACCCTGATGAAGGAATTACTGTGAATGTATAAATGTTGCAGTATTCTGACGTATACACCGTGTAGCGTGATGGCCTTCATGACCATGGAAATTTCTACAGAGTCAATAGTGGACCTTAAAATACTATTATAGCTCCAAAAAGTGCTAAACATAGATCCACCAGTTCTCTTGTTGATTTTACTAATTCAGTCATGTAGATGGTTTCAATTCTTCCTTGGATTTTCAGTTCTTTTCATTGTTTCTCTCGGCTCGTTCAGACAGTCAGCAACATGTGGATAATGATGAATAAAATGCGCTATAATTGTCATTTATCTTGTCAAGTACTGTTATTAATTTAAATTTTCATTCCCTGGTCTACTGTGGATACGATCTTGCAGTTTTCTAGTCTCTCGTTCCTACCAACCAAATCCACTATTTTATTCGGACGGGTTGATAGATCTGGATCTCAAATCTCCGAGTATTTATTCTGTTTATTTTCTTTAAAAAAAAAACCCTCCCATACCATCTGTTCATATGGTAAGTCTTGAATAATTTGCATTGTTTCCAGTGTATGGTCGTTCCCACTCCGTTGTAGATTTTTTTTCTTCATATTCCCGTTGAAAACAACTCGACGAGGTTTGCTGTCTCGCTTCTTCTTCCACAAAAGTGATATTTCCTGTTTTTCTGTCGTTTTTCTATCCTCACCTCGGCGTAATTAGTTCAGATGCATTAATTCTAAGTTGTAATAATGATAAACTTTTTTCTTCTGCATAGCCATTACCATATAATATAGATTCTTTGTAGAACTGTCGTCGTTCTATTATTTCTTCTTTTTCTGTTTCTTTTTCTTCTTCTTCTTCTTTTCCTTCTTCTTCTTCTTCTTCTTCTTCTTCTTCTTTTTCTTGTTTTTGTTCTTGTTGTTGTTGTTGTTGCTCTTCTTCTTCTTCTTCTTCTTATTATTATTATTATTATTATTATTATTATTATTATTATTATTATTATTTGGAATCTCACACCAGTTGCCTGGTGGTAACCGCTGGAGTTTGAGTGACAGCAAGTCTCCTCAAGTCTCCAGCCCTCCTCTCCTACTACTCATAGGTCGCAGTAATTCTACGATTTACAGTTTCACACCGGTTGCCCAGTGGTTATCGCTGAAGGCTGAGTGACAATAAGTCTCCTCAGGTCTTCAGCTAACGTCTCCTCCCTCTTTCGCATATCATGACAGAGCTACTATTCGTTGCAGTCCTTATATCTCTAGCACCTTCCTCAGTATCCGTGCAGTTCCAAGTAGCGCTGTGGTCTGTACGGTCTCTATCCTTCCCCTAATCCCGATCTCCTCCAGTCTCTCCCTCAGCGTTTTGGGGACAGTTCCTAGTGCGCCCACTATGACCGGTACTACCCTGGTTTTCATGTTCCACATTTTCCTTAGCTCCCTTGCTAGGTCCTGGTATTTTTCCCTTTTTTCACCCTCCTTCTTTTTTACTCTATGGTCTGCAGGTACAGCAACGTCTACTATTTGGCAGGCCTTCCTTTTTTTGTCTACTATTACTAAGTCCGGCCTTCTTGCCTGGATGAGGTGGTCAGTTTGGATGTCAAAGTCCCACAGTAGTTTGTGGTTGTCATTCTCCAAAACTGCCTCTGGCTTGTGCTGATACCACTTTTCCCCATGGTTGAATCCCATTTGTTTACTTAGTTCCCAGTGTATCATCGTTGCTACTCTATCGTGTCTATGCTTATACTCCTTCTGGGCGAGCTGACTACATTCACTAGTTATGTGGTTTACTGTCTCATCTCTTTCACCGCACATGCGGCATTTGCTGTTTGTCTGTGTTCTGTCGATTTTTGCTTTTATGTAGTTTGTCCTTATGCTTTTGTTTTGAGCTGCCATGATGAGCGATTCTGTTTCTCTCTTAAGGTTTCCCTTTCGTAACCACGTCCATGATTCCTCGTCTACTATATCTTTTATCTGTCTTTTAAACTCGCCGTACAATTTTTTCCCTTCCCACTTTTCTTTTCTAGTTTGCTGTACTGTTCCATTGTTTTCTACTTTATTGTTTGTTGCACTATCCCTCGCGCTCTTTATGATTTCTTCACTATTTGTTTGCACATATCTATCTAGGACTACTTTAGCTCTCTGGACACAATCTTCTATGCTGATGAGCCCCCTACCACCTTCTTTTCTCTTAACGTATAGTCTATCTGTATCATCCCTAGGGTGCAATGCTTTATGCATCGTCATAAGTTTCCTTGTTCGCCTATCCATTGATTGGAGCTCTTCCTTTGTCCATCCTAGAAATGGTCCTGTATACCTAACTACTGACACAGCCCAGGTGTTCATTCCTTTTATTAGATTTCTGCTATTTAATTTGGTTTCTAATATTTTCCTTATCCTTCTGAGGTATTCTCTCTTAATTTTCTCCTTCATCTCTTCCCGTTTTATCGTGTCACATTCAAGGACACCTAGGTACTTGTATCGGTCTTGTGCAGTCAATGCCCTAATCTTGTTGTTGTCTGGAAGTTCAATTCCCTCAGTCATTGAAAGCCTTCCTTTGTGCATCACCATGATTGCACATTTTTCTATCCCAAACTCCATTCCTATGTCCTCACTATATTCCCTTACTTCGTTGAACAGAGTCTCAAGCTCTCCCCTGTTTTTTGCAAACAATTTAATATCGTCCATGTACATTAAGTGGTTGACCTTTCCTTTTGTTTTAGAGAAGTGGTATCCTTTGCTGTTTTTCAGGATTCTGTTAAGCGGTATCATTGTTAGAACAAATAATAGAGGGGACAATGAGTCTCCTTGGAAGATTCCCCTTTTTATCCCTACCTCGGCTAGTTTGTCCCCTCCGGCTGTCAAATCTACTTTCCAGTCTTCCATCGAATTACAAATGAATTTAACCACCGGTTCGCTAATTTTGAACATTCTAAGGCATTCGAGTATCCAGCTATGTGGAATCATATCGTATGCTTTTTTGTAATCTATCCATCCCATTGCGATATTCTTTCTCCTTTTCCTTACTTCTTTTAAGATCATCTGGTCTATGTAGAGTAAATCGTTTGCCCCTTTGGTTCCTATCCTACACCCTTTCTGTTCTTCTGGTAGTAGTCCCCTTTTATCCATTGACATGTATATTCTCTCTGCTATTTGCCCGGTCAGGATTTTCCACATAAGTGGTAGGCACGTGATGGGTCTATAGTTGCTTGCTATGTTCCCCTTTCCCGGGTCTTTTAGGATGAGGGTGGTTCTGCCTTTAGTCATCCATTCTGGTGCTTTGCCTTCATTTAGACAATTTTGGAGTAGGTGAGTGAGTCTGCCGTGTAACGTGGTGAATTTTTTGAACCAATACCCATGGATCCCGTCGGGCCCCGGTGCTTTCCAGTTGGCTACTTTCCTAAGAGTATGTTTCAATGTGTTTTCATTCAGTATTATTGGTTCCCCCTTGTCTATATCTTCTAGTTCTTTTCTCATGTTTCCTAACCATTGCGGTGTTACGTTGTGTCTTTTTGGGTGCCCCCATATGCTATTCCAATAGTTCTTGGCCTCTGTGGCATCAGGTTTCATGTCCTGCCTTCTTTCCCCATTTAAATCTTGGTAAAACTTTTTCTCATTGTTTTGGAATGTGCGGTTTTGTGTGTATTGGGCCGTTCTTAGTCTGTATCTTTTTAGTCTTGCCTCTTTGGCTAGTCTTTTCTGGTGTAACTCTTCGACTATAGTTGTGATGCCCTTTTGCGTTACTTTGTATTTGTTATAAAGTCTTACTCGTGGTCTGTCTGTGTGTGGTGTATTTCTAAGTAGTACTTCATCTCTCTGTAGTTGGGAGATCTGCCTTTGTAACCTTCTCTCCCAGTTGGGTTTCCCTTCCCTATTATTGCTCAGGTTCCTATCTTGTGTTGTGAAGCTTTGTGCTACCATTTTTGCCCCAGCGTAAATTAGGTTGTTGAGTTCTAGGAGGGTGTTCGTTTCTATGTGCTGTAAGAGGCAGTTGACCTGTTCGGTCACTTCTCCAACTTTCTTTCTGTCTTTGTCTCTTAGGGAGGGGAGTGTTGTTTTCTCTCCTCGCATGATCTCTTTCAAAGCTTGTATTTTGGTTTTCTCTTCTGCTGTTGGTGCCTCGTCGTCACCCTCTGGTGCATAGTTTACTGTGGGGGTCTTATGGGGAATTCTTATAGTTTTGTTATTGGTACTAGTTGTGCTGGGGGGGCATTCTACAGATGTGTCACCTGAGTCTCTCTCTACATTAATGCGAATCTCTAGTAGTTCTGTCTCAGACAGCCATTTCCTCTTTTGGATTTGTTTTACTTGGTCAGCAAGGCGTTGGTTCGATACTTCCACATCAGATTTTTCCCTCCATATCTGGAGCATACGCTCCCTATAAGATCGCACTGAAGGCTTGCTTTTAAAGTAACAATACATAACTAATCTATTCTCCTCCCTTGTCCATCTCTTTCTCTTTATAGCAGTCACTCCGTGAGGACCGCGCCTACCCTGGGTGTCATTAGTGGTATATGAGTCTTGGCCAACAGTAGCTATGTGACGACTGTGTCCCTCCTGAAGGCCATTAAGGGTACACGAGCCGGAGTTTTGGCCAGCAGTCACAGGATGACGACCGGGTCCCTCCTGGTGGCTAACAAGGGAACACCTGCCGGTTACGACACACAAATCTCGGATTTGTGCCCCGTTTTTTGCGGTAAAATGGTTAGGTTGTACTGTCATGATAGGGGTTTTGGTTCTTTGAGGTAGCGCCAGACCTTGGTGGGTTGGTTAAGACCGATGTGGTTCAGAAATAACCGAAGAGCCCCACCAGCTCTTTTTGGTTCTTTTAAGGTAGCGCCAGACCTTGATGGGTTGGTTAAGACCGATGTGGTTCAGAAATAACCGAAGAGCCCAACCAGCTCTTTTTGGTTCTTTTAAGGTAGCACCAGACCTTGGTGGGTTCATTGTGGGAAATTAGCTCAGTGACACTCTCGGAGTCCCACCAGCTGTTACAACCCATGGTATAACCTTACATGGATAGGCCATTCTGCTGCACAGATATATCTATTTGGTGGTATGACCATCCCCTTCTACATTCAGACCTAACAATTAACACATTAAGCTTCATCTGGGTGAAATTAACAACCTTGAAGGTCATACGTCTCCCTTAAATCTTCTAAGTCTTGACTTAGTATAAGTCTCGCAATCTGTGTTCTTTCCCAATGGTGGACTTCCCCCTATATCTACTTAGCAGTAAGGGGTCCTAACGGTCAGGGGTGGACAGACTCCATTCATTCATACTCGGGGGTAGCTAGGCATTAAACTATAAATTTTAAATTTAATTCCACTTACCCACGTGCAGCTCCAAGAAACAACAGACCACTCTCAACTTTTTTTTTTCTTTTCATTAGGTAGAATTTGGCAGTGGACAATTCATCTAGGTGAACATTTCTCAGAATCGCAAAGAAAAACCATCTCAGAAGTAGAAATATCATCAATATGTCAAGAATAATCATTCTTAAAGCCTAAAGTAAAATATCTTTTAAACCTTCGAAAATCATCACTGGGTTCATTCATACGGTCCAAATGTTACAACTACCACTTATAATTATAATTAAAATTATTATTATTATTATTATTATTATTATTATCATTATTATCATTATTGAGACAATATTATTATTGCTAAAATATATTCACCAAAAATGCCGCTGTTATCTATGTATGAATTGGCAGTAGAAAGCCAAAAGCAAATGTGGAATTAATTTAATCATGAAAAAAAGTTCGATAATAGTTTATGCAGAAAAATCATCATATAACATATTTTTAGTTTAGACAATAAATATATAAATTTTTGTATCACATGATTTTGGCTGAGATTCTTCTTACAAAACTTTTTCTAATAATGATTGTTGTCATAGAATCAAAGAAAATTTGTCGAGAAGTAAAACAGGAAAATAACATTATGAGTCATACTTTAGAAAAAATGAAGTGCAATATGCTATGAAAAAAGTAGCTGTTGAGAAGAGTTTTTCACCCTACCACTATCTGGTCGTGATATATTGGATGCATTCTGGAGAAAAACAGTCTGACTCACTCGATAAATGATTCTTCTCTTTTATTTTATTTTCGTGGGCTCACACTGCGATAACAAGAAGTATTCGTTACACGTCGAGTTTCGACTTGAAACTTTAATTAAGTGTCGAAGTTATGACTTAGTAGGTACTGGTAGTTTTTTTTCCTACCATTTCATTAACACAAAAGGTGGGATCAATAAAGGACCATTACAGGAGGCTACACAAGCAATGGTGCATATTTGTATTACAGACAACATATTTACATAGACATTGCTTTGCAAAGGATATGGGAAGTGCCTGTGAAGACAATCGTCTGTATCACATAGATGTTTGAGTTTCCAGCTATTATGTCTAGATATTAGTTGGCAACATTTATTATGACCCGTAAGAGCTCCCATAACAACCAGTATTGTTACAGTCTTAAGCTGCCACCTTTTTTTGATCTCAATTTCCGGGTCTTTGTATTTAGACAGTTTTCAAACTCTTTTACGGATGTGTTTATGTCTGATGGAATGGTCATATCTATTAATAGACATCCCCTTTCCTTTCTGTCCTTAATAATTATGTCTGGGCGGTTGCCTTTGATGGTTCGATCAGTGTGTGCTGTGGAATCCCATAAGATTGCTACATGTTATGTTTCAGTTACATGTTTTAGGTGGCGTTCATGACAATACGGTGTGTGTGATGCACCATAGTTCTTACAGACTATCCGGTGGATATACTGACCCATTCTATTGTATGTAAGTCAGTATTCATTGAGGGCTTGAACAGAACATCCAGATATGATGTGGTCGATAGTCCCAGCTGTGATTTCATCATCATCATCATCATCATCATCATCATTATTATTATTATTATTATTATTATTATTATTATTATTATTATTATTATTTGGAATCTCACACCAGTTGCTTGGTGGTAACCGCTGGAGTTTGAGTGACAGCAAGTCTCCTCAAGTCACCAGCCCTCCTCTCCTTGTACTCATAGGTCGCAGTAATTCTGCGATTTACAGTTTCACACCGGTTGCCCAGTGGTTATCGCTGAAGGGTGAGTGACAATAAGTCTCCTCAGGTCTTCAGCTAACGTCTCCTCTCTCTTTCACCTATCATGTCAGGGCTACAATTCGTTGCAGTCCTTATACCTCTAGCACCTTCCTCAGTATCCGTGCAGTTCCCAGTAGTGCTGTGGTCTGTACGGTCTCAATCCTCCCCCTAATCCCGATCTCCTCCAGTCTCACCCTCAGCATTTTGGGGACAGTTCCTAGTGCGCCCACTATGACCGGTACTACCCTGGTTTTCATGTTCCACATCTTCTTTAACTCTCTTGCTAGGTCCTGGTATTTCTCCTGTTTTTCACTCTCCTTCTTTTTTACTCTATGGCCTGCAGGTACAGCAACGTGTACTATTTGGCAAGCCTTCCTTTTTTTTGTCCTCTATTACCAGGTCCAGTTTCCTTGCCTGGATGAGGTGGTCAGTTCGGATGTCGAAGTCCCAGAGTAGTTTGTGGTTGTCATTCTCCAGGACTGTCACTGGTTTGTGCTGACAACACTTTCCCACATGGTTGAATCCCATTTGTTTGCTTAGTTCCCAGTGTATCATCGTTGCTACTCTATCGTGTCTATGCTTATACTCCTTCTGGGCGAGTTGACTACATTCACTAGTTATGTGGTTTGCTGTCTCATCTCTTTCACCGCACATGCGGCATTTGCTGTTTGTCTGTGTTCTGTCGATTTTTGTTTTTATATAATTTGTCCTGATGCTTTTGTTTTGAGCTGCCATGATGAGCGATTCCTTTTGTCTCTTCAGGTTTCCTTTCTGTAACCATGTCCATGATTTCTCATCTGCCACATCTTGTATCTGCCTCTTAAACTTTCCATACATTTTTTTCTTTTCCCATATTTCTTTTCTTGTTTGCTGTGCTGTTCCGTTGTTTGTTGAGTTGTCTCGCACATTCTTTATGATTTCTTCACTATTTGTTTGTGCATACCTTTCTCGGCCTGCTTTAGCTCTCTGGGCTCAGTCTTCTATGCTGATGAGCCCCTTGCCACCTTCTTTTCTCTTAACGTACAGTCTATCTGTGTCGTCTCCTTCATCTCTTCCCGGTTTATCGTGTCACATTTAAAGACACCCAGGTATTTGTATCCGTCTTATGCGGTCAATGCTCTGATCTTACTGTTGTCTGGAAGTTCGATTCCTTCAGTCATTGTAAGCCTACCTTTGTGCATTACCATGATTGCGCATTTTTCTATTCCAAATTCCGTTCCGGTGTCATCACTGTATTCTTTCACTTTGTCGAACTGAATTTCAAGTTCTCCCCTGTTTTTTGCTAACAATTTTATATCATCAATGTACATTAGGTGGTTGACTTTTCCTTTTGTTTTTGGAGAAATGGTACCCTTCGCAGTTCTTCAGGATTCTGTTGAGTGGTATCATAGTTAGAACGAATAATAGTGGGACAGCGAGTCACCTTGGAAGATTCCCCTTTTTATACTTACCTTTGCTAAGTTTTCTCCTGTGGCTGTCAAGTCTACTTTCCAGTTTTTCATAGAGTTTCTGATGAATCTAAGCATCGGATGGCTGATCTTGAACATTCTAAGGCATTCGAGTATCCAGCTATGTGGGATCATACCGTACGCTTTTTTGTAATCTATCCATTCCATTGCGATGTTCTTTTTCCTTTTTCTTACTTCTTTTAAGATCATCTGGTCGATGTTATTATTATTATTATTATTATTATTATTATTATTATTATTATTATTTTGCAGTCTCACTCTAGTTGCCTGATGGTTACTGCTTGAGGTTGAGTGACAGCAAGTCACCTCAAGTCCCCGGCCTTCCCTTCCTCATTCTCATAGACTACAGTAATAATGTGATTTACAGTTTCACTCCGGTTGCCCAGTAGCCATTGCTAAAGGCTGAGTGACAATAAGTCTCCTCAGGTCTTCAGCTAACGTCTCCTCTCTCTTTCGCATATCATGACAGAGCAACAATTCGTTGCAGTACTTATATCTCAAGCACCTTCTTCAGTATTATTATTATTATTATTATTATTATTATTAGCAGCAGCGGCAGCAGCAACAGCATATACCCGTCAAAAATGACCGGGCTACCTATAACTGAATTAGCATTAAGGAGCCTAAATCTATGTTATGGAGTAATTTATTTATAATAATCCAAGTATCTTAATATGTACATTATTTTCAACTCAAGCCATTTTGATGTGTGGTCAGATATGAATTATTAAGAGTATTCTATGGTGTGATATTCATTGTTACGTCATAGTAGGAAGGTGAATCAACAAATGGGATCAATGCTCAAAAAAAAAGACTATAAATTGATATATATGTTCATGATATGTTTGGACTATAATCATAATCGTTGCTGTTGTTGTTGTTGCTGTTTTGATCTTTGTTCTCTAAAATCTATTACACAGTTGTTACCAACAATTTGGGGCCTCCAAAAAGTTAAAGCGACGAACTAGCGCAATTTCTTCAGTTTTCTTTTCTTTTTTGTGTGTCAGTTTTATTTTGTGTGTTGCTGTTTCCTATCATTAATATGATTATAATGATCGAATCACCGTAGACCGACAAATAGCTCAACCGATCAACCAGCCAGGTAAGTGGGCTACAGGTTGTTCTCTCTTTGCTCGTCTATGTGTGTGCGTGGGGGGGGGGCACTTCTAATCACATTTGTGCCGGTATTCTTTGGATAATTTTAGATGAAAGATCTATTTTTAAGATAATATTAGAATGAAGACTTTATTTCGGATGGTTTTTTTGATCTTTAAAATAATAATCAGCTATGGCACACATGGTACTGCCCTCCTCTCATTTCATCTCTCCCTCACCTATCACAGCAGTGCTGTGGTTCATGCCTCCACTATGAGTTGGGTATTTTTTCTTTTTTGTTTTTCCCCTCCTAATCCTCTGTTAGGCCACTGCTAACAGCTGGGGTCATAGAACTCATATTTCTAGCACTGCTTTCTTCCTTTTATTCTTAGTTCCTCCAATATTACTCTCAGTGTCTTTGATACGGTTCCAAATGCACCTATCATCACTGGTAATACCCTGATTTTCATGTGGCACCCCTTCAGTTCACTTAACAGATCCGGGTATTCTTCCAGTTTTTCACTCTCTTTCTTATGTACTCTATGGTCTGCAGGTACGGCCACGTCTACTATTTGGCAGGTTTTCCTCTTTTTGTCTATGATTACTAGGTCCGGTTCTCTCGCTTGGTTGAGGTGGTCTGCTTGGATATTAAAGTCCCAAAGTAATTTCTGGTGTCTATTTTCCAGGGCTGTCTCCGGTTTGTACTGGTACCACTTTTCCGTATGGTTAAATCCCATTCGTTTCTAGAGTATCACTGCTAGTACTCAATTGTATCCGTGCTCATGTTGTTGTTGTGGTTTATTATTATTATTATTATTATTATTATTATTATTATTATTATTATCATCATCATCATCATCATCATCATCATTATTATTATTATTATTTTTTACATGTGCTTGTAACATCACCAAATGTCTGGTGGTTATCTTTACAAACTGAATGAAAGGTAATGTTCTCGAATCTCCATTACGTTTTCCATTCTCAGAAAATATGATCGACATGGTCTGGACAGTCTATTTTTTTTTTCTAGGAATTTCTTTTCCAGTAATTTTCAATTCATCTTATCTCAATTCCAGTATATTTGGCACAGTTACAAGTGCACCGGCTATTAGAAGCACGTTTCTGACCTTAATGTGTTTTTTTGCCAAGTATATTTTTTAACCTTGTTGTAACTCCCTTGCCGTTTTTTTTTTCTTATGAAAAAAATTCAATGAAAATTTTAAAAAATTCTTCTGCATACTTTCAAAACATTTTATTTATATTCAAATCAACCAAATATGTAATAAATGAGATACACATATACATGCATGTTAGGGAAAATATTAACAAACAATCGAAAGACGATTTATCTCGTCCGTGGAACTGGACTGAAGACTTGCTAAGACGATATATCCTGTCCGTGCCTGTCGAATCTTTTAAAAAAAGGTTAAACTTCCAACTTATGAGACGCTTGCACAACCACAATTACGATCCAGCTGTTTTTGTTTTTTTTTTATTCTAAGTTTACAATAATCAAATCTAATCTTCTTGTCAGTCTGGGCTGCTCAATTTGGAAGGCAATGTCTGAGAGTATCTTGTATATTTTTTTTATTTTCTATTTAAGCCACTGGTTTGTACTGATAATATTTTTTAAGTCATACAAGCCCCCATTGTTTGCAAAGTTCCCAGTGTATTACAGGTCTTAATATGCTGCACATGTTTTATTCCCTTTGCAGCAACTTGCTAAATTTATTTGAGACTTGGTTTACAAGAATTGTAACCGACTAAGCTAAGCTGAGCAAATGACTCCACATCAACATGTACGTATCCTAAGTCCAATGAACACGTTCCTACTTCTTCTCTTCAATTCTAGCTGAGAGTACAGTGTAAGAAAGGGGGTTTTCACGAAAGACGTAGTTTCACCATTTCATCCAATCGACAGACCCTCTGATCTATTGACGGTAATTGTTAGCGCAATTCACGAGCGTCATTTTGAACAAAACCCTATGTCTAATATTCTACACCGCCCTTCCATTGCATCGAACAGAGCCAAATTCGCTGATCGGGAAGGGCTTTCAAAAACAAGCATGCAGATGAACACCTGGCAGCATACACACACACACACAATATATATATATGTGTGTGTGTGTATGTGCGTGTGTGTTACGATCATATATATATATATATATATATATATATATATATATATATATGAGTATTTGCATATGTGTGTGTGTGTGTGTGTTTGCATTTATTTGTGTGCTTGGATATATGTGTGTGTGTTTGAATTTATGCGTAGGTTTGCTTATATTTGTGTGTGTTTGCATATTGATATTCATATATATATATATATGTATGTATACATGTGTGAGAGGTGAAAATAACCGGCTTTTTTTCATGAATACATGTTGAAATAATTCCGATACAGAATTATTTCTTCTTTTTTCTTTCAGTTTAACTGTTCCTGTTTATGTACAATATGACGCAATTCAGGGTCCAATGAGATTATTCTCTCAACCATACTTCTCACCATTTTCAAGATTTTTTTCTTCAATTTCATTTTTAAATTCCCAGATATTTTTTAAACCCCACATTTACCATTATTTTTGCATTATGATGACGTCATTCACGAAGCAAAATAAAAGTGAATTTCTCCAACAGGCAGCATAAATCTGTCAGTTTCAAAATAAATTCAAAAGCCTGACTCCTCAAAGAAAAATAGATATAATTCAATTTTGGATTATTTTATTTCATGATAAGAATTTCGAGATGTTACGTTTAAAAGAATTATTTGTTTCCATGTATACGACAAATACTCATAAATCACAAGCGAAAACTATAAAATATCAATTATGAAAAGGTTTCGGATAAGTGAAGCCCTTATCATGCAATCAATGGATCCAACAATAAATACGATTTTGTTCAGTTTGAAAATCCGGATATATATATTGGGAAGATTTGTTGTCTTTCAATATACTGCTCAATAATAAAATAAGGCTGTATAATTGAATGAATCAAAATGTGTAATGCTTTCCCCAGCATAACTGTTTCGATTTTTTTTAATATGCTTCTCAATTTATATATACATATATATATATATATATATATATATATATATATATATATATATATATATATATATATATATATATATATATATATATATATATATATATATAATATATATATAAACATTCAAAGGAAGTATCACGAAAAAGCGTAACGTCTGTTGTTCTACTTATTGGTCCTCTGTCGTCAAAACGTTTCTGAGTTTAACTACGTAGGTGAGCACAGTATTCAAAGAAAATTAAATGATGACATCCAAATACAATACATCATGATAAACCCAGTATGTAATAACAAACTAATTGTAGTTTGATATAAGGTATGTATTAACATCCTCGCTGAGAGGGGAGTGATATTTGATCAACACTGGTGGTGAGTCGTGTCAATATAACTGTTCTAGTTCCAAATACCCGTAACTGTTCCATGGTACAAAAATTTACAACCCGATCAAATAATAATCACACAGAATACCATAATATCGAATCCTGTCTAGAATACAAAAAGCACGGAAAAAAGTTACATAAATTACATCAACAGATATTGGGAAATTAATGATTGAAATGATAACCTTTCTTTAAGTTCTTTTTTTGAAAAAAAGTCTCATCTTTAAAGATATATATATATATATATATATATATATATATATATATATATATATATATATATATAAAACGTGCAATATATATATCTAAAATACACTGTACATAATTAGTAAATCTAATATGTATGATATGTATATATATACATTTATATATATTATATGTATATTATACATGTATAATATAAATGATATATGCATATGTATGATATATTCATAAACAATATAAAATATATCTATAATCTCTCTACTGTACACATACACACACACACACACACACACACACACACACACACACACATATATATATATATATATATATATATATATATATATATATATATATATATATATAAGCCATGAACAGGACAAGGGTAATACATATATATCTATATATATCTTTCATTTCTTTTTTCCCACCCACTGCGCTGACTGATACTAAACATTTGCAACACTTCCTTATAACACGGAAACGGCCACTTTGCACGCATTTAACCTTAAAGATGCACTCATAACCTGCATACACTGATGTGTGAAACGTATTAGTGTCACGTTCAAAAGGAGCAAGATGTGTGCAGATACACGGTGAAAACGCTAATTCCATTCACAATGTGAATGTATACATTAACTACATAGGTTACATTAACTACAGCAGACTGAGCAAAGTACACCGTGCAACACAATTTTTGTTCCTACGTAGATAGTCATATTTTCTTGCTGTTTATGACAAGGAAATGGGTTTCTAAGGCGAAAAAAACTTGTTCCCTGCTATTCATGCCTTTGCGACAGCCCTTTTGTGTACGTTCACTACGCTGACCGAGGCAACATAGGAAGAAAACAAAAACGAAATGCCGATGTTCTGATCACTAAAGCTAAGCTTGAAGAGAATAATAGCGATTTTCTATGCTTCCTCGACGTGATCAATCAGAAAATAACATTTATTACCAAGTAACAAAAAAAAATAGTTAAAAAAAAACACACAAAGATTGCTGACTTCTTCTGTCTGCGGTAAAACAGCGGACATTGTCATAAACTATGAGTTCAGACCTCCGTTGGCGTTAAAAAATGTTTCATTCGTTTTTTCTTTGGCGAGTTTAGCAAACACATGGAACAGCCACATCGGAGAATATCAATATTTTCAAAAAAAATTATCCAGATTCTGATATCTGCAATATCGAATTTGACTACAAACTGTCATGGCAGTTTAATCTCACACTTAACTTCAAGTCGACTGAAACAGCTTTAATGATGTAATTAACTGCAGTCAGACAAGAGTGGAATTCTAATGATGTCCCCTCGTATCACTAGAATGGAAACTGTAGAGAAAGGGGACTTCTGGAAGGTAGAGGGCGGATAAGAGAGGACTACTATGGGATAAACCACAGTTATGAAGGCCACTGAAAAGGTACTGCTAGAAAGGAAACTATGACATATAAATCATTTTTTTAAATTTAATCTATAATCCTATGTTAATGAAAACTGATGACGTAATTTCATATCTATCGTGAGAACTGATTTTTTTTAAATGAATAAACGATAGTTTTTTAATAACAAAAAAAAAAGAATGTACCACTGAAAGAAAAATCACGGGTATTTCTAGTTTTATCGCGAGAATTGATCAAAAGAAAAAAAAAGAATGACGTCAGTTAACAGGTCACAAATAATTAAAAAAGAATAAATGGAGTCAGTTAACTGGGGACTGAGAAAGTGAGTTATAGAGATGTTGGACACATCTAAAAAGACAACATCAAAATGAATATATGTTGATGTATACACAATATCATTGTTAATCCACAATTCAGAAATGAACACCCTAACATAGAAATACACATTCACAACTGGTGATTCGACTTTATTCAAAGTAATTCATTCAGCTTACATTGGTCTGACATAAGGTTAAACAAATGGATTACCAACTGAGTGTCGAACTCTGTATACTAGTGAATTAGTCAGCGGATTGAGATTGCTGACACTCGCTCAATCAGAGGATCACAATACATACATATACACACGTACATATATATATATATATATATATATATATATATATATATATATATATATATATATATATATATACGCATACTCATACGTATACAGGGTGGCTGAAAATGGTTGGGCTCATTTCCATCAGATACATACAGGAGCCATGATTTGAATAAATAATACTTAAAGCAGCGTGATATTCATTGTTTTATTATGGCCCGTAGAAATATGCCATAAAAAGAGAAAGGCGCAGATTGAACCGTCTGCATAGACACAAGTTGATTTTAATGTGTTTTGAAATATTATCAACTGGTTGGGCTGGCTGGGTATGTATGTATCTAATGGTAATGTGTCCAATTTTTTTGGGAGACACCCTGCATACATAGGTACATCAATATGTTCTTAGATCAATGATGGCAGATGCAGTCATTTTCCAGAACAAATATTCTCTTCATTGTATCAAACTACACTCCTATACCAGAAAATCACACATTCATCTACACACACATGCACTTGTCATCAGCATTTGAACAAACAGATATTTTGCTTCTAATCACTTGAATTTGAAAGTTAAAAACAGGAACATTACTCGGGAAGAACCATTTTTTTGAGGCAATCAACATAACAAGGCATGCATTTAGTCATGTTTTGTGGTATCGAATACTAAATTTCAGGAAATTGCTCGAAATTCATTGTTTATTTGAAAAGTGTTGCTCATAAGTATTTGAACTTGCACAAAATCTGATTTTTGTTGCCTTACATTACAGGAAACATTACGATTTTACGCTAGGGGTATTCAAATAAACTTTCTAATTTATCAACTTGCCTTCTTAATCTCCTTGATCAATTTTTAGAGCGACAGAAGAACATTTCCGAAGAACTTAGTATTCATCACTACGGAATAAATGCATGCTTTGTTATGTTGATTGCAATAAAATTTCGTTCATGTTTTTAACTCTCAGAAGCAAGTGATTAGAAGCAAAATGTCTGCTTGGTCAAATTCTTATGGGAAGTAATATATATATATATATATATATATATATATATATATATATATATAATAAAGGTAATCTTCTATGATGATGTCAACAAAAAGACCATAAAAATAGAGGAAGAGGCTCAAGAAGATATGAACGAGTACGTTTAGCAAGAACAGGTAATGAAACTACAGACAAACCATGAAAACGAAATAAAATGATGCCCAACAATCAACTAAAACTCATTTAATATGAATAGAGACATATTGAGAGCACTTTGCCAATGCTTATAGCAAAATGTATACAATAAATGCATTATACCAGCCATGACTTACGGATTCAAAACGTAGGAATTAACAAAATGAACTCAGAACCCACAGAGAATCCCACAGAGAGCCACAGAAAGAGCAATAGTAGGGATAACTCTAAAAGCTATAACAATATCAACGTGGATCAGTAGCAGGACCAGAATGAAGGATATTACTGAAATAATTAAGCAACAAAATTACTAATGGGCTAAGTATTAAGCACATAGAGATGACTAAAGATGGAGCAAAAAGCCAGCCGATTGGTGCTGGTTGGACCGTAAATGCAGTAGGAAAAGACCAGAGAAGTCGAGGGGGGGGAAGGAGATAGAAAATTTTTGGGTAAAACATGGCAGAGATTAGCATGGGGGAGATGGGAAAGGCCTTGTTTCAGCTGTTGACTTATAATGGCTGATCATATACACACACACAAAGTGCTTTATGGAGTCTCCATGGTAATTTTTGGGACCAATAAATTCCGGGCTGGTATTTTTTATATTTTTTTAGATAAAAGATCTACTCTTTTTGATAATTCTAATGATAATTTCAGATATATTTTAGGTAATTTGTTCTGGTACACGAACAGGTTACGGTGATTCATTTATGTAAGGCAAGTCTACGTAGTGATCGTCTCCTATGAATGATGACAATGAGGATGAAAGTATTTTGCTGTGTCTGCCTAGGCAGCAGGTGAAGTTTTTATGGGAGATGTTTTTTGCTCAAATACTCATTCATCCACCCTCTTCGTGTTCACTCATCATGACATACAATTTTACAATGAGACAGCGTGCTGGTAGAAACAAATCCATCCCTTGCTCTTGCAAAAACTCAGCCGAAGTTCCTACTCCATCTACGATGCCGTTCTCCACACTGGTGAACACATCCACATTTCAACCATTCTCTCGCCCTCTCTCTCTCTCTCTCTCTATATATATATATATATATGTGTGTGTGTGTGTGTGTGTGTGCACGTGTGTGAGAGAGTTGAGTTTTTAACAAGTCGTTAGCGAGGCAGCGCCGCACACTTTCCTCGTCTCTCCTCTCTAGCTTCCCGTAACCTCAATTTCCGGCAATTCAGAACAACAAGCAATTACCACCATTTTGGGGGTCAGGGAATGCTCAATTTATTCCTGATAAAATTGATAATTATTTCTTCGCTTCATGCCATTTTGTCTTATTAGAGGGTTTAATAAGAATGCCATTCTTTTGGATATATATATATATATATATATATATATATATATATATATATATATATATATATGTGTGTGTGTGTGTGTGTGTATGTCTAAGAGACAGAGTTTTCCTGTGCTTATGAGTGGACATGTGATCTTTAATCTTTTCCGTACAGACCTATCCTCTTATATATATATACATATATATATATATATATATATATATATATATATATATATATATATATATATATATATGAGAGAGAGATTTTCTCAGTTATTAACTACTCTTGAGTTAGTCTGGTACGGTGCCATCAATACTGGATCGCCCAATAAGAAATAAATATACTAAACTAGAGATTTGGCCAGTAGCACAAGTTTAGTATGTACTGTTCTGTGGGACCCTCTCAATTATTCACCACGTTCAACTTTGTGTGGCAATAGATCACACTAATGGAACACCATTGTGAAAATTGAATTTACTGCACCTGCGAGGCAACCTTGCTAATCGTTGTTTTCCAAAGACGCACTAATGTTCTTTTTTTTTTTACTGGACGGATGACCATTTACTGAGAGAACAACAATACAGTGTCCCAATTTGGCTCCATTTGTTTACAATCTTTGACCTGTTCTTGAGGCGTCCTTAGAGCTTATTCTGTTCGGCCGTTTTTACTGTCCTTTATTTAATTGAACAATTTATTATAATCCATTTCCTACTTGCTCGGCACGTTGAAACTTCAACTAAGTCCAATTAACTGCATATTTCGGGAACACATTCCCTACGTGACCGCTGCCAGCTTCTCACGACGATGGACAAAGGAGTGAATTCGAAGTTGTCCGACTCTTAGACTAGTTGCCGACCAAAGCTGAATATCCCAACCTACCCAACAATTCGTCCATTGCTGAAAGGAGGACAGGGATTCATACTTTTCTTTTGGGTATAAAAGCGTGATTAATAGTCCGACAGTCTGAGTCTGTTTGAATTTCTCAAGCTTGATAGAACTCGTGTAATACACACATATATATATGTGTGTGTGTGTACAGATCATCTTTGAATATTTTGTAGTCATATTTATCTGTTTTTTAACAAAGGTAAATATGACATCACAAAATCGTTTTTGTATTACTGCCATGCACACGTAAGCTCATACACTCAAAAAGCGCAAAGGTACTCTTTTATTTAGATTTAAAATATACCGGAACCACATACACTTGATTTGTGCCTTGACTCGCAAAATATGAGACGTTCTCGCTCACTCACAAAGACAAATATGACAGATGGTCGGTTAAATGCTGGGTTCTGCATTTATTACGTGACAAAACTAGCTGTGTCCCAACTGCCTTTGCTTCAGGTGTCAGGGCGTACGGCATTTCTTACTCTTTAATGAAGTGGGGAAATGCTGCGAAGAAAATGGTCCCCCAGGAAGTAAGCACACTTATTTATGCTGTGTCACACCAAAAGACAAGTTATGGATTTTATTTGCCTCCCTATGAGGGCATAATGTGATTCAAGCTTAGTTTGATGAAGGTTTCAACACGTTTACAATATAGCCAAGCTCTTGCAGCCAGTGCCTCAAAGCGTTGGGCGACCAATTACTCATTTTGTTTTAATGCAATGGGGAGGTAATACTCTTGGGCTGGAATCCCCAGTATCAGGCTTGCTTCATTCAAGCTGTGTTTGGGCCGAAAGCAACTTGCAGGAGACTGTCTTGAACAATAAATGGCTTTTTTCCGGAGGGAAAAGGTCAGCTTCCTTTTATTACTCGTTTCTCCTTTTCCGGCATGAGAATTCAGAACAAAGAAACACACACGTATTTTACGATGCACGAGAAAGAACTCCAAAACTACTGGCCTTGTGCCCCTTATGCACCTATTATATAACACAATTCATGGATATATATCTGCCATCATTATTCAAGCAATTTACACTTTCATTTTCTATATGTCGTGGTCCTATTCATGTTCAGCCAAAATAAAATTACGTTTCACACTTTTTTGATGTTATCATCTGCAAAAAGTCATTAGCCTAACTGTTTTTTTAAACAGCAAATCTTCGGGATTAACATCTGCTGTTTTTATAGTTATCAGCGCATGAAAATCCTGTACAATTCACACACAGCATTTCAGACATGGGAAAAAACAATATTACAACATTACAACAATTGTACAATATCATGCCAAAAGGGCGACTGATTTAAATTTTCAGATGGCGTCAGCGACAAAAGAATTGTACCCAAAAATGCATACAAAAGATTTACAAAAACTCAGTTAAAAAATGAGGTATTTTTGAAAAAATTCCACACATATGACGATTTGATGAAAAATATCTGCAATATCCGTAAATCTTAATATTTTTATGAATCTTTCGCTAACAAAGAATAGAAAGAAAAAAACAAAAAAAACAATAGTGGCGATTTACCAGCCACAAGCAAATTTTTTTCAAGAAATAGATTTGTTGTGCAAGGTGAGAACGTTCAGGAAAATAGAAAATAATTGTTTTTTCATTCTTTTCTTTCTTTCTTACCGCAACAAAAAACAACCCTGATGCGCATGAGCAGAGCGAACCATGAACATAGTACACATAACACTAGGAAAAAAAGAATTAAGATATATTAAATCAAGGGTAACATAATCTCTTCAAGGGTAATAAAAATCCTTTCAGCGGAACATCGAATTCCGACCTGCAACATGACTTATACAGATTCGGAATGACCAGTTCCACAGAACTAGGTTGCTTTTACCGTATTTTTCGACACAGTAATTAAAATGATGCTCAGACTCCATAGAAAACCCATGCTTCCACAAATAAACTGTTACCGTTGCCAAACCACCCGGAACTGGTGGTCAGTCTGTATTTCAACTTCACGAAGAATCATCAGTTTTGTCAATAGAGTGAATTACGTATGCTGCGTCTAGTCAAAAAAATTACTTTACCCATCAGTTTTACCATATTTTATTGTTATCAGCTCACTTTAACGGAGATGTTACGGAAAGACTTATAATACTTAATAGAAAAAACATCTACCGAGATGATTCCTTGCAGAAGCTAAATAGTGGTCTCACTGGACAAAATCTTTTCTCAAAGAAAATTTATTTGGGTTTACAGAGATTCAAAATTAGCAAATTTTCGAGCCGTTAGTAACAGTTAAAGCATTTCTAACATCTCAAGCAAAGACTAAGAGAAACATACGAAAAGAAATTGTATAAATAGGCATAAAATCGTGTACAGCGGGCCTTAGAAGTACAAAAAAACATCTATCACAAAAAAAAGCTTACTGCCTTCAATTAGAAGGAAAGAAAGTTTGCTATGATCGAATAAAGGGAGAGAAAGAAATGTTTGTTTTTTTCTTACAGGTTCTTTTGTCTTTACAGTTTTCTTATTAGATATCATTTAGAAATATTTTCAGCTTGCCCGTAACTACATGTATCGTTTTTTTTCTTTTTCTTTTCTTCCTTATTTCTCGTTTCTTCTTGGGATTCGTTCCTTTTAATCTTTAATTCATCTGTCTTCTCCTGCTCCAAAGAGACACAATTCTGCCATCGTGAGACTTTACTCCGTCGACTAGAGTGCATTTCAAATTGGAGCAACACACATCACTGAATCAGAATCAACCAGGGTCGATTAATCGCGCAACGTGTTCGATCCTGCATCAAAGAGCAAGAATAATCCGTATTTATTTTGTTGCCTCTTTTCTTGACAGTGAGATTCTTCTAAACAAATCAGACGGTGCTGAAGATTTCTGCAGTTAAAATTAATTTTTCCATTCTGCATCTTACGTGCATGAAACTTCTTTTCTTAGTGATGAAAACATTCCCATCCGAACCCCAAAGTACTCAGCACACAACTTACTCTTACAACTATTAATCTCTCACTGATTTCTCTATCTCTTAGTATGCTTAAAATATGAGTAATTATCTCTCTCTAAATATATAGCAATCCCCTTCTCCCTCTCTCTCTCCCCCCCTCTCTCTCTCTCTCTTCTACACCCAATATCTCTCTAAATACATGGCAATTTCCCTCTCTTCCCCCCTCAGTATGTGGGTTGATCCTTAGACACATGCACACACACACACACACACACACACACACATATATATATATATATATATATATATATATATATATATATATATAAAGTGAGAGTGAGAGAGAGGGTTGATGAAATTCCATGTCCCAAAAGTGTCAATATATATATAGACATACATTTATATATTCTTATTGTCTTGAATTGAATACGAGAGTAATAGGTTTTCACCAGCACTCGGATCTTAGAAAATTCAACTCAAAACTTTATATTGGGGCTTTCACGTCCCAAGAGGGCTGTCGGAAGTACTTGATACCTGTTTTGTGGCTAAGATAATAGGATATTTCCCTAGGGTACCAATAATACACGTTACCGACTTATGGGCTAACACAGGGTTCGGGTTATGAAAGGAGCTAAACGACAAACTGACTCCCCCTTTATGAATCAATATCTGATAATCTCATGAATAATGGTCCGTTTGATGGTTTATCCGGTGCATGAACCGTACTTCAATATTTATACTTACTATACATGTACTATCATAGTATTCATAAAAAATAACTGGATTATTTACGGATATGGTTGTACACTAGTGCCAACGATCGAAGTATCTGTACACTCTGCCGGCAGTCATAGTGTCACGCTGCATAACTTTTACTGTTCACCTTTCCATTGCACTAAAAAGTATGGGCCGGGTTTACCCTGACTCCTTGCATCACTGATTGTGGGAACTGGAGCAATTTGTTTAACATTCCTGTAACTGGAACCCCACATTAAAAACGACCTTGTGTCACATCTTGCTCTTGTAGAACAGCAAGCAAATATAGATCAGAGTGTAGTATCTATTTGCAGTACATACTTTGGTAGCTTTGCACCAGTGCAATGACGTGGTCGACTCTGTTAATGTCCGTATTGTTGAGTGCAAAATAACTAGGATTATTCCTGTGGCCTCAAAAAGTAAGCATGTTCTGTCGCAGGAGAGCAATCAACCCTAGGGCAGCACCTTTCCATTGCACTAAAAAGGATGGGACGGGCTTGCCCTGACGCTTTAACAACACTTACTGAGGCTCGGTATTGCTAAGCGCTAGAGGCCCAAAATTCGTCTTGTGGCCTCAAAAAAAACTAGGCTCAGTCTCGGGGTAGAAGTACGCCCCGAGGCAGCACTGTCCCATTGCACTAAGAAGAACGGGTCAGGCTTGCCTGGACGCTTTTGGAACACTAGAAAAAAAACAACCTTGTATCACATCATGCTCTTGTGGGGAAGGGAGCGAATACGAATCAGGGTGTAGTATCTGTTTGCAGTACATACTTTAGTAACTTTGCGCCCCTGCATTACAGCGGCTGTCAATGGCCTACAGGGGTTCGGTATTGCTAAGCACAAGAGGCTTAGGATTT
>OY735210.1:26605940-26768440 GCA_963457665.1 Thysanoteuthis rhombus | reverse complement strand
ACATTTCTCTTCTTTTTTTTAAAATCTCAATAAAATATCATTTGCTTCGCAGTTTTGCCACGTTTACAGATTTTTTCAACCAAGCAACGCCGAGTATCTCTGCCGGTAAATGTAACGAAATATATATGCAGTAATCATTTTCAATTGGAAAAGAAATTTGAGTGAAGTCAAAGGCTTTTCCTTTCACGGTAAATTTCGAATTCCAGTCCCAGAGTGAAGATTTTAAAAAATTACGGCTAGCCTTGTCTGTTTCATGGAACACTATCTCGAACTCTTCTTTAACTTCATTAAATTTCATCAGTTATCGGCTCAGCGAACGAAAACAGTAAATTGAAAAATTTTAGCATATGAATCTAGCTCCGGTCCGGTTTTTCATAGATCTCGAAAAACTATCCACCTTTATATCTCTTGCGATCACTTTTGCTTAGATTCAGAGTGAATAGATATCGATTTAGATTGACATGCTTTTGCTTTTCGGGAAGAAAAATGTGATTTTTATCGTGAATCAAAATATGCTAATCAACCAGTTGTACAAATGCATATTGGTAGATTTCAAAATTACACTTTCCTTGTCACAGAAGCAAAATTTGTACGGCCATTTTCTGTACTTTTTCACATAAACAATTGATACTCGCTAACAGCAAACTGAGAAGCATGCACAGGCCATGTTGCAAGAATGAAAGACAACTAATGGACATCACGACTCACAGCATGGATCCCCAGAGATCACATGAGAAACCGAGGACGACAGAACACAAGATGGAGTGATGAACTAGACCAATTCAGGAAATACTGGCTCCACGACGCCCATGATAGAGAATTGTGGCAATTCCAGGGGAAGGTCTATGTCCAACGACGGACATTAGAAGACCAATGATGATGATGATGACAAAAGAACGGAATTCGCGCTGCACAATGAAATGGATAATCTCATTTCTCAACACTCGGGGATTGTTCACATGTACAGTTACTTGAGCGGAGAAAGATTAGAAGAATCCATGATTTGATGATAGCCTCATACCATTAAGCACTCTATCCTTCTAACCACTTGAAGTAAAAAAAAAAAAAAAAAGCGACAATTACTTATGAATGTCACTATCCTATCCCAAAAAGCCAAATTTGAAGAGAAGCAATCAGAGAGAAATACCTATTACGAAGAAACGAAGAATTGCATTGCACAGCGTGAAATAAATATTCCGCCAGTCGGACTAACATTTACATTACATCCTGGTCTATGGCAATATATCAGGAACCGACAACCACAACTGTCATCATAACTATCAACATATATTTCTTCAGTTTTTAAGTTGGTCTGGATGGCTATCTATGAATATATGCATCAACCGTGAAAACTGTGCCGATGAAGCTAGAACTAACCTTTGGTAACCTTGTAGGACCTTAAAGGATTCAAATATTTAATCTTTATCATGTTCAGTTAGGACGCTTTGTTTTTGCTCTCTTTTTTAACGCCCCAACACCATCAAATAGACTTTTGTGGGGGGTTCAAATTGTAATTTAAGTTTATGCAAGATGAGTCCCTCAGTTTGTGTCCATACTTGCTTTGTAAGAATTCTGACGATGGTCTTGTACAACCACAACATAGCATGCTGCCAAAAGACGTTGGTCACGTGGCAGTTTTTATTGGGGGACTAACCAGACCTCTTGGTGAAGTGTTTGGGTTGTCGTCCATCGAGCCCATCACCCCCACCCAAAGTGAGTGATGTGGCTGGGCCTTTTGGGACCGAGGACCCTGAAGAAACGGCCGGTATAATTTTCAGTGTGCAAATTGGACTGGGACATCATAGAATCCATTAAAAATCTCAACCGTCCATGTTTCAAGAATGGCAGACAACTGATGGACATCGTGACTCATAACATGGATACCCAGAGATCACAAGTGTAACTGAGGTCGACAGAGTATTAGATGGAAAGACGAGCAAGACAAATTCAGAAAGTACTCTCTCCGCAACGCCCATGATAGAGAAGTGTGGCGAATCACAGGGAAGGTCTATGTCCCAAGTCGGACGTTGAAAGGTTGATGATGATCATGATGAAGCAAACGTATTTCTTCTAAGTATCAATAGAAAGTGTGCACTGATACGCGCAATGAACAATGTTTAGCTAAAAAAAAATTGTAAAATACGTTGTAGTGTTTACTTCCCTTGACGAAGAAAGAGTTAGTTTGCTGGTGCAGAAAATGACTAGCTTCAGGGGGCAAACAAAGGTGTAGCGGTACGGTGGGCAGTGTTAAGAGAAAGTCGAAAGGCAGCCGGTGTCAACACATCAGTGATTATAGTTTCATCTCTCACCTACTGCCAGAACTTGTTGTTGAACCCGAGTCCAGCAGGAAGCACTCTTAACGCAACTCTGTTCTACCGACCGAGCTAACAGAACTCTTTGAAAGCAGTTATTCGAAATATCGCACTAGAACCATCCATCTCTGTACTTTGCAGCCGTAAGCATAAATATCTACGTGTTTAGTGATGATAATCTCTCTTGATAATCTCATTGAAACCAGCCACAGAAATATTCTTTGTTAGCTGAGGAATACAACTATGAACAAAAAACATATTTACTAAGTATCCAAATATAAAACAATCTCCAACCAGTGTGGCATTCTTACTTCTTACTTATCTCTTACATACACACACATGAATATGTGTGAAAGAGCCTTTTGATTATTTGCTCATTTGTTGGTTTATTGGTTTATTCGCGCCTCTTCTCAACAAAAGCAACCAAGTCTATCAACCTGATTTTCTGCATGTTGACTGAGGAGAAGACATCTTAAAACAACTGAGGTCAACTTTAGAGGTCATTTAAAGTCACCTAAAGTCATTCCTTGGTCATTTTCAGCCAATTCTTACAGTTGTTTGATATATATATATATATATATATATATATATATATATATGGTACAATTTGTCATGGCGAAAATCACAGTCTATGTGAAATTTTAATAAAGGTCATCCATGGTCATTTTTAAACGAATGATAATAATAATAATAATAATAATAATAATAATAATAATAATAATAATAATAATAATATATCACAATAATAAGTGTGCATAATGCTCATATGGACACTCACACGTAATGAGCTGAACGAATATCATATATATATATATATATATATATAAATATATATATATATATATATATATATGTATATATATATATATATATATATATATATATATATATATATATATATATATATATATATCAATGTTTTATAATTTTTACGGAACAAATATTTATTTTCAACATAATTTCATTGCGAATTCGTTCAGCACAACGCTACTCAATTAATCTCAAATCAAACGCTATTTATCGAAATTTACCACCAAAATTCAGCTGATGTGTGTATCAGGTGACGGACTTATTGATGCATGGTCAAATATATCATCATCATCGGCCGTTATAGATCCACTGCAAGACCAAAGCTCCTGCCATGTCTTTCTGGCATTATTTTCTATCTCATCTCTTCATCTAGTATCTGTTTCTTTTCCTACTGTGTTTAGTATCCCACCAATCTGCTCCATCTGTCACCTTTTCTTCTCGCTGTGTTCCTCGCCCATCTCCATGTTTGTTGCTCAAACACTTTTATAATATCAGTAACCCTGGTTGCTCTCTTGTATGCATTTTGATCTTATCATTTTTTTTCCCAACACTGATCTTTTTATTGTCGTCAGTGCCATTCTGATTTGGTTTCCGATTGATTTTGTAAGTTTTTAGGTTCCACATACACACATCATATCTTGTATAATACATTGAATGTATTCAGTATGTTTCAAGCATATTGGCAATCTGCTCTTCGCCATGTCTCTATTTATACCAAATGATTTCCAGTCAATGCACGAAGCACTGTTTTTTGGTTTGTATTTTTCCATTTCCATAGTCTTTCTCCAACTTTATCATTTGACCTAAGTAAATGTATTTCTTGACTTTTTCCAAGGTTTCATCGTCTATTCTCATAGTTTTCTTCGGGGCTAGGTCGTTGAATATTATTTTGTCTTTGTTTTGTTTATCTTTAATCCTATTTTTGGGCTCTTTTATCGAGATCACTTGACTTCATTCGAAAATCCTGCACAGGTTCTGGTTTTAATACATAATGGAATGAGTATTTATTTTTCTAACATAACTTCTATCCTTATCAATACTCCTAATTCAATGGTCAATATTGATCATATAGCCCTAATATTTCAAAGTAGAAATCGAGGTAATAACTACGTCTCAGGCTACGGATGGAATAATCCACCCTCGTATACACACACACACACACACACACACACACTGATATATTTGGATTTCTATGAAACTATTTTTAAGAATATTTCTTTCAGTTGAAGTGTCCATAGTTTCAAGAGTTAGGAGGGGTACTTTCCCATCAAAATTTCCACCCCCAAAAAAGTGTTCCGGAGAGTGGACCAAGTCACACTGTTCATAAAAAAAAATGAATGATAACTTAGTATGGATTGGTATCAAACCATCTTTACGGATAGATTCGATGAAGATCGAACCCTTTAACCAGTAAAATTAGCTTACTGATCATTGTCACATTACGCCCGTCCTGATCAGCAGTTGTTGTTCTCATCTTAACTACCCGTTTATCCATGTGGAAAAATCACGGATATATTTGGAATGAGATGATATTTTTATAGAAAAAACACTGGAACGTTTACCAGGAAGTATGCATATTTTGGATCAGTGGACAGGAAATATTTTCCAGCAAAACTTTAATCCCAGTCTCAAAGGGAGAGTCCAATGCTACGCACAACGAACCCAAAAAATCATGCAGTTCATTATTAAAGTACTGCTATTGCCAGCAATAGTTTCCCCAGAAATCACATGCGAAACAGAGGCCGGCAGAAAACAAGATGGCGAGACAAACGAGACAAGTTGACAGAATGAGCTCCGGGACGCCTGTAATTGAGAGGTCTGGAGAATCCTGAGGAGGGTCTGTGTCTAACCATGGACAATAAAAGACTTATGATGATGATGACTAAAAGAAGAGCACAATTATCATTGGACTCACCATAATTTGCTTTGTGCAAAAAGACAAGTTAAGCCTCGTAAATAAGCACAGTTAGTTGTGTATATCAAGCTATATATATATATATATATATGTGTGTGTGTGTGTGTGTGTGTGTGTGTGCGTGTGTGTGTTATCATTATTATTGATATTATTATTATTGATGATGATGATGATGATGATGATTATGATGATGGTGACGGTGATGATGATGATCATGATGATGAAATGGATATGTAATCCGTCCAAATGATTATGATGCATTATGTTATTGGAAACTCTTTTTGAATGATCTCCTGTTGAAACACAGGAGATGTGCCACTTGGACTAGACAGCGTAAATTGAATAAACAATTAGAAAAATTGATTGAGTTGCTGCTTTGACGTAGCGTTTCGAAAAAATGTCAAAAAGCAAAAATAGTGTTCAGCTTTTTTTTGCTGCATTCCGTTAAAGGGGCGGTGCTCGCTTCCCTCCTCTCCGTCTCTCTGTCTCTCTCTCTCTTTCTCTCTCTCTCTCTCTCTCTCTCTCTGTCCCTCCCTCTCTCTTCTACGCCCTAGCCTCCTGTAACTCCAGCTATAACAAACCCCAATAACTCATTCTGACGAACCCTCTACACCACGCTGGAGGATCCTGGTAATGCAACAAACAACAAAAAATTCCCATATGAAATAATGGTAATTGCTTCTTCACTTAATGCCGTTCCGTTTTACGAAAGGCTTCCATAGGGACATTTTACTTCTGAATAGCGAGGACACCTGTATATCAGTGTGTTTCCATGTGTAATAAGTAATACACACACACACACACACACACACAAACAAACTTATAAATATATATTTATATAGTCGCAGCCACTCGATCATACGAGTACGGTGGCTCGTAAGAGAGCACGCTGCTGTATGTTCTCCAACAGCGAGTGCTTGAGAAAGAAAAATGTTGTACAGTCCGGTCCTATCTTGGCAAGATGTTTTGATAATTGGCAGCTGTGCATTAGCTGAGACGGTCACAGAACAATTTTGTTGCTCCATAGGTCACCTGGCATTCCCAGACAGTCACCCATCTGGATAATGACCGGGCTCGTCGTCTCTTACTTTCGTCGTGTCCGACGCGATTACTTATATTGCAGTATGCATACACACAAGCACGTGCTTGCACACCCACATCCATTCACGCGCACACACACACACATAAACACACACGCACACACACACACACACACACACACGCATATATATATATATATATATATATATATATATATATATATATATATATATATATATATATATATGTTTGTTTATTTTGGCTCTTCATCGGGGAATTATGGTTAACTAGTCATAAGATACCAACTCCCGTGCAGTGATTTTTATCATCACATGTGTGCAACAGACTATGTACCACTCTAAGTAAAGCCAAGCAAATAAGTATATATATATATATATATATATATATATATATATATATATATATATACCTAATATTGTACCACATCGCCCATTCATGGATACATTAAAGTGCAAGACTGCTAGAAGCAGGGTCAAAGTTAACTTCAACTTCTATTCTGAATGAAGATGATCACCAACAACTTTTGTATCGTATATATAGTAAATAAACAATCATATTTTTTTGTGAAAGAGTATTTATTCATTAGAATAAAATAAGCTCGTGCTTACCTGTATCATAAATTTTCGTTATTATCTAAGACCCGTCAATTTAGCTTAGTCCGTGAGACAACCACCCCGCTCTTAATCAGTTGGCTATGAGTTCAAATTACGGCAGGGAATGTTTACATCCATCATTTTGGTGTGGTGAGAATTGTTCTTGTGCTTCTAGTTACGGAAGTCAAAACGAAGTCAACCCCCGACCTCGTGCTGAAGTTTGATGATATATGTATGTGCATCCCTGTGTGTGTATGTGTGCGTGTGCGCGTATTCCGAAATGAACTTGTGTTATTCTATTACAAACACGTTTCTAACCGTACACACACACACACACATACACACACACACACACAGAGAAACTTCTCCCTTCGCCATTCGTTCGTTCCTGACATTCTTCTGTTCGCTCCATCATTCGTTCATTCATCCATTCGTCTATTCGCTCATTCTGATTCCTATTCCGGGCCGTTGTGCAGCACGGTCCGTCGCTCCATTCCTGTGTAACTTTTTCATCTCGAGACATAACTGTTTCACTTTGGATTCTTTCTCCTACATATGATATAAACACAAGCATCACCTACCCACACAAACACACATATATACAGGTAATCATTTGCAAATACAAAAATTCATGTATATATGTGCGTGAGTGTATGTGTGTATGTCAATGGAAGAAGACCTTTTTTTTACTTTCTTACGAGTTGGATTGTCAGGAGAGAAAAAGAAAAGAAAAGAAAATACAAATAATCTTCATAGTAATCCACAGGATTAAAATTAAGCTTAAGGGAAATGAAATTAACTTTATAACTAATGAATTTTTTCATCGTGTTTTTCATTGTATAAAATACATTTAAGGATTCTGTTGAAAAAAAAAAAGAAAGAAAAAAAAAACGTCTGCACTATTCTTACCTACAATTTCCGAAAACAGTTATTTTGCATTATTTATTGGGGGTTTTTTCCTGGTTGTTTTTTTTTTTTTTCCTCCGGTGATTTTTTATTTTTTATTTTTTTTTGTTTTTTGCCGTGCGCCATATTTATCTCCAAGCATTGATAAGTGTTCTTACAAACAATTACAATGTTTTCAACGAGTGGCGGGCTTTTTGGAGGTCCGGAAAAATTCAGCACGTGTGGTAAGTACAGCTTTTTGTTTTTAAATTCATTTCAACTTGAAAACAATCCTAATTAACATATCTCTGGCTTAGTGGTCTACGTTTTTACCTGCAGTTTATATTTGCCCAGTGTTGATATTTTGTTAATCATCATTTGTTTATTTTGTGTAATTACCCCTTTCTATCGATCGGTGTGATTAAGTTAACGTTAAATTTAGCGCTTCTAGCTCGTACGCGTATATGCCCGAAGGGAATTTCATAAGGTGGTACACAGCTGTTTTCGACCCTACCCATAACACACTGAATGAACACCCTTGTCTTTTACCTTCCCCGTTTTCATCTGTTGAAGTCCTTATAGCACAGCGTCATATTTACACGCTCGCCGGTGAACGATTGAGTCAACCTATTTCATTGATAAACATAGCACATCGACTTCAGAGATTTACTTTTTGACCCGGTTTTACGCTCCCTCTCTGTCTCTCTGTCTCTGTCTCTCTGTCTTTGTCTCTCTCTCTCTCTCTCTCTATTCTCTCTCTCTCTGTGGCCCCCTTGGTGCTTCGGCAGTTTCACCAGCCCCTCAGAGGCTCTGCAAGCTTCCATGTGATATATCATGATACGCTGACAGATCAATTGAGTTAACTATAACACGATTATTTCACGTTGATAAATTATGAATGTGATTCTCTAAAAATATGCATTTCTCGCAATGATTCCCTCTTTTTGGTATGGAAGCATACCTGACCGCACCAACAGACACACACATGCAAGGATGCATGCGTAGTATTATGCACATCTATCTGTCTATCTATCTATCTATCTATCTATGGATTGATCGATATCTGTACCTAACTAAGCAGTCTATATATATACGCATATATATATAAATATACATATGCAAATATGTATACATGCACATGCATATGCATATATATATATATATATATATATATATATATATATATATATATATATATATATATATATATATATATATACGTCTGTGTGTGTGTGCATGTTTATATATATATAAATGAATGGAGACGAGTGAAAATACCTGCCAAATTCTTCAACTGGAACCTTTACCGGCAGGTTATTACATATATATATATGTGTGTGTGTGTGTGTGTGTGTGTGTGTGTGCGCGTGTGTGTGTGTGTGTGTGTGTTAATGTTTGTATAATCATATGTTTTCGTGCATGTATGAATGTGTTGCAAACGCACACATTTATATGATTTACATTTATTTATGCAATTTATAAATATTCATGCAACACCTATAACACCTGGTGCTTATATTTATACATATATATGCATGTGCATATGTAGCTGTGCGTGTGCACGTGTGTGGGTGAATGTATATCTGTTCATATATATGAAAGAGCGTGAGTTTGAGTCCTTTTTCGTAGAAAGAGAAATTGGACGAAAATCAGACGATTTTACAGCCGTAGACCTCTGAATCAAAAGTACAACCTGTCCATATCTTTTCGATATATCTATCTATTTATCTATTTATCGACCATAGTCAAATCATTCATATATGTGTGCGTGTGTGTGTGTGTGTATTTATATATCTACGGAGATATACATGCATCTATTTATTTTCCAATCTATTCACATATATATATCTACTTATCAGTTTATTCATATTTATCTATCTATCAGTTCTTTCCTATCAAGCAACCTATCTACCTACCTATCTATCAGTCTATTCATATCTATAGATCTATCAATAATACTCAATTCATATCAATCCATCATTGTCTGTCCATATCTATCTATGAAAGTCTGTACATATCTTTCTACCAGGAGGCACCCCAGTGCATTGATCGACAAGATGGAATCGTGATTGATAATATGTTTAGTTCGCTCTAGCATTAAGAATACAACTAATAAATGCATATTTGAGTGGCTAGTTCGATCTCGATTACAATTATAGACATGAGACGAAATTCATGTATCGATCTATCAATTTATCTCTACATAACATATATATATGTACATATATATATATATGTATGTATGTATATATATATATATATATGTATGTATATATATATATATATATATATATATATATATATATATATATATATATATATATATATATATACACACACATATATATATGTGTGTGTATGTGTGTGTATGTGTAAAAGACAATTTATTCATTGTAGTATAATAACAAATAAATATTTGAAACAGGGAAAAACACCGAAGAAATTTACTTAAATTGCATTGACAGATATTGGGAAATAGGTTACTGAAGTGACCCCCCCCCCCAATCTTTTGACAATGTTTTTCAATGTTTAGTGTTTAAAAACTGTAAAGCTTTCTGGACTTTCTCTATATATACATGTGCGTGTATTCATTCATATATATAGATATATATATGTATATATATATATATATATATATATATATATATATATATATATATATATATATATATATATATATCTTTTTTTGCTGTTTCCATTCTGAACATTTTCGGCATAGTTCTAAATCTATAAATGTGCATACGTATACTGGCACTTGTGCACTTATATGTGTGTAGGTATAGCGATTAACAGATGCAATAAAATACAAAGCAATTGAAATCAATAGGAAAGAAATACTAATCAAAATTGAATAATGGTTTGCAAAGCTTGATCTTATGAACAAAATCCAATATCTCTACAAATGTTGTTTTTTTTTTAATCTTAGATAGCATCACATGGTCCGGAACACGGACGCAGTAATGAGGCTTATAGTGACGATCAGACGTTATGTGTCCACAGCTGGATAAAAGCCTTTCCCCATCTCTTAAAGGCCTTTCCCCATTTTCTAAAGGTCTTTCTCTATCGCTAATCTCTTGCCGGCGAATGTTCTTATCTTATGTCTTGATCCTGTGTCCGGTCTTTTCCTACTGCGTTTATCATTGCGTGGGTACCCGTCAGTTGGCCTTTTGCTTCATCTGCTGTACTTTCTTTTCGCTCTGTGCTCGGCCCATTTTTTTCGTTGCTTGATTACTTGTACGATATCCTTCACTCTAGTCCCCTCTGGCTTCCATGTTGATCTTTTTTCCTATCGTTGAGTAATTCCTAATATTGCTCTTGCCTCTGCCCTCGAGCAGCTCAGAGTTAGATTTTCAAGTGTTCATTTTAAAGTTTCCATGTTTCGCACCCATACGCATGGCAATCGCCTTGTATTGATTGTTCACTTTATCTTCGAAGAACATCGGCAATTAGCACTTCAGTTCATCTCATTCATAATACCAAATGATTTCCAGCCAATCGTTATGCGCCATCTTAAGGATAGCTTATCGTGGTGCGAGGGTTAGCAGGCTTTTCTCGCTGACCAGTTACTTGTCTTGTGAGTTTGATCCTCACTGGTAGTGGTACTTTTTGGGCTTTGTACCCGTATAAGCTTTGCTGAATGAACGTTTATACATGAGTACCATGCCACGATTGTTAGGAAACTTATATTGCAAGCCTTTATTGCGAGTTCGATTCTTTGTGGCACCACTACCTCGGCCTTGTACAATGGTAAGGAAATCTGAATAGATAATTTTGTATGCGTAAGTTTCAACCGTTTGTTATGAAATAGACAGAAATATCATCATTGTCAATAGCCACATTAATCGGATTTCGCAGTATCTGAGCCCATTAACAGGCATGTGGATCACAATGCACAAACTCAGGTGTAAAGATATACTTTAATGGTCAAGTTCGTATCATAAAAGATTTTTTTTCAGCTTATATGTTGTGGCATTACGTGATATAGCAATACTTCAACTGCACTAATCCAAACGCACCCTAATCAAAACCGTACAATTCAAGGTATGCCTGTTTATATAAGATTACCTGTGAATCATTAGATATGAATACTGGAAGACATATGTATATATACTTTTATGTATCTATGTGAATCTGTGTGTGCGTGTGTTTGTCCGTCTCCTGTCGAGGTTTACAATGGCTGTGACAACTTTTGACCATTGTTTCAGCCTGGGAGGCAGTTATGCTATGGTGGTGAGATGAAGATTTACTGAATTACTTTTTTTCCGTCAACTATCACGGCATAGGACAAAGATCCTAGGGGCCAATCTCAAACTGGAAAAAATGGTTGTTTAGAATATACTAGGACTGCGAATTTTAAGTATTACCTAGGACCAATGATACCAGTTGAGCTAATTTCAGAGGGCTCGAAACACTTGCGACGGCTCTGGTATGAGTCCTACGGGAACACATGCTGATTCGAATGAAATTCAAATATTGTTTGTTAGAGATCATAAACGATACTGCAGCTGGCAAAAAAGATGATATTACAAATTGGACAGGTTCAAAAAGTATTGGCGTCACAATATCCATGATAGAGAGATCTGGCGAATCTTGGGGAATATCTTCATCTAAAAACGGACGCTAAAAGGCTAATGATGATACCATTTTCCGTACCGATAACCGTTACCTTGTGTACGCAACAGTACATTTCTCGTATACATATTCAGTGCATAGACATTTGTGTGGATAGATGAGTTTATTATTGACGTAGAACCACAAAATAGTGAGGAAACAAGTGAAACTCAACTCACTTGGCTAGAAATTGGTATGCGATACCAATTATCTCACTACTTTATGTGCCAATTAAAAACCGTCACCCAAAACTGCCACCAAAACAATCAACATAGGTGTCTTCAGTTGGCTGGCTGTAAGTATGTGCGTATCATGCGCGAACGCTGCACCAATGGAGGCAGGGAGTGGAAATTTTCAACATCTACACCTTATGTGTAGGAAAGACTTTTTTTTTTGTCTTTTTTTTTTTGAATACCCCCGAAAATATGTTTCTACAGGGGGGCAATTTACAATATAAATATATGCCAAATTGACCCTTTACCCTGTGTCCGTGTTTGTCTTGAAAATTGATACTTTTATAGTGATGAGGGCTCCCCAAAAGGAGAGAGAAATATCATATCGATCACTCTTTTTTTTCCATTTTTTACTGATCACCCCTAACACCACTTACTGCCTTAACACGTTCGTCATGTGACGGTTTCTATCTATATCCTCTACACGCATATATATATATATATATATATATATATATATATATATATATATATATATATATTGTGTGTGTGTGTGCGTGTGTGCGTTTGAGTATGAGTATGTGCGCTCAACGAATGACAATTGATAAGTAAATCTTTTACCGGTACATATACAAGCGTATAAGAACACATGCACAAACACAAGTTGACATATCTGCATAACTCCCCGTCTCTATCTCTATCTCTTTGTCTCTCTGTCTCAGTTTCTCTACCTCGGTCTCTCTGTATGAATAGCATATGTGACATGGGACAAATAGGCTGTATAAAGAAAAGCACTTTTGTGTTCCATTTATAACCGTGTAGAAGTTAATGAAAACTTTAAGCAGCTGAAAAGTCGAACATCCTACTAAAACAGAATAAAGCAGCCAGTGTATGAATCTCGTAAGTGTCACTTGAACCATGAACTAAAATTACTAATATCGGTATAGTTTTCTTCAGTTTTTAACAACGTCTGGCTGTGGATGGCTAGCCGGCTATCTATACGAGTACAAGCTGCACCAACGGAGATGGAGGGTGGGAAATTTAAACATGTGCTCTTTAGTCTAGAGAAGATAGTTTTTACGGATTCAATTTATAATGCAAGTTTATGCTAAATTTATCCCTTAGTTTGTCAAGCGATTTTTTTTCATTTTGAGTACTAGAGCGTTATTTTAGTGATTACTGCTCAACAAAAGGCCAGTGAAGTAACTTATTCATTGATCAACCCTTTTCCAACTTACCTGTTGATCAACCTTAACATGGAATGCTGCCAAAAGATGTTGGTCGGTTTTTTCTTTTTCATAATAAATCCTTCAAGTGGCACATATTGTAAATCTATCTTTGCTTTAGTTAAAGAATATTTTGTCAATCTGCAATCCAAGTCAGAAGCTGGAGTTCACTTTATTTTTCCATCGTAACAACAAGAACAATCCTCACCAAATTCGTAGGAATAAACTTTTTGCTAGTTGTCCATTCACGAGGAACCAAAACGATATATGAAATTGACACTCGTCAACTGAGATTTGAAATCACGTACAAAAGTTGCAGTAAACATCTCCAGTCGAAATAAAGGTTGGAGTGGGGTTTAGCCCAGCAACCTCAAGGTTTGTGGTTCTCAAAGATCTTGAAGTCAGCCTATTATTCCTATAAATTCTCCATTTGAGTCTATCCATTGATGAAAGTGGTACGACTGAAATGTTGATTCATACCTTTCCAAAGGTCACAGGAGCGAAAAGAAAAATAACATCCTCAAATGGGATTGGATATTGGTATTCCCCTCCCGTACATACACATATGCAACGTTCCTAGATATAGATATCAAGATCGAGGATAAAATGTTTGTCTATAAATTATTTGATAAACGAGATTCATTTCCGTTCCGTATCGTACGTAAACCATTTAGAACGAGCAGCATTACATATCATTATTCTACCGAACTATCTTCTCAGAATTTTCGAGAATAGCTAGAGCTACTCTTGGATTTATTTAGTTCATACCAAAATATTTTTCTAAGTTGTAAGAATGCCCAATCAAAGCAGTGAAATTAATAAGATTTTTAGACAATTTGATAAAGCCATTACTAAACATTTTGATTTCTTCAAAGCTTATCAGCTCGACGATAATGAAATAATTACGGAAATTATAGAATATATTAACCAGAGTTTGAAAATAGAATAAATGGATAATAGATATCAAAATGAATACATTTGTATTAATGTTAGCGGAATTTGGTAACCATAAGAGATGGATTTAGCCTTTATCAGTGTGGAAGATCATTGTATTGACTGGAACCAGGGAAGGGGGTAAACATTTACTTCTGGTCCATTTGTCTGACTTATTAGTAGTTGGGCAGGGTGACAGATCAAACATGTAATGCCAAGAGTGCGAATTGTTTGAGAAATATTAATGGAATAGCTTATTGAGGTGTTACAATCTGCAAGACAGTGGTTTTGTTTCGTTTCAACAATGAATATAAGAATTCTTTATTTGATAATTTAAAGGAAGAAAAACACATTGATGGAAACGAAATGATATTCGATGTAGAAAAATTAACGTTAAGTTTGGTGGAAAAAATTTGTCAAATTCCTTGTTTGAATATGGTAGTACAAAATCAACTCGAATAAATCTTCCTGTGTAATTAGTATTCTTTAAGATGATATCATAAGTTGATTTGCATACAGCCTGAGATTAAAACCGACACAGCAGATTTAATATTCATATGAGTGATAACTCAATAAACGTGACACGAACAGTGATTCACGTTTGTAGTTATACTTACTGATCCTTCATCGTTAAATACATTTTGGGGGTGACCTACGTAAAGCCTGTTGAAAAATAAATGAATGATATGTAGTATAAAACAACATCAATATACAATACATAATTATATTATCCGATATTAAATAACTAACTACATGTATGACATAAGCTAGATATCATAATCATGACTCAAAGGGAAGTGGTGTTTGAATAACACTACTTGGGTGCCATGTTGATATGATTTGTTTTTGAAATTCCAAAATGGTTACATGTGAACAACTGATGATCAAAAGGAAGAGGAAAGTTACACATTGTACCATAAGGACTAAGTATATGTAGCATAAGGAAAAAAACACTGAAGAAAATTACATGTTGCATTAACAGATATTGGGAAGTGGATGACTGAAGTGACACAAAAAGATTTCTAATGTTTTGTGTTCAAAGCTGGAGAGCTTTTTAGACTATATATATATATATATATATATATATATATATATATATATATATATATATATTATTATTATTATTATTATTATTATTATTATTATTACAGGGAATTAAAGACAAGAACTCTACATGTGTTTCATAGTTAATCCATTTTTCAAAAACCAAGTGATGTTATATATATATATATATATATATATAAATATATATATATATATATTGAACACTAGACCCAATTCTCAATTCCATCTGAAACTGGAACTGTGCCCTTAGGAAAGGCATGATTCAACTACTCTATCTGTTCATTTGCACGCTGCGATAGTTGAGATCGGAAAGAGTGCGTGACTGATCTCTTCGACAGACCATCTTCTGATGACTACTTTACCTACGAAACCAATAAAAAGCAAATAGATATCACAAGCAGTGTCAACTTTGACAAGGATAAAAATTGTCACGTGACCAACGTCTTTTGGCAGTATGTCTGGTCAGGGATGACCAATTGATTTTTCATAGTCTTTTACAAATCATTAGAGTTGTTCAAATTGATAAGTTGTGATTGGGGAAACAGGTCTGGTTGGTCAATCAATAAAAACTATCAACGTACTTTTTCGTAGCTTGCTGTGTCTGATTGATTAAAGATTTGGAAAAAAAGGGTGATCAATGATTGAGATACTTCTTTAGCCTTTTGTTGGATGGTGATCACTATATAGTCCAAATTTTCAAAAAAACAAAACAAATGTGTACTCTGCTGGACACAAACAAAGAGACCATTGAAGCATGATTCACGTTCTAAATCAAACCACCCCTCATCGAAACTATTTGGAAGGAGATTTTCAAACAGGAAAATCGTTTTTTTCTCGACGTATAAAAGTAAATGCTGAAAATGTTTAGCTATTTATCTCAATTGATGCAGTCTGTACGCATAACATTCACACACACACACTCATATATGTGTGTGTGCACGCACGTGTGTGTGTGTGTGTGTGTGTGTGTGTAGATAGATAGATAGATAGATAGATAGATAGATAGATAAAAAAAAAAACCAGACAAGGACAGAGATGAATTGATAGATAAAAAGATAGATAGATAAAAAAGAAAGCAAGACAAGGACAGAGATAGATAGATTGATAGATACATGGATACATACATACATACATACATACATATGTAAGATAGATACATACATACATACATACACACATATGTAAGATTGATAGATACATACATACATACATACATACATACATACATATTTAAGATCGATAGATAGATAGATATATACATACATACATATATACATACATACATATGTAAGATAGATAGATAGATAAATACATACATACATACACGCATATGTAAGATAGATTGATAGATAGATAGATAGAGAAGCAGCCAGCCAGCCAGGCTTCAAAATTGAAAAGAAAATTGTTGACAGTTTTGATGACGGTTTCGCTTGACGGTTTCAAATATGCGTGTGTGTGTGTGTGTGTGTGTGTGTGTGTGTGTAACTGAATATAAGTATGTGAGTGTCTGCATATAAGTGGTTGTTTGTGGCATGATGCTAAAGTTCCAACTTTTGCATATAGAGCTGGGGAAAATTTAGATTTCTTTTTTGAATGATTTTTTTTTTGAATGATATTTTGAGTAATCAACGTCAAAACAAGGGGAAATTCGGAAACTATGAAAAATTGTTTCACATGAACTTACCGCAATGATCATCTTTTAGTGTTAAAACAATTTGCATTCTTTCCTTGCTCAACACAAATGTCATTTTTGCTCCATATAGCCATAAACGATGAAAAGAGGCTTAGCTAGAGGTCTGAAGGCTAACATTTTGTGAGATATGCTGAAAAACCAAAATTTGCAATAAAAGGACATGGTCTATGTTTTAATTGGTGTTAAACAACCCCAAAGGCTGATTTATGATCCATGCAATTCATGTATGTACAAATATACTCTTGTACTGGTATGTCAGGAGAAATCCTGTTGATGGATTAAGTGCTCTTTATAAAGCTTCTGTATCCGTTCCTCTTTTTTGGCGACCCAATACCTCTTTTCCTCGATAACGCCTCTGTTAGTGAAAAACGAGAACGAAAAAAATGTATTTAGACGACTTTCAACGTAACAACCTAAACGTAATCTACAAAGGAAAAATACCTAATCCATGTTTGAAGGAATTCAAGGGAAATCTTTATCACAGCTAGCTCGATCCTGAGCAAACTGCTGCGATGAGGAACTTGCTCGTTTCAATGATGCACTGGAATAGAGGGGACAAATATGTTTATTTACTGCATCTTTTTTCTTTGTTTGAATGCGAGATACCAAACGAACATTGAGTGGGGATAAAATGCTCTTCCATAGGTAGTGTCTTTTCTTCTCGTGTCACGTTCATACTATATATGGTTTCAATTCATAGAGCATCCACTTCTCGGTGAGTGGTTGCAAAAAGTTCAATATATTAAACAAACCCTTGAAGAACTCATGAAGAAGACATAGAAATCATTTTTCAATGATAGAATACACAATTTAACGGAAAGGTTGTGTAAAGCAAACACCACAAGATAATTAATTGCTGACTGAATATAATGCTATGAATTTGAATGAAAAACATAGTTTCTATAAAAAACACACACTCGAGAATCTTTTGCATCAGCTCAATACATTTATTCACTTTCCCTTTTACCATTGAATGCCTGGATCCCAATTGCAGCCCAACAGCAAATTGATTGTGGTATAAATACAGCGAAAAGGTTGGAAAGGGAAAAGTGGACAGTTTTTCAACTGGCCAAGATTGAGTACCAATCTCAATGTCATTGATAATATTTGGAGAAAGCAGAAATCTGGATTCATGTTTTCAATGAATCTTGCGAACATTCAAGATTTTGAAATAATTACAAAGGAAGAGTGGAAGAAACTACCAGCTGACAAATACCAGAAGCTTATAGATGACTGCCAAAATGCTTAGAGGCAGTCAGTGAGGCTGAAGTAGGCAAGTGACCAAATGAATAAAGGAAAGGTGCCAATATTACTGTAATGGTCATATTTTCGATTCCCTTCTTCTTTTCTCTTTTTTTTTTCTTTTTTTGAATTACTGCTTAAAGTGAATTAAACAATGATACTTGTTCTTTCTGATCAATTACCTTGGACATCCTTTAAGAATATTCTGCTGATAAAAATTGGTTGGTTTCCATTTATTTCTAAAAATTTTGCACTGGTTATGCAAAAATGCCAATCATCTTTATCGGTGCTTTAGGCACACAAATATCTTTATATTTTTTTTTCCCTTTTTTTTTGGGGGGGGGGATATAGAGAAGCGTCTCAATGGTCAGGGTTTATAGTCGGTTTTATCGAAAGACAGATATACACGTGTTTGTGTATGTGTGTGTCTGTGTGTGTGTGTGTCTGTGTTAGTGTACGTACATGTGCTTGTACTCACCCGTCTGTTTTAAAATCTTGAAAAAAAGCATATCTCTTTCATTATTGGTCAAATTTCCAATAATATGCAAAATTTGTCTGGTAGATACTGATACGCTTAGTATGCCAAGAAGATAATCTTTTTTTGTTATAATTGACTGATGTCTTATCGTACATATTTCTGGTTCATATTCTATCAACCCTTGTGCTTTCAAATTCAGAGAATCACGACATACGCACGTGCGTGCCATTAATTTCTCTTATAATGATCTTCCTCTCCCACTCCAGATGTCATGTGGAGGTGGAGGCAGCCTACGTGTTATTACATACAGCCTTTTTTGTTCTTGTGCAGTTTAATCATAAACCTATTTCCTCTCGTGGAAATCAAGTTGTTTGCCATGTGAGTGATTATATCCATGGGGAGATTGTCAAAGGGACAATTGCGGAAAGTCAATCATTTATGGCGGGGTCAATTATCGAGAATGTAATGTCCTATGAGATCCAGTGGGTTTGCTCTTTGACCTTACACCTTGTTTAAGAGTACCTACTGTATTTCACTCTACGTAGGATGATGGCACACTTTGTTTCTAATCTCATCAAATTCTTTTTCCTGTTTTTTTCTTTGGATTCGATTGTTGGATTGAAGAATGCACTAAAAAAACACTTTATATGCAAGAGAGGTTTTCCTACCTGAGAACTCCATTTTCCTTTGCCTGTAAATCCGTCTATATAGCTCCGTGCTCGATTCATCAAACGTGTGTTCAAATAGGATACTTGAATATCTATTATTTATTGATAAAAAGATAAAATTTCGACTAGATGTATTCCTGCTGCTATTTCTCCGACAATATTTCTCCAGCAAGCAGGCCTTCAACTTCCCTCAAACTGAGTTTACAAGGTTATTGCCGATGTCCAAAACGTGGATATTGCTTCGTATATTGACAGAAATATATCTGACCAGCTAAAGTATCCGTTTTCGCTGGATTGAATATTCCAAGTATGATAAGATGGACATGATCTTCAGTTGCTTTACTTTACTTTAATCTTGTAGCATTGTAACTGCCTTACCACGCTAAAGAGCCCAGTCTACTCTGCTATTTTACCGATAACCGGGTGATTTTATATTCATACCAAAATATCAGTTATGTCAGTCCTTTTCTATATCGAAAATTGATATAAAAAATGGAACTTTCTGATTCTCTCTTTAACGTCACTTAACATCGTTGAAAAACGTTCTCAAAATGTGACCGTTTAACATGAAATCATATTATTGATCGCCCGCTCTCCTAAAAAGTGTTTAGGGGGCTGGAGGTTCAGAGATAAGTTGCTAAAAATCTCCTCCTTGTCCTATTGAAAATGTATGCCAGATTTGGTTTGGCTGCGCCCAAGTTTAGGAGGATTTTACAGTGTGACAGGGAACAAGTCTACACCTTTCTCTTATGTTAACGCAAAAAGAAGTTTGGGGTGTTTTAATAAGTGCATAAAACGCATAAGTGCAAGTGAGCTTAACAAGCAGAAACAAATGTAAAAGTCGTTTTTGTCACTTTTGCTTTCATGCTTCGGGAAATAAAAACCTGATCGTCAGCTTCTGTCAAATGTTTTCGATGGCGCAGTATCTTCATCCTTATTGTTTTGATCATTATTTTCCGGCGTTTTCTGAAGTTCAGAGATTGAAGATTTTCAACATTCCCCGATTTATTTGGACGATCTGTTTGATCGATACGCCAAGTCCGATGTGTTGTGTCTCAGTGCTTTTTGGAACCCAGTACGGAAAAAGTTCCATTATTCCCTGAATTACTCGGACGGGTATCCTCATCTTTGTTGCTTTGATCACTGTCCTTTGGCTGATGCGTTCTTGTCAAACTTCAAAAATAGAATTGACCTTATCTTCCGACCGTGACGAAAACTAAAACAGCAAGAACAATCCCCAAGAGAATAAGGGGTGTAAACTGATATGTAAAATCCATCTTTCCCATACATATAACTGATTCCCATGAGTATGTCTTACTGACTGAGCTAAATTGACAAGTTTGAGATATCGACGAAAATTCATCATACAGTTATGCAACGTCTTACTTCAGCCTAAAAATGAGTACATTTACGAAATATATATTTCTATATTTTTCCATTTATTGCATATACATCATAAAAGCTGCAGTAATTTTATTCGGTTGGAATAGAAATCGGAATGAAGTTAGACCCTAGGTAGCTAGTCTTGTTTTTTATTTTTTCTATTGGTCAGAGATGATATATTTTCATTTTCTGACAATAATAATCCGTTCTTTTCACTGTTCCCGGTGGTGCTGAGTTTTCATCACTCCATGAATTATTCGGACGAATATCATCACATTTACTGGTTTATATCGCAATAGTTACGTGTTTTTGTTGTTCTCTCCTGGTACTTAAGGACTGCCGCTCTATATCTGGCGTACTGGATATTTTTTTCCAATTTTTACTAATTGCAATTCAGTTGGATTCTTAGTGAGAATCAAACTTCCTACTCAAGTGAATATTGTGCGATAGAAAACCCTGCTACAATATTTCTTACCCCTGACATTATAAAATATCTTATAGATTTAGGAAGTGTAGTTTCTCAAACAGTTGAATGGATCACCCAAAGGCGAATGAAATTTTTTCAGTGGGTGAATGAAACTCGAGTAATGAATTAAGAATGAATGACTTGATTCATTCAAATGTCTGTTCTCTATGCTAGAAAAAATTTTTTTGTCCTAAGGATGATTAATAAGGAAACATTGTTTCTAAAAGTTCTAATTCAAAGTTCTAAGTTAATTGCTAAATCTTTGTAAACTAAAAAAATAAATTACTATAGCTCCATGAATGGCAAGACTGACCAACTAAATTAGCAACTGATTGTTCTCTATTTGAGGGTCCGTGTCTATGAGTATATATGTATGTGTTACAGGGCGCTTTTGGTCACATATTCGGGGCTACAACCTTGGGAATTCGCATACGTACACCACTAGGCACAATCTATGAACGATATTTCTGTTTTCAAATGTGTTCTTTTTTTAATCTCCATGGTCATCTAGGCTAACAATGCCCTAATCCTCTGCTGATATTTATTTTAGATAATTATTCTTCGAATATCTGTCTTTTAGATATTTTTTCCGCTTAATTAATTCTGGTACACGCACAGGCTAACGTGAATCATTTATGCAAAGTACAAATAATCTAATATTCTTTCTGCTCTAATTTTCCGTCACTCTTTCCTTCACATATTTTAAAATGTTCAAAGACATGAATAGACACTTAAGAAGTGATTTGATTGATGCTTTTTTGTTAACAGGGCAAAATGAATTATGTATAAAATTATACGCAAGGGAGAAGAAAATGAAGATAATATAAAACAAGGAATTTTTGTCCCAGGTGAATGAAATATTGTTATAACGACTTGAGGGTGAATGGCATAAAAATACAAAAATTGTTGCGAAAATAATTGCAATTTTTCACTCGAAAAATATAAAGCAGTATATGTCAGCTTAGAATAAATACAATTAATCGAAATGAAAACCTTTAGAATTTGTGCATTTTGCCAAGTAGAAACAAATCCATTCATTCAAGAAGCAGAGGATTTTAGGGTCCTCAAACCAACGGATCCTTCAGAGGCGTTTTAAGTTGTCGATTGTTCAAAACCCTCCCTTTGAAGAAATGGTCAAATGCTTGAAAAGGTGGTAATTGGTCAGAGCAAAGATTGATGAGTGAGCAAAGTGGATTGAAGTTTCGGAGCAAAGTTGGTTCAAATTCTGCAGGGCCATTCGCGTGAAGTGCAAGTGTTTTGTTTTGTTTTTTTTCCTATTGGTTGCAAATGTCAATCAACGGTTGAATAGTCAACGTTTGGTTCGTCTGCATCCTCACAAGTCTACGTCTTGCATCCGTTTCAGAATTTTTTGGACCAATGTTGAGGTATACCTTCGTTGGCCGTTTCCTAGCCAAATCACTTGCTTGATATTGCAAGCAGTCTCAAAACCTTTACGTTTCATTTTGAAGCCATACCACAAAATTGCTCGAATGAGCTTTTTTCCACCTTTGATTTGACAGCCTGAAAAAAGAAGAAAAAATAGGGTAAAAAGTGAAAAGAAAAATTTCCAGCTCTAATAAATACATGCTTTAAAATAGTTATCCCTTGAACATACTTAATCAATGTTTTATTCCAAAATAATCATCAAAGTTAAAATAACAGAAAACAAACATTTATTTCGAAGCAACCTAATGTTTAAGAAACTGGACTAACCTGCTGAGTATTTTTTACAGCAATGCACATCGATATTGAACTAAGCATAGTCTGACACAAAGTCAGTACTACTGCTCCACGGCAGGGCATCCCATGCATTTACAAAGTAAAAATCAATTTCACAAAAAGCAACTTGTATGAGACACTCAGTAATAAGTGGTGGACAGCACTTTCGTCTAAAATCATTTTTTCCACACAATACCTCCAAAATTTCCAAAATTATCTCGATGTCATTTTGTCAAATAGTGGGCTAAGGAAGAATTTATGAAATTTGGGGATGGATCCAGGGATTTTTTCCGACTGAGAAGAGAAAAAACCCAAGTGTCCAACCATAAAATCATCATCATAAAAACATCTCTCAATCGAAAAAAAAAAACAGATCTCATCATCATCATCATCAGTCTGTTAGCGTCCAGGATCCGCTTTATCATGGGCATCGCGGAGTCAGTGCTTCCTGGATTCATCTAGCTCGTCACGCCATCAAACTTTGTGTCGGTCATAGCTTCGCACCTGATCTCGGGGGATCAACGATGGGTGTCGTGATGTCAAACCTTTTTTGCGAGAAAAACAAATTTTTTAAAGATATTTACTAGAGATGATGCGAATATTCATGGATGTACCCCCTAAAATATGACCAGGAGTGCCCGGATGCAAACATCCACGGGCACTGGGAGAGTAAAGAATCTGTGACCCACTTGGCTCCTCGATCGGACATGCCACTTTGGGGAGTACGGTGTTTCGGTGAACTGTAAAACTGGTTTGAAAGGTGCCCAAGTTATTTCTACAGTTTAACTCAGTTTTCCACTCGGTCATAAGTGTAGGTTACGCGGGAGTCAGCATCCACATTGGTATCGTTTTTCGAAATCACGCATCGATGTAGATATAGAAGTTAATGCCTGTTATTATAAGTGGCTTTCCGAGTTCAAACTGATCGTCTCTGATAAATTTACGTGTCTAGTTTTCTTATTCTTATTCATTCATTTTTCCATTCGTTTTTCCTGGTACTTCCATATCATCATCGATTCAAATCATTGGTTCAGACATGATTCTTCGACTGACATTCAATTCAGTTCGGCTGTAAATCCCATATGGCTTTGCAACAAAACCTGTGGCTGCATGTACAGAAGGGAAAAAAAGAAGTTGATATTAGCTTGATGGATAAATTGGCTGGTTCGAGTTTTAGATGTAGACAGCATCAAAGAACAAGCAAGCCTCACGCAGCCAGACAAAAATGTTTTGCTAGCTATATAGATGGATATCAAAGTGAACAGGTTGCACTTTTGATCTGAGGTCTACACCTGTGAAATCAACTGTTTTTTTTATCTTACTTCTCTTTGCATTCATTCGAATACTCGTACACACCTGCATTTGAACAGGCATGTATGTGCATGCGTATGAATGTATGAATATACGAACATATTAAAGAATTATGACACTTAGGAGAGATTATGTTTCACCATTGAGGCCATATATATATATATATATATATATATATATATATATATATATATATATATATATATATATATAAATATATACTATAGAAATAATAAGAAACTGTATAAGTATCTGCATACATTTGTTGTAGGTTCGTATACGGCCATAAAAAACAAACTCACTGATGCACACACACACACACGCAAGCACGCATACACACACACACATACACAAACTACATACGATACGTTATCTTGCGTAACTTCCATCAGGATGAAAATGAATTCGACGGACCGAGTTCAAATTTTACTTGTGGTAGTTTGTGGTCACTCCAAACTACAGTCCTTGCATGAAATACATAAGTTTAAATTACCGGATTGGTCTGATCTGCGACCACCTTCTGCGGCTGCTACCATGTAACCCAGCAAATCTTATTGTATGTTACCTGTAAACCCTCATAAGGCTGAGTAATGACATGAGAGACCATGCATAGTAACGACAATCTACTAAGTTATGGGATAATTTGAATGTGAAATATATGCGTATGATTGTATGTATGTAAGTGCGAATGTGTGTGAGTACATACGTGTGCAACCTTAAGTTTTCACCGTTACATATATCTTCATCTTTCAACTCATGAGTGCATGCATGTATAGGATTGTATATGAACGCAAATATCTATACATCAAGTAATTGTTTTTTTGCAGGGGGATCGTTTGAAATATGTATACATACACGCTTAGATACAAAAGTACTGCTTTTCACATGGACAAACGAAAGCAAAGAGTGAAGTAAAAGCTAATGTTCATCCTATATCTATCTAAACTGAAGTGCCAAAAACTAGAGACTGCAATTCATTGTATCTTTTCGCCCTCTTTCATTTGTCACAATTGGAAACCAGATGATGTTTATATGACGTAATAAGTGAAAAGTTAGTGCAGCTGCGGCATTGCAGCCATGGCGGCCACGGGACATGGACAGGATTCAACACCATTTGGCGACAGAATGATTGTGCACACTATGTCCGACTTGGCATCTGCTCTAACAGTAGCAGAGGTATACCAGGAATATGTGTTATCAGCAGAAAGTAAACACTGCACACAGTTGATTATAAGATAGCACCCCCAGTGAGGATGGTAACCATCCAACAAAGGGGGGGACGTTGCAGTAAATTGCATTCAAATTCAACCTTAGTGCCGCTGAACCCATTAGTCAGCGCAACGTACAGTGCCTCACCTGAGCCAGTGAACATCACCGTCGAACCGTGGAAAACTGGAGTGTCTCCTGGTCAGACGAGTTACGTTTCAAGATCTTTCGGACAGGGGTCGATTTTGTTCGAGGAGGAGACTGCTCGGAACAATGGATCCAGCCAATCAGCAAGGTGTTGTGCAAATCGTTGGTGACTCTGAAACGGTGTGAAGTGAGTCCTGTTGTAAATTGCGAGGACCACTCATGAAAACTGCTCTGATAAGTGCATCTGGCCCAAATTTTGTTGGGGGCAATTTGAACCCTTTTGTGTTAACTAGGCTCCCTGCTGGCAACGTTTTTGTTCCGGCAAGATAACAAAACTCCCAATCGAGTGGGGGTGACACGGAACTGGTTCGCTCGGCTGACTCAAGGTACTTAATTGGCCCCGACGCGCACCAGATTAAAATGAAATTGAGCATCTATGGGATATCTTACAGGCCTCACTAAATTCCCTGTAGCCACACCCAACGAATATAACTCAGTTATGGACAGCCCGAAAACGTGCCAGGATAGATATACCTACACAACAATTTCACTACGTAGATTCCAAGCCACGTTTTGAAGCTGTCTCCTTTCAGAAAACTGGGAGACCTACATGTTATTAGATAGCTATCTCCAGTTCCTTTTTAACTTCAGTTCGCATCTATCTGTATGTCTCTATATCTGATGTTTATCTGTCTGAGTCTGTATATCTATCAATGTCTATGCATATATATATATATATATGTATATATATATATATATATATATATATATATATATATATATATATATATATATATATATATATATATATATGTACGTCTGTTTGTGTATTTATCTATCTATCTTTGTCTTTATATCTATGTCTGTATGCCTGTCAATTACTGCATGTCCATCTATTCATATATCCGTAAATCAATAAGACGTACATGTATCTTTTCATCTACTTCTTTCTCTCTCTCTCTCTCTCTCTCTTTCTCTCTCTCCCTCTCTCGCTAATATGTATATTCTATCCACGAATCATTTATGCTCACGTACATATATATATATATATATATATATATATATATATATATTCGCATCTACTTCCCTGTCTATTTATCTCTCTTTCTTTCTTTCTCTCTTTCTCTCTCTCTCTCTCTCTCTCTCTCTATATATATATATATATATATATATATATATATATATATATATATATATATATATATATCTTTACCATCACCACTGCCTTTGATACTTTCAACACTTATTCCTCTATATAGATATACGCTTATTATCTACCACTCCATAATGTCTGATTTATGAAATTTTGAATAATTACATTACTTGTCTGGAACAAATTGATTACTCTTCGAGAATTTCTAGGTTGGTCATTTACGAACGCTTTTCAATAGTAAAGTGCGGTCATTAGTTGAGTAATTCTGACGGAATTTTAATCATTGAAAACGTTCCCAGCCACTAAATCACAAGATTGTTGACAATTAAATGATATAAAGTTTTCAAAGTTCAATTTATCCGTCCCTGTTGATTTTTGAAACGGAGTCAAGTCTTCACAGTATGAGGAAAAGATCAAAACTTTCTGATTTCGAATGTGGTAGTATTGTTGAACGTCGATACCTGGTGCTATCGGAACGTGCAATAGCTAAACGAATCAATTGAAATTTCATAGTTGTGAAAACGTTTTACGTGATCGAGAAAGTTATGGAGACAAAAACAGGATCTTTTGATACAATAATATTTCTGATCTTGATGATAGGGCAGCTATCAGAATACTGCAGCTAATCCTTAATCAGTTCTTGGATTGACAGAAAGCAGAGACCCGAGTTCAAGTATCAAAAGGGAGGCAGACAATTAAGAAGTCAAGACTCGGGTAGCAGAAATAATTTTGCGTCTAGCTCTGGAATAGACCTACAAAACATTGCAGACTAGACTTTGCAAGTATTCATCTGAAATTTGATGAAGAATGGCATAATGTCCTTTTCATAGACGTGAAGAAACCTTGAGGGCCCAGTTGGCATGACCTATAATTAATAAAGGAAACATTTTAGAATCACGCTACTGGAGATGTTGCGCTCATGATTTTTCGATGCCCTTAGGATATTGTGAAAAGATGACCTTCAAGTTTGTTGACAGGCAGTTAAATGCAGAAGGATGCGGGGATATGGTAAGAAATGCGAACTAGGTAGCTGGAGGACTTCGAATCGGTGAATAACAGTTCATGTTTCAGCAGGAATCCCCCTATTTTTACTGTGAAAGATATGTAGTGATTTCTTCAAGAGCAACGCATACATTTTCGGTCTGGTCCAATCTCAACATCATTGAAAACGTATGTGGATGGTCGACAAGGAAGTTTGTTTTTTAATGCTATTGGTGCAACCGGCTTTAAGCTGATTGGACCAATTGCCCCCAGTCGGGCCCTCCGCCCAAGATGAAAAAGGTGAATTCACAGAGAACAGCAACAATATCAATTCTGTCATATTTTGAATTTTTTTTTTGTTTGTAAATTAATCAAATAATGCAAATCAATTACAGAAGAGCATAAAAATTGCTTCTCTGATATTTTCAGGCACACATTTTGTTTGTTTTCTATTGTACCATTGGGATATGAACTTTATTCATATTTCAAAGATTCTACAGACCTTGATTGTTAACCAGGGGCCCCTGCAATAAATGTTTCCAATTGGGCCCCTTAGGCCCAAAGGCCCAAAGGCAGAGCATGGTTGGAGGTAATTCATTGTTATGCAGATTCAACACGGTAGTAACAATATCATTCTTTCTAAAAAAAAATTTTAAAGTCGAACATAATTCCTGATAAAATGATGAAAGTAGCAATGAGTTCAACGTTTTGGGAAACATTTCAAATAACCGACTTAATAGTTTATTTTCTTCAAAACAATTTTCTAAAGGTAACTATGAGCATAACTTATAATCAAGCATAATACACGTATGATTAATTAACAAGTTTAAAACAAAGAATAATCCAAAAAGTCTCGACATCTAATTAGAAATTCTCGCCTGAGTTTTAACACTTTGTGGTACAATATACAGAAGGTACGTTTTAGAAGGAAAGGAGTATGAACAGCTTAAATGCAGGAAATGTAAGGAAGAGAAAGGAAAGATAACGTGTTTACTAAGCTGAGCTTAAAACAGCATAAGACCAGAAATGTAGGGCATTCAGCGAAGACAAAAGAATTGGAGTGTAGAACTTACACGCCATTATACTAAATAGGCACTTTAAGAGGAAGTTTATTGATATAAAAAACATAAAAAATGACGCTGGAGAGAACTTAGAGTTTTGGGACTAATTCAAATAGTGGATTGTGAATATCAACACGAGGCAGACCCCAGGGCGAGTTTGTAACAAGGGACTAGGATATGCATTCTTTATTTCTCACTTATTAATGTACACCTGTCACAAAGAACAAAACTTTAGCAGATAGATTCTCACGTATAAATTGAACTTTCCATGAAAAAGGATGCAATATTTCATTTTGTGCCGGTTAAGTCAAGAAATAAGGAAACCTATCCGATCCGTTTGGAATTATAAAATATTTACTTAAAGAATCGTTCTAATTGTTATTGTTCGTTTCTCTTATGAGTGGTAATTCATTAAGCAAGCATGATTATGTCATCCTGAGGCTCTAAGTATCCTCTGTAAACAATTTACAATAAAATTTGTTTGACGCAGCCTACATAAACATTGCACGATGGAAATCAATGTTCTTTTAGGGAGATTTACTGTCATCAAGCTACTTGATGCACGTATTTATTTGGGTTAGGATAGCAGATAGTGGTAGATCAGATATTCTGAAGCTTTTTGGCCTGAAGTCCCCTAAAAAGCCCTTCTCAGGTTCTAGGATACCCTGTCAAATTGGGATACAACAGGAAAAAGTAGACAAGAATTCATTATTCCAGTCTATGACACCCTTCAAATGTACCACCAGGGTTCCCAAAGGGCCATATGGACCTCGTTTGGAATGGTTGATACAGAGCAGTCATCTTCTACAGGTAGTAGGATATCACCCCCCCAGGGAGCAGGAATTGAGTTGAGGGGGGATGATAGATTTTGTAAATGAACAAAAAGGAGCGATAGGGGAAAAGGTTGAGAAAATCTGATTCAAATAGTTCAAATGACATGGTAAAGTATATATATATATATATATATATATATATATATATATATATACTACGATATGGATTCGCTACACAAACTAGCTCATGTTTCTGCCCTGTTCGAGCCTACTCTAAAACAACTTAACTTCAAGAGTATGTGGGTATCGCGCACTCTATGAAATAATTCCATTACATTTCAGAAGTGGCTTTATATTATTGATATATTATTATATTATGTTATACTGCTAGCCTGATTTGTACCACATATAATGTGTATATATATATATATATATATATATATATATATATATATATATATATATATATATATGTATATATATATATATATATATATATATATATATATATATATATATATATACGACGCACACACACAAACATATACGGAGAAAGAGATAGATAGATGGATAGATAGATAGATGGATGCAGTTTGTTAGTCTTATTGTGCTATATCGGGTACGGATGTTATTTTAGACAGCAAACTATTATCATAATTTTTTTGAAAAGAGGGCTCACTCATATATGTCTACCATATATATATATATATATATATATATATATACATGTGTGTGTGTGTGTGTATATGTGTGTGTGTGTGTTTGTGTATATATATATATATATATATATATATATATATATACGACGCACACACACAAACATATACGGAGAAAGAGATAGATAGATGGATAGATAGATAGATGGATGCAGTTTGTTAGTCTTATTGTGCTATATCGGGTACGGATGTTATTTTAGACAGCAAACTATTATCATAATTTTTTTGAAAAGAGGGCTCACTCATATATGTCTGCCATATATATATATATATATATATATATATATATATATATATATATATATATATATATATATGTGTGTGTGTGTGTGGGTGTGTGTTTGTGTATATATATATATATATATATATATATATATATATATATATATATGTATATATATTTGGGTGACTAGTTGTGTGTATGTGTATGATGGAAGTATATTCTAGCAAGAAATTTAACCAAAGCCTTTTAAAATCATTTTCATTTCGAGTAAGAGGAATACTGCGTTATCATCAAGCGTAACCAAAGGGGAAAAAAGTTGTTCTTTTTTCGTTGAGAAATGTTCAGGTAGGAGGAATACCATGTCTCCAGAAAACGGAACGAAAGAAAAAAATGTTTTGCAGAATATTGGGATGGAAGAAATAACACGTCATCATCAAACGGAACGAAAGAAAGAAGTTTTTGTTTCGCAGAATGGTAAGGTGGAGAAATTCGGGGGCCTGGGGGGATGACTCCTTGAGAGGTTCCCTCCAACATTTATTGAGATTTGCTATTGCATAATGTTAGTCGAAATACAGTAGTAGACTGCTATTTATAAAGTTTGGGGCTGCACTGAAGGTCCATGGGACATTCCCAAAATAGTCCACCACTCAGCCACGCTTTTAGTAGAGGACGATGTTTATAACGAACAAACCATCTGAAAAGCGGTGTACAGTGATAGAACGCTTCCATTTACAATGCAAAACGATATCATTCCCATCTACATCTTGATCGTACCGACAACTAATTTGTCGTCGATTCAATCTTCCATGTTGCCCCAAACCTAATACAGTAATAGATAAGTCGGATTTACACTACAGAATATTCTAATACAATCCCACTTATATCAATAACGTAAACACAGATCATAGTAAATGTTACATTTTATGTGCGACAAACTCATACAATAGAAATATAATTAGATATATAACGCGTCATCACAATCCGTAATCGAACAACTGCTACGTCACAATTTGAAAGCATGTGAAAAAGAATAAATAAGTATGGGCAGAATAAGTTCTATCCATGTTATCACTGACGTTTTCTGTTTTGGAAATATATAAAATAGAGTAAAAAACATTATGTAGACAAAACATCTAGATTCTAGAGAATCAAGATGTTATTAATAAGCCCGTCAAAATGAGATCCCAAAAAGTTTAATTTTTTCCACGTGATAAAAGAAACATTTTTAAAAACAGTACCGATGCCAATTTTCAAGTTCGTAGACAAAACGGTGCGGCCAGAATGCTGGAACACACGAAGACTCGAACACTGACATGCAAAAAAAAAAAAAAAAGATAGAACCTTATTTCGAGGTTACGGTTGTTCAATACTCTATGATAACAATCAGCCATTCTTAAATCGCTTAGATTGCATTAAGTCGTGAATGATAACAAATCTGACATAACATACAGCCTTATGCAATTTTCATCTTCAAAACGTATTGTGGTGAGGAATGATCGATTCTTATTTCTTTCATACTTAAAATATGACAGAGGATTCCGAGGAAGATGTAAATAATTTAAATATTTACTGCACTTCCCTGCCTCTTAATCATATTACTGAGTTGTATGTCATTCTGGATTGCTCTTTATTTTTCGAGGTTTTCAAATTATGAGATGTTCCCAGGTTTTTAGAATCTATAAATTTCCCATTAGCCGGAACGCCTGTAGGAAACAAGATGCTGCCTCGAAATTATCAAAAGTTTTGAATGAAAAAAAAATGACATAAAACGTTTCAAATGTCTTTATCTGAAGAGTTCCTAGATGTGTGCAGTGAATGGAATAGGGAGCGAGATAGATGGATGTAAGGCGTGTATCTACTTCTCATTCCTCCATTATTTTTCTCTCTATGTTCAATCTCTACTAATGGAGACCTTACCTCACACTTTGTACCTCAAAGCCATTTTCATCAGTGCATGAACATAATCGTAATTTCGGATGTGGGATCCATATGTGCGATCTCGGACGTACCCTGAATTTTTTTAGATATGTATCTTTTCCTTGCTCGCTTGATTATTAATCGGGTTATACGCTCAGTTCCTGCAGGATGACTAAATAGAGCTTTTCGTCCTAATTTGCGTTCAAGACTGTCTTTCAGGTTTACTTTGATTCTTTAACCATGGACACAAAATGCACCATTAGGGCTATTTAGAGGTCATTTACACATGAATAGAAATTGATTTTAGTACAATCTGATTGACGGATGTATGTAGATCAGATCATTTTGTATTGGGGAGATTCATCAGAGACTGATATGCAAAAAAGATGCCCCGGGGTCCCATCAAAAACCAAAGAAAATAATTCATGACAAAAGTCATTCTGGTGTATTATGAAAAAATTATAAGCAAAGAAAAAATATCATTTATTCATCCACCAAGTACAAATCTAGCATGAAGTGGAAGTAGGCATGAATTCATCAGCAGCATGTCCAATTACGCCGTACAAAAAGAGCTTTAATGATAAAACTGCGAGTTTTTACATGTATCAAACTTGACGCAAGAAACTCCGAATACGAACTAACAACCACGCATTCCGTCAAAATCACTGCATAAATCAAATTCATTTTTGACGAAAATATTTTTACTGATATGAATTCATAGCATCATTATTCAGCTAGAGGGATGATTTCACTGGTCTCACGCTACCTTCCAACTAAAGTGTGTATTCCATTATAAAAGAACGGTTCTGGTTTTAATTCACTGGATTCGCCCGTGTAATTGCCTCTAGAATACATGAATTAGGTTGTATGGTGCGTTGCATTTACAACGTGAGTACGTGTTTAATCATGAAGCAAAATTACCTTTCGACTTTCTTGTCCAAAATCTCTTTTGTCTTTTCTCTTTTCTAATGCGTCATTTAAATGAGCTAATTGCTCACTGCATTGTTGTGCAGAAATAACTTCTCCTGGTTCAAGACATTTGTAATAGAGAATTTCTTTTGGATTCCAACGAACATGAAGAACTTTCGTTTTTTTAGTAGAATTAATGCAAGTAGGAATGTGTCCGAAGGCTAACCTTGGTCCAGCTATGAAGATCTTTGCTTTGGACAAAGTCCATATTTCGTTGACAGCCAGTGATTATTTTTGTCCGAAAGATTTTTTCTGTGTCGAACCAAAAGTGACGGGCACTTCTTTCCCAATATTGATTGAATTTTCTATGCGTTAATCTATTTTGAACATAAAGTGCTGAGAATTTTTACATCAACTCAAAGAATTTAGTGTCTTGATCCGGTTATAATATTGAAAAACGACCCCCAAATTATCAATTGTGATAATAATGTGGTTTTCTCGTATATTTTATCTGCTATGTTCAGAACAAGAGCGGCAATCAGACTATGCACCACATACACTCGCCAGTGGAAGGATGGAGAAAAGACGGCCTGAACCTTCGGGAAAAAAAAACAATATTTATGTTGATAAAAAAAACCCCAAAAAACTCAGAACATTGAATCTTCAGAAATAAAATTTAGCCGTGTTTCATTTATCAATAAACTTTTAGAGTTATATTCTTACACTTTAAAGCGATGATCGACAGGCCAATTTTGCAGACAATTACGACTGGGTGCTTTATACTTGAATTTTTGTCGCTTAGTAAGCTCTGCTTTGTGAATAGAAAAAACAACTTGCAGTAGAGTAAGTAGCTAGCAAATCACCCTATACGAGAATGAAAACCAGATTTTCTAAATTAAGAACATTCTTTATTTTTTTTTCTTGAGATTTTAGACATTCTCAACTGCAAAATAAAGCTAGAATAGCCATGTTGCCTTCTTTAAATGCTATCTTCAAATGTTATAAAAACATCTGAAAACAGTCGGTCAAAATACTCAGTAAGTACGATTGTAATTGAAGAAACTTAAATAGCAATGATGTTTATTTAATTACGTCAGTAGAGAAAGTAGCAACTTCTTTGTCGTAATACTGGTTTAACTGTCTTATTTACCTGATAGAAGTGGCGTTGTTCACGTTCAATCAGCTGCATTTCAAGAAACAGGTATTCAAACATGTTTTATAAGACTACATTCATTGGAGAAGGGCTGAAAGAAAATTGAGAGGAAGAAATGTGCACGTAGCTCGAAGGTAGAATGGAAACTCGATGGAAGCTGAGCCGAATGGGGAAATTCGTAGTAGGGTAGGAAGAATGTGTTGGGCCAACTTATCAAGTGGGGAGGGTCTTCCTACTTGCCTTGAAACTCACCATCCTCTGTCTCCACTTTTAATTGGATATGGACATAGAACATCATGACTTATTCTGATGTCTCAAACCAAAAGACTCAGAAAAATGAAATATTTCTAAAACAAAAATAGCCTGGCGCCTATCGTATTGCAATGGTTTGTCTGCTTGTAGGCCCATCTCAATGAGAGGAACCAACGACCTAGCACAAGACCAAACAGGGCTTCGTAAATAATCATAGTATATATATATATATATATATATATATATATATATATATATATATATATATATATATATATATATGTGTGTGTGTGTGTGTGTGTGTGTTATCTGATCAGTTTTTACATATTTTTCAACCGTTGAAAGGAGACGATTTTGGAAGAGATGGTGAAACTAGCTGTTAAGATGTGTGAATTTTCTATGTTTTATACGAACATTCATATACCGGGGAGACTGGGACTAAGTTGGACCACGGGCTTTTATTTGGGAAAAAGTATTTTCAGTCATTTGGGTCACATGGCTATATCACATGATCACCTGCCTTCTAGCACCGGACATCTGGCGCGTACGTGTTGTACACTGGTGAAATGAGCGCTAAAAAACTGATTTAGGTCATTTCAGAAATTTGATATCCAGAGATCTGAATGTCCTTTATTTTCTGCATTATTTGGGTAAGAGAGAGAGAGAGAGAGAAAGAGAGAGAGAGAGAGAGCAGAGAGAGAAGACGAATGTGAATATTTTCTAAGCATGTATGTGTATGCATATTGAGGTGATTATCAACGAGATCGTATGTGCGTGTGGCCTGACTGGTGGCTGAAATAATCACCTCTCTTCCACTGGTTTTAGAGGTCAGAGCTCGAGTCCACGTGATGATAAGTCAGGAATTCTAACGCACATTATCTTAGCAAGCCAATAGGTTCTTCCTACCCGGAAGATTTGAGTGACAACCTTCTTTCCCCTTCAGCTGGCCTTGTGTCGTACTAAGCTAAGCTGGTTTAATTGCAAGTACCTAATTGACTTTCAAGGGTGCACGTGCGTGAATGTGTGAGTATTTGCACGTGCGAGCTCGTTATTCCGTGTGCAGATCCATGTCATAGCGCACAAAGGCCCTGGAACGTCATACGCAGGCTCCAAATAGTACATCTCTACAATGCATCGATCAGATATTAAGCCGTTAATTTGTTCTTTATCAGACATCCCGACTGTTCCAAAAATGGAAGTGCCTCAAAAAGAAATTATGGTGACATTTTTTGCACTTCGGTTGCACTGCTTCCATCGTACTTAAACGAATTCATGCTGTGTAATATTCTGATGGAGAGCGAGTTAATGACTTTAACTTCTTTATTACGTTAATATCTGATCAGTGCCTTGTCTACTTATATTTTATATGGTTTCTGTATGACTTTTGTGAGCCTATATATGATGTGTTCAAAAGCTCTAACTTACGATGCTCAAAAAATGAACTTCGTATGTGTTTGTGTGTGTGTGTATGGTTATGGCTCTGTAAGAGAGAGAGAGAGAGATAGAGACAGAGACAGAGAGACAGAGAGAGAGGAACAATATCCACAGGATGTTCCATAAAGGACGCCACCTTAGAAATAAGAGCGTAAAATACGCGTGCACGTAAATTTCATGCTACGTGGCGACAATGTACCCAGAGCCCGGTTGCCAATTCCTCTCAAATTTGAAAAATATCCAATTAAAAAAATATATAGCAAAGTCTGAAAATTGTCAACAGTGGACTCATAAATTCAAGAGAAGAAAAATACGAACAAAAAAAGTCTCAATTGGCAACCCTGACTCAGAGACAACAGTATTTAGCGCTTGAATTGATTGCACCGTGTGCTAGCCTTACGCTTTTGTGTCGATCTGCAATGTAATGAAGCATTTGTCAGATGGAACGGGTACAGAACTGCGTCAAAGTTCAATTAAATCACCGTCAACATTTATTCTAAGGTTGCAATGTGTATATAATTGGTATCATTTTGTAATTTTTTCTGTAATTGGTGTCTTTATGAAATAGTTTTTCAAATTCGAAATAGGTTAAATATCGCTAGGATAAACTGCCTCTTGGATAAATGCCCCTGGATAATTTCCTGCGGATAACCGCCTCTGACAGTAGCGTAGGAACTGTAAAGCCACTGTTTGTAGAAATGAAGTAGTTGACGTGTATGGTTTCACTCCTGGGGAAATTGTCCTGTGGGCAATTGTCGGGAATTAATTATGGGATGGGACAGTTGCCATATAGGGGCAATTTTTTTCCGGGGGCAGTTTTCCTGACACCAGTTTAATTAAAAGTTGCTCAAAAGACAGTTGTATTTTTTTAAAAACACCCTGTAGTACTTTAATGCTGACAAAATGAATTAATATATCTCTCCATTGCGTAGGCAAATGATAACTTTCATATCTTCTTTTGAGGCGGACAGCCAATTATTTTCCTAGACATGATGGTGGCTAGAGACCCTCTTCAGAGATGTTTATGATTAGTGTACAATCAGGTCTGGTTAATCACTCATTAGAAACCAGCATATTTTTTTGAGGGTGATCAATTCAAAAATCTGAAAAAAGGGTTGATTAATGAGTAAATTACTTCTCCCGCCATTTTTTTTTTTTTTTTGATCACTAAAAAGTCTGACATGTGAAAGTTATCGGATACAAACTAAGGGTCAAATTCAGCAAAATTACATTATAAATTTAACGCCCTCAATGTTCTTATTTGGGGAGGGAATAAAAATCTTTTTTTTTTAGACATGTATGCGAGACACATGTATACATAGCCCTCGAGAATCGCTAGGAAACTGAGCGAAATATGTTGACACTCTTGGTTGACTGCTTCTAATTGAAGTAAAAAGAGTCATTTTGTTATAGGCATAGGGAAGAACATTCAGTCTTCCTACTTCATTAGCAATCAGTACGTGTAAAATATGTGTGAATATAACACGTCATCATTGGTCAGCGAATGTTCATTCCCAGTAAGTGAATCCGTTGGAGTAATATTCTCATCTTTGTTATTTTCTTTCTAATGTTATGGTCCATGTGTAGCTAGGCTGCCGTAGTATCCTCCGAAGTTATGAGATTATCCATGTCCATGATTCCGTGGATTCTTCAAAATAGTAGCTTCATCATGGTTGCTTTTATTCTAACGTTTTGTTCAATGTAGTGATTTAGTATTGTCTGAAGTTCTAAGATTATTTATCGTCATTATTCCGTTAAGTATTCGAACTAGCAACCTCATCTGTTCCTTGTATTGCCATATTTTGTCCGATGTATTGATAGGTCCACTCGGTATTGTCTGCAATTCTGAGATGAATTATCCCCTTATTTCTCCAGAGAATGTATTCATGGTCAAACTCCAGTTCTGTCTGTGGTTCATTCCGTTTTTGCACCGTAACAAAACATTATGAGCAAGAGCAGTTCTCACCAATTTGAGGGGGGTAACCTGTACATTGCTGTAGGTGTCATCGTGTTAAACTAAACCAATATGTAAAATTAATATTCTACCATGATTTGAAATCATTACCATGAGACTGGAAGGCAGCTTCCTTACTAAACTGACAAGTTGTATGTACATATGGATCTATTTATTATATATTCATTCCGGAAGTTTCAATAATTAACATCAGTCGGAAGTGAAAGCAGAATTCGACCCGGCAGCAACCAGGTCTGTCTTTGAGAGTTTAATCGCGAGGTTCTTGGTCCATTTATCATATTGCGTTATTTTATCAATTGCACGATGCATCTGGTAAGATTTGGCTTTCGTTAAAAAATGAACAAACTTGTTAACTCCTCAATTGGTGCCATCCACAGATCTGATTATTTCAGATTCGATCTGCCTTGAAAATTCTCAAGTCTGACTCACTATCGTAGTTCACCATATATAATCTGCACTGCTTGATCGAGATTCAATTCCGAATGAAAATACATTGTATACAATTACGTACACAAATATTTATAACAATTATCTGTTCATGGATAATACGCAGGTGGATTTTATAGATCGAATTTTTCCAGGAAAAATGCAGGTTATATGTGGTCAGATACAGTGTTTTAAATGTTCAGCTATGGCAGGCTTTAATTTTTCCTTAGGAAAATGATTAATAAAAGTATTCTGAATCTTAGATAAAACCGTCTTGTTGCATTAAAATTGTCATTTAAAACTAGTCATTCCGAATTTTGAAAGCACTGGTTGGATACACAGTTAGCACTGATGTGCCCTCTGAAGTGCAATGTATAATCGTCCAATACATGTCATTGTGTTCACAAGGTCGAATGCTATTGTACGTTCGTGCGTGCCCAAAAAGGTTTCCTGAACGTTTGTAGAAATTTTTCTTCCGTTGATCTGTCTCTGTTGAGTTGAACCATGAAACCTAACCAGACTAATAACCATGCTATGTGCCTAACGCAAAGAACTCGCTTAATCTCACGTAGAGAGATCAGAAGACAGCACAGTTTACTAGAAGAAAACAGGTATATCACAGAATCCATTGAAGACTCAAGCAATCAGAGACAGGGCATATTGCTAGGCAACCGATTGGCTTTACGACTCGCAACGTGGATCCCAAGAGATCATACACGAACTTGTGGCTGACAAAAAATACAATAGAGTGAGGGTTTGTACAGGTTTAGGTGATATGGTTGCTGCGATGCAAGGGATAGGGATATCTGGAGTGTCATGTGGAGGGTCTGTATTCGAAGATGGACATTAAAAGATGCTACTGCTGCTGCTGTTACTGCTGCCTGCTCCTCATGCTGATGATTATGGTGATGATCAGTCTACTTACTAACCCGCATGCACGCACGTGTGTGTATGTGTTTTGGTAGTTGAGATTTCCAGTCTCAAATAACCAATGATTCTGGAAAATCAATGTTTATTTTTTGCTTCTTTTGCCTTAAAGATCTGAAAGCGACTTAATGACACAACCATTCTTCAAACAAAGAGGAACTTTGATTTATAAAATCAATTACGATGAGTCAAAGTACAAAAATCAGAAGGAATAATGATAAAAAAGAGTTTCTGATTACACCGAGCAACGCGATTCTTGTTCCTGGGAAGTGAGTGCTATTTTCTGATTGCTTATGTGTTAAATTTATATGATTAGAAATGAGCCAATTTGCCTGTTGTCCAATTTAAGATAAGTGCACTAATCATTATCACTGTTTTGGTGGCAAAAACAATGTTTGAAGAGGATAATTGATATTTTCTACACTTTTCAGACATATTCAATCAAAGAATCTGACTTATCGCCCGGGGACAGAAAAATACAAATATGATGCACAATGTTATGTGATTTATTGCTATTACTAGTAAATACCCGTCGCTTTGCAAACATTATACTTAAAGCTGTACTCTGTGTCAGTGGGTTTGAGCAGCAAAGTGTTAACACAGCTTATTGTAAACTAAATCTTTTGTATTCATTTTGGTTAAAAACCGAAATTGATACATCACCCACAGTAACAACAACAGTAGTAGTAGTAGTAGTAGTAGTAGTAATTATATTATCAGCAATCAGTGAGCAAACACACGCGCACACAGAGTAGAACTGTCATATTTGTGTTCCTGTGTTCGCTTTACAAACTTCTCTTTGTGTATTGTCACAAACACACGGATCGAAAATCATATTTGGTATAATCAACAATCATTACTTGTTACAGCGGTCTTCATCAGCACCAAACTTCATCAAACTTCGGTAGAAAGTCTGGAATTGACTTTATATTCCAACCGTAACAAATACAAGATTATGAAGAACAAATCTAACTAAAATACGTTGTGTAGGACAACGAATCCAAATGAGATCCATAAAAAAAGAGGAAAACAAGCGAAGAATCACACTAGGATGGCAAACCTTTGGCAGGGCAAGCTCAACCTTCAAAAACAAGACGATCCCATTGATACTAAAAAGAAGAGTATACTACCAATGCATTCTCCAGATAACTGAGAAGCATTAAATGTGTGCATGAGAGAATCGTGCTTAACCTTACATGGAAAAATCACAAGACAGCACAGAACATAACGAAGAAAACAGGAGTCCAAGCCATCATAGAATCTATTAAATTAACTTAAATGGCAATGGACTGGCTATGTTGCAAGAATAGCAGACAACATGGATCCCCAGAGATCACATGCGAAAGCGAGGCCAACAGAATACAAGATGAAGAGATGAACTAGACAAATTCAGAAAATACTGGCCCCACGACGCCCATGATAGAGAATTGTGGCAGATCTCGGGAAAGACGGACTGCAAAAGAGTGATGATGATGATGATGATGACGCTGGTTTGGAAGATTCGCATCCCCCGGCAATGATTTGAACTCACGATCAACTAGAAACAGTCTTACTGACTGGGCTAAATTGACAAGTCTTAGATAGAGACGAAAATTCATCACAAAACACGGGCGTATCCCATTTTAATAAAAGAATTCATTTTTACAAGAGTTCATAAATAATTTTTTTTCATACAATACAAGAGATACAGTTATCAATCAATCATTCTCTGTTAATTGGAACTAAACTACCGTCAGTATGAGAAAATTTGAGATTAAAGCAAATAGGTTTGCTATTTTCGAGCTAAAATTCTGATTTAGTGAGCTCTGTCAGAATATCTTAATATTATACATTGTATATCAGGAAAAAAGCAATTGATTTCAGACATAATATAGCTATTTTATGCATAAATCTCAGTGAGTCGTCTTTTTTTTTTCGTTCTGAGGTAATAAATAGTATTTTGAAATTGATCTGAAAAGTATCGAAAATATTGATTGTTTCTTCGCAACTTTACTTTTGTGACCAAGACTGTGACAATTTGAAATCTATTTGTTTTCAATTGGACAACAGACAAATTTGCACATTTAAATCACATAAGGTAAGAAAAAAACAATAATACATGAATATCTCTATCCTGACTACAAAAGCGAAGATTCGAGGGACTAATAGCCATTTTGAAAATACTTATTACATACAAGCGATCAGAAAAGAACGCTGACTACCCAGGAACGAAAATTGCCTTGTACAGTGTAACTTAAATGCACTGCCACTGATTTTACTATAGAAATGAATGGAAGATCAGGAAGTAAGGGAGTGCCAGCAATCAGGAATCGATGCAACCATCACGGGCAGAATAGGGTTATTATCATCATCAGCGATTCTGGTTGTCAAGAAAAGGTCCAGAATGTCTCGTTTGATGTCTTCGAAGTCCAATCGTTTAAAAGGCCAATTCTTCCACACACAATACATGGAAATTGCCTTGCGATATTCTGCTAATTGAATCGTCTTTCTTGTCGCTGCTTGCATGTTCCTTGTTTGGCTTCTGCATCTGAACTGTGTTTGATCTCGAATCTCTTGATTCCATTATGGCAAATTCATTTCTGTGCTCGCCAGTTACATGCAGACGCTTCACAATTCAACGGTACGATATCAAGAATCTGGAAAGTAGGCTTGAGTTGATCCTTATAGGTCTGATGTAAATGTACTGCTAATGATATTACTATGGGTAGGAAATCAGGGAGAAAAGGGCTGTCATTGGTCAGGACTTGGTACCAGAATTACTCACAGAATAAGGATGATAGGCATGGAATATAAATGCATTGCTAATGATTTAATCATCAAAAACCAACAGGAAATCAGGGGAAAGGACTATTAGTGGCCTGGGATCAATGCAAAAGTTTTTGACAAGATAAGTCCATTATATCAAGTAAAGATTCTGATTTAAGTGGCTCCTGCGGTGTCAAGCTCTACTCCTACCACTATTCTAACAAGATTATTAGTTCAACTTCCGTGTTGAGTTCGATAAGAATTTTCGTTACTATGTAGGACTTGTCAATTTGGCCCAGTCGGTAAGAGAGCTGCCTACTGGGATATCAAATTGCGGTAGAGGAATGTTAATTTTTATATATCGGTTTGATTTAATGTGACGGGACAGACAAGCAGTAAAGAATTCCATCCCTTGAATTAGATGAGCATTATTCTTGTTGTTCTTGTTAGGGTGGGAAAAATGTAATTTAGCCCCACAACTAAAACTGGAATTTTACAATAGGAAAGATAGAAATAAGTTCTTACAAATGTTTGGATTTTTCGATATTTCAAAGTTTCATCATGGGTCTTTTAAAACCAGCTGTCGGACATTTGCCTCCCGGAAGATTCACAAAATATCTCTATCATGAGCGTCGCAGAGTCGATACTTTATTAACTTATTTAGTCCGCCATGCCACCCTAGTTTTTGCTTCAGTTTCGCATATGATCACCGTGGATCCAGGATGTGAGTTTTGGTGTCCAGTCTGGCATTCTTGCAACATGTCCAGCCCATTGCTATCTTCATGATTGCCATTCAACAATGTGTCACTGTTGTTTTGAAAAATCTTGTCATTTTCACTCCCACGTTCCCGAATTACAGAGTCGAATTCTGACAGACAGACAATCAGACTAATTAGCATCTGGTCCATTCAATCAATACTAAAGATATATGTTTTATCCCAAGTGAAATGCTAAAAACAACATACACCTACATAGAAGAAAAAAACGAACATTTTGCAAAATCCCGGTCGTTATATACGCATTTAGCCAATTCAGTGTAGGCTGTTCCCTTCCTGGGTCGATTTCCTATGTCTAAGTGAAACATGTATTTATGAGTCTAGCTATAATACTGCATATAAATTCTGTCTGTTGACTATGTCGTGTAAGCATCTGCCGAGAGATTCTCTTGGAAGAACGACGTTGCTTTATGGTTATTAAATTGAGGAAACGGAATCGGCGAACCGGGTTCGAATTCCGGTCGAGACTGCTTATATTACCTTCACACGAAAAACTCTTGTAAAAAAAAAAGCACCAACTGCTGGACTCCATTGGAAGAACGAGGTTGCTTCAAGATGAAATAAGAGAAACGGAATATGCGAACTGGATCAAATTCCCGTACCGACTGTTTATATCACTCTTTCACGAAAGACTTTCATAAAAGGCCTGAACTCCAACCTCCCCTTGGAAGAATCTGTGAACTGAGGTTGAATCCTAATCTAAACTACTTATTTGTTCGAAAAACATGTAAATGGCACGAACTAGAAGCCATCCAGCGTTCTGTCCAACCACCAGTCATTTTGGTCATGGTCCTGTTACTTGCGAAGCGAGTGAATAGTTCACGTTCGAATCAAGGATTTTATTTGCTATCGGTACAATGTAAAAGTGCTACCAACCCCATGCAACTGGGCACCACCAAGTAACTTTGTTAGCCTCCTGAAATGTCAGGATAGCTCATACTCAATCATCCAAGCCCTGCTCTTTTCCGATCACAGAATGAACCAACTAAAGGTTTTTTCTTTTTTTCTCCCTTTTTTTTTTTTTTTTTTGCCTCAGAGGTAAGTGAGACGAAGCAGTTGTTTGTTTCATTATTTGGGATAGTATCGTTATCTTTGTTATCACTTTTTCCTCCAAAATGTTTCCTTCTATATTGTCTTCAGCTTTCTTCGGGTCTATCATGTATCCGGTAGTAATTGAGTGACATTTGGATTTCTACCTCCTCAAAAGAAACAAGACAATGTATGGAATCGAGTGTGAAAATCTCGCATATACGAGTAGAAAAATCACGAATATATGTATGAAATACCAGTGTACGTTTGTTCAATGTATTATAGGCCTTATCGAACAAATATTCTCCACCTGAGTACTGATTCCCATTTGGTGTTGAATCAAGGTCGATTTTTTCTCATTTGACCTTACTGTTTCTCCATTATTCCACGTGTTTCCATGTCTACAAATTCTCTGCTCCGCCTCAATATCTCCATTATTCGGGATAATATTGTAATCTTTGTTTTTGTTTTTGTTTTTTTCTTCAAAATGTTTCGTTCTATATTGTCTTATCTCTTTAATTTTTTTGCCTATCTCCTTTCTTTCTCTGTCTCTCTCCCCCCATCTCTGTCTCTCTCCTCCTCTCCCTTTCCCTCTCTCTCTCTATTTATCTATCTCTTCATGTTCACTAAGGTTGTATGACACAAGTTTCTGAGCAGTTTCTCATCTAAGTACCGATCACGGTTGAGGCGGCTCAACGTCGGTGATAAGACGAAAACCGGTGCCTCTTACGTGATTCGAGTGTAGGCCCATACCTCATCCCCAATTCTGTTCACTCTTTTCCTACCCTCTCTCTCTCTCTCTCACTTTCTCATTTTTCCTTCTCTCTCTCTCTCTCTTTCTCTCTCTCTCTCTCTCTCACACACACACACACACACACACACACAACCATTGTCAGTATTTCTATCGTTTTTTTATTCTCATCCTGTCATACGATTCCGATTTATATATCATTAGTGGGGCCCGTATGCGCTATATATATATACATGGCCAGCCTGTCGGAACAACTACAAAAACCAACGTTGACGATTTCTAACAATGATTTATCAAATACATTAAAAAATACTATTGGTAATATCAGAATGGTGGTGATAAGTCATTCGTTCGAGAGAAAAATGTAAAATGAAAAAATAGTTGGTTAGGTTTAAGCTTTTATAAACTTTTGGTCTTCATGATCTAATCTATAATGCAGCTGCCCTGGCGAGACAGGCACCACGAGAAAAATGATGCAATCGCCCTTGTCACTGTAGGCTTATTTTTTGTTTCCTATATATAAAGCTAAAATGGCAAATAACTGGAATAAAAATGGAAGAAATACTAGTTAAAAATTAATGATGATCGACAGTACTTTATCTGGTTAATTCAACAATTATAACCACATATAGCTTGCTCCGTATATATGTGAGTATCAATGTGTGTATGCATGTGTGTTTGAGTGAGGTCTTATACTCGTTTGTGTGTGCGTATATATATATATATATATATATATATATATATATATGTGTGTGTGTGTGTGTGTGTGTAGTTCATGCGTTTTCGAAACGTACTGTGATGATTGAAACCGTGTTAAACAAATGGGAAATATTCGAAACTTTTGGCTTCGTCTGTTGACATGCTGATGATCAATTCCACTTCCTCAGGACGATCATCCGAATAAAATAGAACAAGTTAACTTAGATAATCGATAGAGACCGTCCCGGGACTAACCTCTTTCGGCAAAATGTTGTATTAGGGTAGATCAATTTAAAAATATCTTCCCTCGTCAGTTCTTTGTGATTTTGTGGTGATCACTAAAATTTCCAATGAAAAAGCATAAACACAGCCAAATTCCAACAAAGGGACCTTATACTTATATTGTAAATGGAATACCCAAATTGAAAAGAAAACAACCTCTGTAATATAAAAAATAATGATAGTCAGCTCTCTAACTCTGACTGTGCGGCCTATATACATAGATAGGTAGATAGATAAATAGAAAGCCATTCAGCCGGTCGGACCCACTTGAACGTTAAAGCTGCCTATGTTGACATTTTCGTTTGACGGTCTTAATTAAGCACCCTGGAACCCTGGTTATTCACAGATTAACTCTTCTCTCTGCAAGGGCCACTCATAATTGCGTGCGTATACGTGTGCATGTGTGTACGTTTATTTTATCTCTGACAGTGAGTTTCCAGTGTAAGTTGCGCTTCATAGACTTTTAACAATATTGACGACTTATGCAGTAATTAACAATTGATAATAAATGACTAATCCAGATGCTGTTCTAATCTACTTTCCCTCAATTAAACCAACGGATTCCGACTTTCACATAATAAAGTGCTTAGTATTCGATCAAGAATCAACCGCAGAAAGTGCATTTATCTCGCAGAGTAGACATTCATTTCGAATGCTCCAACATCGTCTCACTTGAAGGGTTCTTATTCCGACCCTATCCAACATGCAGTTTGAGGTCTAATTAATGAACTTTAAACGTACGTTAATTAACGATTATTATGCGTCGGAACGGGGGGTTTTGCAAGCATGGATTTAATTGACTTCCAAAGGATTCTTCTAACTTGATGTAAAACCGAAGTATCGTTCATAGTTCTTCGGTAATGAACATCATCAACTCGACAATATGAATTAAATCTCTGATCCGATGACAAGAATTTTTACACTTTTGCTGATTCAATTTTATGCTGATGAGCATTTCTCATGATGAAACATTTTACATCTAAACGAAGTCTTTTCAAGACAGCACCAAAATTCATGCTTACTACTGGACATTCAACGATTGTTGACAATTAAGATTGTCCATTATCTAATGTCTTCCCTCCCCTCTCATCCTTGGGCTGTATCATCTCATTCTCTCCCTGACCCGCCAATTTTTTATTCCCCTGCAATGTCTCATCTAAATTTTATACAAACATGTGATAGTTTCATGTACAAATCTTCGAACCCCTCGGTAAACCATCTAACTTTCTTTTCCTCCCCTCCTATTCTCATCTTTGATAATTCACCTTTATTCTTATCCACTCCCTCTGTGAGCCACCTTACTTCCCTGCTCTCTCTCTCTCTCTCTCTCTCTCTCTCTCTCTCTCTCTCTCTCTCTCTCTCTCTCTCTCTCTCTCTCTCTCTCTTACTATCAGCTCATTAAAATTAGAGACATTTGAACGCAGGGAAGAGGAATACTAACGTTATAGATTTTTTTCTCAAGATTGTTCACCAGCTCTTCACTGACGAGCAAGTACTAGTGTGATATAATGCAATTTGGCAATCAAAGTCTGATTATTTCAGTGTGTCAGACGCCAACTGCTGATTCCACAGTATTTATTGAAGACAGACAGACGGGCAGACAGAGAAAAGGAGCAGGCATAGAGATAAAATGACGACGAGGCAAATAAATAGGCTAAAGCAGATATGAACATATTGAGGCAGACAGATAAAAATTGATATGAATCAATGTAAGCATGCACACGCACACACACACACACATGCACACAGACACACAGAGAGACACAGACACAGACACACACACACGCACACACACACACACACATATATATATATATATATATATATATATATATATATATATATATATATATATATATATATAAAAATAATCCCCCAGTGAACTACCTACGTAAGGGTGTCGGAAGTAATTCGAAGTACGTGGCGGCAACTTTTCAGAAAAGGTATTTTACGACGTATATTTTCATTGGGAGATTGCAGAGTTACGATAAAAGAACTGGGAGTGGTTCCCAACCTGGATACCCCGGATCCCCGAGGGCTTGCAAAAGTATCAACACCATAATAACGTTTAAAATCGAAAACGAGATATTATTGTTATGTTTTATCGACTTGAGAAGAGTATACCGCGCTTTGATCTTCAACTAAAGGCCGCAAAAGTCTGGACCACAATAATCGGATAGCGACACAAAATTAAACTTTCATAGATAGATAGATAGATAGATAGATAGATATGAGCAGATGGACTGTTAGATAAATTATCATCATCCTGTTAGCGGTTGTTGTTAGACATAGACCTTCCACAAGATTATTCAGACCTCTCTATCAAGTTCATTGCGGATTCAGTACTTTCTGAATTTATCTAGCTCGTCACTCCATCTTACTTTCTGTTGACCACAATTTCGTATATGATCTTTAGGGATCCAAGAATCGCGCTTGATAGGCAAGCTTCTGGTAGAGTAAGCTCGACTTTATGGAACAAGAAAATCCCACCAGTGCGAAATGCAGGGTGTACAACCAATGTATCCTACCGATTGTCACCTATGGAGCTGAAACATGGAACCTGTCCAAAAGACTGATCTTCAAACTGAAAACCATGTAACGTGCTCATGAAAGGATCATACTCAACCTCATATGGAGATATCACAAGACAACAAAGTATATCAGAGAAAAGATAGATAAATAGATATATCAAAGATAGTTGGTTATTAGAGAGATCCGTTCGGATGTATGACCTTTCATTTCTTGCTATCTTTTTTCGCAGAATATGACAATTATATTCAGAAAAGTCCCAAGGATGGCTTTTTGTTCAGCATCTAACAATGCAAACGCCATCAAAATCGTCACTCCATTTTTTAGCGTATGTCAGTGCACAGAATGGAAATGGTGACACCTATTCGGATGCTCTTCACATCTGAATCAATTTCTTGTTAGCAGAAGGGAACGAAGTAGGAAGTAGCTGGATATGTGAATCAAAACCATGGACGGTTGAAACCGTAGCCAGCAAAAGGACACTTATTCTTTTTATACCAAGGCTCTAGATATTGGCTTCACTTAGGGCCTTCAAGAAAAATTTTATACGGGGGCGCAAATATGTTTTCTCCCTGCCCATAAACACAGCAAAAAACACCCTCTTCCTTTAGTCATCCTCTTTTCATTTGCAATGACTATTTTAGCACGTTATACTATATTAATCACATCGATAAACGGTTGAGTCAACCTATTTTTTTAATGGATATATTGCACCGACTTGAGAGGTTCGATACACCGCTCTACAGAAACCCTTGAGACCCCTTCATCACCCCCCTGGCCCCGATCCTAACCCCATGGGTCCCAGTACCATACACTCTCTGTCCCCCTCTCTCAGAGTCTCTGGCATCCATCCCGTACGTTAAGTATGGAACGGGACCCATGAGTCCTTTCTGAACAAGGTCTGCACATCGATACCGGCTGGTGCAGTACGATACATTCCTCAATTTTCCTTAGTACATCCAGCAGTTGTTGGTGAAGTAGTAGAAATAGTAGTCGCTTGCTATTGTAGTCACGGGTGTCTGCAATTATCTTGCTGGCTGGCGGAGCGTCGGCGATAGAATAAAAAAAAGGTAATTGTATCTACGGGCTGAAAAGAGATAAGTTTGAATAGTAAAGAGAAAAGAAAACAAAGGTGTAGGAAGAGGAGAAAGGAGTCAAGTGTTGTTGAAAAAGTCAGGGAAAATAATCGGGGATTATATAAGAAAAAGAAATATATAGCGGAAGAAGAGATTGAAGAAAGTAAACTTATATGTTGCGTGTAATGATTATAAAATCCAATATAGTCTATCTATTCTGTTCCGATCTTATCTATCCATCTATCTATCCATCTATCTATCTATCTATCTATCTATCCATCTATTAATCTATCTAACTATTTTTCTATCCATCATTTATCTCTTCTGATCTTATGTAACTATTTATCTAGCCTGTCCATGCCAATTTGCAAATGTTTCTCATTTTATTCGAGTCTATTGACAACATGTCAACCGAATTTTCAAAGAATTTGAACAGATTTCTCAATATGTTCGTCTGCCAGTTTTCTCTGCATTTTCTGTGTTTAGCTGGACATTCTACACGTACGTAAAAAAAAGTAAGCCAAACAAATTTTAAGATATGCCGAGCAGAATTTAAGAAATACGGCTAGCAAATTAAAAATCTATGCCACGAGTCGGATTACTTTGTCGGTTTACATTTCTCGTATTGTTTTTTTTTGTTTTTTTTTCAATCTGGTCGTCTTATTCTTAATTTGCCTGCAGTAGTTTTTCGTTTTCTTGTCGTATTTCTTGATTTGCTTGTTTTTCTCTTTAATTAACACGAGAAAAAGGTTAACGAGAAAGCTAGAAACACAGTGAAATGGGATGTAAAGTTTACTAGTATGATATTTGAAGTCAGTGATCCAAGTTCGAATATTGGCTGCGTTATGCTTCGTTGTCAGATAAATTGAAAAAAAAATGATTCAGCGGTAGTATATCATTGACAGAGAAAAAAAACTAATGGGTAATCCCTCAAGCAGGGTACTCTTCCCTAATTTGAGTTGAATGATGTCATCTCCATTGTCAACATTGGCACAAACGAAGTACATCGAAATGTTTTGGCAATGAAATATCAGTTCATCGATCTCATACAGTTTATCTATTAGAAACTGTTTACCAGAGCTGTTACCAGAACTATCACCATAGGTTTTTTTAAAGTTTTTAGGCTGGTTTGGATAGCTGAATGAATGCCGCACTCATGCAGATCGCACTAATTGAGTTATAGGACTGAAAATGGAAACATTTATTCCTTATTTATGTCTGGTAAAAAAGGTTTATTTTAAAATTCACTCCCACAATAGGGTTTCTTTTTTTGGTGGGGGGGGTCATTCTAAAATCTTTGTTCATGCTAAATTGATCCATTAGATTGTGTCCGCTTGTGTTTATTTTTGTTTTGTTTTTTTTTTTGGGGGGGGGAGTTTATTAAGACTTCTTTAAGGATCCCTGCCCAAAACAGGCAAAAAAATAATTTATTTATTGGTCACTCCTATTATCATTTTTTTTAAATTGAAACACGGTATACTGCCCAAAGAAACAAGTCACAAAATGGTTTTTGTTGAGTGATAAACCAGACTTATCTATCTATTCATGGGTTTCAGTCAAAATTGGCAGTCTATGTAACTGTATTTCTCTGTTACGACAGTCTGAGTCATCAGGCGTTATGGTGGTTATGAGGCATTGGAAACTTGGATGTAGTAGAGAAAGAAAGAAGGTGCGTGCAGCCTCTATAATTGCTCGCTGCAAAAACTAATATAATACATCGCGTAATACTCTTTTAACAGGAATGGCTGGATTGTTGTATATGTTCGTGTAGTTTGTAGGTGTGTGCGTAAAGTGCGAAAGAAATCTAGACGAACTGTTGGTTACATAATTCCATTTTCTGCATCATCGTTATCAATTAAATATAAATTAAACTAAGTTTGAGAAATATAAGCACGTATCGTTTCTGAATGAGTTTTGAAAACTCGATGCAGATTAAGGAAAGAAAACAGTTCCTAAGTTGACATGTGTCAGATTCTCGACAATTAAAGTAAAGATTTATTAGATCCGTTACAGGTTGACAGACTGGTGGCTGATATACTGGCTAAATAGCTATGTATGAGTCACGCATATAGACTCCACCAATGGAGCTGAAGGGCTGAAAATATAAACATTTCTATTCTTTATATCTACGGAAGAAATCTGTTTACCCCCCCCCCATACCTTTTTATCGGGGGAGGTCAGTTTATAATGTACGTTTATGCTTGATTAGTCCATGTTCTTTCACACTTTTAAGTTTTGGATTTTCAAAGTGATCACTATGCAACAAAAGGTAAAAGAATAGACTTACCCATTGATCATCCTCTTTTTCATTTTCTTTCTAATTGATCATACCCAACAAGTGATGCTGCCAGAAGATGTTGTTTGCATGACAGTTTATATTGAGTGACAAATCAGACCAGCGACTTCTATTTCAACGGAGTTTTAAACGCATCGTACTAATTTCTCAATGCATAAGCAAGCTTTCATATCTTTTGCACATGCCTACACGCGTGTATGTGTGTGCATGTGTGTGTGCATATGTGTGTGTGTGTGCATGTGCGTGTGTGTGTGCGAATAGTGCAGTCGATGTCTGTCTGAGTGCAGCTATTCTATGGATACGTACTGTAGGAGTGTGCGTGTGATGGCCGATGATGTGTCTGTGTGTGTGCAGGTGTGTGTGTGTATGCACAGTTGGTGTGTCTTTGAGTTAGAGAGTGGATCAATAAGTCCATGGACTGACACAGTTATGAGCTGAATTTTGATCTCACTGCATAATGTTCCAGTCATTTGGTTAATGGAGAAACATTAGGTTAGGTGATTCGGCAGGGAAGGAGGTCATGTTGAAAATATAAATATTTGATGTCAGGAATAAATACTTTTTTCACTCGTTAGGCTAATATTTGATGCACCGACATATATGTGTGTGTGTGCGTATATATCTGCATAGTTAGTATGTTCGTATGCGATACGAGCGGTTAATATGTGCATGTATATGAGTGTTTTGTGAGTGTATGTATGTGTGCAACTAGTCTGTGCATGTATGTGTAGATGCAGTTGTTGTGTACATGTATGTGCATATGCAGTTGTTGTCTTTACGTATTCGTGTGTATGTATGAGTTTGTGTATGTGTGCTTGCACATGTGTGTAGGTGTCCGTGCAAACAGAGATATCAGTACCGAGGATTTTTATTTCATGCATTTATGGTATGTCACGTTTAATTAGGTCTCAAAAGCATCTGCCCACATTTAGAGATTCGATCTGTGAAACTCCTGAGATATATGTAATCTCATGTGAAAGCATTTATTTTCCATCCTTCGACCCCAAAACGCTATATACGATTCTTGCTATTTATCAATGTCATAATTATCAAACAGCACAGAATGTCATGATTGTCAAACAGCACAGAAAAAAAGGAAGAAGGAGCCTGTCTGCTGCAGGGACAAACTCTACTTTAACTTTTACTCCAATTGAAGATGATTACTGGAATGTTCGTATTGTATATATAATGAATAAAGAATTATGAAAATACTTTTCTGAAATATAAATGTATCATTATCAGGATGGAATGAACTGTTGTGTACGCGTAATATACATTTCCTAGTTTTGTAAAAATCGTCGGTTTGGTTCAGAGAGTGAAAGATCCGATTACCAATCCTTTGGTCGTGATTTCAAATCACAATAGAGAAATGTTAATTTCATAAATGTATTCATTTATTAGGATGAAATAAGTCCTTGCGTATTTATAACATATTTTTTGTAGATATTTAAGACTTGTTAATCTAACTCAGTCGGTGAGAGACACGACTACCAATCTGTTGGCTATGGTTATGATTTTAATCTCGGTAAGCAAATGTTAATTTTTAATCGCCTGAGTTCAGTCCAAAAATGGAGACGACTCCAGGTTTGGGCAGGAGTTTTACAAAAACACTAAAAAGGCAAAGGTGGGATTCAATTTGATCTCTTTCTCGATGTATCGAACAGTTTAACTCTCAAATTCAAATGAGGGAATTTATATACTAATAAAATCTGATTGAAGTTACTTCTTTAGACTTTTTTTTCTTTAATTCAGTCCACAAAAGAGTCCCATTTAAAATTCGTATTCATTGAAGAGTTCCACGATTGTAACAAGCGGTCTATGAATCTTGGAGTTTATGGGGTTATATTTTGCCGTGGGCTGTCAGTCATGAAATTTCCGGATGGAATATCCGATTGCTAGTTTCGGATGTGGGCGATCAATATAAGTATCGTCATTATCCGGAGCAGTAGCAGCCATTTTAAGTCTGCTGCTGTACAAAGTCATTTCCCAACTCCTTCCATGGCGACTGCACTAACTTCTGCAATGCCTCAAAGGCACAACTTTCTATCTCATCCCTCAATCTTGTGTCTGATCTCTTACTGCTGCGTTTGCTGTCTTATCGAGACCAACTAGTTAACTTCCGGCATTGGCTGTATAGCCAACAAAACTTATTCCACTTCCATCGTATGACAAAATAACAGAAGAAAATGAACAATCATTTAGTAAGATTAGCTTATATATATATATATACATATATATATATATATATATATATATATATATGTATATATATATGATTGTGTCATCCACAGGCAGCTGTTTCGATATATCATATCTCTTCAGTGAGGCTATAGACTTGGATTATCCCATCCAGTACCACAAGGCAGGATTGAAAGCTTAGCTTCAGACCCGGAGGCCAATATCCTACCTCTAAGCTACGGAACTGGACGGTCAGTAGAGCTGAATTTAAGCGATATATTTATTTATGCACAAATTCCCCACCCACCAGAGTGCTCTATTCCTATATATATATATATGTATATATATATATATATATATATATATATATGTGTGTGTGTGTGTGTGCTAGATTATTACGTAAAGGGTTTATATCATTGCAAGTTAATCTTAACAGGAAATAACGAAAAATAATTTGATGCAAACACTGACAACACCGACTTGCACAAACGTAGCAAAAACAAAAATATTTTAAGCAGTAGTGAAGAAACGGGAGCCAATTTTGCCAAGACCCTTAAATTTGAGAGGGTGAAATTATCAGTTAACCGCTGCTAAAGTATTGAAACATGAGTTGTAAATGTGATTTATTATAGACTGAGAAGAATTCTGTCATCACACTGCAGTAAAATCCTTGGCAAAACTGCCTATCAGGGACCGTTGAACAGAAAAGAAATGCGGTGAATACCCTTATAGACCATCAGATAAGACCAATGTAATAACAAATTATCCTGATGCTGAATTCTCCGTCATGGTACAGAATGAGTCAGACTTGATATTCAGCCGCTTTTGAAACCCAGATAGAAAACGAAAAGTATTTGAAAATTGACTTCAATGTTGTTCTTTTTACTGGCCAGTGCCGAGCTACACCTGATAGACTAGATAAACAGACTGCAGCCGCCTGTAGGAGACAGGTTGGTTTGATGTTGGGGTGTATGATGCAGTAGACATTAGATGTGGCTTATATTGAATTTTCGAGAGACAATTTCAGGTTTTGTTTTTGCTTTGCCTACGAACGAAACTTATCACCGTAAAGACAGCGCTCTTCCGAATAGTGTGTACGCAACGACTACCTGAATAAAATAGGTTTCAGAAATGGTATATTGATGGACTGGCCACAATTTCTCTCCAGACTTCAACGAAATTGAAACTCATTGGAGCATCCTCAAGAGCATTGGGTATGAATATGGGCGTCAGATAGCTACAACAGAAAAAAAGGCCAGCTATTCTGACTAGAGCAGGAACTATTACAACTAATTCAAAATGTAACGAAATCAAAAGATGATCTGTGATTTGTGGGCAAGGATCTTGAATTTCAAAGTACAGGATTTGTATCAGATTTTCCATCTTCAAAATTGTATGCTGTTAATCTATAGGCTTTAGTATTTCATATACACATAGCCTGTTTAGACTTTTTTAAATTTGAGTCTGTTTAATGATTTGATAATTATTTAGTAAATATATTACCGAGTTTACTATCCATGCTTGATAATTTGGCACGATAGACATAGACGAATTTCAGAACAGCAACATCTTATTCTTTACCACAAGTACATTCAAGTTCAATAATTGCAATCAATGCTTTGGATGCTAATCCAATGTCAATCAATCAAATATTCGGATTATTTCTCTGCAGCAGAATTCAGAAAGGAAGATCATATTGGTATAATTATTTATACATGTACTGTATATGCTACGATGGATTGATCAAGTGTTGACAGAATCAGAGCCCAAAATGTCTTATTGCATAGGAGGACCTCCTATAATCATCATCGTCATTATTATTATATTATTATCATTATCATTATTATTATTATTAATTGCAATCTCTCACCAGTTATTATTTTTATTATTATTATTATTATTATTATTATTATTATTATTATTATTATTATTATGAATCTCACACCAGTTGCCTGGCGGTAACCGCTGGAGTTTGAGTGACAGCAAGTCTCCTCAAGTCTCCAGCCCTCCTCTCCTAGTACTCATAGGTCGCAGTAATTCTGCGATTTACAGTTTCACACCGGTTGCCCAGTGGTTATCGCTGAAGGCTGAGTGACAATAAGTCTCCTCAGGTCCTCAGCTAACGTCTCCTCCCTCTTTCGCATATCATGACAGAGCTACTATTCGTTGCAGTACTTATATCTCTAGCACCTTCCTCAGTATCCGTGCAGTTCCAAGTAGCGCTGTGGTCTGTACGGTCTCTATCCTCCCCCTAATCCCGATCTCCTCCAGTCTCTCTCTCAGCGTTTTGGGGACAGTTCCTAGTGCTCCCACTATGACCGGTACTACCCTGGTTTTCATGTTCCACATTTTCCTTAACTCCCTTGCTAGGTCCTGGTATTTTTCCCTTTTTTCACCCTCCTTCTTTTTTACTCTATGGTCTGCAGGCACAGCAACGTCTACTATTTGGCAGGCCTTCCTTTTTTTGTCTACTTTTACTAAGTCCGGCCTTCTTGCCTGGATGAGGTGGTCAGTTTGGATGTCAAAGTCCCACAGTAGTTTGTGGTTGTCATTATTATTATCATTATTATTATTATTATTTTATAATTATTATTCTTATCATTATTATTATTTCTGTTATTATCATTGAGGTTGATGTTGTTTCATATCTATTTCTATCATTATTAATATCATTATCATCATTCTTATTATTGTTATTACTATTATTTCTATCATCATCATTATTTTATTTTCATTGTATACATTATTATTATCATCATTATTGTCATTATCATCAATATTATTATTATTATCATTATTATTATTATAATTATTGTTATGATCATTTCATCATAAATTCATTGCCTGTCATTGTTCTTATTATCATCATCATCGTCATCATCATCATCATTATTATCATTATCATTATTATTATTGTTATTATTATTATCATTATTATAATCATTATCATTATCATTGCTAATATTTTATTACCATTTTAATTATCATTATTAATATTATTATTATTATTTCCATCATTGTTTTTCTATTATCATTGGTAATGTTATTATCTTTATTATCACTTCTATTTTTGTTTTTATTTTCATCAATTATCATTATTATTATTACTATCATTATTATTATTATTATTATTAGTATTATTGTTGTTGTTGTTATTATCATTATTATTATTATCATTATTATTATTATTTTGCGAATAAAAATCAAAGGAATGCAACAAAAAGGATACAAAGATAGAAAACGAGTGAAAAAAAGACAAATGAAAAACTTCAAACGGGGTTAGTCGGGCTTTCATTTTCCGGCTTCTTTCCAAGATAAGAAAAAAAAATCCCCCGCGAACAGATGAAAGTATTTCGTTTGTCTGCGCTATGTTTGCACAGAACTAACGCCGCTGACTTTCTCCAGATACATTTTGTTTGTATAAATAGTGACTTACATTACGTTGTCTTGCAAACAACGCCGCTACGTAAAAGAAAAGAAGAAAAGAGAACCAAAAAAAGACATACAAAGTAAATTGACAAATAGAGAAGAGAACAAACGCAAAATCCAAAAGAACTATCAAGATGAAAAAATGAACGGAAAAGAAAAAAAAAATTAGATGAAGTTATGCAACGAAATTCTTTGAAATACAGGTTGCTACTGCTATCCGAAAGTAGACCGTTCCTTTGAAAATCGTTCGGAAGTTAAAATGGTATAAAAACACAGAAAAAAAACCCCCAATAACCATTAATTTCAATGGGGGAAATTCGTTGAGCAATTCCCAACAAATCGTCAAAATGATTGGTTGGGGTAGTATAATGTACACAAGACTGGGATAAATCGAAACCAGGGTGTACTACTTTCATAACGGTTCGATATAAACGCTAAATGGTACATTTGCTTTTTGCCTTCCTTCGGTAAATGCAAAATACTTGCGTAAAGCAGGGGGATACCTGTGCATCAGATAAACGACACATTCAATCTGTTCTTTTGATTTTGAACATATATTATCTCTCTCTTTCTCTCTCTCTCTCTCTCTCTCTCTCTCTCTCTATATATATATATATATATATATATATATATATATATATATATATATATATATATATATAAAGAGACAAAGAGAGAGACAGAGTTAAGACAGAACCGGGGTTTGTTGTATATATGGAATTGTTTTTTTACATTGTTATCCCGAAAATGTTTCATCTTCAGCAGAGAGGTCTGACATCCATGGCATCGGTAGAGCAGTAAATGTAAAATCATTTAAATGAGACATTTAATTTCAAGTCCAAGCTGGAGCTTTAAGTCAGTGAACTGGATTGGTGATAGTAATGGCTGTCTTCAGGATTAGTTAGTATCTTGGGTGAATTGGTTTCGTCCATGGGTCAGGTTTCTAAGAGACAGGTTGCCACGGAAACATTCCAATGGGGAAAGGAAAGGTGTGATAGAATAAGGAGATTTAATCTAAGAAGGAGTGATGATTAAGGGACTTAGTTTTAAGGAAAACTATTTGGAATATGATAGTGAATAGTTTTATTAGTAAGAAATGCACCAGTCATCTCTTACATTCTTGTAAAAAAAAAAAGCAGTCAGTTTGACTTAGTTTCAATCTCCAATTCTTCTATGTATAACAACTGGCCCTGTCTGTCACTTCACACCTTTGAACATTGGAGCCCTAACAAATTTCGTATGAACACTCTTTAGATTAAAGGAAAGAAGGTGAACTATTTGATTTTCCAAGAAAAAATTTAGATGAGTTTTGCATCTAACTATGATGCGAAACTGGAACCTTTTTTTGCCGTACATTGAAGCAGCTTTGACATACCTCAACTAAATTGGTTGATCTACGGGAGAACTTGGACCATTAAAGAATATGTAAAGAAGAAACTATCTTTAAAAAAAAAGAAATGGGCACTCAATAATCAGGTTAAACGACCAAGCGTAAAGTAATGCTTAGCAAACCAATCCTGCAGATCACTACTTCTGAAATGAATCTGATCTTGTAAAAAGCTAAAACGCGCCCCAAACAACAAAGTTTTGACATTTATTCAGGTCGATTCTGCACAAATTAGTTTTTGAGTTGGCAACACTGCGGACTACACCCTGAGTTACAGCCCCGGGTGATACCAACCCTTAGAGTGCCACTGCTGAGTTCCAAACACACTTTGTGACCCACATACTGAATGCCCAATGTAAAAGTGAATTGGGCTTCGTAAAATCATTGTTATATCCTGCATAGATTCATCAGTGAGTGAGTTAAGAGGTAGTAGTAGTCTTATATCAACAAATCGTTTATTTGTAAAGTATTGCTCATAAGTATTTGGAAAAGCACAGAATCTGTTTTTTACTGCCTATATGATGATGTTTATTTTGGCAGCAGTTTTGTGTTCAGACAAGTTTCATTAAACACAACGGATGATTTTTGTAACTCCAACCTTTTTTTTTATATATCTGGACACGACCCATGGCGACCGGAAGCGCTTTGAGAACAACAGTACGAACTTTGTTGGTTCTTTCATTCTTGAAAGCAGCAAAAAACGATATATTTGCAAAAAGAAAAATAATATTTGAACCAACTGATACTATTTGTCGAGTTCAATATATATAATTAGTTCATAATGTTTATTTCAATTTGTAATGATAAAAAACCAGATGAATTAGATGAACAGATTTTATACGCTGTTAATGATACAATCACTGTTCTAAATAAATGAGAAGGAAATAGAACTATTGATATATAACATAAGATTTACAAAGATTTACACCAGGTGAAAGTCAACATTTCGTGCCAACGAGTTCTTCAGCAACCGGCAGTACGTTTTATTCATTGCTGCTTGCTAAAGAGTTCGAAATGTTGACATTCACTGAGTGTTTATCCATGTAAATCCTAATATACATATACCTATGTATGTATAAGTCTCTGTGTGCGTGTGTGTGTATGATTGAAGTGATGTCTCTAAAATTTCATGATTGACCATCTGTTAGTAATAAAACGAATACCAACATACTTGACTCGTTGTAACAATCATCATCAGTCAACTGGACTTTCGAAGCGAATAAAACACACTATGGAATCATACTAGCCTTTTATTTTTCTTGTCTCAAGCTTTTCAACACTATGAGTAAAATTTCATTCAACTTTTGAAGAGCTTGTATCTGCATGGTGGGTCATTTTCAATTCAATCCATTTATCTTCATATATCTCGGAGCACAAAGGCCAAGCCCATTCCGATTTCTGTTCCGAGCAAAGATGTTTACCGTAACTTTCTTTTTATTGCATACCGGTATATCATCATCATCATCATCATCATCATCATCATCATCATCATCATCATCACTCTTTTAACATCCGTCGTACTGTAAATAATCCGCGCCAAAGTTTCAATACAGGTCAATCCTGTGCTGTTCGAGTGTCTATTATTAAACGTAATTCTATTTTCTTCTCTCATTTAGTTATATTAACTTGTACAGCAATATTTTGATCGTACTACATCAACTCTTACCCCCACGAATTAAAACTGCACCATTCAATGTATTCCTGTGAATAACATTAAAAAAAACTTATTGAGACAATTTTTTCCAGTATAAATATATTTATTTGATTATTTATTAGAATGAAATAAGCCCTAGAGTATTTGTAAGATGATTTTTTGTTGATATGTAAGACTTTCCAGTTTGACTCAATTGATCACTTTTTCGTGATTTCAAACAATAGAGGGGGATATTGATTTTGTGCATCAGTTTTGTTTAACGTACTGGGACTGAGAAACAGTGGAAAGTTTACTACCCTGAATTAGCTGAAGATTCTTCTTGTTCATGTTGTTCCTGTTATGCATGAAAAGTCGATTCTAGCTTCCGACTTGAACGGAAGTTTGACAATTCTTTGACTTACCATTTTATTAAGTTTCAAGCTTGATCCTCAGATGGTGGAGTAGTTCTAAGTGGAAGAAAATGTGCTTCAAAGAATTACAACTCAGAGTGACGTAATACAATAATATGCTGTGTGTTTTGTTCTTTGATATCAGCCACTCTCTTGCTTTTTTTTATTGCATTTTACCGAGGGAAAAAAACACCCTGACTGCTAATTTGCTTAATCAACCTTTAAAAGCTTAATTAATTAATTACGCTTGAATTTCGTTTCAGTTTCAGACTAACTAGGCTCATAGTAGCAGGAGAGAAATTTCACAAAATTCAATCATTCCCTTGGCAAGGTTACGTTGTGTTGCCTAATTATAAATAACCTTCTGAAATTCATTTAGAATTTCTAAAGTACGTCCCACGATTGGGAATTTTCCTGATATGTTAAGTAGGAAATGATTGTTTAATATAAGGCAAAATCTCAGAGGGAGCACCATTGGTACGAATCTATTGATTTCATCGTGCAGCGCGAAACCCTTTTTCTTTCAGTTTTATTTGTGACGAGTCAATATTAAAATGTACGTATTTTGAATACTTTTTTGTTGCAACTGTTTGTCCGCTCAAATGATGTAATGGTTAGCACGACTGCCTCACACGCAGAGAGATCTAGAACCGATTACAGGTGTAGCCTATATGATAAGCTTTCTATTATTTTCCGTATTCTCCTAAATTCCGAGATAGTCACGTAGCTCTGTGGTGTTAATGACCCATGCTGTAATACTGAAATTAGGTCTAGTCTATGTCACTCCCATGGATTTTCTCAACTCGGGACACTCTTGGCCCCGAGTTTTAGATGCTATGAAATCTATCAAATACTTAGCAGAGTGAGAAAAATAATCCTCTGTTAGAATTCCTTTCCAGGCAAAGCACATTACGAGAGATATCTGAACAAGCAAGGCAAAGAAGGGTTATCTCCCGAGTTATTCGACTCATGAGGCAATGATTTTATCCACATCTCTCGAATGGAGACACCAACATGTTTTATCGCAATTGTGCCTTTTCACGAGATGGGGGCTCTATGCCCAAGATGGACTTTTCTAAAAAGATAAAAGGTCCCACCTATCTTGCTATTTACCCTTCAGGGGAGAAGTGGATGCATGTATTTCTATAAGGCACTAGTACTATGTGAATGCAAACTGTCCCAACCGGGGTTCGAACACTATTCCTAGATACCATTCTCCATTTAGTTAACGGTAGAGCCAAATGTCCTTCCACGCTCTTAATGCCCATAATGCAATTCCAACAGTTTTAAAGCTGCCAATGTTTGTGACGAACCAATATCAGAAGTGTTGATAAATAAGAGAGGGTGTAGGATAAGATATACTGATAACCACGGGGACGAAGATAAAAATTACAAACTCTCAACCAAACCTGTCACCAAGACTGTCAACATTTATCTTTATTCAGTTTTTAGTTGGTTCTGGCTGACTATTTATCTATGTATTAGTCGTACGTACAGGCCCAACCAATAAAACTAGAGAACTGATAATCTGAATATATTACTCTCTCTTTCAAGGGTTTTATTTTTTGTTCCCTTGTCGTGAGAGAAAAGTTTTCCTAATGGGTTTTTTACGACCCAACAAAAACAAGAAAAGTAACTTAAACATTGATCACCTCTCTTGACAATTTTTGAAATGATCACTCCCAACATATTATACTATCTAAAGATGTCAGTCGAATTACAGTTTCTCTTGAGCGACTAATCATACCTGTTTTATTTAAATATATATTAATTGAATTTATACTATTTGTAGGGCCTGTCCCAAAAGGCATCCAGCCATTTCGAATTAAATTGAAAACCGGTCGAGCAGCCTCGATATAACTTGGTAACCAATTTGAAGAGATCTCACTGTGCATCTGCGAACAAATATTCTCTTGCTGGATTACTCAGTTGGTAGTGAAAAGATATTGAGTAACCTTGTGTACTGCCTCACTTTAACAATAACCAAATCTTTGCAGAAAGGTGATGCAGGTTCACGGACAGCATAGGAGAATATTTTGATAACTAAACAATAGGGCTATGAATGTATATAAATATTTTTTAAAAGCTGGAAACTTTCCCATTAACCCGAAAAGAAATTATTTCATTGCTTTTTGTTTTTATTTGTATGAATGGTAGTTGTAATGATTATTGTGGTTGGTTGAAATTACAATGTCTTTCTTCAAGTGTCAAGCCAATCATGTGATATTGTTGGTTAACCGCGGGCATGCCATCAGCCATGTCAGACAATGGCAAGAGCTTCTCGCCTTACTAGTTTTTTTTAAAGGGACCAGCCACCAGGTCCCCACATCTGTTGTTTAGTTTCACAATAAGTGCAAATGATACTTGCACCGATATCGCCGATGCAGTCGTACGGAAAGACAGTTGAGATTTCAGATCCGGTTGCTAAAAATCAAAATGAAAACTCAGAAAATGAAAACTCAGAAAATGAAAACTCAGAAAATGAAAACTCTTCATCTGTGAAGAGATGCAACCAGTTTCATATTGAAATAAGAGTCCGTTCATACTGGTAAACTGTTTTATCTTGTCATGGCACTGCTTCTCCAAACAGATGAAACGGCGCTGAAGATTTCTGCATCTAAGATACCAGATTTTTCATATTGCATTTCACAAAAACAATACGCGAAAATCTGTGAGACGGAAACACTCCTGCCAGAACCAAAGCGGCCAGCGGCTAACTGCTATTAATCCAAACTCGTTACTCTGAAATCTCTCTCTCTCTCTCTCTCTCTCTCTCTCTGAATGCATTCATTTCCGATCTCTATCTTTCAAAATTCGTGGAATGATCTTCCCCACACATGCTCACACAGGTATCTATCCTTGTATCATTTATAACACACGTAAGTACGCGTAAATTCACACAGTTTTTCTAGTCTCTTATCACCCCTGTCAGTACTAATCTCTAAATCGTCCCTTCACTATCAAGCGATTTTGGCGAAGGGTTCTGCAGCTGTTGACCTGAGGCTCCTTTCATTTTCTCAAGGGAAAAGGATGGGAACAGAATAGCACATATATGCTACCATTTCTAATAAGCACACACATATATATATATTCGATGCACAAGATAACTCCCAAATTACTGACCTTGTGCCTCACATGTACCTACTGCGTAAAATATTGAGGAAATATAATCCCTTTAGATCGTTGGGTGAGAGCTCCTGTTTTAAGATCGATTCGTGTATTAATCTATGACATGTGTTTATATATATATATACTTTCAATAAGCTTAATTTCGCACGGGATCCAAAGGATAAAAAGGGGTATAGAAAGTTTGTTTTGTGCAGTCTTGGGAGGAACGAATAGGCACTAGTGTGCAAATCTCATCCAACAAGAGAGCATATATGTATATGCCTATCTCGTTTTCAATATATATATAGAATTCATAGTATATATTTTCATCATATATATATATATATATATATATATATATGTATATAGCATATGGGTGCATCTTACCACTACAAAGATAGCAATCTCTGTGACGATGACTTCTAAGGTCATTCAAAAATACGAGAGGTCGTTTGGGACCACATTTCAACACGTATGAAGATGAAATTAAGTATGGAAGTATATCTCCCTATGCCAAAGGAGATATTCAATGTGAATTTGAATTCAGAGATGGTTGTCAGTCGCCAGAGTTAATTTCAGGTCATTTCTTATCAAAGATTCAGGGTTGTTGACCGCGAGTGTGCACCTATGAAACAGAAATTTCACATAAAAGTAGATTTTTCCACGCTCAAACTACTTAGAGATGAGATTTTGACATCAGAACCATTTGTAGTCCACATGTGACAATTCTGGTCATTCCTAGCGACTCTTCTTCACTTGTTACCAAGAATATCACAGCTAGGATGTGAAAGATATTGTATAGGAGTACATTCTTACTCTGCAAAAGTTGTAAGTATTGTGAAATTGAAACTTGATGTCACCAGAGGCTATTTCTGAAAATTGTAACAAGACATTCTCTGGAGATTATTGGCGTTTACCTGACTTTGCAACCCTATATTGGTTGTTTTGTGTTTTGATCCCGATCGATTTTTCCTTTCTGGCACCAATTTGGATAAACACTTGGGTAGTTTATCTAGAGGCTTTGTCAACCTAAGCGACGACAGAATTTGATCTTTTTTGTGTGTCAGAATATTTCTTCCGTTACAGTTACTTTTTCATGTGAACATTATGTAAATAATCGTTTGGTTTTTGTAGGTTTTTTTCTGTGTTGTGTAAGAAGGAATATATCAAAGTACATATTTTTTCCTGTTTTAAGATATTTTCCTCCTGGGTGATAACGTGTATACCTCAATATATATATATATATATATATATATATAAACACACGCGCACAAACACACACACACACACACACACACACATATATATATATATATATATATATGTATATATATGTGTGTGTGTGTGTGTACTGAAGAGTTGTAATACAACGAAACAGCTGTCCGTGAATGACACAATAATTAACGCTTCCCAATTCAGGGTTGATCACTCTTTAAGTGAGGTAACTCATCCATTGTAAGCTTATGCAATGTTCTTCCATAGGAATAGAGCACTCTGGTGGATGGAGAATATAAGTTAAATAAATATATTGCTTAAATTAAACCTCGCTGATAGTCCAGTTTCGTTGAGCAGAGGTAAAGTACCGGCCTCCAGGACTGAAGCAAGGATTTCAATCCTGCCTTGTGGTACTGGATGGGGAAAATGAATATTCTATACAATAACCAACCTGCTGTCTGAGGATGACACAATAATATATATGTGTGTTCTTATGATTTTAAAACATTTATATACATCATCGAATTTCTTTTAAAAAACGTTCCGAGTTTGGTATATATAATCTTTTGATCGTCGTCGGTCATTATCAAGACAATATAATGATGATATTTCTTTCAAAATTGGCAAGAATATTCTCAAGTGCATGCTCCGTACACGTGCGCAGGTGACGTCGGCAGCACGTTGCTTTTGTTTCAGTTATACATTTAAACAGATTTATTTATGATTATGCAAGTTAGAAGAACATGCTGAACTATAGCAATGAAATTATAATGGAATTATCACTAATTACTCCATAAATACTATTATTACATTTTCCTGATAATTACAGATGATAGTCGAAAGATATAGAACTACAAACTTGGGACCTTTTTGATAAAAAAGATTTTTTGTGTAAACTAGAAAAAAAATCACCAAAAAATTGAGTTCATCTCTTATCCTTAACATTGTATGTTTGAATATTTATTATATATATATATATATATATATATATATATATATATATATATATATATATATATATATATATATATATATATATATGTGTGTGTGTGTGTGTATGTGTGTGTGTGTGTGTGTATACATAGAAACGACGGTTGGAAGGTCAGGTGATAAACTCAAGAGATAGGTGCAACATTTCGAATTTTTTTATTATCATTAATATTATCCCGTGAGTGCAGTTTGATACGTTCCGGCGGGGGCCAGCCATCTTTTTCAGAGAAAATGTTTACAGTGGTTCCACAAAGAAAAATGTGCTGTTTACATTTCGATGCTGAAAAGAAGAAATGTAAACAATATATTTTGTTGGATCACTTCACATCTACAATACAACATATATATATATATATATATATATATATATATATATATATATATATATATATATATATATATATATATATATATATATATATATGTATATATATATATATATATTGTGTTTTCAATGCAGCTGGTTTGAATTTACTATAAGACTGCACGGTCGGTGATATTTGATGTGTAGTATACAAGGAACATCAAATGGAGGGAATATGCCACTGAAATTGCAGTCCTTTAGAAACCAACAGTATCTAAGCTACTATCATCAAACATCAGATCCGATAGACGGGCCATGTGCACTGTGTGAGCGACACCGGACTCCACTGTCAGATCCTCAGCAGCGAACCTGGCACCGGAAAAATCCCCCGCAGCGTCCCTCTACTCCGTTACAAAGATCAACTCAAATAGACCATGGAGGGAAGCAACATCGACCCGGAATCCTGTGGAGAGCGAGCTGTAGGATTACAAGTTCTGGCGTCAGACTATTTCGACAACTGCAGAAGTATTTGAACAAGAACGTTCGAGAAATAAGAAGAGAAACGATAGAGATCAGATCCGCCAGGCCCAAAAGATGCTAAATGCTGGGAAACTACAGGATTCTCTATCTCTTTCTCTCTCTCTCTCTCTCTCTCTCTCTCTCTCTCTCTCTCTCTTTCTCTATCTCTCTCTCTCTTCCCTGCTCAAAAATAGATTTCATCGTTTTTATATATAAGTAATTCCAATCACTAATGGAATGCTCAATCTGTTGAGCTGAATTATTCAGCAAAGAAATACAAGACTTGTGAGATTGTTGAACTGTCATTAATTGAATCTAAATTCAAAATATTTCTTATTTTAATTTCACATCAGAAAGTTACATTTAATGAGAAACAAGTATCAAATGATATTTTCGTTATCATTAAAATTTACTTTTCTCAATGAATATCTTAAAAAAAAAGTATGTATTTATTTGAATTTTATATATATATATATATATATATATATATATATATATATATATATTATATATATATATATATATATATATATATATATATATATATATATATATATATATATATATATCAAATTAACTCAACGGTCACTAATCCTGAATCCAAACAAACGAATATTTGTTTTTTTAAAATGAACTTAATAAACAAAAAAAAAACAAAAACACAACTACTAATGCTATTCATAAACAAAATACGAGCTTTCTTAGTCGCAACTTTTCTGCCCAGGAGTTTCACTGAAACCATCAGCCGCTCCCCCCACTTGACCTCAAACACCATATATATATATATATACATATGTGGATGTGTGTGTGTGTGTGCGTGTGTGTGTGTGTGATTTAATTCAATTATTTGTATTAGATCATTCACGCTGCTCCGCCCTCGGGCCCATGTTGATCTTCTTTTTCTATCTCATGAACTCTGAGCAATAAAAATGGACAGTGGACTGATCAAAAGGTTAACTGATTCGTGCCCAGGGGACAGTAAACGCAGTAGTAATCGACTTAACACACGATGAAAGGATGAGATAGAAAGGTTTCACAGTCGTCACGAAAGGAGATGGGAAAGGCCTTTGTCCAGCCGTGGACTTACAACGCCTGATCATGATTATGATGATATATTATCTTCTGTGTATAGGTATGTATTACCGTACACATGGGAGAAGGCATACACAATGGTTACAGACGTACTCGTATCAAAGATGAACTATGATAATCTCTGTGGCGCCAGGCAAAACAAATAGCATCCTGTTCGCTTAAGTAATATATGGTATTACTGATTTTGGAGTCTGGGAATCAAAGAAAACGGACATTATATTCGAAGCTCCTAAGAAACAACGGTTTTCAACGGATGCTATCAAAATTATTAGGAACCGCCAGCCAAAACAAAGTTAAAACGTTTCTTTGGTTTTCGAGTGATTTTGCCTGGTTGGCTATCCATCCAACCAATGTAGCCAGAGAGTTGAATATTTAAACATTTATTCCTTATCATATCTAGAAGCAACAGTTTTTGAAAATTCCACCCCTGGAATAAGTTTTTAGTGTAGGTCCAATTTATAACGTAAATTCATGTTAAATTGATCCCTTAATTTGTGTCCAGAAATGTCTGCGCTTTTCATTTCCTTGAAAATTCGTACTACTCTGTGATCACAAACGAATAAAAGTCGAGAGAAGTAACTTATTCATTGATCAGGTTTTTTTCCCAATTATTTAATTGGTCGCACTTGCCGAAGCATGCTGCCAAAAGATATTGGTCACCTGACGGTTTCTGTTGAGTGACTAACCTGACTTTTTCAGTCATCTGTTATTTTCTTGGTATCTGGAGAGATGTTCTGACGATCGAAATAGGACGGTATTTTCAAAACCCTAAGAAAACAAAGCTCTTTAATTTTTATTTCTATCGGATGTAACAAACAATGGAATAAGTCGCTTTTTGAAGTCAATATAACAGATATAAAATAATAGCACTAATGTTCTTGGATTCCTTTCCATTGGAATCAGCTCATTTTTTGAGTATTGCGTCCTTCCCGAAGTGCATCAACAAGTACTGTGTTGATCAAATACACGTTCAGTCGTCTTCGTTCTGAGTAAAGTACACCACCACATTCGACCCCAAGGGATGGCCACTTCGATGATTAATTGGAAGACAGCTAATATGTTTTGTGTCGATTGGATGCTATGGAAGACGAGATTAAATAAATGAACCCAGAAGAACAGCAAAAAATAGATTGAAAAAGACATAGACAAATACATATAAAAGCTGTACCAAGTGGTTTATTCATTTTTTTATAACGGCAAGCTTATTGTGACATATTTTTAAAAATTTTTTTAGACGAAGCACCATTCAATATAAACATTTTCTTTTTATGAATTCCATTATGACATTGATTTTTTTCACTAATTTTAGCGTGGCCTTCAATAAATGACGGTGATAATTAAGAAATTTTGCAATTGAATTGCACTTGAAAAACATCAAAATCATAAAGTTGCTCTATCTTTCCTTTTTAAGATCAATATTTCCTGATTATAAAACTACAAGAATATATCCGTCCAAAATGACTGGGTTGCTCTTTTATCGATCGGCACTAAGGAGCCTTACGCTATTTTATTTGGTAATTTGTTTTTGATAATCCAATTTCAATGTTTTTTAAAGTCTGAACTCTCCAGAAGCTGTTTTAATATGCGATTAGAAATAGATTTTAAGTGTTCTTATGGCGTCTTTTTTATTGTTATGTCATGATAGGAAGGTGAATTAATCAAGTGATCATCCGATTTGAGCGCAAACAAATAGAAATATAAACAGATAGATAAAAAAAATGAATAGAAGTTCATTAAATGGGTAAATTCTAATGGTGAAATTCTATTAATCAAGTTCAATTTAACAAAACTTTATGGACTACTGATGGCAATTCCAAAGACTGTAGACAAAACAGTATAGCCAAAAGCTCTGGAACACACAACCATACGCACGTATGAAAAAGGAGAGAACCGTTCACCATCTTTGTTATTCAATAGATACGAAGTGCTCTTCAACGATTCAGGGAACTTGCGGAGTGTAATGGCTCTCTTTATGAAAGGAAGAAAAAGTGATGGAAATTAAGGTTTCTATATCCTGATGGTGTGATTTCGAGAGTAGGGGGTAATGTGTAGCAAAACATAGGATAAAGACCGATCGATCAGTTCAAATTCTACGAAGCTTTGTGTTGCATCTCATGTATATATTAAAATCTCCATCTCTCTCGTGTGTGTCTTTGTGCCTATCTGTCTGTCTTCGTTTAACACGAAACATACAGTTAGTTGAGTTAACTTTTTACTAGTTTTTCTTTTTAGTGAAAAAGGCGTTTTAACGCAGGATCAAAATTGTAAAGGAACTTCTCTAAATATATTGAGTTGTCTATTGATCACTGTCGACCTTCGCGCCTAGTACCACACGCAAGTTACAGTCTAGATGAAGCGTGCAGTATTGAGAAATATGTGTAATAGCCTCGCTATTTTTTTACAAACATTTAGTAGAAAATATGGAATGCCAATCGTTTTTTTTCTGATGTATAACTAAACTAGTTTTATGCTTTCGTCAATTTTATCTAAATGATGGCAAAAACTTCAATGTTACAATTTTCAGTTGAATTAAAGACAAGCAGATAGAAGACTGAAGGTAGCTGGATTGGAAACCAATGAAGGAGGGAACAAAATAAGACATGTATTATCAATTGGTCATCAACCCTTTTCCCTCTCATTTTTGGCCTACTCAAAAAAAGTTCAACTGCCTGACGACAGTTCACTTGGCGAACATGACTAAGGGGTCAGGAGAAAACAATGTTACTCTATAACGGAATGTATTGAGATATTGACTCGGTGAGAGAAGCACTGACCGCGCTCCATACGAAGCTTTAGAGGGCATTACCCTTTACCTGAACAATTCTTCTTGCATATACTTACGTGTGCTTGTATTGGATGTTGTACCGGGATTTCCTGTAGATATACAGGTAGACAAGAATCATTGGTGAGCACAAAATGATGCTGACTATCGGATTCAAGCCTGTCTTGCTAATCTTCCATTTGCATGTTCAGCACTAACCCTCATAAGGCGTAATTATGACATTATGCTGAATTATATATATATATATATATATATATATATATATATATATATATATATATATATATATATAATGTGGCACTGTTAAAATTACGCATTAAATTTATATATATATATAATTATATATATATATATATGTATATATTTACGGTGATATATGTTGAATTAGTATATATATATATGTGTGTGCATGTGTGTGTGTGTGTGTGTGTGTGTGTGTGTGTGTATGTATGTATGTATGTATGTGTACTAATCTACCTGTACCGTCAAAACTAACGTCAAATATGAAATATCCTGAAGCAGGTTGCATTATATATATATATATATATAGATAGATAAATAATAGAGATTTACATTTCAGTGATTTTGGTGAATAACTTTCAGTTGACCACAAACACATTTTTATTTTTTTTTGTTTTCATTTTTTCATTTTTTTTTTCTATCTTAATTTTATTCTTGAAATTCATTATTTTGGTTATGTCATCAGAACATGAATGAAATTCTTCTGCATCTGTTGCGTTCCTTAACGTGACATCTGCACATTGCTGCTAATCATGTACGATGTTTTTTAAACGTGGGATTTTGAGCATGCATCACGTAAGAAATACAAATGTACGAGTTAACACTTGTTCTACCATGTCTCACTTGTACATTGTCAAATTGATACCATTATATATATATATATGTGTGTGTGTGTGTAGTGACAAAAGAAAATGAATGCAGATTATCGATCTCCAGGTTCATAAGAAAAGGAAAGAAGCAGTAAGCTGTAATAATCGGAAGGGAAGCAAATTAACACGATAATTTCCTTCGTGCTTTCCAAATAAAAAATCCTCCATCTTGAAAGAAAAAAAAAGAAAAAAAGAAAACAAAAAAAAACATATGTTGATATATCAGTCGGAAACGAAAAATTCTTGTTCGATTTTTTTTCCTGCACTCACTCCGAAAATATCTTCAACGTCAGGAATAATTCAACGCCAAGCGATCAGGAATGAAAGCGATTTGTCAGCATATCGATTTCAGCAGACGCCGAAGGAGAAAATTCACTCTCATTTCCAACCCGAAGAAGACTTTAAAAAATATAATCGCGCGTGTATTTAAAGGAGGTCGTCGTATGAGTGCTATATCAAAAGCCATTGGTGTTGCTTCTCATCCTTTAAAAGGAATAACAATGGGATTTTTTTTTATTGCAGGTCCATCAGAACCGATATATTACACCATGCAACGCAGTTTTAGTTCCTGAGCAATGAGTATTATTTTCTGATGTTTTATATATAAAATGTATAGAAAGTGTTTATCATTCTCCTCAAACTTTGCTTTTGTGGCCAGAACTGTGATATTCTTATGTTATTTCTTACCCTTTTTTATGTGATTAAGATGTGCGAACTTCCACGTTGTCCAATCGAAAGTAAGTAGATTTCAATTGATCATCGTGCTGGTCACAAAAGCAAAGTTTGAAGAGAATAATTGATATTTTCGATACTTGTCAAACGTAATAAATCGGAAAAATGATACTTATTATCGAGGAACAATAAAAAACCTAGAATAGAATTGCACTGTGTTATATATTGGTTGATATACCCTTTTGCATTTCTGAATCCCTGAAGTTCTGAGCTAAATCATTCAGATGATCCCTTGATTTACTTGAACGAGTATCTTTATCTTTTTGGTTCGGTAGCAGTGTTTCATTTACAGACCTATCCTTCCTTTCCTTTGACGTGAATCCCTAATCCATTCCCAATAGTATCATCGCCTTCATAATTTTGATCATTCAATTCCAAACAGTACACTCCCCGGTCTTCCCGATCTGATTTATCCTGACGATCTTACTAAAATTCACCAAATATCTGCGTGTCCGTCAGCAAGAGCTATGGCCACCTAATTTTCCATGGGTACTAATGGAACCCTAGGCAAGTTTTTTTAACAAGTTACCTATCAAAATTCCCTCCTAAAATATATTTTTAGCGGTGACTTTTATTTACGAAGTGAGTTTTTTCATAAAATACTCTTTATTAGCGGGATTTCAATATAGTTAAAATAAAAATTCTCAACTATTAAAATTAGATCTACGAATATCATTTGTTCAAGTAATGTCAATCAAGTGTTCAATCACTAAAAAGTCGAAATTACCGAAACTTGGAAGTAGTTGGTCACCAACTGAGGGACCGATTTAGCGTGAATTCACATTGTAGATTGAACCCAAACTAAAAACCCATTTGAAGGGAGTTGAAAACAACGTTTCTCCGTGACTTAATACGTTGTAAATGTTTGAATTTCAAATTTTCAGGCCTGTTGTTCCATTGGTGCCTCTTGCACGCCAGACGAATACACAGTGAGCCAGTAAGCCAGAATCATTTAAAAACTGGGAAAAAACTATGTTAACATTTTTCGTTGATGGTTTCTAATAAATACACAGCTTTTGCATCAAATGATGTGTCTCTATTCAAGCACTGAATTCAAATTGTACCGCATTCACTTAGTCTGGATCCATATTCTCTTTAAGTAACATGCGACAGGTTCCGCTGGGTTACTTGCAACTAGTAGTAAGGAGTAATTCCTGGCCTTGGGGAAACGTTGATTCATGCCTCTCCCAGAAACATTAGTGCAAATTGAATGTAGACAAACCTGGCTCATGCTGACGTACATTCTCGTTCAGATGCTACGAGACAGCCATGAAATCAACTCTTGCAAGACTATGTCTCCTGAGCTTTTATGCCGTTTTTACTAAGTCTGGTCGCTAAGATTCATGTTCGTTGATTAGAATCGGGGAATGAGTGCAAGAAGCCATCTTGTCTATAATCAAGTACAGATGAGAATAGTGGACATCGTTGTGACCAAGCAAGCTATGTAACAATAATAATAATTAGAAATATTTCCTCAAGAGATGCATATATTATGGGGGGGGGGGATATACAAAGAAATTGATTACGTCTCATGTGGATGCTGATATCTAGGCAGAGGAACTGTAATTTGATTTCAATCCTAAAGAGTGTAAAAGTAACCAAACTAATTAATCGAATAAAAGACCGCAGTCATAAAGGAAGATTAAGCAAATGTGCAGTTAAAAAACTGCATTCCTCAAGCGTCGCTCAGCTAGATTACAAAATATGTAGCATTCGATATGATTCCCGAGTAGATTGCATTGAAGCTAGCACTGTTGGGTTTGTCCTGCAACAAGTATTTTATCACGTAGCAGATGACTTGCTCGTACCAAAGCCTAATCAAATTGGGTGGAAACTAAAACTCATAGGGTACTTTCTCATCTTAGTTAGAAGCCCTCGACCATAACCGTTACCGACATTGTCAACATGGGTTCCTTCAGTTTTTTAGTGGGCCTGGCTGGCTATGCACGTATGCACCACACATACAGACCACACTAATGGAGCTACAGGGCTAAAAGTACGAACATGATGTAATAATTAGGTCTTTTTAGTTGGGGAAGGGGTCAATTTGCAAGATTATACAAAATTGATCACTTAATTTCTGTGCAGAGGCGTTCTCTTTTGTTTTTTGAAAATTCTGATCGTTTTATTTATAGCTCCCCAACAAAAAGTGACTGTAGTAACTTATCTATTGATCACTCCTTTTTTTTCTTCTATTTTTTGAACTGATCATGTTAAGCACAGTATGCACGCCGAGAGACGTTGGTCAGACAACACTTTCCTTTGAGTGACAAACCAGACCTGTTTGTTTTTTCGTGAAGTGGTTATTTTCCCGATATCCTAAAAATTAGTATAGTTCAAGTTGAATATTTATGCATATTTAGTAAAGCAAATCAGGTTTGGGGAAAATCAAGCCCCACAGTATGTTTTCTTGGGAGGGATGATGAATTTCTTAAATGTCTTGAACAATGAGCGAACGAACGTGCATCCATAGTCGATTTTAACCATTTTTAGAGTTATAAGGACACAAAACAGAAGTTTTGAAACTTAAACAATAAAAAGTATGCAGAACTGATTACAATATCAACTAATCACTTGGGAGTGGTTACCGGATCGGAATTTAAAACAAGCCCTAATTGTTACAATGTTTCTTCCGAATGAACGCATATATTCTTACGATAAAATTCATGGAATTGCAGAGATTTTTTTCGACAAGTGTTGAAATATTTTTTTTTAAATCTATGAAATGAGACATTCATACTAACCATATTTACACATTTTCCAGATTTATTTTTTTGTTTGAAAACATGATGAAATCTATTTCTTTAAATCGATGCAATGAATTATTCATATCATAGTAATATAGCAGAAAATCGTATTCAAATTTTTTTCTATGTATGTACCGAATATTAAAATATAAATGTGAGCACGACTGCTTGCGAGCCTCATTTGTACACTTCCCAACATATGTTGTATTGATCGAAATTTCATAATTATTTGTTATTGTTTGTTGAAATGAAATATACTATACTTTTCTCTTCAAGAGTCCCTGGTGGTATTTTTTTAAACGGCACGCTCGCTTTTATTTTTCAAAAAATATTTAATAATTATTTTGGCTACAGCCACAATTAAGGTCCTGAAATGAATTGAGTTTTCGATTCAATCTTAACCGTATTTTTCTTTCAGGAAAAATGGGGGGGGGGTCCTGTGGGATATCTATTACCCATAACATCCGTTGGAATGTGTTCTATTTGCATGGATATTTTGTAATATTTGAGTTCAACGTGTGCGCCGCGCATCGACTTGCAACGTACACTATTTTCTTTTAGAAATGAATAGGCATATATCAATATCCAAGTTTCAGACCGCTTTGGTAGATGGAATTTAGTAAATATGGTACCGTATATTTTGATATCTCTCCTTGAACAAAAGATCTATTGGCAAAACAAAAACTAAATTTATTAAACAAGGGAACATTTTTCTTCTCATAGATTACTATGTTTCTGGAATGTGTCTCCCAGTCACATTTAACAATAGTTCTTGTGTAGAGGGTTTTGGAATAATTTCGATAGGTTTGGAAATCATAGAAGAAGCATGAAATGAGCTTACAAATTATTTTATAGATTTGTTTGATGTAATTTTCTATAAAATTTGATCCGTATGCTATGTTAAATTAGAAATATTCTTTATACTTATGTACATATTATAGTGATTTTATCAATTTTATTTGTTTATAATATTGACGTGCAGATATTGTTTATGACTGGTGATAGTCAAAGAGGCATAAGACAATTATGATCATAATAACAAGCCTGGTTGCTGCAGTATCAAACCCCACTCCTACTTCAATTTCGACTTTGGATTTTAACAACAACTTTTGTATTGTGTCCGTCAGAAATAAATTCGTAGATATATGAGATTTGTCTGCTGAGCTCAGTTGGTAAGAGGGCCGTCCTCTAACCAACATGGTCGTGCTTTCAATTCACAGAAAGGAAATGTTAATTTTATACATCAGTTTGGTCTAACGTGACCAGACGGGTAAAACAATGAAGAGTTCATTCTCCTAGAATCGGCGTGGATTCTTGTTGTTGTTGTTCTTGTCAAGGAGTGGGCTGCAGAATAAAGAATACTCAAATTAGGCCTGGAGTTGGACGACAACAACGACAACGACAACGATAATCACCAGCGTTCACGAACGACGTCTAAGTATCGGTTGTATGAAGTATTGCAAATGCCGACTTTCAAAGCAGGCAGGTCACGTAGCCAGACGAATGACCAATGTACATTATACTGAAAATACATTTCCTTTTTGAACATTTTGCTGAATGGACAAAAAGTTGAATGAATATATGCTTTGTTTTTTGGGGATTTTTTTTTCTCAATTTGACAGAAGTCCGTCATGCATTTAATATCCGGCACTTTTATTTCGATTCTCTCAATGCTATTCCTGTTCTTACTGGCTCTATTGTCAACTCCCAGACTGATTACCTTTTTTTCTCAATTATTCACTGATTTCTTTTAAAAGAAATAACATTACAATTAATGCCTGTTTATAGCGATGCAGCTGTTTTAATCGTGCAATAATCTAATCCTTTCATAGTTTTCATCCTATGTTTTTATAAAGTTGTTGGATTGCAAAGAGAAAAATAACAAACAAATAAAGACTGGCTGCTTCTACTCTGGCTGAAGCTCAAATAACTTCACTTATAGATCTGGAAAATATTTCCATTTCTTAGTTTACTTTTGACAGGAACAGATGTTTAAATCTAGCCATGGGAAAGAGACTTTGCATATAGTACCTTGATATTTTTCTAGATAAATGGTATGGAAATCTAGATAATTCTAATTTTGCGGTCATTCTAGATTTGAAATGAATGAAATAAGGCAACCCAAGGCGAAAAAAAAGTCGAATGACCCAAATTTCTCTTTATATCTTCTGGTAAGTTTCAATTAAGGCTGCATGCCTAATTTCAGTTTCCTCAGAAATATTTGAGATTTTTATTCACGTTGAGTATCATTATTGTCGTCAGTGTCATTGGCAATATCATTGTACAAGGGTAAAATAAAGTCAATTCAATAATAAGCGCTTAGGCAATAGAAGAGAAATCAATAAATCAATTCTGTCTTCTAAACATCAGAGATTCATGCTAAACCCCACAAGAAGATATCACAAGACAGCACTGCATATTAGGGAGAAATCGGGAAAATCGGGAGGAATACAATCTATTAAAAACCTGAATGACAATGAGCAGGTCATGTTGCAAGAAAAGCAGACAACCAATGGACATCCTGACTCACAACATGGATCTCCAGATATCACATTCAAAACCGAGGTCAACGGAACACATGATGGAGAGATGAAATTGACGGATTTTGAAAATACTGGTTCCTGCAACGCCCATGATAGAGACATGCGGCGAATCCTGGGGGAAGTGTATGTCCAATGACGGACGTTAAAAGACTGATGATGAGGATGATGATATTCATATCTGTTGGGCCAGAGGTCCGTTGATGAAATGTCAGTCAATTGAACGTCTTCTGGATGAGGGAGAAATTCTCCTTGTGCCATACTAAGCTGAGTTTAGTAAATATCAATGCATATGCAAAGCTATATTCCTCAGAGATGAAGACTGATGTCATAGCGAACAGATTGCGTTTGACATAATGTTTTTTTGTTGCTTTTTTGTGGGGGGATTTTTTTTTTCGACTTTCCGCTTCTTACTTGCTGGTTTGAAGATTTGAATGCGACCTTGGGATAACAACAGCAGCAGAAACATGCAATATGTTATTATCATTATTATTATTATTATTATTATTATTATTATTATTATTATTATTATTATTATTATTATCATCATTATTATTATTATTATTGATCAGTTTATAACAGAATTTTTCTCTTTTTTACTATTAATATTAATATTATTGATATAGTTATAAAGGTAGTTTTTTTATAATTATTGTCATTATTACTATTATTATTGTTATTGATCTGGTTATAACGGTGTTTCTTCTTCTTCTTCTTCTTCTTCTTCTTCTTCTTATTATTATTATTATTATTATTATTATTATTATTATTATTATTATTATTATTATTATTATTATTATTATTATTATTGATTTGGTTATAAACGGTACTTTTCTTTTTTTTGTGATTGGCGTCATCCAGCTTCTGGTTCTACTTTAATTATTTTTACCTTTCCATTTATCTTTTGATCTATGTTTATTTTTATCGACTTCTCTAGAATCTTTACTTTCCTTCTTACTTTGATACAGCTTCATCATCATAACCATCACTTTCTTCTTCTCTTTCATCTTTTTCTTCCCCTCCTCCTTCTTTACCTTCTCCTCCTCCTTCTTATTTCTATTCATTTGTCTGTATGTTCACGTCAGATACCTATTCACGTTATTGCCAGGCACTGAATGACATCGTCTGTTTAAGACTTCTCTCGTTGGAATCCACACAATCCACAGCAGTGTTGTGGTTTGCACTTACTCACCAGATGTTTAGTGGTCATCGTTGAAGTCTGATTGTGTCAGAATTTAGCCTGTAGAGTGTAACATCGAAAGTGTGAAATGTAGAAGAGGTTCAGAATTAGCATCACGGAACACTACCACGTTGTAAGATTGTAGCATTTAAGGAATATATGGATGTACATATATATCTATGATCGAGAATGTAGGAATGGGATCACACCAAGTACGAATCCGTCTTTGTGATACTGAGTGCAGTAAGAGGGGGTATCAAGCATTTATATAGCTTTATGGTAAAAAATGTATATATTCTTGGATTTTCCGCTGGGGTTCAAATTATAGCATGCAAAAGGCGCTGGTTGTCTCTTCATTGCCTTATTGAGCTGTCAAAATATCTTTTGATGTCTGCCTCCTAAATCAATCATAGTCATCACCAAGGAAGAAACTGGAGGAAGAAAGTCGTCAAATCTGAGAGGCATGTGCCTCTCTTTGGTACTCCGATGGTGTGGCACCATAAAATATGTAAGGAATATCACTTCTTTTGTGGGGCATTCGAACATTATGGAATGACAAGGCACCTCGTTTGTCAAACAGCGTATAAACAAACACACCATCATCGAGTGCAATGTCAAGATCGTGCATTGTAGCAGGTGTTCCATTATGTTAACTCTTCAACTTAATATCACAAGGGTAAATAGAATTTCCGAATGCTCTATTATTATTCAAATCCCATACAGCATCGATGAAACGAGCACATTTACCACATTACACAGATCCAGTGAGAATATGAAAACATCCTCGTGTCTATATAGATTTAGATTAGCCCAGAAAGGCGCTAGATCAATACTTATAGGAATTCCGATCGATCGGAGCCATCGTCTATTGAGAAATAACTTTCACAAATAAGATGGCTGCCTGTTGACTTGAGGCTAAATCGTATCAAATACGACTTTTCTCTTCCAGTGTTACACCAGAAAGATAAAAAAAATTGTGTAAACATTTTGAGCCTGCTGTTACTTCTTGTAAATGCTAGATTTATTACGTTATTCAATTCTTTGATAAGATCTTCCTGAGGAATTTTCGGATAAAGAGTGCTGAAATCGTAGGTTGAAATGGTTTTAGCTTTTCCACGTGTAATAATGATATCAGGGTATTTTTTTTATTTATTTAAATGGTATGCAGCTCACTACAGAGGAGAGATTTAAATTACTACAGAATCAATTTTTAGTATGAAATTTATTTACTTGATTGTTGATTAGCTGGGAGTTTTAGTAATGTAGACTCAAGAGGTTGTAATATTGCCCGAATGGTTGGTTTCTTATGCACTTCTGATATTCAGTACATGATTGTTAGTTTGTTTTGCTGTCTACAACCAGTCCGATTTCCTCATATAAACCGATGTTGTTTAGAATTGTATTGACAGGATCATGGGCAGATACTTTATAATATACTGGCGATGATCCAATAATACCATCATAAAAACATGAGCCACTGAATATAGTACCTCCTACAGACAAAAGCTGCATTGTTTGCAGCTTTGTCAATCGGAACTAACAAACTTGTTATAGAATTCCTGAAGATATCTTGATACTTGAGGATTTCTGAGAAGATGGCAAGTTTTTCTAGGGTGCTTGAAGCATTTAAGATGTCGAACTATTTCCTTCCTGTTGTCTGTAGAGTATAACATCGAAAATGTGAATAGTGGAGTATGTTCAGAATTATCATCTAGAAGGAACACTACGCTGTAAAGTTGTTGCATTAAAAAAAATGTATGGATGTATACAGCTGTAAGGTGGAGAGCGTAGTGAGAGATGATATCAAGCATGAATCTATCTCCGTGATAAAGAGTGTAATGAGAGAGTTGCCAAGCATTTATCTAGCTTCATGATAAAAAAATGAAATAAAGAGGTTTACTGGATATGCGTCTATGTTTATGGTACAGAACGTTTTAAGGGGTCATATTTTATATTTTTTAGAAACTTTTATTCAATGATGTTATAATTATATGTTTTATATAGATATTATCACATCTCACATTAAGATGACTTTGGTTTTTGGCTATTATTTCGTTCTTCTGATATTTATATGGAACAAATCTATCATGTGATATTTCCAATTGCTTCAACATATTCATTGTCGAACTACATTGATAGTCGGAAGTTGGGTTGATTTTGTTCTTCTATCGTAATAAAAAATTTTATCATCTAATTGAGGGTTGGCAAACTTCCATTGTTTACCTGTCCAGTAACGTTATACCAAACCTATGTATTGGACTAATACTTCCCTACCATAAATTGAAATCTTGACCAAAAGTCTGGTTGGTGGCTCTCTTTCCGACTGAGACAATCTGATATGCTTCAGATATCCACGGAAATGTATGCTATAAATATCTGAAATAATTACACATACAAATACAATCCTTTACTTGTTATTTGCCAGTTGCTTTCATCCTAATAAATGATTACGCTGTTACCGAAAATATAGCAAAAAAAAAGAGATCATCTTCACTCGGGATAAAGGTAAGGGTTTTGATTGATCCCGCCTCTAGTTAGACTTGAATATCAATATTCAAATGGATAGTCTTATTAAAAAATATTTTGTAATGAGTCAATGGATATAATTACTCTACACACATGTATTGAGCACTGTAAAATTAATCTATTATAAAAAAAATGTATGCTTGATATATATTTACTCATTTTATATATATATATATATATATATATATATATATATATATATATATATATATATATATATATGACATATTTTCAAACCAGAAAATAAAGATATATCTCAATCACGTCCTAAAAAGAGGTAGAAAAAAATCTAATCAAGAAGCCCAAAGGGACATAAACGTGAACGTGTTTATGTAGCAAATCCATCATCTCTCTCTTTCTCTTTCTCTCTCTCTCTCTCTCTCTCTATATATATATATATATATATATATATATATATGTGTGTGTGTGTGTGTGTGTGTGTGTACGCATATATATGTATATATAATGACTTTATATGTATGCAAATATTCTTCTTTTGATCATTTCATTCCTTACAACATGCATACAGTGATATATGTGTGTTCACGTGCATCCTCACACGTGCACATGTTCTTAGAAATGAAATGATCACTGGAAGATTAGTTCGATGACAGCTTCCCTGGATTCTGAAAATGGACACCACAAGATTTTGACGTTTATTTTCAGAATTGTCATGCATATATACATATGTATCTAAATACCTGACAAATATGTATTGAAAAAGTCTATTTATGATGAGAAAATCTCACACTATCAACAGAATATTCAAATGCCACGAAATCTAATTCCTTCTATCGTCGAGGCCTACAGCAATGCAATAGGAATACTATTTCAGATTCACTGGCTTTGCCGGCTAGAATATAATCACAGACATTTTGACGTCAACAACTTTTCTCTCATGTATTATCGGCTTCCTTTCAGGAAAAAAATGTCTTCGTGCCACTTTTCATGTCTTTTACAATGATTATCTGTCCAACTACTATATCTGTGGTCAGTTGTTATATCAAGTTGCCAGCTGTTATATTCCTTCAACGCTGTTATACATCTTTGATGGAACAATTTAAGCTCCTGTTGGTAAATTATGTTTGCGACGATAAGATATTCCGATTATGCGGTTATCTTACGAGGACTTGCTAGAAACAATTGACCAAAATGGTCAACATAGTTAACAAAGGATTCTTCAATTTTTTTATGAGGAATTAGTAGTTCAATTCACTATGTAGGTTCATGCTAAATAAGTGCGTTAGTTTGTGTCTGCAAGTGTTGATGCTCACTTTCTTAAATTCGGACTGTTCAGTTATCCAACAAAACTGACAGAAGTTACGCATACCATCAGAAGGCATTGGTCGTTAGGTGGTTTTCATTGAGTGACTGACCAGAATAGCTTCTGTTCGGATCAGTTTCTCGCAAATACTTTCAGACATGAACTCATAGTCACTACTAGTGCTTTAAATCTTTAGATTACTGCACTTGTGAAGTGTGCCTAATGTTCACAGTACTATTTACGTTACAATTCTACTCGTATCAATTGTATTTCACTCGTGGAAGGTCGTATTGATAAGTAAGCTCATATCAAATCTCACACTCACCCGTAGATTATATTTGATTGATGGTTTCGACATCAAATTCTGTACTGCAATCAATACTTTGAACCACGTGTCGGCAAATTACATTCCACGCACTAAATCTGGCTTGACATGTCATTCCCTCCGGCCTGCCAACCATATGGAATTTGTTATAACTTTCTTAGAATATTTTTTTTATTATATCAAAGTCACAAGGAGCCTCATTTTCAACTGCTATGTCAACCACTAAAATACCTGTAGTGATACATTTGAAAGAATATATAAGACACACGACTATTTGTTGTAAGCAGGAACCCTTTTTGTTTTTATTTGTTCTGACGATTCATGTAACTGTCGATATTTGAAGGTTGATTTCATTCAAAATACTTGGTATACAATTCGACCATTCTCATAGATTCTTCATCCTCAACATTATCGCTGAAAGAAATGTTTTTGAATTTAGTTATATTCATAATGAAAAATATCATTCAATAGAACGATGATTTCAAACTCCTAGGGTTGATTTTATTACTGTAAATTCATCAGACATTAGAATTTAAGAATTTTGAATTCAAAACATGAATAGAATGGAAAAGGAAAAAAAATAGCGATGCAATGACGTCATGCTGTGCCAACCCATACTTGCAATTTCTCAGTATTTTTCATCAAACGTTAAATGTCTATCATGAAAAATATTATCAAATCCCTACCTCTGAATTTTCACCTCCTTTGCGTTTGTCACATCAGAGACGATGTCCTCAAAAAAAGCTAGTGACGATAAGACAGCTCTGATAACAGTTTCCGTACGCAAAAGCTGATGACGAATTCACTCTTTCAACTTGTATTAGTCCACGATTCCAAAGGTCATTGCCAATCTGGGCTACTGCCATAAAAGTTAGTCAATTCTTGATATAGAAAATCGGAGTGAACATGAATAATATTGAAGGTTTTGTGATGACAAAACATAAGAAATATCGGATGTGGTATCTTTATATTATATATAAGAATGTTTCACCTTGGGTTCATCTTGGTCAACGTCCAAAAGTCATCGCAAACCTCGCCCACCTTCCAAAAAGGTTGCTGGAATGAATAAAGCAAGAACGTTAGCCTTCACATGAACTTCAGCTGAACAAAGGTCATGTACAACAAATGTGTCTGAAATAAACACACAACGTCCACGTAGGACAACGAATCTTCATGGAAATCAAACAAGAATCACTCTTGGATGGAAAAGCTTCGGTCAGAAGAAGAAAATCCTATTAATCCTCAAGAGAAGAGTATACAACCAATGCATCTTTCCCATAGACACCTATTGAGCTGAAACATGGAACTTAACCAAAATACTGATCCAAAAACTGGAAACCGTGTAACATAGGATAATCATGCTTAACATCACATGGAGAGACCACAGAGCAACTCAGTATATAAGAAGAAAAAAAACGGGAGTCCTGGGCATTTTAGAAACTACATGGAAACTCGAATGGCAATGGGCTGGTTATGATGCAAGAATGGCCGACAACCGATAGTTATCATGATTCACAACCAGCATCCCTAGAGATCATATGCAGATTCGAGGCCCGCAGAATATGAGATAGTAAGACGAATTTGACAGGTTTAGAAAATATAAGCTCTGCGCACACGATGGGGATGTGTGGCGAATCTTGGGGAAGGTCTATGTCCAACGACGGACAATAGAAGACTGATGATAATAATGATGATGACTCTGAACTGTATTTCTTCCTCAATTTCCCAGTTCTACATTTTAAACAATTCAAACGGCGTCGTGGGTTACAGATGCCGTTCGATATAAACGTTAGTGTCTAACAAAAATAAAAATCAGGTATATTTTCTGTATAATTTTACACACACAGAGTAATATATTTTATGTTCAAATATCACGTGTGATAAAAGTTGATAATTTGCTTTTTCATCTCTATTCTGCAAGAAATACAAAATGATAACTTGAGAGACGTGTCTAAAAACCTAAAAGGATAGATTTCGACACTGCTCAGTGAATTCCTAATTGATCTAATTTGATGATGGGTAGTATTGCTTCAATCAGGGAAAAATTGTTCACAGGACTAAGAATAGATGAAAATCACTGTAACGATGGAAGACTTCCATAGTGTAATTGAGTCAAACACTGAATTAGTAATTGTTCTCTTCTACAATGCGTTTTAGCAATTTTTACACCAAATCTCTTTGTTAATCATCGAACCTAAGGAAGAAACGGTATGTTTGCATGCGTGCGTGCGTGCGTGCGTGCGTGCGTGCGTGCGTGCGTGAGTGGGTGCGTGCGTGTGTGTGTGCCTAGGTGAATACATGTGCGTATGTCTTTACGAGAATACTACTCATAAAAATGACAGGATTATTCATGTATGGATGGGCATTTCTGTCTAGAAAGAGATTCATTGCCAGGCAACGACACTTCGATCCTAGACAGACTGTTTATGATCATGATGCAGTATCTGTTCACTTCTTGAAAAGGATATATATATATATATATATGTAAAGCGAGAAAGAGAGGGGGAGAGGGAGGGAGCGTCAAGAAATCTTTACAGCTTCAAATTCTAAATATTAAAAAACTTTTTCAAAAAGAGTTTTCGTTTCATTTCAGTCACTTATTTCCCAATAACTCTAATGAAATTTATATTATTTTCTTCAGTGCTTCTTCCTGTTTCACAAACATTAATATCATGGTACTTTCCCTTTGTCTAAGGTTGCAGGGATCATTGAAGATTATTTAGCAGGGGCGATCCAAATCAACTTCTCAGTTTGGCGACTCTTCCAAATAACAACGTGACTTTGCCTTTTCAATCCCTTTGATAGATTCTACACAAAATTTCAGCAAGGTAGCGAAAAAAAATTTGTTTCCACCGAACAATTTAATTCTATAAAAAAGAAAATTCCAGAAATCTAGAATTGAGGACCAGAAAATATAATACATGTATGCCTTGTTATATTGATTGCATTGAAATCTACCTCTTCTCGTGTGATATTCCTTTTTTCAACATTCAAAACCAAATGATTAAAAGAAAATGAGGAGTTGGTAGTGGTTAAGTATTAGACTGTGTTGGTGCTTGATAGATTAGGGATAGTACAGATGGTTGACTAATGGGGTCAAGGAACTTCACATTCTGTATTCTTAATGATCGTAGACAGTCTAATGGCTCTGAGTACAAGCGAAATACCATACAAAGGTTTTTTTTTTATAGATAGAGGGTCTGTGTAACAGCGTGAAGTTCCCAATATTGGATATATATGAAGATGGGTAGGATATGGGTTTTTTTTTTAATGGGAGGATTATGATGTTAGAGATTGGTTAGATTTGTTAAGTTTAGTGTTATGGCCAATAGGGGAGTGAGTTCTAAGTTCACTAATCAACATATCTTCATGTCTTTCTTTAATTTTTGTTGTGTCTGTATGTGCATTTTTCCATTTTTTAATGGTTGTGAATCTAGTGTCTGTGGCTAAATTATGTCCTGGGTGCGGGTTTGTAGTCCTGCTGGGAGTACATTAGGATGATGAGGTCATTTTATTCTGTGCCTTTAGTTATGAAGTCTAATCTTAATTGCTACTGGACTTACTTATGTGCTATAATTTGCATCTATTAATCTCTAGGAAGTAAATAATATGTTTGCTACGACAGCTAAAGTTATTGAATATGTAGAAAGTCTTATTTATATTTCAAAATGTTTGGCTCAGTTAAAGAAACACCCGATGTTTATATTTGTAAATTACAGTTGCTCAATGTGTGCAGTCCTTATCATACGGCCTATATCAAAGGGATTGTCGATTTCGTGACAAACATGCATTGACATATGTTCATCTACATCAATAACAACTGTTATGATAATTTGTATCAGTTTGTTCAAATTCACCCAAAACAAAGGGACAAATACCTAGTCTTGACTAATCCCGTAAGAAAAAAGTCGTAAGCAGGTGGATCAGGACTTCGTGGAGGCCAATGCATAAGTGACATGCTTGCCGCTGTCGTGTGGTTAAACAAGTATAACAAAAGATTTCGAAACGATCTTGCATGCGCTGGGGCAGTGCCCCACCTTGTTTAAAAAAACAAAATTGCCACTGTCCAGTAAGGCCATTGGAAAACGTACAATGTTGGTATGACGGTTTGTTATGAATTTTTAGTGTTTCCCTACAAAACTGTGCATTGTAAGTATCTATATCATTGACACTCAATATGTAGAATACACCAGAAAAAAACTGGCAGGCTTATCTATGTATTGTTCGGCACAAAGGAGCCTAAAGCTATTTCAATTGGTGATTTATTTTTCAATAATTCAAGTATCTTATTTCATTTTTTAAGTCTCAACTCGGCTCAAGCTGAATTAAAGGGTAATTGAACATAAAATCTTCCGACATTGAAAAAATGTCATTGAAAAAAAAAATCACAACATCTTGTGAACAAAAAGTCATAGGAAGAATAAAGTTGAATATTATTCTATCAAAAAGATAGGAAAAAGTATGGCTAAATTTGATAAATCTGGCTATTTCAAAAAGGATTTGACCATTATTTTGGTGTGTCAATATTTGAATTTGGAGTTATTTTGACATTATTTCAGATTTATTTTCAATAAATTCTTGTTGGGAGTTACACACATTAATATCTTGAAATTTTACCTATTCGAGCCATTTATGAGAGTGTTTGGCAAGAGATGTCTCCAACTATGTAGCGACTCTGCATTCTTGTTCCTGCAAGGTCATCACGACATTTGCTATATCTAAGAAAAAACGGAAGAAAATGGAGGAGAAAGAAAGATTCGCTGAATCGCTTTTCTCTTCATCTATCTTAGCATTTCTGTGACATCCTCAGTTGCCATAATGATAAATGATCACGTTTTTCAACGGTTTTGCTGCATTTTCATTTTGCAGCTCTGATAATGTTTTTGCCATGGACCAATCCATTATAGCTTCAAGGTTATAACAAGACTCTGACACGACAGCCAATGATACAATCAATGAACGTACTAATTTGCATTTATGGCTTTTGTATCGATAGATGATTTTGTTTTAATACATTTTTGATACCATTTCTCTTGCAATCACTATATATGTATTCATATTCTACAAAACTTTACAACTATAAATATTAAACATTAAGAAAAAAAACTTTTTCCAATTTTTTATTGTGCTATTTCAGTTACCTTTTACCCAATATCAGTTAATGTAATGTATCGAATTTCAGTTAGTGTTTTCTTTCAAGTTTTGTATTTACTTCGTTATTTTGGTACTTGTTAGGATTATCAGTTGTAGGAGTTCGGTACCTTATATAAGGAAGTATCATAATGTATTGTATATGGATGCTTTTTATACGCGTTTAATTTTCTGAAAGAGGGCTCACTTACATACGTTATCCAGAAAAAGTATAAGGGATCAGTGAGTATAACAACAGATGTGATTTGCTGTTCGTGTAACTTTTATTGAGTATTCCCCCAAGTGAGGATAAATGTGTTGTGTCGGTTCAAGTCCCAGGCTGCATGCAAACAAAATCATGTTATTGTTAAGAATACAATTTACAAAAAAAACTTCGAATCAATTCTCTACCAATACAATCCATTGAAGTATTTGATTTCTTTTCTGTTGACCTTAAAGACAATTTTTCCATACTGTATACCATCTTGCTTCCGTCATTTTTTTCCCCTTTAAATCATCAAATAAAGTATCCTTATATAGAGGGTGGAAGCAAAACCAAACATTTTCGAGCAGGTGGTTACACATCAGTGGACTGTTCCATCAAACTACTTCGACCATTTGTCACCTGGCATTCCATGTTCGATCTTCCACCAATCCCAACTTTATTCCTATCGGACAAATGGACCAGTGACAAATGTTTTCCCTGGATTCATTTGATACTTTGACAGAGACTGGATCCGTCTCTTTTAATTCCCCTAACATTCATAGAAATGTATTCATCTGTGCGTACATTATTCGTGCTCTCCATTTGTATACTATTGTTAAGATATTCTTTAATTTCTTTTAATTATTTCACTATTGGCAAGCTGATAAGTTTTAAAGGGATATCTAATCATGGTTTTATTAAATTGTCAAAAAATTTATTAAATTCACCGCCCTGATTGACCGTTCTAACAACTAAAGAAATAAATTTCGATATAAAATCAGTAAATCTGAGAGGAACTCTACCTATTCTCAAATATTTGGATTATATATATATATATATATATATATATATATATATATATATATATATATATATATATATATATATATATATATATATATATATGAGTGAGAGGTGCGTGTGTTGTTTTATGTATTTTCTTTTGGTACTAACATGTAGGGATACGTAAAATTTGGTACGTTTTTGTGAGGACATACTACTGATCGTACCTTCTCAATTCTTGGTTTATTTTTCTTTTTTACTATCTATTGTCCCCAAACTTGTTTTATGACAAAACTGATCAAAGACTTGATACTCTACCCAACCGAAAGAAAAGCTGTTTTAAAGCCGTTGCTGTCGGGTGCCAACCTGAAACGATTTGATTGATTGCCAGAAGAGAAAGCAGGCAAAAAGACCTGAAATAAAATTACTGACGCCTGCAATCCAGTGAATACAAGAAGGGAGAAATAACAGCCTCCCACATAAATGTCCTGATATTTGGCTCATCCGAATTATTTGTGTTACTGTTTTGGCTACCATCAGAAACAGCCTGGGTGAGTTTTTCAATAGAAACCGTCGCATGATCAAAGTTTTCTGGCAGCATAACGTGTTAGGGATGATCGACTAAAAAAATTGGAAAATGTGTGATCTATGAATAAGTTACATCTGTCGCTGTTCGATGGACAGTGATCACTAAAAAAGTTTGGAATTTCAAAGAATAAGCATGAAAGCAGCCAAATATGGATCAAGGGACCAATTTATAAAAAATTGTAAATTGAAATCTAAGATATTTTTCGGGGAGGAGGGGTAAACAAACAGTAGGTATAATGAGGAGTAACTGTTCACATTTTCAGCCCTGTAGCACCATCGACTCATACGTAACCGTCCAGACAAGCAGAATGACTTATGAACTGACGAAACCTATGTCAATAGAAAAACATATGTTTTGCTGACAGTTTTCGTTGACGTTCTCTCATATATAAGCCACTCAGATACATTAGCTTCCATATATCCACACACAAGTTTCATGACTGTCTTGCCTTGTTTTCTCCCTAATTTAATGTTCTCGATATTGCCAACAAAACTTTCAGCCAACTGCAACTTTTGGCTGTCTCCGAAGAGTTTTCGTGAATAATGGGAAATGATAAAAACAAAAAAGAAAGGAGTTGGAAATTGAGAAAGAAAGAACAGAATGGATGGAATGATGATAGAAAGATACAAAGGGAAAAGTTGCAATGAATAAAGAAAGAAAGAAACTAAGAAAGAAGGAAGGAAGTAAAAGAGAAAGAAAGAAAGAAAGAAAGAGAGAATAAAAGAAAGAAAAGACTTGACTTAAAATTGTGAGAGGCTGAAGAAGGAAGGAGAAGATAGAGAAATGTTGCATTAATGAGACAAATAATGAATTAAGCAAAGAACGAAATAAACGAAAGACAGGCAAAAGTCTTTTAAGGTTTCGGGAAGCAATAAAAATTTGAACACCATCTTTGTGAGCTGTAGCCATATTGTTAATGGAGATATATTCTCAGATAGCAGGTTCTGGCGATTCGCCATGAAAGAGTGCTATTTTGTTTGACGAATAACTTAACTGTCATCAACATAACAGGAAAAGCTCTGTAAACAATATTTATCAACACGGACACATCACCAATTAATCCTGGCTAATTGACAGTTTGTTGAGATACAAAGATTTAAACAAAACCGGGTGAAATGGCAGAATGAAAGGAAAGTAAACAGTGGTGTAAAAAAAAGTTGAACAAAAGAAAATCCGGAAAGAAAGAAGGAATGGAAGAGAGACGATCGGGAGGAAAGGAGAATGAATTAATGAATGAAAATGATAATAGAAAAAAAACAAAAAACAAAAACAAGCTTGACTGCGTTAGGATCGAAATCCCTTGCTTAATTTAAATCTAAATGGTAAACAAAAACAGAATTAATTTCTCCATACAATAGCATTTGAAAAATACGTGTCCAGTTTCAACTCCTTAAAATGGGATTTGAAAACTTGAGCATAACAAGTCGACCTGAGTTCGGCTTTAGAAGTGGCGATTAATTCGTCATCATTTTTGTACACTTTACTCCAGTCACCCGTCATTGCTGTTACAAATAAAAAATAAATTTAAAAATCAAGATTAAGGTCTTTACGAAAACAACGAGAAAAAAAATAGAGAAACAAATTAGGCTGCTCCAGGGCCTAATCCCCTTGCTTCATTGAAATCTGAAAGGTGAATATAAAAAAATTCATTTCTTCACAAAATATTATTTCAAAACAAGAACGAGATGAGAAAGAAAGAAAGAAAGAAAGAAAGAAAGAAAGAAAGAAAATGATAACAGGAAGAAGAAAAGAAAGAAAGGATGAGAGAGATGGAAATATCAAGTGAAGAAAAGAAAGAAAGTAAAAACTGATGCAATTATAATGAGAAATAAGAGGAATCAGAAAATGGTAAAAGAATGACAAAAAGATAAAGAGAAAACAAAAATTGATGTGAGAAAAAAAGGGAGAAAGAAAAGAAGAGGATGAATGAAGATAGGAAGGGGGTGAGGGAAAAAAATGGAAATCGAAAACTATAGAAAAGAAAAGAGAATATCCGTACTTCGCATCAGTGAATCACCATTGCCTGCACACATACCAGAACTATCTATCTGAAAAAAAAAATTATCTTATGAAAAACATTTTTTCTGATTAGTTTGAATTGATAAATCTTTTACCTGAAATCATTTTTAAAAAAGATACCAGTACAAGATTTGGGTATTGTTGGTGCCACGAAGACCATAGAAACCCCTGAAAAAAAACAACATTTTTATGGAGAAGAAAAAGCGGTTAAATGTTGCTGAGTGATGTACTCATATGAATATTCAAGGTAGTTTTCCCAAAACCTGACACACACATGTAGAAAGGTACATACACTGACAGATATCAAAAGATAGGAGAATCTGTAGCTCATTTGACTGGTTGGTTGGGCCATCTGAGGGGCTACGGTGATTTGAAAGAGAAATGTTGTTCGACATCTGAGAGGAAGAAAGACGGGAAGAAAAGAACGGAAGAAATGAGGATAAGACTTGCTTCTTCGGTCTCAAACTCCACTATAACTGAAACTTGAATGAGTTCTGAAAATATTTAAACTTTTAGAAAGAAAAGTTTTCTTTAAATGAAATAGAACTTTATATTAAGTCATAGTCGAGGACTCAATGAAACTGGATCAACGTATTTTTTTCTAGATAAAAGATATGAAAATATGTATAATTCTAAGTACGATTCGAGGCAACTTTACGTATAAACTGAAAGAAAATCAAGTGGCCGGAGGGAGGGAAAGGTCTACGCTGACCCTAATATTTCCTCATAAATCTTTTCGTGGAATGAAATTTCAAATCGCCCACCCACAGCCACGGAATCTGAAGCTACGCCCCTGCCCAGCATATGTCTGACACTTGTGGACTTGTGCCAAACTCTGCTAGGCTTAATAAATATGTATATTCTTTGTAGTTCCAGGAGACCTACTTCATCAGACTGCAGCTTCCTATTGCACTGAGAGGGTTACGTTCAGAGCTTTCACCGGTGCCTCTGGTTATACCAAAAGGTGATACCGAGGTTTACTTCTGCTGTAGTTCATCGTTCCTTCTAGCAGGGGCATAACTGAAAAGGAGGTAAGGGATTCAAATACCGAGCTTAGCTTATATACTACAAGCCCATGTATATTCATAGGGTATCCAAGGAAAATCAAATTCATTGCAGAAGAAAAAAAGAACCCAAGGAAAGGTTGTTAACCATTACACAATGAAGTGACTTGGAGAAAATCAATTAGATCTAGCCAAATAATGGCTAATTTAGCAATTCAGCACATAAGTCTCCAACGCTTCTTCTTCGCTCACCAAGTGACCTCACATACTTTTCATTCGGTTGAAGAAAATTTATATCACTATTCTCTATGGTATGAAAAGCGTATTCAAGGCAAATTGACACTAAGAAGGGGAGGGGGAGAACGAGAGAAGCAGAGGGAGAGAGGGAAAACGCTACAATGCTCTATGATACGCAAATGCATTACGTGCTTTTTGTTGGAAAAACATTTTTCTATCCGAAGACAAACACTTAGGGGATAATGAAAGACAATTAGATTAGCATTTATTTCAAGAGAAGAGTTAAGGTTTCAAGGCTACACAAGTTGGTTACTAATCGAATTAGTCGAATTCCTAAAATAAAAACTTCGTCGGCAAACTTCCTAGTGTGAAAAAACAAAAAAAAAATCTGCCAACCCATGCCTGACTCGTTGCACGCTCATCATAATGTGACGCGCCCATGTAGTTGATTCTAATGAGCCCTTGCTTTTGTGACATATACTTGCAGAAATCAAATTTGTCTTATCTGTGAAGCTCGACTGACTTTTAACTGCATAATTATAGCCATCGGCATTGCCAGCTGTTTCGGATTTATAAAGGAAGTTATTCTTTTGAAAGAGTGACGCCGATGAATGCGACCAGGATTCTATTTTCATCTATTTATCGGCTTTATATTTATGCTGTGCCTTATATATATATATATATATATATATATATATATATATATATATATATATATATATATATATATCTCAAGCTAGTTCCTACGGAAGCCCACAAATCTCAGCTCGATATAGTTTTATTTTGTTTCGATTTTTATTTTTGTTCCCAATGGTAAAAAAAAGTCACGGACTCTCATTATCAATGGGTTGTTGTAATCGCTATTGACGTGTCATTTTTCATTTGGCTAACTTCATTATTATGTATGTAAACTTGTGAAGAGATTGTTTGATTATATTTCATAAGCGAAAACGTGGCTTTTTTTTACAATGAGTGAAGTTTCTCATATCTTATCCGATTTGGCTGTAAGTTAGTTTTAATGTTTACAAAACCCCTGGAATTGAGTAATGATGAGTTACGGCCGATTAAATTGGTTGAGTACATTTGATATGTAAATAACTATAAGTCAACGTGAAAAAAATATTGTGCCTAAGAACTGCATCATCGATCAGAAGGAAAATCGTTTTACGGGAACCCATTTACTAGAGACATATAATATTCAACGATTTAATGGTTTGATAAAACCAAATCAGACAAAACAGTCCTAATAAGCAACCAGATATTATTTAAGTTAACTTCATTGCGAGGCTAAATCTAAAGACTTTTTTCAGTTGAAAGAATTTTTTTTTACAAAAGTTGAAATATGTTCAAAACTTATATAAGATTGGCGGTTGAATAATTCAACTTATGAGTTTGACCCCGAAGCAGCCTGTCTTATCAAGTATTTGAAGCTAAATTAAGAAACAGGAAATTAACAAATTAATTGCATTATCTGATAGATAAAAAAGAACATGGCCGCTGAAAAGAACGCAGTTAGAGTTGTGATTCGTGATTACGTGACTTGAAATCACTATTTTCCCATGCCTAACTGTGTGTTGTCTCCATACTCATATATATGATAACATCCAATTTATCCGGGTCAGCAAAGTTAAAACCTGATTACAAATCCCCTGAATATTGTATATTTTCCCAAAAATTAATTTCCGGCAAGCGAAGTTCTAGTGGTAACAGACACACACACACACACACACACACACACACACACGCGCATACACACACACATACACTGGAATGGTCATAGCGAGTGGAAGGAAGAGCCAGTATTTTCAAACTATTTTCAGTGGCAGATAACAGCATTTCATTCGATGGATACGTTTCTAAATAACGTTTTTCTTTTGTATTCAGTAACAATTTTGCGCGATTGCAAGATACTTTTTGCATTCCTTAGTGGAAAGGTATGTGCGTGCCAAATTTTTGACGCTGTTCTAAAGATAGGAGAAAAGAAAATAAGTAGTGCCTCTGTAATGGTTCGTTTTGAAACATACGCTATACGCCGTTATTGCCTTTTTCATGAGTGAAAAAAAGGAATATATATATATATATATACATATATATATATATATATATATATATATATATTTATATATATATATATATATATATATACATATATATATATATATATATATATTTATGACATTGACAAATGAATATATGATGCAACATAATGATAATAAATTGCAATATATCATATAGAATATTTTATTTGAAATGATCACCTCTTATGTATGATTTTGCCTGGATAACTTAAATAGAATAAACGATCAAGAAAATCGGAGGGAAGGGGTTTAAAGAATCAAACCTACAACGGATAAGGTAGGTTAGTTGCTTCAACGTGGCGTTACTCTTACCATTGAGCTAAATGGCTACCGGTAATGCACAGTTAATGCAATGAAGTCTCTGATGTGTTGACTCTCAAAAGTTCTTCATCTTTAAATGGTTCGCCGAAAAGGCCGGAAGAAGACTTTCATATCTCGGTTCAATTCCAAAAGAATACACTTAATTTCATGCTTTTCTTTCAGACTTGTGATATTAACGTCCTATACAATGGGCATGAAGTGCAAAAGTCTTACATTAAATCTACATACCAAGGCATAAATAGAGTAGACGCATCCTATTTTCCAATTAGGATCGTTTACTGAAGTCTCCCTCTAGATCAAATACTAACCGTTAAGGTGTTGAAAAAAAGAAATCTTCATTAGCAATTGCCCTTTCTAGCTTCTATATATACACTTCTTTCCAGAGTTTCGACTCTCTGTAAAATGCCTCGTTTCTTTTCGGCCCTCTTAGCATACAGGGGTCGTAAATATTTTGCATATGTTTCCTAGAAAAAAGAATATATGAATATATAAAAGTTTAATTTCCAATTACAAGTAGGGTGTATCAGTTCAAAGGGTAAATACCGTGGAAATACTAGCATTAGCTTACATTCTATTCAAGTTTTTGTTTTTGCTATATCAATATATATATGTATATATGTGGGTGTGTGTGTGTGTGTGTGTGTGTGTGTGTGCATGTGTAATTTCAGGACATTTACATGTTAACAACTGATGATCCTAACAAGAAAGATTCACACAAAATACCGTGATAAGTCCGTGTACAAATGTAAAGAGAAAAATTACAATAATTACATTAACATATATCCGGAAATAATTGCCTGAAATGACATAAATCTTTCGAAATGAATTCCTTATATAGTCAATGTTTAAAGCTGTGACTATATATATATATATATATATATATATATATATATATATATATATATACATATATATATATATATATATATGTATGTATATATATATATATATATTTATATATATATATACATTTATATATATATATATATATATATATATATATATATATATATATATATATATATATATATATATGCTTCCTTTTAAGCAAACATTCAGGATATGTATATATATATATATATATATATATATATATATATATATATATATATATATATATATATATATATATATATATATATATATATATATCCTGAATGTTTGCTTAAAAGGAAGCATATTTATTGAAGAAGGCAATAGCTACAAATTCATACACTTAAAAAATAGTGTTTCCCACCCTAGGGTGCTAAAGTCCATTTCAGGGGGTTCTGAGAATGGTTTCAGGAAAACGTTTACAATTCGTTGGTAATTTTTCTACCAGCTTTCTTTTCTTAATAACACAAATATCATCACGATACCATTTCTGCCCTCTAAGTACACTCACGCGGTAAATACTCTGCATATGTAAAAGAGACATTATATTTGCTTACATTCTATTCAAGCTTCAGTTAGTTTATATATATGCGCGTGTGTGTGTGTCTATGTATGTATGTATGTGTGTGCGTGAGTGTGTGCGTATGTGTGTGCATAATTTTGGAACAGTTACAACAACTGATGTTCCTAACAAAAAAGATTCACAAGTAGTACAATAATATCAAAGCCTGTGTAAAACATTTAAAATAAAACACCGTGGAAAATTACATTAATACTATTAAGACATTCACACACACATACATACATACATACATACATACACATACACACACGCTCATATACACACACACACACACACACACACACACACATATATATATATATATATATTCAATTATATATACGTATGTATATGTAATTGACTGGATTGACAAATCTCATGAGACAAAACTTTATATATTTAGTGTTTGAATTTGTAATTATATATATATATATATATACATATATATATATATATATATATATATATATAATATATATATATATATATATATATATATATATATATATATGTGTGTATGTATAGTCTAAATGAGTATTCAACACGAAGCAGATTTTTCAAAGAGAGTAATACCTACAAATAGATGAATTTAGACCATGTATATCTTTTCAGGGGCTAATATATTGTGGAGTTAGTGGCAATTGTTTACATCCTATTTAGGTTTTGGGACGATGTCGTCGATTTTATTGCAAAGAATCTCCATAACTTCCAGATAATGCCGGATACACTGGACGAAGAAAGCAAAAAAAAGTTAGCTTCACCATGAACTTTAGGAAAACAAATGTTTATGAGAATGACACGACAATAGAAATCGCAAAACTGGAGTAAGTATACCACGATATGTACCTATCACTATTTATATCCATAGGATCCCCAAAATAAGAAGAATTCAAGTGAAGAATCAAACTAACTTGATAAGCTTTCGGCAGTTCAAGCCCAGGTTTCATGGACAAGAAAAGTGCAGGGGCTGAACAGGTGGAAATACAACCAATGCATCCCAGTCACCTATAGAGCTGAAACATAAGACCTAACCAAAAGATTGACCTTTAAGAACCATGCAATGTACACTAGAGAGAAAAAGCAGTAGCCTTAGATATCATAGGATCCATGAGAAAACTTAAATGGCAACGGGCTGGTCATGTTGCAAAAATATCAGACAGCTGCTGGACATCACGACTCACGATGTATTTCCCCTGAGATCACATATGAAACATTGGTCGATAAAATATAAGATGGCAAGACGAGCTTGATAAGTTCAAAAAGTACTAGCTCTATGACGCCCACGATAGAGAGATCTGGCTAATCTTGAGGAAGGTCTCTGTCCAATGACAGACCTCAAAAGATTGATCATCATAATGATTTGCTGTGTCTTATATATATATATATATATATATATATATATATATATATATATATATATATATATATATATATATATGAATGAAAGCATTGACTCGGTGGTACAATAAATACTATCGATGAGGCCATAAGTAACATGAACAGCTAAATGGTATCCCATCATATGACACTCTCTTACAGCTAGATGTGAAAGGAGCATGCATACTTAGATTAATGGAAACTAAACGTATTGACTATCATGGTCTTCTCAGATTTTCTTGATGTTTTTGTCACGAGTTGTGCACATATTCTGTAGAATTTCAATTGCTCATTCATTGCTGACGTGGAGGACAATGTGTGTCTCATCTTGGATCGCACGCAGGTTGAGAGCATGATGCTTTTAACAAATAAATGGAGTTGGCAAGAAATTCGGTGCATGTCAATCTCGCCGAGAATCTTGGAGTTATCATGAAAAGACTTATTGAAATGAGCAGCAGCATTCTCAACAGCATTTGATGCGGGCAATTGGCGCGGAATTTCTACTTGATTTAAAAGGCGGACAAAAAATGTTCAGAAACCTCCTTTGCTCATTTTACTCAAAGTTCGATCTTGTGACAGTTTTCAAAGAAATGTATAGAAAGTATTAGCGAAACACGCACACACAAGTATACATATATATATATATGCATATATATGTGTGTGTGAGTGTTTACGTGCATGATATAAAATAACATTCACAATATACTATGATAATACCAGATAAGAAGTAACGAACGACATGCAATATGACGCAGTCCTAGAAATGAATAGATAAATCTATATATTTCAATCATAGCTTAAGTAGTGATGAGTTATGTTAAGAGAGCTGTTTTGCTTTTAAATTCCCGAAAAATTTACATGGTAAATTACGGATGATCCCAACCTAAAAATTTACTCATCGTACCATAACGTCGAATCCTATGTAAAACATTACAAACACTGGAAAAAGAATTATAGAATACATTAACAGATATTGAAAAATAATTAATTGAAATGACATAAATCTTAGGGGGGAAAGCTGGTAAGTTTTCTAAATTATCACAGATCAGTACGTTCCGCTTTTTGTCCAGTCACATTGAGACTTGACTTCATTTTTACACCGTAATAATAAGAATAATGTTCGCTTAATCTAGGGGAGCAAATACTTCACTGTCTATCCGTCGGGTCACGTTGACATTAGATTGACATTTCTTTAACGATGATTTGAAAGAAACCAGTGCATTGCTCTTTTAACGACTGAACCAAACTGAGAAGGCTGACATTCCAATGAAAATTTATATCACAGATACACGAGTGTTTGTAATATCGCCCAAATGAATGGATACATTTATGATAAAATGTTTTACATATATATATATATTCATTTGTAATACACACAATAGAAAAGTTGCAGTCATCAACTTTTGTCCACTTTGCGTCAGCCAGGCTTTTCGGTTAAGTTTCTCACTCATCTATTCTTTTTCTAGTCAAAAATCGTGGCATACTGAAAGGAAAACATTTTTCTCAAAGTACCTGGTGACAGAACAAGATGTAGATTCATGTATTTCCCAGGAGCATTGGTGTTTAGCTGAACTAGACACCTTCTGTGGGAATTTGAACTCGGTTCACCGATACTATTCTCCAGTACAATTTCTGTTATACCATCCCACACTTCTCGTACATACAAAAAAGAACGTAGAAATGTCCGAAATATTTTGCTAGCGTATTTGTAGAATTAAAAGAGGGTTGAACGATAGAAATGATGAAGAATTGATGGCAATATATGAATTAAGGCCAGCTCTTGTCGAGGTTGAGAAATATTGAAGCAGCTTTTAATAGTTAGAACTGCTTTTATAGTAAGATGCTTATTGAAGATGGGCTTGTATTAGATTCTATTCATCCCCTCAACGTAAAACACCATAATAGATAAAACAATTTTTTGTCAAGATATTGAGCGATGGAGGGGCATAGAAATGTGGATTCATACCATTCTAAATGCCTAATGAACGTAAATCACCTTACGCTAAGCGCAGGTATCTTGATTAGAAAAATATACACTGATCTGGTTAATAACTAAATTGAAAACCGTCAAGTGAGTAACGTGTTTCTCGGTATTCTATGTCAGGGGTAATCAAACAAAAAAATGGAGAAAAGGGGTGATCAATGAATAAATCACCTCTCTCACCTTTTGTTATGCGTTGAATGAGTCTGAAATTTCAAAAAACATATGTGAATGCCGCCAAATATAAATTAAGAGACAAATTTAGCATACTCGTACATTGTAAATTGACACCCACTCTTAAAAACCTATTAGGAGCATTAACAAAAAGGAAAAAAAAAGTTTTTCTTCCTACACAAATGTTCAGAGAGCTAGCTAGTTCCTCTTAAAAATTGAATAAACTTATGTTGATGTTAGCTATGTCCTCAAGGTCATATCAGAGAATTATGTGATGAAGTTCATAGATGAATAATTTGCAGGACAAGCTTGTTTGCTATCTCCCCAGGTCCTTAATTCAATCATGGTAAGTCATGTGTTTAGTATAGAAGACAATCGCCAACAAAAAAAAAATCTTTCAATCGGCGAATCAGCCCTTCACGGGCGAAGCTGGCGATCGTCACAGAAGATTTACAAGAATTCTCTCAAAAGTTTGTTAATTTTTGCGGATTTCACTTCCGTCAGTGGACAACGGAGGCTATCGGCAGGGAGTCATGAAGACAAAAAGGTCGTCTGGGCAATTCCCTTTCTTGAAGTAAACCACAGCACTACAAGCTAGAGAAAAGAGACGACAATGTGAAACCGGAGCTCTCCCCGGTTGCCAGATCTTCTGCTGTTGCTTTGGATAATTCTGCCTGCACTTGGTGTTTTCGTTTTTCTTATTGCGAATACAAGAATACAATGGCAGGTTCGGTCTGATTGTTTTTTGTTTTGGATTCTATCTCTTTTACAAGACGAGCAACAAAAGGTTCCAAAACAAACATATTTAAACGTTTACACTGATGAAAAAACGTGCCTACAGTAGCATGATGTCTAACAAGTCTCGCTTTTCTCCTTTCACTTCTTCTTTTTCTTCTTCTACTACGACCCTCTTCACTTCTTCTCTTCCTTCTTTCTCTCTTCATTCCCATTATTATATCTTATATTCCCTTGCTCTTCTTCTTCTTCTTCTTCTTCTTCTTCTTCTTCTTCTTCTTCTTCTTCTTCTTCTTCTCTTTCTACTATTACTACTAATTCTGCTACTACTACCACTTTTTCTTCTACTTCTTCTGCAACAACTACTTCTCCTTTGTCTTCGTCTTCTTTACTTTTTTCCGTCTTCTTCGTCGTTGTCTTCACCTTTTTGTCCATTTTCTTTTTCTTATTTTCCACCTGTTCCTTTCTCGATATCTCTCCACCATCTCCCCCCCCCCATTCCGTACCACCATTCTTCTCCCTTTCCCTCTCCATCCTCCCTTTTCCCCCTGCCCCCAAAACACACCATCTACATAGAGACACAACTGACGGATAGGCAGACGGAAAGAGAATGCATCCCGAAATAAAAGTGCATGAGAACCTATACGACCTTCATATCATTTTGCTATTATGGTTCCAGCGCTTAATGACTTTACCTACCTTGGAAATTCTTGATATGTAAATACTTATCACTCCTTTTTTCTTCTCCTGTATCATTAATTTGTACTTTTCTCCCTTCGAGTTTAGGTCATTGTTCTATACGATTTCCATTACATCATGCAACGCGATTTTTCTTCCAGGGTAGTGAGAGTTATTTTCTGATTGCTTATGTGCAAAAAGCATAGAAAATAACTATCATTCCATTCGAACATCCATTTTGTGATGAGGATAGAGATATTAATATATAATTGCTTTTCCTGCTTTATGTGATCAACGATGTGTATGTTTACCCATTGTACAACTGAAAATATATTGAAAATACATTTCAAATTATTTATGTTCTGGTACCGAAAGCAAAGCTGGGAGGAAATTTCTGACATTTTCTACACTTTTTAGACATAATCAACTAGAAAATAACACTTATTAGCCAGGAACAAAATGTATAGAAAAAAATGAAAAAATCTGCGTAGTCTTATTTTCAATTTCTCACTGTCTTCCTCGTCGCAAACCCTGGATCGCTATTTGTATCCAAGGATGATCATTTTGTATTTCATTCGACTTTCTCAGATGAAGATTCGTCAATTATGATGATTTTTTTCCTGCCATATTCGCAATATGACCAGCCCATTGCCATTTGAGTTTTTCTAATGGATTCTATGATATCTCGAACTCCTGCTTTTCTTCTCATACATAATACTGTCTTTTGATCTTTTTCTGTGATCTTGAACATGGTTCTCTCATGTGTACGGTGCGTGGTTCACAGGTTGTTGGTCAGTCTTTTGGTTAGGTTCCATATTTCTACTCCATAGGTGACTATGGGGAAGATGCATTGGTTTTTGACCCTTCTTTTTAAAACTAGTGGGATTTTTTTTTTCGTTCTTGCGGGTTGAGCATGGGCTATCGAAACTTTGCCATTCCATAGTGATTCTTTGCTCTATTTTTGTCTTCTTCTGTGGATTTCATGGAGATTTGTTGTCCTAGGTAGATTCAGTGGTCCACTTTCAGAAATAGCAATGGGCTGGTCATGTTACTAAGATGAGAAACGGCTGCTAGATATCACGACTCACACCGTTTATCGTATTTGAAACTAAATGACTGACTAAATATATGATGGCGTGACGAAGTACATATGCTCAGAAAGTATTGGCTCCGAGCTGCCCGTAACAGAGAGGTCTGACGAATCTCGGGCGAAGGTCCATGTCTGACAACGGACACTAAAAAGCTGCTGCTGCTGATGATGATGATGATGATGATGATCAATGTTTGTCTAGTATTGCTTTCATCTTATTCTGTTGCTTTCATTCTGTGAGATGGTTACTCTACGATCGTCAATTACACAGTGAGTATGTAGTAAAAAATAAATGAAGAACAGGTCTGGTTAGTGAATCAATAGAAACTGTCACGTGAATGGTGTCTTTTGGCTGCATGCCGTGTGTTGGTGGTCAATAAAAAAAATTCAAATAAAGAATATGATCAATGAATAATCCACTTCACTCATCTTTTGTTGGACTGTGATTCTTGGAAAAGAATTTTCAAAATAAAAAAAGCTTGAACGCTGGTGGTCACACACTAAATGACTAATTCAGCATAAACTAACATGGTAAATTTACCCCCTCTTAGAACCATGTCGGAGGTTTGGAAAAAAAACACAAAAAATCGTTTGTTTTTTTTAGACGTAAGGTGTAAATTGTTGAATTACAAACCAATTAGTGGCCTGTAGATGTGACGCATTAAAAGATAACCAGTAAGAAAAAACTATACTGAGAGTTTTTGTTGACATTAGCGTGCGTGTAAGTCGATGCAGATCTGAAGACATTTACTGCACTGACAGTCGGAGGCGAACCTGGGACTCCTCCTCCGTTCCATTGCGACAATCCTTTCGAATAAAGCATAGGTACGACTCCATTCCAAATTTTTCCGCTCTGAATGCATAAGAACGTTTGTTCTAATGAGGAGGTTTTTCCACACATACCGGGAATCGAACGCGGATCTCTCTGCTTGTAAGGCTGACACCGTACGAGCAACAGTTACTTACTAATGAACAATCTGGCTAGAAGCTTCTTGTCTATTTTCGATCTGCGTTGATTACATAACAAACGTGGAATGACAGATAAGATGAAAGAAATACTAATCAAAAATTGATATTAATTGAAATTGTTTCATCTCACAAATTTGATTATTATCAAACATTTCTTATGTTTTTTTTAATTGTTTCACCCTTTCACGTACCGAAAGCAACAGCAACTTCAACAATTTGTGTAGGTGATAAAACAATTTAGAAATCGTAAGAAAAAACAAAAGACAATCAACACACACAAACATACATATATATTTATATGTATATAAAAAAATAATTGAATTGATAGGTGTGGAATGCTGAAAGCAGAGGCGAGAAGATGTGCATAAGAAAGGAAGAATAAAGCATTGGGTGTGAATGATATGAAGAAATGTTGTAAACTTTGTTGAGTCTGACACAACTTAAATAGTGATGCACTCAATTAGGATCGACCGTACTAAACTGGCAGTGTTCTAAGAGACGAGATGGTTTACCATCGTTCGATGGCAAGTATGCATAGCTACGCCTGGCCTCGAGTAGAGGGGTGCCCCAAAAAGCTTTTCGAGACGTAAATCACATACTGCATTTTTATCGATATCATACGATAAAAATGATATATTTTGTTCGTACAGGAGTTGTATAACTAATAATATTCGATGTTTGTTTTTTCACCAATTAAGTGATTACATATGTCTATTCATAGCTAATGTTCATTTTTCATCACCTCTTCCTAAATGAAGGAGATCCCCCCCTCCCCAAGTCCATCGGCTAGCTGTTGACTGTGCAGAATTTTGCTAAATTCAGTACAACATGGTACAGGGTCGCTATAACAGAGCATTTCGTGGGGATTGAAGTCACTATCCTCACTAACAATGGTCTTTGCGATTAGCTTATTCACAAATGCACTTTTTCGTATAGGTAATGTTTACATTCGGTAAACATGGTTTAGTACGTCGAAAGAATCTAACAATGGAGCACGCAGTGTGAGTCGAATGAACCAGTCTGGCAATGGCTTGAACGTTTGGACACATGCCTTAAGCAATTGTTCACGGGCTGTGTTTCTGTTTATACGACAATTGACTGTTTGCACCCGTTGTAAGACGTTTTCAAACAAACGGTACTTTTCAGTTTGCATTCTGTTTTCAGTTTGGATTCTGTTTGAATGACGTTTACGAACATTCTTGTACGAACGTTTCAAGAACATTCAAAAAAATATTTAATCTTGAATGTTAGAAATCAAAATTTGAAAAAAAAAGGAAGAGGAAGGACAAAGAACTAACAACAACTGCAATAGTCACAAACAACAAAAGTAGGACAACACAAATGTAAAAGTGAGAGTATGGCGGGACGAAGATATCCCAGCCAAAAAGAAGTGGGGTTCAACATATATATATATATATATGGGACTATTAGGAATGGGAAAAGATTTTTTCAAAGAAAAAAGTGATTTGGAGATAGTAAAAGGACGCACAATGGAGGAGAGAGAATGGAAACTGGAAAAGAAGGTAGAAAAGAAAGGGGAAGAAAAAAAGGAAGAAAAAAGAAAGAAAGAAAGAAAGAAACGGAGAAGTATAGAGTGGAGGTTGACGACGATGATGTGGAGGGGGGAGTTGGAAAAGAAGAAGTGAAGAGAAGGAAAATGAAAGAATGCAAACAAAGAAAAAGAAACTGAGAATAAAGAAGGGAGAAAGCAAGATGAAAACGAGAGAGAGAAAGAGAGAAAGAAGGAAAAGGAGGGAGAGAAGAGCAGAGAAAATGAAGGGGGATACAAAGACGAAAGGATGGGGTGCAGATAAAGAGCAAAGGAATATAAGAGATGGAAGAGAGAAAGAAGAAAGTGATATAGAAAAGAGAGGGGGGAGAAGACAAAAAGTGACAAGAAGAAGAAGAAGAAGAAGAAGAAGAGTAGGAAGATTGAGGATGATAATGAAGGGGTACACCCTGAAGAGGAAGGAAGGGAAGCAGAGGTACAATACGAAGGAAAAAAGCAGGAAACATAAGAGAAGATGAATGAGAAATAAATGAGAAAGAAAAAATGAAGATGAAGGAAAAGAATGAGGGGAGCAAGTGAAGAAGAAAAAGAAAAAAGAACAAGAATAAGAACAAGAAATAACACAGAACATAGCAAGAGAGGAAGGGTTGAACAGCGGAAATCCAAGTAATAAACATGTACAGCAGCTGTGGAAAACGATCCTAAGTTAAATCAAGTGAAACGATGAAGGTTGAATGCCAGGAATGATATTCATTATAAAAGTAATAATAATGATGCATGAACGTAGATAGAGGAAATAGACTTGAAAGCTTCAGATATGCAAAGTGCAACATCCATGAGTTGATGCTCCTATCCATGTTGTAAGGAGACTGAGGCTGAAAAGGTTTGAGGTATATGATGAGAACAGGGTGGAGGCTGAAAAGGCTTGAGGCCTGCAATAATTGCTGACTAATCCTTTCAATGCTCTTTCCTTTCCACCAAGGCTTTAACAGGAAATGCTGACAGGATCTCATCCTTGAGTTTGCGTCGTGAAAATCGATGCCTGGTACGCGATCTACCGTTTGTTAAAAGTGAAATCAATAGATATAGTGTCTGCGCCAACACAGCACAATCTCTGTCCTGACGACTTTCTGTCTTTCTCTCTGCCTCTCTTTCTTTCCGTCTCTCTCTCTCTCCCTCTCTCACTCACCCACATACACACACACTTGCACTCTCTCTCTCTCCCTCTATATATCTCTTTCTTTCACTTCCGATCGATCGATATTTCTCGTTCATTCGGTCTCTCCCGTCATATTCTCTCGTAATTTTGCGCTAAAATTGCTACTGAATACAAAAGAGAAACTTAAGAAAAATACAAAAAAAACTCTTTACCGAATAAGAGGTTGTTATCCTCCATTGAAAATAGTTTAGAAATAATTGCTTTCTCTTCCCCCAATTGCTATGACCATTCCAGATACTTAGTTGGTGAACCTATACTTTTCAAGACCAGTAAAGACGATAGAAACAATGTTGTATGCAAAATTATTTTGGAAATCATAAGTGTACTCTCATTGATACGTTCAACGAAAAATGTGCAAAAAAATTGAAGTCCGGATGCCATTGAGGTTTTTTTTTTAATAATAATGAGATCAAAGTCCTTTGGATAGTTTTGCTAGTAGATGAAAACATTATCTACTTTTCATACTAAGACATTAACGAATATATCTGCACTAAAAGGACATTGAAAAAACGAACAAACATATACGTGAACGCTCTATTTCCGATAGACGCGTCTGAAATGCGCCAAGCTAACTTACCATATCGAATGTAGATATGCCTGGTTAATCATTCAGTAGAAACTGTCATGTGACCAATTTTTTGAGGCAACATACCATGCTAGAGATGATCAATTGCAAAAAAATTAGTGTTGATCGATGAATAAGTTACTTCTATCGTCTTTTCTTGGGCAGTGGTCACTGGAAAAAATTCACTAAGGGACCAATTTAGCAGAAAGTTACAATGAAAAATTAAACCTCTAACTAAAACATATTCACCAGGAAATAGAAAAAAAATCTCTTCTGGACGTAATAATGATTAAATGCTAAACTTTATATTCTGCTGGGGCCAAATGACGTGACATGCGCACGAAGAAGCATGAATAGTTTGTCAGTCAGCAAACGAACCAACTACACAGACAGACCAACATAAAAACTGAAAAAAAAAACCTACGTTGACAGTTTTGGGTGGAAGTTTTTTTAATTTTATAGCTAAGTATGCAAAAATGTGCCATGAAGGACTTGAATATAGGCACTCCTCGATAGAGTGCGGTTCATTGAAGCGTGCTTTGCAATATAGGGTGTATGGATTGTGTACCCAAACGGTTCTGCTAATATTAAACCCCATCCATCCCGAAAACCGTGAAAAAAAGGAGTTTCATCAAAAGATTAAGTCTGGAATATCCAACCCCATCGAATTGCAATCAGCAATCAAATAATTCCATGGTGTTTTACATATCATTTCAAAATTTACTTACTGCATCATCATCATCCGTCTTTTAACGTCTGTCATTGGACTTTCCCCAGGATCCACCACATTTATCTATCATGGGCGTTGCAGAGCCATTTTTACTGAATTAGTCTAGTTCATCTCTCCATCTTGTATTTTGTCGGCCTCGGTTTCGCATGTGTTCTCTGGGGATCCATGTTGTGAGTCATGATGTTATTTGGTTGTCTTTAATTCTCGCAACATGACCAGCCCATTGCTATTTGAGTTTTCCAATGAATTCTATGATGTCTCAGACCCCCGTTTTCTTCATGATACATCGTGCTGTCTTGTAATCTCTCCAAGTGAGGCCCAGAATAATTCTTTCATGCACTCGCTGCATGCTTCTCAGTTTACAAGTCTCTCTCTTGGTTAGGTTCCATATTTCAGCTCCATAAGTGACTATCGGGAGGATGCATTTTTTGAATACTCTTCTTTTTAGGATAATAGGGATCGTCTTATTCTTAAAGGTTGAGCTTTAATGATCGTTGATTATTTCATGGATAAAAGATACGTTTAAAAAGAATATACACATCGAGAGCATCACTTGATCAACATCTTTAGGCAGTATGGCTTGTCGGGGATGATCAATTAAAACATCAGAAGAAGAAGGGTTGATCAATGATTACGTTACTTCTCTAGCCTTGTGTTGGGCAGTGGTCGATAAAAAAATCAGAATTTTTCAAAAAGCAAGAGGTCACAAACCAAAGACCAGTTTAGCATAAACTTATACGCTTACTACCCCTAAAAACCTTGGGGGATCAAAAAAATCAAAACCACGTTGTTTTTTTAACTCAATAAGTAAATGCTACAATAAACAGCCCACTACCTATATAAGTGCGTCTTGTATGCATGATACACTCTTAGACTGACACCCAGATCAACTTGAAAACTGAGGGAAAATTATGTTGACAACATCGGTGAAATTTTGTGGCTTATTTTAAGCTAAGAACTTAATGTTGAAATAGGAGCTAAATTGGCCAGAAAGAGCTAAGTCAGTTCTAAAAAGCTGAATTGGCAACCTTGGATTCAGGTAGATACGTCGGAGGAAAAACATAGAGCGCCTCTATTTCTATGTGTTCTATGTGTAACAATACATGTGCCTGTCTCAGTAAACTTCAAAAGAATCGGTTACTTTATAAACAATATAGAAACATACCTGAATAATCTTCTGTTATGTGAAGATCTAGGAGGTTAGTGCTGCTAACTAAGCGGGGGGTTACATCTTACATTGAGACATAACGACTTAAAAAAATGAGACATCTTACATTCTCCAGGTATACATCTTGAATCTAAAAATAAGTATTACATATTGATTATGGATGAAATGTGACTTTAATTTTCAGCATATAGTCTCTCAAAGTATTACTTGATCTATTAAAAGTTTTTCTTAATTTATCACTATAAATTAAATGAATGATTTACTTCATCTAAAATCATCTAATAGCAATATCTGACATTTACATGCAACCAACAGCATTTACATTCTGAGGAAAAAGAACAATTAGTTCAACGATACGTCCACTTCCCAGATGATGATAGCAGTACTTAAGAAGGAAGAAGAACAAGTTTTTCATGGGGTGTACTGATTCTCATTGTAAAATATTGCAACATGGAAATATTCTGAGAGTATTATTTTTAGAAAATCGTAAGTTTTTTTTTACAGAAATTGCCTCTTACATCCTATTATTACATCATAGCATTTATGAAATCAAGCCTTTATTGACATTACATTGATCAGCAAGGGATGTAACTTACAATTTGTAATAGCAGTCAGTGGCGGCAAATGACGCTAGAGAAGCTAGTGCATCTAAATATTCATTAAAATTCTTCATACACAACTGTTTCCATACATACATACATATATACATACATACATACATACATGTGTGTATATACGAATGATTGAAGATAAAAGCACTTACTTTACTTTGATGCTACTATTAAGTTGAAATAGAATCAGTTTCACGATGCAGTCAAGCGCCTTTTCCGATACTACAAGAGATGTTCTTGCAGAAGCAGTGAGAAAAATATAGAAAGGACGATAAACACACAGACGAATAAAAACAATATGATTGATTAGTTTACTCAAAGATTCTAGTTAGTCACTCAATAGAAAGCCGCAGTGTCACCAACGTTATTTGGCAGTGTGTCTTGTTGGGGTGATCAATTGAAAATAGAGAAAAGGATGATCAAATAATGAATTACATCTCTTGCCCTTTGTTGAAAGATGGTCTCAAAAAAAGTCTGAAATTCCGAAAAAGAGGGTTGAACGCTGCTGATCAGAAACTGAAGCACCAATTTAGCATAAGCTTACATTGTAAATTGAACATCCCCATTAAAACCTATTTTTGAGGGTTAGTTCAAAAAACAAAAAAAAATCGTTTTTTTCCCTCAAGACATCAAAGTTATTCGTTTGATTTTACAGCCCCCTAGCTCCATCAGTACTGCCTGTACACGCGACACATAGATAGAAAGACAGCAAGCTAGCTATCCACCCAACCAGACTCACTTGAAAACTGTAGGAACTTATGCAGACAGATTTGGCAACAGTCTTGATTGCCCGTCTATAATTATCTATTGGTCAATTCTATAACGTCGTGGCAGAGCTGAGAATAGAGAAATGGAGTCGTACATGGTCACACTGGCGACATAAAAGACGAACTCATTTTTAAGCAGAATACAAAAGAGATGAAGGTGTCTAAATATACCTGGCACTGGTGGATTGAACAGGTATGAATAAAAATAAGTTAGGCTGAATAGAACTGAAAATTGAATTAGTGCAGGTTTGGTGTAAAGCAGTTGAGGTGCTGCTGTGTAGATTGATGAAACTAAGATAAGCTGAAAGCAGAAGCATTAAGTAAGACCAAGAACAGAGCAGTTTTTAACCGTACGGATGATACTAGAATGAATTAACTGCACTAATCAAAGTATATTGATATATATAGAGAGAGGGGAGGGTGGGAGAAAGAGATGAAGAGAGAGATTGACAAAATTGTGAATATGCACCTCTCTCTCTCTACATATATATATATATACATACATACATATATATATATATATATATATATATATATATATATATATATATATATATATATATATATATGGTATTATTTATTCAACTAAAATTCAAGTCAGTTGTATGCGTTTGCACTGACACGCATACACTGACACAAACACACACACACACATACATATATACATATATATATATATATATATATATATATATATATATATATATATATATATATATATATATATATATATATATATATATATATATATATATATATATATATATATATATATATATATATATATATATATATATATATATATATATATATAAATATAAGGATTGGATCTCTGTATCTATACGTACATGTACATACGGGAATATGCTAGAAGTAAATGAACAGCAGCAGTTTTACTCTGGCATTTACACTACTTGCAGAACATTACAGTATTTACAGTACATCTTCTGACTCTCGTTTAGCCATCTCAAGTGCAACTACTCGTCTTACCACAGAAATAATTAGTTCTAAAATTGCAGTTTGAGTTATTTCAGACCATGCGAGGCGTAAGAGATTCTGCAAATCTGAACGCAATTCTGGTTTTTTATGTTTTTACGCAAATTCTTATCTAATATTGCCCAGGCGTAGTCAATGGGATTCATGTCAGGAGAATTATTAAAAAGAACTTCTTCCTAGCTGTTCGTGTACGAGTTGATACTTTTTTGCTCTTCATGGGCTAATTTGATTTTTTTTTTTCAGCCATTCCTGCAGCTTTTAAAACAAGGTTGTTTGCAACATAATACGAAGAGAGTCCATTAAATACTTGCATATGTCTGTATATTCGACTTTTATGCATCGATATATACATCAGTACACAACGTATATCAAATGTATAAGCTTTGAAGGAATATTTTAATTTACGATGCTCAAGTCATGTGGAGGCCCTATCATTTTTACACCCCTTGAAAATGTATATTCATATTAATATAAAATGAGAAGGTTTTAATATGAGACGGAAAGTACAGTTCCAGTTTAGTATTTTAGTGACATTGTGAATAGAAGTCTTCTTAAGAGCGTTGCACTCACCATTGAATCAAACGGTCGCAGGTAATGCAAAGGTCTAAATAACTGTTTCAACTCCAAATCCTCATGTTGCTTATTCAAAGTCTATATCAACTCTATGTGTTTCTTTAATCGCAAATAATCATATCATTATGAAATGTTTATTTGATTTACATTGTCCCAACCAAATGTTATATTCACCCTGAAATAGCAGTTGATCATTTCAGATAGCGTTTAAATCTAATAAAACGCAATTTAAAATCATTCCGTCAGGTTATATATCCATCTCTTCACAATACAGTTGTCTACGTTAAGAGAAAAAACAAAAAGACCGTGAATAATCAGAATGAGAATATGGAGTTGAAACAGTATGTGACTTTGCATTACCAGCGGCTATTTAGCTCAATGGTGAGAGCAACGCTACGTTGGAGCGGCTAACCCCATAGGTAGCAGATTTGCTCCTTGCAACAGCCCCATTTTCTTTGATTATTTATTCGATTTAAGTTGTCTAAGCCAAATCATAATTTTACTGTTTGATAACGGTGGATCATTTCAAAAGGAGTTTCAATATGATTTAGGCAATTCATAAGCATTCTGTAGGATCATATATCCATTTCCTGATAATATATGTATATATATATAGTGTGTGTATGTCTGTGTATGTCTCTGTGTGTGTGTGTATGCGTGCATTGCAGCTAATTAAATGACATATATATATATATATATGTGTGTGTGTGTGTGTGTGTGTGTGTGTGTACAATGTGTGTGTATCCAGAGAGGGGGGGGAGTGATTCCAATAAATTGACCATTGATGAAAGTTGGTTAACGAAAGATTATGTATTGTTGATGTCGATGTATATTCAAATCTTTCTTGGGAGTGTGTTGTACGGGGCTAGTCTATTAAAGAGTGTTTTTTACGATGAACAGACATTCATTAGGGTTTTTATCTTACATTTTGAGTTCTGAATGGTTTATAAATGACACACTTTTTGCAACAATATATTATCTATCTCAGGTTATATCTCTTCTTATCTATCTCCTCATACTTATCTCTCTCTCTCTCTCTCTCTGTCTATAAATCTATCTCAGTCTGTTCATATCTATCTATGTATATATCTATCTGATCACATCTATGTATCTGAATCTTTTCACGTGTAACTATCTATTTCAGTCTATTCATATCTATCTATCTATCTATCTATCTATCTATCTATCTATCACAGTCTGTTCATATCTATCTATCTATCTATCTATCTCAGTCTGTTCATATCTATCTATCTATCTATCTATCTATCTTGGTCTGTTCATATCTATCTATCTATCTATCTATCTATCTATCTAATCACATCTATTCATATGAAACTGTCTATTTACCTCTGTTTGTTTATATCTATCAATCTAAATCTATTCATATCTATCTATCTCCGTTCATATCTCTCTATCAATACATCTATTTCAGTCTGTTTATATCTATCTCAGTCCATTCATATCAACCTATCTCAGATTGTGCCTACGTGTCTCTATATATGTGTGTATGTGTGTGTGCGTATGCGTTTGCGTGTGTGCGATTCAGGGCGCCTGTGAGTCTCTATTTATCGATATAAATCTGAATTGATCAAGAATTGGCACTTTGGTCCTTTCCAGCCACTCAGCTTGTCTGATTGCTTTTAATTCATTAAACGCTCCACTGGCCTGATACTCCAAAGTCTTCTAGCGTAGAGTCAGCGTGCACATCTCATCCTAAAACCAACCCATTTACACTGTTCCTCCAAGCACCTTTCCGCCCTCTCTTACACATTATTCCACTTTTTCCATAACATTGATCAATGAGCTGAATTCATTCAATGGGCCAAATATCGACCTGTTAAGTGAGCCAGAGCTCAAAGTTTGCCCTATGCGTAAAGAATGGCCCTTCCAAAAGGTAAATATTGCTACATCTACTACCCTAGCCGCTAATTGCTACTTAGTCAGCTGGTGTCAGTCCCCATTTTAAAGAAACTTCTTTTCGCAAACTTTGGCTTTACAATTGCAATGTTATTGGAGGGGCACAATTGTCCGAGGGTAAATATCCTGGAGGCAAATATCCATGGGCTAAAGTTCTAAAATTTGTTTTCACTTTTTTTCTTCTTTTCAATATCCATTCATTTTTCTACAGTTTCCTACTGCACTTTCTCCTGGAGGGAGAAACGAATGTGGACTTTTCTCTCATGGATATTTATTCAGCTTAGCCCTCAACGGAATAATGCAAGATGAAAGAATTCGGGTCGAACGATGTGTTCTCTCACAATTTATTTCCAATATTTTCTGTAAAATGTAAGATCGTGTCATAGTCCAGACAAACATAAAAAGTGGATTTACACCATCCAATTAAATTTTATTGTGAAAAATGAGATATCGTGATGAAAATCTTTAACTTCTGACATTTGCGTTTCAATGTGAAAAAAGTTATATATATATATATATATATATATATATATATATATATATATATATATATATATAACGAGTGAATCGATATGGATTATGATTAATCCATCTGACAATAATAGAGTGAAATGATAACCCAGAAGGCCATGCTGTCTACTAATTAGAATTTTTAAGGTAATTTTGACGTTTTGCCATTTCAACCTGATCTTTTTTCAAGAAAAAAAGTGTCATCGAGATACAGAAACCGATCGTTTATATAGGGCCAATGGTTTGTAATGGGCAAATAGAGTGATTAAATATCGAACAGAATGGATTTCAAGTGTTCAACAAAATCAAAGCAAGGCTGAGTTATAAGTATGGTTAGCAGTGAGGTATCAAATAACATCCTGGTCGGGGACTGGATCAGATTGTGGAAAGGTTTGAGCATCAAGTCTATATGAATCAATATATATATAACAGACAATTCTTTGTGTCTTAAATGATGAAGGATCAACAAATGAAACGTCAGATGATGTGAGCTGAAGAGAAAGTTGGTGACTAAGACATGATCTGGCTATAGAATACTTATTTGAACTTTCGACTTCCTAGCTGGTAAGAGTCGGCATTTTTTCAGCCCGCATTCGATTGTTTATTCTATTTACGCCGTCTTGGCTGACTGGTTCAAAGATGTTTCTAATAAGAATAGAGCATTTCTAATTATTCAATCGCTGATACATCTACATCTTCATAACATATGTATATATGCACATAATCTTCGACTAGGTCTGCTGGGAGGCTGTAGTAGGTAAACACTCGATACCGAATGGAATATACCGCTGAAAGCCTGAACGAATTCTGAGAATTGATAAGGCCCTTTCTTTGTAAAAACAAAAACATGAATTATATATACATACAACCATATATATATATATATATATATATATATATATATATATATATATATATATACATATATATATATATATATATATATGTATATATATTATGATTTTTATATATACATATATATATATTATGATGTTTTTATATATATATGTATATTATGATATTTATATATATATATATAGATTATGATGTTTATATATATATATTATGATGTTTATATATATATATTATGATGTTTGTATATATGTGTATATATATATATAGATTATGATGTTTATATATATATATATATATATATATATATATATATATATATATATATATATATATATATATATATATATATATATATCTGTGCTCCTATAAATCTAGAACTACTCTTCATAGATTATTAAAAAAATAACAGTGTAATCGGATCCATCGGGTTTCAATCTATTTTCAGCGCACATTTGATTTTAGATGCAAATATTCCGAATATATTTTCGATGATTTTTGCGTTTCTTTCCGTCTTAAATTCATCCCATCAACAGCCTACAATCAGCAGTCAGCAACAATCACTCATTGTCTTAAATGACCAACTTTTTCCAGGAGTTGGTGAGGTGGCCACGTACAAATTCTATCCAGTCAACCTATATAGATACTCAGGGGTAGGGGAGGTGGGTCCAAAACTACAAAGTTCCAGTATTCAATAGTAAGTGTTGTGGCAGGAGGAGTACATGGCATGGACACATACCAAATTACCAGTGATGAAAAACAACAGCCTGTTCACCAAACTAGATCTTAAGAAGGTCGGAGAATATATCGACTGAAACGTTGAGAATAGGAAAAAATACACAAGTGCTATATATATAATGGCTCTGTTCTGTCGGAAATTTGGAATAACGACCACCCATGTTTGCTGCTCTCTCACAGACTTAGCTGAATTGATAAATCTTAAATATCTACGAAACTTTTTGCTATAAATACGTAAACGCTTATTTCAGTGTAATGAATAGATGGATAAATGAATAAAAAATATGAATATAATCTTTGTCTAGACCTTTTAAGTGGTTGCAGTGTTTTCACACTCGATACCAACAGTGATAGCTCTTAAACAAGACCAAACAAAAATATGTATATTTTTTTTTTTTTTTGACGTTATCATGTATACAATACGCTGTCAGACAGTTGTAGGAATCGTCTCTTTGAACTTGTGTTGTTTGCAGAAGACAAACTTATTTCGTTGAATATAGGGGCTGGTTCATTCCCGACCAACTGGAAACTAAAGTAACCCTTGATTCATGGTTGTTCATGTGTGTATGTTATTTTGCTTCCATTTTTTCTTGTCTTTCGATCAATTCAATGAACACTTGGAATGGAGTTTGTCAGCCATTACGTGAATGATACTCGTAATAAAAAACTAAATGCTACTCTAGGTACCTACAAATTATGGTAAAAAAGAAAACATTCGTGTAAATAAATAACAATGAGTTACTTAACTCCGGCATTATTCTGAAATATTTTATTTTACCGTCATCAGTTGTAGGAATAGACCCTTCGACCAATTGTGATTTGTGAAAGACAATTTTTCTCTCAGAATAAAGGCTGATCGGTGTAACTCTTATTTTATAGTCGCTCATGTGTGTGTTTGTCATTGCAAGGTGTAGATCCCATATCTGTTGGAATACTGCAAGATACCGACTTACCCAGAAGTTCCTTCATCAGGCTACGTAAAGACTCTGAGCCTTTCCAACTAAAACAAGGAGTGGCAAGGTGATAACAGCTCTATCAAACTGTTTACAGCCTGCCTTGACTGGGAACACAAAATAATCGGAATAGATGGCGAATACCTGATTAATATCAGATTTGCTGACGACGTCGTCTTTTTTACACAGAAGCTTCACGATCTCCAAATAATTCCGGACGGACAAAACGAAGCAAGCAAAAAGTTGGCCTCCTCACGAACTTCAGCAAAACGAAGGTCATGTACAGCAAATATGTTGAGGATGAAGACTAGATCAAAATCGAAAATGCAGGGCTGGAGGAAGTACACAACTACATCTATTTAGGATAAAAAAAATCTCCACAAAATCCACAAAAGAGGAAAAAAATAGAATAAAAAATCACTCTGAGTTGGCAAGATTTCGGTAGCACGAGCTCGACTTCCATAGACAAGAGGATCCCACGAGTCATAATGTTAGATTATCGAAGGAACTCATACTGGTATCTGTTCTTAATAAAATACAACATCCTGATAGCAACCTTTGGAACTGAAGCATCAAAACTACCCGAAAGATTGACCGTCAAACTGAGAACTATGCAAGGTGCATATGAGAGAATCATGCTCAGCATACCATGGAGAGATCATGAGACAACGTAGTATATTAAAGAGAGGAGTCTGGGTTACTAGAGAAACAAACAGAAAACTCAAATGGCAGTTGGCTGGATATGTTACAAGAATGTCAGATAACCGATGGACATCACAGCTGAACGTGAATCCCCAGAAATAATGTGCGAAATGGCGGCCGACAGAAATTGAAATGGCGTGACGAGCTAGATGAATTCAGGAAGCACTGGCTCTGCAATGCCCATGAAAGAAAGGTCTAGAGATTCTTGGGGAATGTCTATGTCCAATGACGGACGCTAAAAGATGATGATGATGATGATGATGATGATACACAGTTGCAGTAGTCAGAATAGAAGTAGGAGTGGAGTATTACCCTGAAGCAACCAAGCTTGTTGCGGATTTAATTTAATGGTATTCTAAATGGGTGTGACCCTCGCCATTCATTGGCGTGAGAAGAATTGGCCTAATCTCTTGAGTAACTTATTGTAAACAAAATCAGCGGAGATATCAAGAGAAGATAAGGGGACCGTGTTAATGACTTTCTCACAGAAAATAACACTATAAACCATTATGTCAATGTCACATTGTTACTGACTTGCTCTTATTTGGGTGTGTCATCAAAATATTAAGAGTAACCGTTTATGTACACAGTATTTGTCATAAGAATTTGAACGAACAGACACTCTGCTTCAAATCACTTGGTTTTGAAAATTTGATAAAAAAAACCAGGAACATTTTACAAGAAGATCCAAATTTTATTGCATAGAACAAAACTAAGCATGCATTTAGTTGTGGTTCGTTGCCATGAATGGAAAATTTGAGAGGAATGTTTCTCTTAATAGAATGAGATTGTTAAATGAAGAGAAACCAAGTTTTGTTTTTCAATCCTTCTAAAATGTATAATCGATTAAGGAAATTAAAAAAGCGAAGTCTAATTGCTATATGGAAGAGCTGCTGAATAGTGAGTTATCTCACTCTTCTCGAAACCCTAAATAACCTTGGCAATCTTAGACAATAGAGACCAGATATTATACTTGTCTATTACCAGTACCCTATAAAAAGTAAAGATCATGAGTATTAGAACAAACTTTCAATTATCTTCATCGATATTTCTATAAAAGAAACAGCATAAAGAAATAAGGCACAAGGTCTTCATCGATGTGAAAGGTGCCAAAATATGAACTTACTTTTTGTCCATATAAATATATTTTTCATTTTGTATGCATATACATAAATTCTGTAATGAATCTATAGCGAATGGTAACTACTCCCCTTAATTGGGAATGGGTAATGGATACTTTTCTGCCTCTGCAAAGGGTCAATTTTATCTTTTAATCTCCTCTCCCTCTCTTTTTATCCCTCTATTTCTCTCAATCTACCCTCTCTCTCTCTCTCTCTCTCTCTCTCTCTCTCTCTCTCTCAATATAAACATATATGTTTGAATCGTGGATGTGAAATGATCCAACAGAAAGTTGATGAGAATGGCAATTTGATGGTGGAGAAAAAAAATTGAGAAAAAATAGATGTTAAATTCAAAAACTTACCCAAATGCAAACCCCCTCCCATTTCCACTGGACAACCAAAAAACGCAGAAACATCCTCTTTTCATTCCTCAACCCCAAACATGTAAACAGCAAAATATTTCTGTGAACTGTTGCAAGTTTTTCCCTAGAAACTGCCGAAATGTATCAAAACATGCCCACAATCCGATAAAAAAAGATTGATATGTCGCACCTGCTCTCCATTAGGTTTTAGTCTTCACCTTCCGATAGTCACTTTTATCAGCACATACGTGCATACATTTTATTATCATTACCTGCATTTCCTTACCATTCGCCTGGTGGTCACTGGAAATTGAGTGACAGCAAAATTCGTCCTACTATTACTGATACTACCACACTTTCTTTAGCTCCCATGCCAGGCCCTGGGATTTTTGCAGCTTTTTAATCTCTTTCCCATTCACTCTGTGATATGTAGGTACGGTCACGTTCATTATATGGTTGGTTCACATTTTCTTGTCAACTATCACCAGACACAACTTTTTTGCTTAGATAGGACGGTCATGTTGGAAGTAAAATATGGCTTCAAATATCTAGGTTTGTCTCTGGCTTGTGCTGCTACAATTTTTCTGCGCGGTCGAATCCCATTTAGTTGCTCAGGTCCCAATGTATGACTGTTGCTACCCTATCGTGTCTGTTTTATACTTTATCTGGACTAGTTAACTATATTCGGTTGTTACGTGGTTTAAGGTCTCATCCCTATTTCATTTGCCGTTTCTCTTGGTTCCTTCGACTTTTGCCTTGATATAGGTTGTCATGATGTATTTGTTTTGGGCTACCATTTCGTTTCTCTCTTCAGGTTTCCTTTGCATGTCTATCATCTGAATTTTCTGTATAGTTTTTTTCTTTTTCCCTTTTTCTTTTTTTGTTTGCTATTCTGCTCCTCCGTTAGCAACTTTTTTGTCGTCCATTGCGTTAATTCGAGCGTTCTTCATATTGCTAGTATATTGTTATACTCACTGATCCCTTATCGTCGAGTACATTTATGGGGTAATCTACGTGTGTAAGCTTGGTTTCAAAGAACAAATATGTAGTATAAAATAATATCAATATACAAGTCACATATTACAGTATATAGAATGAAAAACAACATGCATGACATAAACTATATAGTAGGAAAGGGAGTTGGTATTAGATCAACACTGCTGGGGTGCCATGTTGATATAGCTGGGTTTACTTTGATATCCCCGAAACGGTTACATGGTAAACAACTGATGATCCCAACGAGAGGAAATTTTTATATTGTCCCACAATGTCAGAGCATAATTAAAACAGAGGACAAAACATAGAAGAAAATTACAGAAATTGCATTGACAGATATTGGGAAATGGGTGACTTAAGTGACACAAGAAATATCTTAGTGCTTGAAGCTGTAAAGCTTTTCAGATTATGTACGTATTTGACTTATACATGAGAGGTGTCTGTTTGTCTCTCACACTATAAAAAGTAACTGAAGATAAATGCCACGCGACAACATTTGTCATACATACTCAAAAGGGATGTTGTTGAAGAGAAAAAAAGGGGCTTAAACGGTAAAAGCATTTGCTCTTCAAAAGAGTCAAAAATGAAGGGAGACTTTTGCTCCCTCCACTTGATCAAAAGAGAACTGGGGACTCTTTTCCCACTTTCAACGAGTCAAAGGAGTAGGGATGCTTATTTACGGTCTAAAGGGTCAAAAGCGTAAAGAACCCTGCCTCAAGGTGTCAAAAGTCAAAGGGGACTTTCTACCTTCAAGAATTCAGTATTAATGTCAAGTCAAAACTGAAATTAAATCTAAGGAGTCAAGATTGATGTTGAGCTTTTTTTTTATTCACGTTTTTGAGTGGTCCAAAATGAACGGAAGCTTTCTTTTTCGATACAGGATCAAAATTTATGGGAAACTTTTTCTTGCATGCCTGAAAGTATTTTTCTGTTCTATTTGAAATACTTTATCTGCATACACTTTCTAATGATTTTAGAGGTGGGGTTATATGCACAATATAACTATAATGCCAAAGTTGGACCTTACTTTCCGTCTAAAACCAATATCTTCCAATTCCATATGTTATTCATCAATTGCCAAGGGGTCTGAAATAAATTGAACATCCTCACACACACACAGGCACATACACACACACACTCACACACGCACATCAAGGGTCATAGGTGAGTATACACTTTTTATTAACAGAAGGCTTTTTTATTTCATATACATACATACATACATACATACATAAATACATACATATATATATATAGTCATAAAATCTGTACCTCAACTGAAAAAGAAATTTAGTTACTCTCCGATTCTTGCTAATATCATACGTTCAGAAATTTTGCATTTTACCGAGAATATTAAATTTTGCTATGGTTGTTTATATTTGGATTCTCACGTTGTACGTTAGATAATACAGGGTTAAGGGTGATCAGTTGTTTAATCACTAGCCTTTATCAAAATGGCAAAAAGGGGATATTTTCAAATATAAAAGAAGTATTGGAGAAAATATGCTGTCAAATCATACAATGTTCAAATATATACATGTGTATATTATTGTGTCATCCACAGACAGCTGTTTCGATGTATTACATCTTTTCAGTGTGGCTATATACTGTCCATTATCCCATCCAGTACCGCGAGGAGCGATTGAAACCTTCACCTAAAGCCGATATCATACTTCTGGGCTATAGAACTGGACGGTCGGTAACGCTGAATTTAAGCGATATATTCATTTATGCAGAAATTTCCCATCCACCAGAATGCTCTATTCCTATGGAAGAGCATTGCATAAGTTTAAAATGAATTCGTTACCTCACTTAAACAGTGCTCAACCCTGGATAGATGAGCATCTATATATATGTATATATATATATATAGAAAAAGAGATAAATGGATAGATACATTATGTGTATTTTATCTAATTATGAAACGAGCATTTTTTTACACAATATTCACTTATAAACATAATATCTTTTCGTGTCAATGTACCTAATTAAGATATGAATATTAGTCACATCGTAAATAACACAATGAAAAGTTTGGATCAAAATACTGCTGATAACAACTTGTCAGACAACGAACTTATTGATCTAATCATTTTATGGTGTTTATTCGATTCATTACTTCTCAAAGAAACTTCACTATCACTTATGATGTGTAGTCAAGGTGTTTTTGGCCTTTCTGGTGATGCTTGCACTGCTGCATTTATATGGTCCATAAACACCTAGCTGTCGAATGGTTGGCTTTTTTTGTCTCGAAGAAAACCCAGGCTGCTATGTCTTAGCGCTTAGTAGGCGGGAATGCTGAGTCTAAGTTCCACTTTCCCTGTCTTAGTAATGTTGGAGACTTCCAAGAAGGGCAAGGGGTGAGAGGAGGAGAGTAAAATAAAATTGTTGAATATAAATATCTTTCAATCGACTGCAACTTAATTATCAACTTCACGATGGCCGATCATCACTCCATAAATAGAAACTGACTTTGTCCAACTTATGGCCACACGAGAGTGAAAAGATTGCTTTGCGGATATCAAACTGGTACACTCATGAACATTTTCGAGACTGTAACCCCTGAAATATAACCAGGAACACCCAGCGACACACACATAGACACATATACTCAAAGAGAGAAGAATCTGTATCCAACTCGGCTAGTTGGTTGAGCCATATGCAGCGCTAAGGTAATTCCATACTATAGTTTAAAAAGCGCCAAAGGTCAGCTATCAATGGAGCCAAATTTCTGAAAATTCAAATATTTCCATGATTATCCCTTGGGAAAAAAATCTGTTCGTTTTTTGAAAAGTTTCCCCCAAAATAGCCTTTTAGTGGAAGGAGTTCAAATTACAATGTAAAATCATGCTAAACTGTCCCTTTGTTTGCATTCGGCAGCATTCACGCCTGTTTGTTTGTTAATTCTAAATTCTGACATTTTTTAGTGATCACTGTCAAAGCAAAAGGCATGAGAAGTAAACTTATTCATTGATCACCCTTTTTTCTAATTGTTTGATTGATCACCCCTAACAAGACAGGCCCCTAGAATGATGGTCATTTGACGGTTTCTATTGACTAACAACAAACTGTCCTGTTGTTTATTCAGGAAGATTAGATGTTTTGAAATCCTCTGGCTGGAAAGGCAATGCTAGTTTAGGGGTTTAATGTCTAGATGGATTGATACTACGTAAACGATAAGAGTATAAAAAGGGACAGTGATCTGTTTTTATGTGGATGTAATCCACCAGCCATAAATAATGTCATTGAACCAAAGGATTGACACGCTCAAGCGTACATGTGTGCCAAATCCGCCATTTGCAAAAGCCACTGGTTCCCGAATAATCTTTGTAAGCCAAAAACATTCGCATGGGTATGTTTCTCCGTCGAGATATATTGTTCTGCATTAAGTAAACAAAAGTTATTTATAAGCTGCTGTCTGTAATGTGTGTTGTCATAATGCCGTAAAAGTGGAATAGAGAACAAGAGAAAAACATTCGATACACACGCATTGATATGAAAGTATCATGATGGCTATGATCTGACGGAGAGGGATAGATATGAACATACTGATTGAGATTTAGGTAGATAGATATGAACAAACTAATATACAAACAAGAAGATAGATAGATATATAGATAGATAGATAGATAGATAGATATGAACGTATATTTAGATAGATAGTCAGGAAGAAAGAAAGGAAGAAAGAAAGTATCTTGCTGATGTAGATAGAAAGATAGAAATAAATGGATAGATATATAAAATGAAGAAAGGAAGAGAGCAAGAAAGAAAGAAATAGATAGATAGATATATAGGAGTCGGATACGATGTAAGAATTTTCCCTGACTTTCTAAATCAAAACTTCTCTCACTGGAGAAAAATACAATGAATGTGTCAACATGGCAAGTTAATTTTGCACTACTATTTGAATAGATAAACAAACACTCCACACTCACACAGAGAACACACACACACACACACACGTATATATATATATATATATATATATATATATATATATATATATATATATAATCAAATACACTTTTAATATATGTTTTCCGAAACAAATGTTTCATACTTTTCATATGCTTTTGAAATTTCACGATTATTCGTTCTGTTCGCGTAACGAACAGTTGGTTATATATATATATATATATATATATATATGTATATATATATATATATATATATATATATATATATATATATATATATATATATATATGTCGATACCTTTGGACCAACCGGGATAGATAAACATAAGAAATACTTGGCAAGTTTTCCTCATGACCGAGATAATTGCATGTTTACTCTAGTGCCAGCGGTCGATGTACAAGCGAGAATATAATAATGCGAAGTTTTCGAACGCTGACCCACTAATATAGTTACACAATTGGTGTAAATAAATGTTCCTAATTTGTTACCAGAAGTTCACATTTGGCCCTGTGCCAGACTAGGCTAAGATAACTAGATATCGAAAACAAAATAAAAACAATGTGACCTGCTTCATCGCTGATATTGTCGATTACGCCAATGCTCTCGGTCCAATTAAAGCCAGAATTCCTCATGTTCATTGTCAGTGTCGGTGGTACCTCCCCATCACTAGGAAAGTGCAATGTTAGCTTGTCTCCCTCTCTCACAGAAGGTCCCGGGTTGGATCACCCATATAAGTGAAGAGCGTGGGAAAATTATAATTGTGACAAATTACCTGTGCACTCAGCAGCTAATCGATGACATACAAAGCTGGGGAGTTATGGTGGGAGTATCGATTCAGTTGACTGCAAAAAAAAGGAGTTGAATGATACTTGTAGAAATAAAGCTCTGGTTTCAACTAGGCTTGGTAATGTGTGAGGATCACTACTCCAATGGGTGTTGTTTCTTGAAAGACGAGTGCTTTACTTCTTTAGTACCTTCCCACTTCTTGTCTATATATCAGTTTGTGTATATCTATCTATCTATCTATCTATCTATCTATATGTCTATCTATCTATCTATCAGTCTGATCATATCTATCTATCTTAGTTATAGATTGACGTAACACGATTTTACAACCCACGTATAAGGCAATGCAAAGAGGTGATTCAAAATGATTGATAGATATAAGCAAACGGCCATGGACAGAATTGGCTTCACTAAAATGAGATTTGTCAGAAAAAGAATAAATAACGTGTGTAAATGATGGACATATCTAACGCACTTACTCAAGTGTGCGAAGGAGATGAAGATTAATTGTATAAATGTAATCAGTAACTCTTTCATTTCAATTGGGCAACTCAGCAACTCATTTCATAGATACTAGCATAATAATACCCGTAAAATACAACGGGATATTTATGCATGGGTTGTTCGAAAAAAATCTTTTATTTCCAACTTGGAGATGGTAAGCTTGAAAGAAGTGGACAGAAGAAGAGAAACTACGCACCTACAAATTCAGCTTCACCTTTTTGTGGTAGTATCGCAGCTTGCATAATGAGTAAGTAAATCAGATCCTTAAAAAAATCAAGATTTATTCCAAAAACAATTCTTACATCAACCAAATATGTCATTACATAATAAGATTTCCATATATTTAAAAAAAAAAGGCGGAGTCTATTGATTATTATCAATCGGATTTGTAGAATCTCTAAAACGTTTTAAAGAGAACCCTTTTCAATTGTTTCAATACGTTCAGATATTCTAATGAGCTAAGAACTGATTTAGATTGTTTTAGAGTTGGTGCACTCCAAAGGTTTTTTAAACAGAGACAACCAAAGGTGTAGCCAGCATGAGCGCTTTTTAAAGTTCGACGTATACGTAAGTTGCGCCTTGGTCAAGAAGTCCCCGGTACCAAATGTCAGTCATATCCAGCAATCTATTAAGCAACTTTGTCGGAATAGACTGCGAATGATTTCGTGAGTAGATTTCATTCGCTTCGCTAACACAGATATGTTTGAAATCAACATAAAAACAATCCAACATCGAAGCAAACAGCTGGGAAATCATCGTAAAGGGAAGGAGACTATGACGATTCATTATCCGAGAAAGAACAGCGAACTTCTGACCCAACAGAGGCAAAAAAAAAACAAGATAAGACAACAGGAAGAGATGTAGCAACAACGTAGGCCCAATCTGTCACCTTGGACTACGTGTTCTGGGTACTAGAGAACCTTCAAATCTTTGGATTTGGGTTCTCACGACTTCAATATGAGAGTATATAATTAGATCAATCGGAACGAAGACCATCATTCTTGACCCAAAGGGATTGTCACAGCAACCATCATTTCTCTATCATTCTCCACTTTTAGCTTCGGTTGTGTTATTAACTGAGAATAGATACATATAGCTGTAGGAAAAAACTGATGTTTGCCACTTGGGACTTGTCGGAATGGATCTGGACGAATAATCTGCAAGTTGCGCGTTGACAACCAGATCGAGAGTGATAATATAAATTTAGAAATATATAGGCGCCATCACAGTCAATAAATTTGAAGTCATGTCAAAAGATTTCATCGAAGGATAAATATGGTCAGAATAAATTATAGTCATGACATCTCTGGCGTTTTCTTCTGGAAAACATCTAAAATAGATTTTCAAAATATCTAGAAAACTCCTACATTCTGGATAATCTGCTTGTTATCAATCCACCTATTAGGACGATTCCCAAAAATTGTCAAAAAAAGCTTACTTTTTTTTGGTGGGGCGTGGAATGAAATAATAATAAAATTTTAAAAGGGGGGTCAAATGAACAACTGCAACCAATTTTAAAGTCTGTACACAAAATGATACACCCAGGAGAACTGAAAAGAACATACATTATCAAACACAGAAAGAGAGAAACACGTGCAGTTATAAAAAGATGGAATCATTCGACATCTTTTATGGCCACTCTGATTCAATTACGGCTTTAATACAGTAATGCATCGAAAGTCAGTTAGAAATTGTCAGCGGTCAAGAACTTTTACTAGCATTAGGGACAGAATAGAGCTATTATATGCTTTGCGTAAATACATCTTTAATGATTTTACTACAGAAAAGCATTGCAAAAAAAGTTACTATAGAAATGCAATAAAAATCTTAAAAATATATTGGACATATGAATTCCTATGTATTTAGAAATTAGTTACAACGTGTTTTGTCGAAGACCAGAGACAAAGAATTTGGGATCACATTAGCCCTACGAATGGCATGCCCAAGCCACCATCCAACAGATTATTCTGCTTTTTTCCATCTATGTATGTGTATATGTATCCAGGCGTTCTTAGCAACCTTAACGAATTTGCAAGATTACACCATTAGGCACTATTTAAAACTAGTTTTTTTTCCCAGGGTTGGGGATTAAAGGAGAGCATTTTTTTTTATCCCGAGAATATTTGGATCTCATTTCGACCGATGATGCCCGAATCTTCTGCTGGTATTTTTCGTAGATAAATTTAGATGAAAGATCTATTTCTTAAAATAATTTTAGGTGAAAGTTTTTTTTTTAAACAATTTTAAATGGTTTTAGGTAATGTTTTCGATAATGATCACTGGTGCTCATGCGGACTACGGTGATTCATTTATGCAAGATCCAGATATTTTTTGATTGTTTACTTAAGCATCCTTGTTCCTCAAGAAGAAAACGCACGTCAGGGGTCATAGTATGAAACAAGTATCCAACTGATTTACTTACAGATATATCTATAAACTTAGCCATTATCAAAATTTGAATCTTCTTTGAGAAAAAATTTATCAAAAATTTCAACATCAACATAAGTTTCTTCAATTTCTAAGCGAGTCTGACTGGTTATATATGAATGTGTAGCGCAACCAGCCCGTATCAAAGGAATCAGAGGGCTGAAATCTAAACACTTTTTTTATCATTTTGTCAATTTCCACTGAAAGATGATCTCTGCCCAACAAAAGGCAAAAAAGTATTGAATAATCCCTGCTTTTTATAACTGTATGCTGCCTAAAAACGTTAATCACATAACAGTTTCTATTGAATGACTAACCAGGCCTGTATCTTTTATTTTTGATGTTGATTTTGAACCAAAGACCCGATGGCATAAGATCTTTCTCTTTGCGTCGAAAAAAAATGATAAATGATTCGAAACCAGAGTGAGTTGGTGTAATTATCTTTCTTTTTTTCCCCCATTCCGTGATCAAACCAGCTCCGTACTGACTGTAATTATATTGTCTATACCTTTGAGAAAGAGTCATTAACATTCAAAGAGTTTGTTGGGACAACAATAAGTGATGAGTTCAATTGCCTGAAAAACTCTTTGACTGCTAACGACTATTGTCAGAACAATAGACAAGTGATTTTCAAACTTTTCTTCACTCTGCTGACCCCTTAATGGTCTTAAAAAATATGTGCAGAACCCCTAAAGAGTTTTATATGTAAATATAGGCCATCACAGGTTTTCTGAAACCACATTTATTTTTGAAAATATATTCATTATTAAAGGTAAAGGGAATGAATGAAATGTCAATGGGATTAATAACACCATGGCATTTCTTTTATTATTAATCTCTTTTAAGTATGGTTTGATGGTAGACAGCTTGATTTCATGTGGCTTAATTCAGTGTATTGCGATGAGTTTTTATTGTTAAGTATACAAAAAATCCTTCTCTATGTACGTACGTTTAGAGAAGGGGACAGGGTTGCAACTTTAGATGCTTTTTGTTTTATTATTTTTTCCGAATTCGTCAGTCCAGTTATAACAAAGATGTATATTTTAGTTTTTGTTATGTTTTAAAATCCGGTGTTGCTAATCGAGGAGTTTTTCTAATGTTTTCAAATTTGAAAGTGACTTCCAGAATCGAAAAATACCGATAGACAACTTCAGGGAAGAAGAACTTTAATAGTCTTCTCTAATAACTGTTGTTAAGCTTTATTTGAATATATTCAGTTATTTTTCACTTTGTCTTTTTCAAACTTATTTTTTTTCCTTTATGGACTTACTATCTTAGCCTCAATGATCACGAAGCACCCATTGGCCCACTATGTGAGATAATATCTTTACACTTAATGTAGACCTGATATGATCACAGCATGAAGATTAACCTGTTTCCAATTATTTGCTATTTTTGTATCGATGCAAAGAGGAGTATCTGATACCACCAGGGCTTGGGTTCGAAACCAACATCTACAACAACAAGTCTGATTAGTCATACAATAAAAACCGTCATGCGTTGGATGCGATAAGTTTTTTTTTTTTTAATGGAAAAAAGACATGCTCCACGAATAACCTACTCATCCCACAGTTTCTTCGACAGTGATCAAAAACAAGCGCAAATGCTGCCAGGCCGAAAAAAAGTGGCCAATTTAGTATGAAATTACATTGTGAATTGACCCCGACCAATTATATAATTTTGTTAGGAGTAAAAACAAAACATTTTTTCCAGACATAATAAGGAATAAATGTTTGAATTATCAGCTTTAAAACTCGTGACGCTGCCTAAAAAGCTGAAGAAACCTATGTTTCGGAGACAGTTTTGGTTGAAGGTTTCTAATCAAGTAGTTCTAAGAGAGAGAGAGGGGTAGAACTATAACCATAGAAGATACCACGATTCTCTCCTTGTCTACATAACACCCGTCGTTGATAAGATAATAATTACTTGGGCATTGGAAAGGTCATAGAGATATGTATTAGAAGTAAATACAATTCTGCCTAATCAAACAAAAACTTAATAGAAAACAACTCCTCGGTATAACAAAATTATCCCACCTTGCTTACAAATAGGACTGTTTCTGGTAATAGAATAATATTTCAGAAGATCTACGATTGATTTTGAAATCTCATGTTTGGTATTTTCTGTTTTTTTTCTCTTGGCTTTATTCAAAACCTGCCACGTTTTATATACAATTTTTAACTGATTTTTCCCGTAGTAAGACTAAAAGGAATAGTATCCTTCTTTTCCGCCCAGTCTTTCCGTCATCCCTCTCTTATGAACACTATAAACCGATAAAAATTTGGTTTGACTGAATTTTTTTTGGTGTTCAGTGAACTGTCAACTTTCGTCAAAGTGAAAAAAGAGAGATCGTTATTATCTTACGGATAATACACTTGGCCTTACAATGAATCAGCCGAAACATTATGCAAATTGTCCGAAAAAAAACCTCTTTAAAATGCCATTCAGTCGTTGGATAAATTCAAAATCTGAGCTTCAAGAATAAAGATCTCTTTCAGCTTGTTCTGTTCTAATCTTATAAGGGCTTCAACAGAATTGAAACCCACACCTACACTTTACAGTCAACTCGTTCGTAGCCAAACGATGTGCATGTGTGTTTCGTGGAACATTGCATTTGGCTTTTGACCTATATGTACATCCATTTCCTCGTTTGTTTGAAGTAATATAAACAATTTCCGATACGAATGAAGAACACCTAATTGAATACACCCTAAGCCGTGTGATTAAGGTCGAAATATCACTTCATTGGACCGGCATCCTGACAAGGGAATAGTCATATTAAAAAAAACTTGTAAGGATAAATTCCTGATCTACACCTGAAACTTGCAAGGATCACTATGCTGATGCATCCAGTCGGAACTGGGACTTTGACACTGGTCGTATACTACATTTGAACTGTCTTTCAAGAGATGCACACTTTGTTACTCACTAATAAAAACCCGTAAACTTATCCCCTGGAATTTTCCACGACTAACTATTCGAGACAAATTGTCTGGACAACGTACACTTATTGATGGTCATCTGGCTGACCCAGAATGAACTCCAATGGATTTGCTGCCACCACTTCAGATCAGTTGTTTATGTCGACTGAGCCGAATCAGTTGATGATTTAAAAGAGGTCATCACATCAGAATTTGTAGACATGATTAAAAATGTTACTTTACGAACAGACTCCAAAGGTCATGTCTGATCCGAGTACGGAAATTTGCTTATGTTGTCTTGCAAAAGTTTGATAACCCAACTCAAAAATAAAGAAAATAGGATTTCCTCAATTCACCCTACAGTTGTATGGCACGGAGAACTATCCTGCGGTGGAAAAAAAACAAAAAGCAAAAAAAAAAAAAAAACCAGTGTCTTTTCTTATCTGCGTGAAGGGTAGTAAATGTGAAACAGTCAAGTACCTCTCTGGATTCGTAATCACTTTTAGTGGCATACCGCTAAGCGTATACCAATGGATTCAGGAATGTATATAAAAGTGAAAAGTATCTTCCTATAGTATAAAACGAAGCTAAAAGAAGCTGATTGCATTGTCTATCTGATGTGCTGAGAATAGCGAAATAACGGTTAACCATTGATATAGACTAAATGTGTGCATCTAATATATATATATATATATATGAGAGAGAGAGAGAGAGACTGACAGACAGAGATGGAGACAAAGAGACGGAGGCAAGCAGACATTATAGCCGTATTTTTAGTTCTAGTCTCCTGTATCGATAGCTGGGAACGTATAGAAAAAGATCTTTTTACGTTTAAGCAGTGAAAAAGAACAAACAGTTTACTTTTCAGTGCCGTACTCCACTTAATGTTTTGATTAAAATCCACCTGTTTTTATCAAGACCCCCTCCCCGGCTAATAAACTCACACGAGTCCATCTCTGTTCTTCCTTCTCTAATAATTGAAGGTGGGGGCAACAACAAATTTGTCAAATTTAACTGTATCCGGTAATTTCAGCAATTTTCAAATTTTGTACCACAAAAACTCTTCAAAAACCTTTGGAAATAAAAGCATTTTTTGTTCTCAAAAATGCTGTACGGTTTTACTTCCCATATGCCTATCTAATAATTCTCCTAAATCTCCCTCAAACGACTTGGTTTAGTTCAGATCCTACTAAATTGCGTTGTTGACCATAGTTTCACTCTCAGCTTATTCTGGCCCCCAATTAAGCGCCCAAGAATACAATTATACAAAAAAAAATAAATCAAATTCGGTAGATTTTCAGACAAAATATCTTGAAGTATAAGATACATCATAGATACTTGCTCCACGGATGGGTTTTCAGCTACTTTGTCCAAAATACCTGAACATTCAAATGGACTGAGAAGTCATAAAGCACAATAAAAAGAATAGTAATGAAAACAGAAACCAAGGATAATTTGGGGAAAAAAACTGTTTATTGTCAACAGACCACTAACTCGAATCTTACGATGATACAAATCGCTAATATCCACAGCCATGAGAGCGATTCGTATCCATAATTTTCATAAATAGCATCATTATTGAAGGCACCTGTAAACTGTTAGGAAACATAAAAGTAACAGAAATAAAATCCAAAACTAATAAAAATCCGTTTGTGATCAACAGAACGCCATTCTTCAAGCTCGCTGCAATGCAAATCTCTGTTATGTATATATGTAAAATTTGATGTGCATAAATTGCTATTGTCAAAGGCCACTATGCAAATCTCTACTATATATGTATATAGAATGCAATCTGTACTGAAAGCTATTGTCAAAGCTCGCTGCAATGAAAATCTCTATTATACATGTATATAAAATGCAATGTGTATATCCATATATTTCCTGTATACTGTCATTTTAGAGGGCATGTGTATAATAGTTTAGCATTAAGGTCAAAAACACTTTGGTTGGAAACAATATGAGGAGATAAACAATACCATGGAGGTGAAGATATATATATTTTTTTAAATGAACAAATTATCATCATTATTGTTGTCATTATTCTGATTCTGCTGTTATTGTTAACGATATTTTGTTTATCTATTTATGTATTTATTTATTCATGTGTTTGTTTATTTATTAGTATCGTTGCTGTCTGCCAATGAAACATCTTGCGATGAGAGGGATTAAAAATTTATCAACCAACCAAGACTTCCGTAAACACTATCACACAGAAATCATTTACAAACGAAAACATCACAGAGCTTCTTCACTTTTCCCAAGAGTGTCTCGCTCTTTCCATGACAAAAGGATAACGACGACTAAACGGCACTGGATAGTTTAATTCCACAAAATATTTTCTCATAAAATCATATCAGAAGACACAAAAGCAAAAAGAGTAGATAAACGCAATATACCGCCTGAACTATCAACTGGAACATCAATCAAAATTACAAACAAGTGGATACAACAAAGACTAAAACGTCTAAAAAATACCTAAAAAAATACTTTGTTTGTCATCATAAAAGTGAATTTAGAGCATTCAGTCTATGTACCCTAAGGCTGATTACCTCTTACATAAAAACCATCGATCGTTTTCCTTGTGTAAAAGCATAATGGCAGACGTTCAAAAAGAAGAAACCTAATGACATATTTCTATTCATTTTCTTCATACAAATATACAATAAAATGGAAGTCGATATTGTTACAAAGCCATTGATGATAAACAAAACAGTTTGGCCCAAAACAAAGTTCTAGACGGGGCCAAAAAGTACATTCTGTTTTATTCTTAATGATTAATTATTCACGAACTCTAGTTGGAGGGTAATTGCAATCTACGGGCTCAAGTGAATGGCGGAAAGCAATAAACGGAGAGTGATGCCTTTTTTATGAATTCTTTGAACTGATATCAAAAGAGATGAAATCTCAAGAAAAATGGCAAAGTTTAAACGAAAAAGAAAAAGTGATTGAAAAATAATACAATGAAAAGATGATAAATTAAAACAATAACCATGACAGTTACAAGAGACAATAATTGATGCAGAGCCTTTGAAATTAAATACCAAAGAATCAGATAACTGAAGAGAACAAAATAATGGTCGGTATCAGTCGCAAAATATACCAGACAAATGCGGAAAATAGGCGAACACCGACCAAGTCAAACAGAACCAACCGACAGCTTTTCAAATTGATAATTATTCAATCATTTTTTGAATAAGTTTCTTTCTGTGTAAACTTCCTTTTCATTATTTATTTATTTATTCCTGTATTTATTTGCATTACTGAGTGGATTTACCCTGGATTATCTGCTGGATTATTGGAACTGACCAGGATATTTCATCAAGAGGAACGCCGAAGAGACTCAAGATGAACTGGACTAATTCCGATTTCAGTGACACGCTCACGTCCAATCTATCCCGAGTCCTTGGCAGCACTGACTGGAGGACCAATTTTTATACTTACCAACAGCCGGATCGTATCGTTCTGCTTTGTATTTACGTTCCAGTCTTTGTGCTTGCCCTCCTCGGTAACCTTTTGGTTCTTCTCGTACTGCTGGTGAATCGACGCATGCGCAGCGTGACCAACTATTTCCTCGTCAATCTCGCCGTGGCAGACCTTCTAGGTAAGTTGATTATTTCGTTATCCATTCATTCCTCAGGTCAGGAGTCCTCAACCTTTTTTCGCACTGCGACAGGGTTTTATAATGACAATATTCTTTCGATCAAGCTGACGGAGAGGGGGATGTTGATCACAACTGGAATATAGATGATGGCAAAACCATGAGTCACTTGAAAGTGGTTGATACACGCAATTTCGTCTCTTAAAAGGTTTATTTTACGAAATTGATATTAAGATTCAATGAAGTATATTTTGTTTACATTTTGCAGTCGTATTATTTTAGTTTCTTTGCAGCTTGGTAGCATATACTATTCAATCCAGCACGGGACTGACGCTCAGTGGTTGGAGAATTTTCTGATCGTCCCCGTCAAACTAAATAATCATAGCTATTAAAGTTCATTATATTTTTGATTGGTTAATAAATGTAAATAAAAGAGAGCCCCCAGCAAAAAACTAAGCTTTGCTCTGATTGTATTACTAACCTTAACCCTGAACCTTAAATCTCGTAAAGACATCTATCAAATTAGTTGAAATATCCTTAACCTTTTTTTTAATTCACGTTTATTGACCAAATAAAAGCCAGTGACATGAAATAGCTATAATTATTTAGTTTGGCGGGAACTAACGAAAAAGATCTTAGAAATAATTTTATTATGTTATAGTTTTGAGAATGGCGTCCTACATTTGTATTACAAGAAAAAAAACTAACCAGGGAAAAGAAAATGAAAATACTGACCCAATCGATAAGATATTGGTGACGTTACCACGCACTATATTTGCCGGCCTACATGACACATGTTTCACAGAAAGATGGAGTGAAAAACCTAAATGAAAGGTACATCGCATAAAACCTGACAAATATGTCAAAATTGAGACAGAAATTAATTTTGGATGGTTGTCATCTCTTTTTTCGTGATAACCAACCTGAACGTGTTTGGTCTATTCATGATAAACTAAGACACCAATTTTGGATAAAATTACATTGTAAATTGTCCCCTCATACCAAAAACTTTTTAGTGAAGAGTTTTCAAAAGATACGTTTATTGTAACCATAAGGATGTATATATATATTTTTTTTCAGTCTTCTAGCACCTGTTTGACTGTCTATATCATCGACGCATTCATACGTAGACATATTAATTTGTTTGCTCTGACAGAAAAAGTAGCGACCAACCAAATTTAAATTTTTATTTCAATTTTTATGTATTTGTCATCAGTTTAAATTAAAAAGACTTTGTTTTCGCTCCACTCTATATTACAGTGCTAGTTTAGACTATGCATTTCAATACAATTCAGCTCAACATCCTGGATGAAGAAGTTAAATCTCGAAAGAATGGTGTTCCGACTATAAAACAATAATGTATTTTTCACTTTTTTCCTTTCTGTCCCCCCCCTCTCTCTCTCTCTCTCTCTCTCTCTCTCTCTCTCTCTCTCTCTCTCTCTCTCTCTCTTTCTTTCATTTTCTTCACCCGCTCAATCCGTCCCTCTTTCCATCTTTCACTTTCTGTTATCTGTCCTTCTCCCGTAATTTTCATCTTTCCTTCTTTCTCTTCTCATTTTTTTCTTTCGACTTTTCTTTTTTCAATTCTTATTTCATTCCATTTCCTTTTTCCTTTTTTTTCCGTATTTTCTCTTGGGATCTTTTCTTCTTTGTATTTTTGTCTTCATTCATTTGCAATTTCATGTTTTTATCTTCATCCAGCTGTTTTGAGGATTCAGTTTAGCTACAATTATTTTCTATTCCCTGCAAAAAAAAAATCGATGTCGTCTGCAAATCGAAGTTAACAGAGAACCTCCAGGACCTCCGACTAATGCTAACGAACTGAACAAAGAAAAAAGAAACTGGCCTTCATGTGAACTTCAACAAAACAAAGGTCATGTACAACAAATATGTCGGAAATAAACCCACAACAATCAAAATCAAAAATGCAAAGCTGGAGAAAGTAGACCACGACATCTACCCGAGACAATAAATCTCCATGAAATTCTCGAAAGAAGAAGAAATCAAACTAAGAATCACTCTACGGTGGCAAACCTTCGATAGAGCAAATTTAACCTTCAAGAGCCAGAACTTCCCATAAGTCCTAAAAAAAGGGTACATAACCAATTTATCCTCCCGATAATTACGTACGGACCAGAAACATGGTACCTAATCAAGTGAATGACCCTCAAACTGAGAACCATGCAGCGTGCACATGAAAAAATAATGTTCAACCCAACATGGAAAGAACAGAAGACTGCACAATAAAATATGGGGAAGCAAGAGTCTGATATATCATCGAAACTAATAGGAAACTCTTAAGGCAATGCTCTGGTCATGCTGCAAGTATGGCGGACAACCGATGGACATCACAACTCACAACATGGATCTCGAGAGATCAAATGTGGAACCGAGGCCAGCCAAATATGAGATGGCGAGACGAACTGGACTGACCTAGAAAATACTGGCCCTGCAACGCCGAGGATAAAGGGGTTAGGCGAATCTTGGGGGAGTTCTATATCAAATGACGAACACTAAACGATTGCTGCTGCTGCTGATGATAATAATGATGATGATGATGATGATGATCTTTGATTGTTTTGTATACTTTTTCTCATATATAAATATATACACACACACACACACATATATATATCTCCACGTATATATTTATATTTATATGTGTGTGTGCGCGCGCCCACTGTTTTTTATTTGTTTATATTTTTTCATGTTTGAAAATAGCAAAACTATATAATAACTCATAAATGAAATGCATCATTTGCTTAGAGGAAAAACTAAAAAGTTTTCCAAGAATATGATAAAATCTTTAGCAAAAAAACAAAAACAGAAGAATTGTCAAAATGTCTACACAAAAATAAATGCTTGTTAAATATGTAAGAAGTGAAAGTAATATTTTCAACGACTGAAAAAAATTCAAGAAACTTTATATTCAGATCTTCAGAGCAGATACAGACCAAAAATAAACAAAATGCTAATTTGGAGCTATATATATATATAAATATATATATATATATATATATATATATATATATATATATATATATATATATATGTGTATATATATATATATATATGTATATTCGGTATATAAATCACCCAACACGTGTTTCTTGACTTAAATATCTATCAAGATTGGTGGATTATTTTAGTTTTAATTTAATTACTATTAAAGATACCGTTAAAACACATGAGCAAAATTCCAGTTATCAAATTTTTTTTTTTAGTTTTAAAGAATGTGTTCTAACGGTAATGCTAAAAGTAATTAGATTAAAACAAGCGAAAATCCACGATTCTTGATAATTGGTTGAACCAAGAGACATATGTTGAAGCTTTCTCTCCGGAATCTTTAGTATATTGCCTTAGATTGAAGGATTAATACATTGAGCATTTTTTTTCTTTCATGGGAATAATTAAACTCAAAAATTCAACTGGCGTACTGTGTATTTTTTAACAATTATCTAAGAAAATATTTTTAAAGGAAGAAGTAATTTTGATAATAACTGTAATATATATATACATGTATATACATATATATGTGTATATATATATATATATATATATATATATATATATAAATATGTGTGTGTGTGTATATATATATATATATATATATATATATGTATGTATGTATGTATGTATGTATTCATTCATATATATATATATATATATATATATATATATATATATATATATATATATAACGCTCTATCCCGCCCATTAATTCTATATCCATCATTCAACCCGTTCTGCATTTCTACTTGTTAATTCACTTTGTGTCTTTTTAAGTTAACCAGTCACCTTCTTTAACGATATTTGTGTGAGAATATCCATATTTTACCTAACCTATCAATAGGTAAATTGATTTTATCCCCGTCTCTCTCTTTTCCTTCCTCTGGATACTATTGAAGACATGATATGATTAGGCAAATCATGTAGAATGCATTTGAATTAATAACGAATATGCTAACCATCGCTCTACGCCAGGCATCCCTATGGCGTGTTTCATATCGTCAAAATGTCACAATATGACGTACACATAAATATAAGTGACAGAAAGAGGGCATCATGTTGTGCTGAGGTGTAGAGTTGTCTAAGAGATGGTTCCCCTAAGTTGAAACATATCAAGTTGGCCAGTCGTGGAAATGAGGTCAAGAGAGGAGGAATGGATGGCCTCAACAAAGTTTGAATCACATTGCATTCTCTTTTATTGAGAGGGAAAGATTGGAGGAGACAAGAGTTGTGTCAGTTTAATTCTATCACAGCTCGTGGGTTTCGGTGTTTGTGAGGGGAAAACTATGAAGAATCTTTTTTGAAGATACTGAATATTCGACTACAACCTTTTGCAACTTCACAACTCAAACACCAACATTTTTGCGAAACATAAGTCCTGTTACGAAGATGATAAACCGACCTTTTAATGATAAACGATGATTTGGTCTCTGTTTTTGGTATGTTCATGGGTGTGATTCCCCGACAGATCACAGTTACACGGAGCACAGAAATGAATGTTGGTACACTAAAGAATTCATCTTCTTCAGACGTCTTAATATGTATTTATTTATCTTATTCACAATACAAAAGTTTTAGTATCCATTTTTGGTTGATATAGAAGTGGGAGTATAGTTTAACCCTGCAGTCGCCAGGCTTATATCTATTCTCATTCTATTGCACACTCTTTTCATCATTGCTATATACCATATTCAACACAAATGCTCTCCTTTAGAATACCCACATATATTTAGATATACTAGTTAATTTATCAGGCTACATAAAGAGACAGGGCCCTTTCAGCCAGGGCAAAAGGGTAAGATAAGATGATACCAGCTCACCCAAACTCAAACTTTGATTGGGAAAATAAAGGAATCAGATTCAACACCAAATACTTAAAAAAACACAGATTTACTGATGACGTCGTTCTTTTTGCAGAAAAACCATTCTGATCCATTCAATACCAGACAAACTGAATGGAGAAATCAAAAACTTTGGTTTCAACATGGTCTTCATTGAAACAAATGTCACAATGATCAGAATCGAAAATGCAAGGCTCAAAAAAGTAGACCCCCAACATCTATCGATAACAACTGATCTCTATTAAATCTTAAGAGAAAAATGGATCAAGCGGGGAATAACCCTAGGCTGGAAATATTTCGGTGGAGTTAGCTCAACCTTCAAGAACAAGGAAGTCCTATGTCCACAAAAGACAAGCATATTACATTAGGAGAATTCTGAGATACAGAATCCAAAATAAATCTCAAATGGCAATGGGTCTGTCATGTTGCAAAAACGTCAGACTAAAGCTGGACAACATGAATCACAACGTTGATCCCCCAACATGATATACGAAACTGCAACTGTTAGAAAATAGGATGGCGTTAAGACCTAGATAAGTAAGGGAATAGATAAGTTAGGGATAAAAGTATCTGCTGAATCCTGCAAAAGGCTCAGCGACTAATGCTAAAAGGATGATGATGATAATGATGAGGATGATAATGATGATGACGTCATTACACATACTGATCAACGGGGTAAAGTACTCGGACCTGGTTTGGTAGGCCGAGGTTCAATCCGCCGGCATGTCAAAGACTTATGCAATTGTGAACAATGTCTCTCCGCAAAGCATACAGGGTAAGGACCAAGATTGACAAACTTCTCCCAGAGGCCATCGGATTACGCCCACATCACGTTGTATACAGTGATTCTCGTAAGATCACCGAAGTTAGACAACGTCGAGCCACGTCAGTAACTGGTTGAGTGACCGTTGAGAAATCTCAGGTGCCTTGAGCAGAATGCAACTTCGACAGGCTTTGTAAACTAGAAATGTTTCTCATGTATACTTAATCACACGGCACCCTTGACAAAGGTATAATTTAGGAATAATAACACATACATACCATTATATGTTGATCAATCCAACCATAGGGATTGAATACTGACAAGTAGTGCGTGTGAACATCATTCTTGAAATTCTAACAAGCCAACACCTGTGACATATTTTGTCAATACTGGGTAATTTATATATATTGAATTAGGGCTTTATTATTATGTTTACCTTTATATACCTTCCTATGTATCTAATATTCTAGAAATCGTCTAGAGGAATTGTCACCAAAACTGCAATATAGGTTTCTTCAGTTTCTAAGTCGGTCTACCTGGCTATGTATCACTCTTACATTCAGCACTAATTGAGGACACATTTACTCTTTTTTATACATATATATATATATATATATATATATATATATATACATATATATATATATATATATATATATATATATATATATATATGTTTTATTAGCAATGTTATTGTAGGATAAATTGGTTCATTAGTTTGAATCCAGTAGCGTTCACGCTTGTTTTGCATTAATTCAGACTTTTCCGGTGATCACATGAAAACAAAAGGCGAGAAAAGAAACTAATCTATTGGTCAACAATTTTCCAAAAGTTTTCATTGATTACTTCCAGCACGGTATGCTGCCATCAAATACATTTGTCACGTAATCAAAAAAAGTAACAAGTCTATCAGTCTGTTCGCTTGATTAGATTACGATACATTTCTTACCGACACCTGTGGTCAGTATTCGAGCAAACGAAAAAAAAAAACAGGATTTCAAACACTGATTTCCATGGCAGGTATATTTGACGCAGCACAATCTTTCTACCTCTCCTTCCTCAAACTTGGCCTCGTGCCTTACTTCGCTAAATAACAAGTTCTGAGACAATGGAAATAGAAAGTTGGCTTCCATTTCTGTCTTTGACTTGAATAACTAACGATGACATTTTTATTGCATATCGATTTTCGTATCGATCTTTCCAGCCCACATTTCGAAAGTCTTGGTATTTCGAGATTATTATATTAACATAGAATTCGGAAAAAATATGAGCGAATAGATGCGAGGTTGGTCGATTGAGATTCATACCATGAAGATACCACTGGATTTATTATTATGATAAAACAGGCACCAAGAGATATTGAAAGGCTATATAGCGCTAATATTTCTCAGTAGGCAAGGCTACTCTGTCTTTAAAATAAGCGTTTGAGATCAGGGCTGTACCTCGATACGAACATTAAACTCTGTTCCGCAAAGCGTCAAGCTACAATCACAACCACCAAGCAGACATATAAATATTTGAAGGTGTGTACCAACCGCAAGTTAGCTCAATAGATTAAAAGGTATACCATGTATATCGTATTATTGATCTTATGAGTGCACGAGTATATTGAGAATATGATCAGTTGAAGATTGTGTAGCGTCTACTCCATAAAGATCAAGTGTTTGATGTATATTTTTTCATACTAATTAGCAAAAGAAATAACATCAAAACTGCAAAATAGAACTGAAGCAAAAGTGTGTTTGGTTCGGACTTGATCCCTTGCCAGCTGAAAGGTGAGGAGATTCATCGTGCGTCAGGCAGACTCTTACACCAGTAGACTTTAAAGGTGGGGTTGGTGGCTGTGCACCAGCAACTGTCTATTTGAGAAGATATGCGCTTGACCACTCAATCCGAAAGTTTTTTGCCATTGTTAGCTGCTTTTATAGTGCTCTGACTCAGCTTCTTAGTCCCAACATGGGATGATCTAAGCCTGTAACAACGGAGAAATCCTATGCATTGACCAATCTATAGGAGAGAGTTTCTGTGATTATTGGTGCATGCGGTATTGGATTGTAAATAAGTTTTAAACTTGGTAGAAGCTGATGGAAAATAGCATTCCAAAGCTAAAACCATGACTGGTTTGAAAAAGATCTCTTTTAAGATGGACAATCTTCTATGAACGTGAAGTGATGAACTATCCTACCTACGTGAAGTGATCTGCAGAATTTTACAGTAAGAACAATACAACAATGTTCACAAAATACACTTGAGTATGTTTAGTTTTATTTTGAGTTTTCATGAATAGATCTCTTTTGCGGCAACTGTAACAGTTCTCAACGAGGGCTTACTAGTCCAATTCGAATGAATAATCTTGAGAAACGCATAAATCCTCCTCTTTTTGTGCTATATAATCTATCTTTCTCAAAAGATTTGCTATTTTGCGGTATACCTTCTACTTCTGTTTCCTTATGACTCTGATATTTTGAATGGGAGGTGGTTGCTGCTATTATTATTATTTGCAATCTCACACCAGTTGCATAGTGGTTACTGCTGGAGGTTGAGTGACAGTAATTCTCCTCGAGTCTTCGGCCCTCCTCTTCACATTCTCATAGACCACGGCAATACTGTGGTATACAGTTTCACACCAGTTGCCTGCTGGTCATCGCCTGGTGGTCACTGCTCAGCAATTCGTCCTCCAGCCCTCCTTTCCACATTCCCATGGACCACAGTAGTGCAGTGGCTTACAGTTTCACACCAGTTGCCTGGTGGTTATTGCTAAAGGCTGAGAGAAAGTAAATCTCCTCAGGTCGATAGTCTTCCATACTATCATCCTGACCAATCACTGTTGTTTGTGCTATCCCCGACATGCTTTTTGTCATATTGTTAGGCCATTGACAATAACGACAGGGGTATGAATCTCATTATTATTATTATTATTATTATTATTATTATTATTATTATTATTATTATTTGGAATCTCACACCAGTTGCTTGGTGGTAACCGCTGGAGTTAGAGTGACAGCAAGTCTCCTCAAGTCTCCAGTCCTCCTCTCCTAGTACTCATAGGTTGCAGTAATTCTGCGATTTACAGTTTCACACTGGTTGCCCAGTGGTTATTGCTGAAGGCTGAGTGACAATAAGTCTCCTCAGGTCTTCAGCTAACGTCTTCTCTCTCTTTCACTTATCATTTCAGGGCTACAATTTGCTGCAGTCCTTATATCGCCAGCACCTTTCTCAGTATCCGTGCAGTTCCCAGTAGTGCTGTGGTCTGTACGGTCTCAATCCTTCCCGATCTCATAGGTCGCAGTAATACTGCAGTTTATAGTTTCTCACTGGTTGCCCAGTGGTCGTTGCTGAAGGCTTAGTGACAACGTCTCCTCAGGTCTTCAGCCAACATCTCTTCTCTCTTTTGTCTATCATGTCAGTGCTGTAGTCTACATTTCCGCTTTCATTTCCCTTCCTCTGTTGGGTCACTGTTGACAATTAACGTTGCAGTCTTTATATTTCTAGCACTCTCCTCAGTATCCGTGCAGTTCCTAGTAGTGCTGTGGTCTGCACAGTCTCAATCCTTGCCCTCATCCCGATCTCCTCCAGTCTCACCCTCAGTGTCTTTGGGAAAGTTCCCAGTGCGCCCACTATGACCGGCGCTACCCTGGCTTTCATGTTCCACATCTTCCTCAGTTCTCTCGCTAGGTGCTGGTATTTTTCCCGTTTTTCGCTTCTTTATTATTATTATTATTATTATTATTATTATTATTATTATTATTATTATTATTATTATTATTATTATTATTATTATTCCACTCTCATCGTACTAACAAACAGAGTAAAAATAAGATAAAATTTACCCCATCAACTCTATCTAAGAAAGGTTTGGCAACATATTGATCTCAAGACTTTGTTGATAAGATGATATATGCACTCCAAAGGAATCAATGAGAATTACATCAGCTTTGGTCAACTTTGATAAACATTGGCGAATTATATGATATTAGGTTCTATTTACATTGTCTAGGCCAAGCGATACATTAACCATGGAACGACGGGAGACCATTCCAAATAAGAGTTTCTATATAATATAACGCCATTTATAATCATATTAGCTTCCATAGATTACGGTGGATCAGAAATGAACGCTGCTTCGTTTCGTCTCACGTTATTCTCTGGCATTTGGTATTATTCAATTTAACCTCTCGTTTGGCTTTATTTCCCATTGCCAAAAACGGTTTTTCTTTGTTTCTGTGTGTTTTATTATTTCGCTTTGCCTTATATTATTTCTCGTCCTTTCGCTGTGTTGAGTTATTTTACGTGCTGTTTTGTTTCGTGTTGTCTATCCTCTCATTTTTCTTTTTTTTTTTTTTCTTTCTGACTGTTTGATTTGTTTTGTTTTGATTTATCTTTTCACTCGTTGCTTTGTTTCGTCTTTTCACTTCCTTCTGCACTTTGTTTTCCCATAGATTCGTCCAACATTTCCGTTGCTTGCCGTTCATTTTAGTTTGTCCTTTTGGGGCTCTCGTGATTTTGTTTTGGCACGCCTCTTTCTGTTTCCTTCTTCCCTCACAGTTGCCTTCAGTTTTGCTTTCAGTTCGCTTCTTGCTTCGATCTGTTTCTCCTTTTTTCTCGTGTTGTCTATTGATTCACTTTCAGTTTGCTTTTTGCTTCAATTTGTTTCCATCCCTCTTTGGGGTTATCTCTTAATTCATTTTCAGTTTGCTTCTTGCTTCACTCTGTTTCCCTTTTCCTCTCGTTTTGTCTCTTGATTCACTTTCAGTTCGCTTTTTGCTTCAATGTGTTTCCATCCCTCTTTATGGTTGTCTCTTAATTCATTTTCAATTTGCTTCTTGCTTCATTCTCTTTCCCCTTTTTTCACGTGTTGTCTCTTGATTCACTTTCAGTTTGCTTTTTGCTTCAATTTGTTTCCATCCCTCTTTAGAGTTGTCTCTTAATTCATTTTCAGTTTGCTTCTTGCTTTATTCTATATCCCTTTTCTCTCGTGTTGTCTACTGATTCACTTTAAGTGTTGCTTTTTGCTTCATTCTGTGTTTTTCGCTTTTTATTTTTTTCTGTCCCTGGTTTATTCTATTACTTTTGTGTGTGTGTGTGTATTTCAGTCTCCATTTTCAGTTAGTCTCTTGTCTCCTTTCGTTATTTTATGATTTTGTCTTGTCACATGTTTTCCTTTACTCGGTCTCTTTTTTTATTGTTTCAGTTCGTTCCCTTCTATCTTGTTTTACTCCTCTGGATTTTGTTCTCACCCTCTTTTATTTTGACCTCTATCTCTTCATTCTTATCGATTTTTCTATTTCGAAACCGTCAACCTAAAACTGTCAGCTTATGATTTCTCCATTGGTAGGTTACCTTTCATACCATCTGTGTGTCGTGCGTATAAGATACACCATTTAGACAAGAAAATTTAAACATTTACTCTTTATTGCATCCTCCCAATAGTCATTTATGGAGCGGAAGCATGGAACCTAACCAAGAGACGGACCCGTAAGCTGAGAACTATGCAACGTGCACATGAAAAAATAATGCTGGGCTTCACATGGAGAGACCACAAGACAGCACAGTATATCCGAGAAAAGACAAGAGTCAGGGATATCGTAGAATCCATTAAAAATCTCAAATGGCAGTGGGCTGGCCATGTTGCAAGAATGGCAGACAACTGATGAACATCATGACTCACGACATGGATCCCCCAAGATCACATGCGCAACCGAGACCGGCAGAATATTAGATGGAGGGACGAGCTAGACAAGTTAAGGAAGTACTGGCTCGGTGACGCCCATGATAGGGAAGTGTGGCAAATCCTGAGGAAGTTCTATGTCTAACGACAGACGTTAAAAGACTGATGATGATGATGATGATGATGATGATGATGATGATGATCTCCAGAAAAAAAAAAAGATTTGTTCTTTTTGGAACCCTCCCGTCAAACTGGGGCTTGGAGGCTGGATCACAATGTAAGTTTATGCTAAATTGGTGCCTTGGTTTGTGTCTGACATCATTCATATTTGCTTTTTTGGAATTCAGACTTTTTTAGTTATCACTGCCTAACAAGGGACTGGAGGAGTAACTTGTTTATTGATTTCTTTTTTCGGAATTTCAATAGATCGCCCCCAACACACACTATGCTACCAACGTTAGTCGAGTTTCTATGGGGTGACTAATCAGACTAACCTGTATTTCCATTGTTCTAGCTTTTCATTGTCCTTGCGTTTCTTTAGTCTTCCGATCGTTTTGTTTTTTGTTCTTTGTTTTTTGTTTTGCGAATGAAAAATAAACATGTGTCATCCGTAGGTCCAAATAATCTGATTGAACAACCATAGCCACCAAAGATGGCAAGTTTTCTATCCCTTTCTATATGAGCGTGCGTTAGCGTGTTCCAGCGACCCTTGCTAAGCTGTTTTATCTATCAGTACTCCACTAGACCCCTTTAAAATGGTTTTATTTTCGGAGAAGTTTTTCTGACCTTTTGGGGCTTCATCTTGATGGGTTTATTGATATTCTCCAGAATCCAGATGTTTCCTTTACTTTAGATATTTTCACTAGAAGACGCCAGTTAGTTTGTGTATGTATGTGTATATTCAAGTGCTCCTGGCCATATTGTCTTATCTTCAGACTTGAAAATTGGTGTCATATTCCACTATAACCTGTCTAAAATATTCATTGTAGTTTATAAAGAAAAAAAATTCTGACCTTTCCAGGGACTTATTTTGGCGGGTTTATTAAGAACATCAAGATTCTTCTTTTCCTTTTCTTTTCTTTTTTTTTCACTTAACTTTAGATGTTTTCAAGTGGAAAACGCCAGTGATGTCATGAACAGAATTCGTTGTAACCATATTTATTTTTCGATAGAATTTTTTTGAACGACAAATTTTTGACGCTACGTTTGTTCAATTATTGACTGCGATAGTGAGTATTTCTTTTATGTATTCTATTCTACTTCATTTTATTTTTTGAAAGCTCATTCTTGTTTTTCTTTGGTATGTTGCCTACTTCACGCTTAACCACAAAACATGGTAATGTGATAACAATCGCCCCTCTATCCAGATAAGATATTCATTGGCAGAAGTGTGGTAAAGCAGGCGCAGTTTTTTTTACATAAACAAGAAGTGGATAATATCTCTGCCTGGTTAAAACCGAAATGACCTGTTTTTTTTTTGGTTTGTTTTTTTTGTGCAGTTTCAAAGTGTTTCCCCCTATTTTGTATCTAATCGCATCAATAAATAAATTACCATAATTATTGGCAGAATAAAGACCAATATTTCACACATAGTTGTGTTTGAAGGTATAATTCCGACAAACGCTGGGGCAAAATGGTAACCGCTTATCAAGACCATCTATCTTTATGGGGTCTTTGAGTTTCGTGTGTTTTTTGTCAGATTTGTAATATATATATATGCATATTGTTTACAGACACACACATGCACATAGGGAGATTTTTTTAATTGTAGTTTGGTTCTACTTTGTGTTACGGATGCACAAAACATCAAAATATTTTAGAGTCTGTAAAATATCAACTGTAAAGTTTCCCATCTTCGCCCATTCCTTTTTATAAGCAACAAAAAAATAAGAGAATTAATCGAAGAAAAACAAAATTTGGATTAGGCATAATTATTCGCCGATAATCGTGTCGATTCCATAATTCAGTTTTCCATTGAATCTCCAATTTCTACAATTGGGTCAACCTTCTCAACATAGAGCTAAAAAAGCTCTAACCATCCATTGCTTTTTAAAAGCACTGAAATATCGAAATACTGCTCGATATCATTACTAGAGCAGTTATAACTTGAGTAAAAAAACATATATATTCTGAAATCACAGCTACAATACTTTTTATCAAAATGATTTTCAAATAAAGGTTCATTACTAATATATATATATATATATATATATATATATATATATATATATATATATATACATATATGTATATATATATATATATATTCATATAAAAAAAATTACCGATAAATAAACTTCAAACACTCTATTCTCGAATCTGTCCTCTCTGTATAGTTCATATTATATGTATACATATATATTTTATTGCGTCATCCACAGACAGCTGTTTCGATGTATTACATCTCTTCAGTGTCGCTATAGACTTTCCATTATCCTATCAAGTACCACGAGGCAGGATTAAACCTTCACTTCAGACCTGCAGGCCAATATTCTACCTCTGGACTACGGAACTGGATAGTCAGTTAGGCTGAATTCAAGTGATATAAACACTCTCTTTCTCTCTCTCTGTCAGATGCAAGCACACACACACACACGCGCACGCACAAACACACACACACACACACACATATATATACATATATATATATATATATATATATATATATATATATATATTTACCAGTCCATGCATGCACAAAGTATCGCAATTGAATGATTGTTAGAGTATAGAATACTGTAAAATGGGAAAATCCGACAGTAAATAGAGAAAATGGGGGAAAGAAATCCACTTCAACGCCATTCCAGCAACAAAGCCTGATAGATTGGAATAGCCGTGCAAATTCTTTCGTACGGTTGAAAACCCTGCTCATACATTACAGCAGCAATTATACTAGTTCCTGAAAACCTTAGCAAATCAGTTGTGGACATTGATACCTACCAGGAATTTGACAGATGATGTTGACGTGTATCATTGATAGGAAACGACATTTCAGCCACACCAGTCTTGTTGTGTGAGGCTCTCTGCCATGCCACCATTTCCACCCCGCCCCTAAGACTGGACTCCTACAAAAAGTGAAATAAGATTGGCAGTCCGTCACTCTGATGCTATTGCCCTCATTCCACAATCTATAAAGTTTACACATACAAATGATAAGTAATACATAGTTTTGGTTCCTAAAACAGTCTTTTTTTATTCACATATATGGATATGCTTATATGTACACACACACACACACACACACACACACACACACACACACATATATATATATATATATATATATATATATATATTATTGATGGAAGTTGATTATCGGGATAAGTATATATATATATATATATATATATATATATATATATATATATATATTATTGTATCATTCACAGACAGCTGTTTCGATGTATTACATCTTTTCAGTGTGGCAATAGACTTTCCCTTATCCCATCCAGTACTGCAAGGGAGAATTGGAACCTTCACTTCAGAGGCCGATATCACGCGGAACTAGACGGTCAGTAAGGCTGAATTTAAACGATGTATTTATTTACGCAGAAATTCCTCATCCACCAGAGTGCTCTATTCCTATGGAAGAGCATTGCATAAGCTTACTCTGGATGAGTTACCTCGCTTAAAGAATGCTCTGTGCAATTTTATAGGTATCTCTGTTCACATAAAGGAGAGAGAGAGAGAGGGAGATTCCTGTATGTACATGTAGTCATTCAAAATATATTCATATTTATGTAGGGCTCTGCTATACAGATATCTGTATGATTATAAATTGCGTTATATCATATTGAAACTTCATTTTGGGATGGTTTCCTGTAATTACACAGTGATATATCAATTGGCCTAGACAGCGTATCAAAGAATAATCAATCAAAGAAATGGGTCTGGTGCAGGAATCGAACCTGAGACCGACAGGGAAGTCGCTTTAACGTAGCGTTGCTCCTGCCATTTAGCTAAACGGCTCCCTGTAAAGCAAATGGCCAAATAATAACTTTACTTCCAAATTCTCATCTTGTTAATTCACGGTCTATATCTGTTCTATTCGTTTCTTTCAACTTAAACAACTATGTTATTAAGAAATTGATATGTAATCTGGCAGATAATTATACAACCTGTGTTCTATAATATTGGAACTCTCTTTGAAATGATCTTCCGTTATTACATGGTGAATATATCATTTAGCCTAAAAACGTAAATAGAATGAACAATCGAAAAAATGGGGTTGCAGCAGGAATCGATTCAATTTATATAATAGAGTATACTCAGACCGTTGATACGGATACCGTATCGATTGCAGGTTCGATGTATTATTATTTCGAGGATAATTTGACCCCAACCAACATCATGTATTAATGTACCGTCTTGGATACAATATGCACATTACTGTCCATCTAATATACAAAATGTATGCAATGGAAAATTTATCGATGATAATTCACCGATAACAATTTATCGTGATATACAATTTACTGAGATCTTTGAAATTCTGAAAAAACCTTACTGGCAAGTAAACGTACTAAAAACATCAGATTTATAGAAGTTTTCGAATATGAAGAGAGTAGTAGGGAATTTACACCATTACCGTGGTAGTGCTCTGACACTTTAAAAGTTGTTGTTGAGTAACTGTATTTGTCATGGGATGGATAATATATAATCGCTATCATTGTCAATAATGGAACAACCGTTGCATCAAAATTTGACGCCATATAGAAAAATTCCATCGAATAATAAATATGGTCAGAATAAAAATCTATGGATGACATCACTGGCAAACATCTAAAATAGGGTAAAATAGTTATTGGTGTAAATAATAAGCCAATCAAAATATGACTCTGAAAAGATCGACGCAGCTTTTTTCCCAAATACAAAAAATAAAAGCATTTCAAACGTGTTACAGTGGAATACTGGTGCTATTTTTTCAAGTCTGTAGACAAAACATTGTGGCCACAAGAATACAGAAGTAGATATAAACATATGCACATATAAAAAAAAAAGGATAAAACCCTTCATGACCTTTGGTGGCTGCAGTTGTTGTACTGAAAGTGCGTTAAATATTTTTTCAACAACCCAAAGTGTAAAGTGAGGATATAAGTGACAAACACAATCGTGTCCATGACACCGTTGAGAACAACACGCAAAGCGATTTTAGTTTTTAGGTAAAGAGACTTATTTCTAATTGATTATGTTTAAAAAGCGTTCCCTCCAAAATTTGCTCTTGCAAACAGGATATTTAGAAATTAAACTATTTCCAATTGCATTATAGTTTAATTAGCATATTTTTATTTACATTTTTAAACACAATTTTTCCAGAAAAGCATCAGCATATGAATCAGATTTAAAATATGCTTACTCTTGTTTCAAACAAAAGTGATTATAAAAGATTTAAAGCTGGGTTATTTTTTTTTATTGGAGATTTACTATTTTTCAGTAATTTACTACAAACAAACACCATCATAGTATCGTCTATCATGTATGATATATTATACATATGTATTTTGGTAGCGACGTTCAAAATCTAGTATGCTCTGAAGATATGTTCACATAAAAGTTATCAAGGTGAGCGTTAGTATTTGAATTTTGAGGAACAGACTGCAGTTAATTTCACCGTAGTTCATCGCATAATTTCAATCACCTCCATGTAGTTAACGACCTGGAAGCTCCGAACCACTTTGACAAAACTGTACCAAACGCCTTTGTCATTCCTATTGAACTTATTGGGGAATTCCTCGCACTCAAGGATCTCCTTTACCTGTTGTCCAACAAAGATACCCTGTTTGTCCTTTACCTCCGGAGAGTACTCGTGACAGCATCTGGTGGCCATCAAGACGTTTTCCGGCATTCGGGAATCAAAACAACCTCACTTCCCCTTGAAAACAACAGTATCAAAACTTTGCCCAAAGGCCTTGAAATATGTTGAGTAAGGTTGGGAGGTCATCGGAAACGTCGAAATGGTAGTCTCCACGGCGGTTTCACCAAGCTTCCCCGCTATCTTTGTCTGGGCAGCAAAAGCCAGGACTGGCCACATTCGCCAAAATTCTATGTATGGGTGAACAACGTCACGTGTGAGCCCCTGGTTGAAGGTGTTTATCTCACCACTGCATACAAAATTATGTCCCAAGTGACAATTTGTAACGGCACTAAATAAAGAGTTTGCAGCTTTCAAATACCTCCCTTGTCTGCAGCAAAATAGGTAAATAACCAAATATCACTGTTCAGATCACAGAGTTAGAAAGTTTTCATACTGTAATTTATTTCGTGTTGATGTCAACATCCGACTTTCGCATATGACCGTTAATCAACTTTGCTTCGTAAGTTTTATGTTAACTTGTTAAATTTACTTCCTACTTTCTCCTTTGTTTTATCACATAGATTATGTTTCCTTATCTTGAAATTCTTGGTAAGTCGTAACTACTCTCATACACTTTCGACAACGAAGCGATATATCTCAATAAAAATGCCTGAAACTTGTAACTTGTCAACTTTATCATAGTAATCTTTGAATTATTGATCAGAACAAAGATCGTTGAAGTTCTCATGTGGAAGCTATCTGTGTAAACGATATCAACGCAGAGATGATTGTGTTTGAAAATGTGTTTACACTTACGGAACCGATGATATGATTCTAAAACCCGCATGTATTTTCGGCTATGTCTTCGAATACAAATTGTCTCGGTAAACTGGTGTTACCCAAAGTAACACCTTTGTGGACCCTGCTGGGGAGCTGCTGAATTGATGGGGAAGAGAGTTTGAATGCATATTAATGTTCTCGCACGAATATCTGTTTGTTTATATATCTTAATGGAGGGATTTTTACGCTTCTGCACACTGACTCACCGGGAATGTATCTTATTTTGGGCTTCTATGCGTGTAAGTGATTTTATGTGTCCAGAAACAGATACATATAAATAAATGCCTTTTTGCACGCACACAAACACAAACATGCATGCCCTATGTAATCATGTATAAGCTGATGTCGTGTACACGTCGACATTATGCTTCAGTAATTCATAAACTGTCTCGTGTATAGGTCGAGCTCTGTTTTTCACTTTCAAATAGCTCTAATTAGTCTGACAATGCACGACTTTTCATGTCAAATGAAATACAACTGCCCCAAACTCTCACCATAAAAACCTCTACACACCTTAGAACCTGACATTTGGTCGGCTTCATATGCCGATCTGAGAGGGTAAAACGTTCGTTATTTATTATCATGTCACCTTTGACTGTTACCTACACGAATGAGCACGCTCCCAAAGGTACACGGCACGAAAGAAGTATTTTTCACTTAAGCCTTGTGAAGAATGATGCCTCTCCTTGCAGTTAACTCTCTGGGTGAAAAGTAATCTACAAAAATTCACCTGTAAACTGAATCAAAAGTTATTTGGTTCGATAATTTTTGGGCGGGGCTGACAGTATAATCATAGAAAAATAAATCGTTGTATGCTGTGATTTCTCTGAATAGCAAAGATGTCTTACAACGGAACCTCACTTAGCAAGATGTCCGAAATTCCCCCGAAAATATCCTAGCGAAATATCATCAGTTAACGAGATAAGAACTACGAAGTTATTTAGCGAGAGGTTCCGATTTGCCAAGATTAAATCTCTTAGCAACGAAATACGAACTATTTCGACACCTCGTGAGCCTTGAAACATTAAGAAAGAAGACGGATGTATATCTCCCTGACACTTAATGTGTATCCTTCAAATTGCATCTCGTAGTAATATGCTGCGCTGTATTGCCAAGTTCATCATTGTGTCAAATACTTCGTTATTATGCATCGTATTTTTGTAATAATTGAAATATAAGCATAGCGTATTGAACCGAGCCATAACATCATCCTCAGCTGTTGATAGTCAACTGCTGGCCAAAAATCTTTCTCATCTCCGTATGTGAAAGCAGTACTTTTATTTTCATTCTGTTTAGATCGTTTACATTTAAGTATTAAGCGGATATTTATTTTTTCAATTTGATTTTTTTTGTACACGCCACGACAACTATTCTCAACCATCATTTTTTTATATGATGTATTGTAATTTTTACATTGAAATGACTTTTAGAACGATACGTGATAGAGGCGAACAAGTTTTTCAATAAATAAATGAAAATATTATCCTTACATCATTCTTGTCTTGGCGCAAGCAGTAAACAAGGAGTTTTATGAAAGCAATGTGGTTTTCCATTCCAACTTTTAGCGTCTGCCAAAGGACATAGACCTTCCCCAAAATTAGCCAGACCTGTCTATCATTGGCGTCGCAGAGTCAGTACTTTCTGAATTTGTCTAGGCCATTGTGTCATCTTACTTTACGAAGGCTTGACAAGATAGACAATTTACTCTAAAAATGAACAGCATGGTTTTCTTGGCTTGCAGTCCATAACACTGGTCCCTTCCGCTGGAGATGAAACTTCCATATCACCGTTTCAAACTATTCACTCTTCCTGGGAAATGAATTCAGTATTTCTTCCTATAGAGAGGCATCTCAATCCAACTATATCTGTGATTACATTTCCACTCGTATTAACGAGTTGATGATTTAGAAAAAAAATATCTGGACATATCAGGACACATGTTGTTGGTTTGATCAACATCGGATCTCCCTGTATAGATGATCTAATACCAACTGATACTAAGTTACTATCCTACTACTATAGCAAACCACGCAAAATTCCTAAATAAAACACGGTTTCCAACAAAACTGGAATATGTTTCCGACTCCTCGTGAAACCGTCTTTCATAGACGTCATCCCAACCATCTCGGCTACAGAAGCTTCGATGATCTATCTGGGCATGAATATGTCGTCATCTTTTCTTCTTCAAGTCTCCATACAATCTTTGTTTCACAAACTAGTTTTTTTTATGTATTCAGATGAAGCATTCTCCACTGCTCCTTTATTGCCAATTTTAGTGCTGTTTGCTCTAAGAGCCAAAGATTGTATCAACACAGAATGCCGTGAAGAGATAGCAACGGTGATAAGCAGGTGTAAACATTGTAATAACATTATGGTGGAGAGAGACGTGATAGTGAAAAAATCGTTTAAAGAAAAAGATTGTTTATTAAAGAACGGACTGACGATGTGGCCGACAAAAAGTAAGATGGCAGGATGAGCAAGATAAAGTGTCTGTAACAATGAACCCTTCCATTTCGAGATAATAATGTTGCTGATAGAATATATCCAACCCATGATTTTAAACAATGGAATCTTCCATTGTACATTTTTCTTAAAGTTTTTTTTTCAAAAACAAGAATCGTTTAATAGAATAAGATACTGTTATCCCTAGCTTTATAAAAGTTCGCTTCACGCCACGTTCTTGCTTTTTCTGTTACCTATCAATCGCAGCTTCGATTCCTATAGCAGCCCATTTTTTTAGTTGTTTATTCTATTTATGCAATTTAAGACCAATGATTCATTCACTGTGTATTATTGGGATGTCATTTCAAATGAAATTCCAAGGTAATATAAAGCAACTATAATCATTCTTGCAACCTGATCATAAATCAATTTTGTAATTCTCTCTCCCTATATATATATATATATATATATATATATATAATATATATATAACATATATATATATGACATATATTTATATAAAATCAATAAAATGCTTTAATATATACACAAGTATAAATGAAGATGTGTCCTTACAATAATATTCCATCCTTCCTGATTCGATTGCATTTATGAATCGGAATATATATTTTTCACTCATTCGTGTGTGTTTCAGTGTAAAAGCTGGGAAATGACCAGGCGTGGACTGATACACGAATATATGTGGTATTTTATAGACATGTTTATTTTAGCACATTGACGGCGGTTGTACTACAAATCTCAGTGAGTGTGTTCGTTTCCTTTGGAAATGTGTAAATCTAGGCTATATATCAGATACCCAATTTTGATGAGGGATTGCTTTAACAGGGGGGGTTGTAGCGGGGAGAATAAGGTGTGGATCGAATAGAAAGGTGATTAAGCAAACATTGCGATCTTTTAGTTAAAAGTGTTGAAAGGTATGGTGCTGTCAATGACCAGTAAATGACTGAAGAATTCTCTCTCTCTCTATCTCTTTTTCTTTTGCTCCCAATACATACACTAAGAAGCACATACACGCACACGCACGCACGCACACACACACAACGTGTGTTTGTTTAAGTGTGTACGTGTGTGTGTGTGTATGTGTGTAACTATTAATTCTATTATATCGGTCACAATACCAGGACCTGATGTTTTCTGTGATATGGGTATTTTTCAAGTGAGCAAAAGTTGAAATAGCATTTTGGTAGTAAAATATATCAAGTAGGATATATATATATATATATATATATATATATATATATATATATATATATATATATATATATATATATATATATGTGTGTGTGTGTGTGTGTGTGTGTGTGTGTGTGTGTGTGTGTGTGTGTGTGTGTGAGAGAGGGGGGTGGAGTTTCATCAATGCGTAGGACTACTGTTCTCGTCTCTGTGATACAACCTGCGGCTGTTTTTTTCCCTGTGTTATACCTTTCGTCTTGTTCTTTCTGTTTCTCTCTTCCTTTTTTTTTCCTTCACATCTATATCTTTTTTTTTTCTTTGTTGCTTTGTTGTTTTCTTTCTTCCTATTGACTCAATATTTGCTCTTCTTTTTCATCTGTTTCATCTTACTTTCTGGTCTTTTTTCCTTCTTTCCTTTTCATTTCCTCTTTCTCTTATTACCATCTTTTCTTATTTTCTATTTCATTCCTTCGTCCTTTTTTCCCATTTCCTTTTTTCTTTTATTCCTTCTTTTTATTTTTTTGTTTTTTATTACCACTTCTCTCTTTCTTTTTTCATTCTTTACAATTTGTTCTTTTTTTCATTTCTTCTTAAAACATTGATTACCTTATGAATAAGAATGTTCTTTTTTCATTCTTCTCTCTCTTTTCCTTTTATCTCCCTCAATTCTTTCCAATTTCTTTTTTCACTATTCCTCCCTTCCGTCATTTTCTGTCCTTTGTTTCATTCAGTTTCTCTCTTTTAACCTGTTTACATTTTCTTTCATATTTCCTTCATTTTGTCGAGTTTTCACTTATGATCTGTGCTCTTTTTTCCGGCTCTCGCTTCCTAAATCTTTCATTTCCTTTACTTAAATTTCTTCTTCTTCTTCTTCTTCTTCTTCTTCTTCTTCTTCTTCTCCTTCTCCTTCTTTTTCTTCTTCTTCTTCTTCTCATTATTATTACTATTATCATCAATATTATCATCATCATTATTATTATTATTATTATTATTATTATTATTATTATTGTTGTAAGTAGTAGTATTAGTATTATTATTATTATTATTATTAGTAGTAGTAGTAGTAGTAGTAGTTGTAGTAGTAGTAGTAGTAGTAGTAGTAGTAGTAGTAGTAGTAGTAGTAGTAGTAGAAGTAGTAGTAGTAGTAGTAGTAGTATGAACTGTAACCAAATTACGAAATAGGTTACTCCAGTTTTCCTGTGGATCTGACTGGCTTTCTATCAATGTATGCAGGTGACGCACGTACAACTTGCACCAGTTTAGCTAGAGGGAAAGAAATGTAGATATTCAACTCTTATTATGACTAGAAAAAAACAATGATTAATGGGAGGGGAGTTAATTTACTATAAAAGTGTTCGTGGAATTGGTCTCATAGCTTGTGTCCAGCAGCGTAAAAACCAACACGCTTTTTGGGATTACTACTCAACAAAAGGCGAGAAAAATGAAGTATTTCTTGATGGCCCAAAATGCTCCCTCAACTTGTGCCCAGCAGTGACCTGTTTTTTAATGAACACCGCCCAACGAAAGATGAGAGAAGTAATTTAATCATTGATCATCTAAAATAGTCTTTTAGATTGTGTCAGGCTGCGATCGCACTTTTTGAAAAAACGTACTGGTGATCACTGCTCAAAAAAAGGAGTAACTTATTGATTGGATGGTCACTTCTTTTCCCAATTTGCTAATTGATCGCCCCAACACGACATGCTGCAAAACGACGTTGAACTCTTGATGGTTTCTACGGAGTGAATAACCAGATTTGTTATCGTTCAGTTATTCGTTTCCCCACCTTCGTCCCCGTCTTGGAACTGCTACTCCTCATGGGATGGACCTCCATGATATTCTGTCCATTGTTCGGTATCAACACATCTTCAGCAATATCTCCAGGACATTACTCAAAGGTGGAATGGTTGAATAACAACCAAGACTTCAATAAAATACTTTTATTTACCATTTTTTTTTTTTTGCTGTGGCTCAGCTGGAATTCTGTCTCCCTAACAATTATCAATTTTATATGCTTCGGTGAGATCTCAGCCTCTGGCATTACTCCACTATTCTTATATCGCTCGACTCATTCTTTTGTACAGATATGACAAGACGTGGTTCAAATTTTATCCATATATTTGTTGCTTGAGAAGAAAAAATAAACCGATTTTCTTAAAACTTACAATTATCTAACTACAATCAAAATATATGTTTCTGTGTGTGGATGCACCGCAATTACTCGATAACTGACTATTTTGTGAAGTTGACATTCATCGGATATATTGGTTAGCATACGAGGCAGTTAAATTGATTAATACTTCTGTTTCCCTTTCATGAATTTCCATACACTCACTCACTGGATGTTAAAAACGGCTAATATAAGTTGTGTCCCGCTATGAACATCGATTGAACTTTACAATTTGCAGTCGGGATAGCGATGTTATAGCAATTGTACGATCAACCGAAAGTTAGCAGCGTATACGTGAGGATTAGCCTAAATCTGGTTGTTGGAACTAAGGGGAAAAAAAGATCTCGGTCAGATCGTAGACCTGGCTGAGCCAGCTGTTTACGTACTAGACATAAAAGTGGGTGGAGTAGAGAAAATAACATCAGGACCTTGCTCAAGAACTAAAGTTGCCTAACATGTGGGCCTTATGAAATTGGGGCTATTAGATTGGACAGAAAGCTTTGTTATATAACCTTCTTTTTAGCACTAGTGAGATGGAGGTGAAACGTAGGACTTGACCTAAAAGATCGACCTTCAAACTGAGAACCATGTAACGTGCACATGAAACAATCGTGCTCAACATCACATAGAGAGATAAGAAGACAGCAGAAGAAAAACAGGAGTCTGACATATCATAGGATCAAAATGAAATGGCAATTGGCTGGTCATATCGCAGGGATGGCAAACAACCGCTGGACATCACGACTCACAACGTGTATCCCCAGAGATCATATTCTAAATTGTGACCGACGAATAGTAAGATAGCATAACCAACTAGACAATTTCAGGAAGAACTGGCTTTGCAACGTCCATAGTAGAGAGGTCTGGCAAATCTTGATAAAGGAATGCGTCCCAACGATGCACACTAAAAGGAATTTCACTTATTTTTACAAACGAGGACAACTTCTGATTTATGCATTGGTTCCCAGAGAATAACCATTCCTACCCTATCAAGTCTATTTTTGTACATCTTCTATAAACCTGGGTTGACTTTATTTTCCTATTGTAACAAGAACAAAAACAACAAGAACAACCTTCACCAAATTTTAGATGTAAACTGATTTGTAAAATTCGCATTCTCTACTATGATTTCAACTTGTGACAAACTACCAGTAGGCTGTCTTATTGTCTGAGTTAAATCGACAAGCTTAAGATATTAGCGAAAATTGATTATACTGATACGCATATATACATATATATATATATATATATATATATATATATATATATGTGTGTGTGTGTGTGTGTGTGTGTGTGTGTGTGTTTTATTCTTTATCATTATGTATAGAATATAAAAGTAACAGTAATCTTCGTCATTCAGAATAGAACTCGGAGTAGAATTCAATTCTGCAGCAGCCAGCCTTGTTTATTCTTTTTTTCTAAATTCGCGCTGTTTACTCACCGTCGCAGACTGATGGCACTAGCAAGTTCCGATAAAAGATGAAAGAAAATATGAATCGAAAATTAGTAATGACTGACAAAGTTTCCTGGAATAAAGAATTAAATCAGGATAATATTACTGTTACAACTAGAGAACATTTACTTGATAGTTTCTGTCGACTGTTTTTTGCTGATAAAAGAAATTCTGAGATTTAAAAAATGTTTTATTATTATTATTAAAAACCGTCTTCCAAAACTGTAGACATAGATTTCTTCAAAGTTTAGGTAGTCTTACTTGCTCTTTATTCATCTATCTATCTATCTATCTATCTATCTATCTATCTATCTATCTATCTATCTATCTACCCCCACCAAATATATGATTAGTGGGAAAGGGGCAATTTAGAATATAATTTCATGCTATATAGGTCCTTAGTCTATGTATTGTTTACACTTGCTTTTTTATTTAGGCTTTTTTACTGATCAATGCTAAAAAAAAAAACGAGAGAAGTAATTTATTCATTGATCACTCATTTTTATCTTTTTTCAAATTGATCAACCTTAACTCAGCATGCCGCCAAAAGATATTGGTCACAGTCTTTATTGAGCGACTAACCAGACCTATTATGATTAGAGAAGAATCAATAATGTTAGTAAGGATGAAATCGATATATCGATTGACTGTACAGGAGTTCTAAGTCGTGATGAGCGGAGAGTAAAACGGAGAGTCTGCAGTTATCACTAGCGTATGTTCATGTGTCGTGTAAGCCATCGCTGACAAACCTCGACAAATCAAGTACAGGAGAGTGAAAGAAATTATGATTCAAGTCTGGTTAGTCAGTCAGTAGAAAACATCACTTCTTTTGCCAGCCCGCCTCGTTGGGGAGGATCAATTAAAAAATTGGAACAAAAAAAAACCAGTGATCAATGCATAAGTTACTTCTCCTGCCCCAGTTTTGACAGTTTTTGAATTGGAGGGAAAAAAGTGTAAATGCACCCAGGCACGACCTAAAGGATCAAAATAACGTAAACTTACATTGTAAATTAACAATCAACCATTCCACACTAAAGCCCTATTTAGAGGGGATTTTGAAAAGACAAAAAGATTCTTTCCAATGCATAATAAGGAATAAATCTTTGAGTTTTCCAGCCATTTAGCCCCATTGGGACGGCTTGTACGCGTGTCGCATACTTAGTCAGCCCTCCAGCTTGTCAGTCAGCAAGACTAACTTGAAAACTGCCAAAACCGATGTTGATAGTTTTGATGACGGTTTCGATTGATGGTCGTAAATGAATTTGTATAAACTGAACATTATTGATATCAAAATTAGCAAAAAACATGTTACAGATCAAAATGTCATTATATCCGAACAGATGAGAATATCCAACAAATCGTAACGAACCAATCAAAGGCAATGTCAGTTTGAAGAGTTCCAGCGCTCTTACCAAAAGTGAAAACAACGTCTCCATTGGTGTGTGGCTTCCAAAGGGACCTGATTTGAAGATTATAAAGTTGATTTGTAATCAAGTTGAGAATCAATATTTTCAAACAATAAGTCTCATAACTTTCTTGACAGGCCTCGTATGTTATCATATCGTTATGGATTAACCTGTCACAATAAATGTCAAATACACGCTAATGGTTCAATATCAAATTTGTTTTGAAATATTCGTCCTTATATAATTGTTTTTTTACGAGCTCAACGTACCATTAACACGGCTAAATTGTTGTTAAAATATTCAAACAAAATATTCAGCTATTAGATTTCTGCTAATTTTTCCAATCAATCTCATAAATCAATATATATATATATATATATGTGTGTGTGTGTGTGTGTGTGTGTGTGTGTGTGTGTGTGAGTGTGTGTATGTGTGTAGTACAAATCAGGTTTGCAATATAGCATAATATAATACAATATAAAGCAATGTCTGATATGTGATGGATTTATTTTGTAGAGTGCTCGATGTATTCAACTTCAAACTCCAAGTGTTAAGTTGGTCTAGAGTAGAGCTGGAAATATAGCAAAAAGTAGATTCACTACACAAACACGTTTATATTTCTGTCCTATTTGGGCCTCTTCGGGCAGTGTAGTGAATCTACTAGCTAATACATATATATATATATATATATATATATGTATATGTGTGTGTGTGTATGTATAAACTTTAGTCACATGTCAGTTTCAATTGAGTGAGTTAATATTAATATCATCAGCTTATGCGAAGAAACACTCACCAAGGAACGATTACTGCAGGGCCATCCAAATAATGAAGCAATAATTTATTTTCCATAAATCGTATGATCCATTGAGATCCAATCATCGTTACAGTTGATGGGAGAGGTGGATTCATACATTTCTCAGGGGCATTAGTGTGGGAAGTAACCATGAATAGTCCAAGCTGGAGTTCGGAAACCGATTCTGTTACCCCTGTTATTAACTGTTAGGCCACCTGCACCTCCTGGATGGACTTTTTTTTTCTCTAGGATGAAACCACTCTCGTTTGGGATTATAGGTTTATGTGTTCAACGAAAATAGAATAGATTTGCGCAACATCGCTTCCCCCCGTTCATTTCTGTAAAACACACTCACGCACACACACATATATATATATACACATACACACACATAAACACACAACCATATATATATATATATATATATATATATATATATATATATATATATATATATATATATATATATATATTCTGCAAACACACTTCCTCTGTTTTGAGACGTTCCCCTCTGGAGGAATATATTAGTGTAAACAAAGATTACATTGATTCCAAACCGTCACCTATTTTTACATGGTTAAGTCTATTTTGGTACATCTTTTGATGTAACTCTCACAACTACTTTGAGAAACTGTCAACAAAA
>OY735210.1:26455940-26600940 GCA_963457665.1 Thysanoteuthis rhombus | reverse complement strand
ATATATATATATATATATATATATATATATATATATATATATAATATCATAGTTTTTTGTCAAACATAAGCTGATACCCGTGAAAAAATTACAGACAAATTATCATTTGTATGAGTTGATTTTTAAAACAAAATGTGAATTTGTATCATTTGAAGAGTCAATAGTTTCAAATAGTGGGTTGGAGGTATTTTAATCAGCAAAACTTTTATCCCTAAATAGAGGAGTTTAGTGCTACGACAAGCAAACCAAGAAAATCACGTTATTCATTTAGAGAGAATATTGCTCTTCTGTCTGTGTTTCAAGTGATTTAGTTAGTCCCCATGTTTCACATCTGTGCGTAATCGTTGGTATGTTACATCCTTTGTACAATTCATGTTTTAAATATATTGGCAAGTTGCCTTTCAACATGTCTGTATATTCACTAAATACTTTCCAACCAATTGTTATTCGTCGTTTTTTGTCGCTGCTTTTCTTCTTTTTTTTCTTTCGTGCCCTTTGTCTAAGTTTATCTACAGAAATAAGTAAATGTATTTTTCAACCTCTTCCTAATCGTCACCCTCAATTCCTACAGTCTCATTTGGGACGTTAATGTTAACCATTACTTTTGTATTAATCCTGTTCACCTTTGATACTATACTAAAGATTTTCCAACACAGATCACTCGGCATGTTTTCATCAGGTGTTTATGATATCATTGCAATATCATCAATAAATTGCAAATGGTTCGAATTTTTTTTTTTCGAAATTTGTTTTCAAGGCTTGCTGTGAATAGTTTCAGTGAAATTGTATCCCCTTGTCTTACCCCTTTTCTTATCTCCATTGTATTTGTATCTGAATGAGATCGAACTATTGCAGTTCTATCTTTTGCACTAAGAGATAGAAAAAGATTGACATGGATCAGAGGATGACCGAAATGAAATTTATGAAAGAAATAATTATAAGACAAGAGTGAAGATGAGTTTGACACATAGTAACAAAAAATGATAATATGGTGCAGAAGATTGACCGATTTGTACCCGAGAAGCAATGAACGCAGCAGGAGAAGACCAGTCATATGATGGGGTGATGAGATAGGAGGGTTTGCCAGTGAGACAAGACAGGTTAACACAGTCAAGGGTGACCGGTAAAGATCTACAAAAAGCCTTTGAGTTCACTTATGATAGCAGATAATAATGTATATATGAGACAGAGAGATAGAAAGAGATAGACAGAGGGTGAGAGAAAGAGAGTGCTTTGCAGCTTTAAACACTAAACGTTTAAAATAACATTTTCAAATCTTCTCTTTGTTTCACTTAAGTCACTTATTTCCAAATATTTGTCAATAAAATGTATGAAATTTTCGTAAGGGTTTCCCTCCCTGTTTTACATATACATTGATATTATGATACACTGTGTAAATATTCTCTTGTGGGGATCATCAGTTGTTTACCCAGTAGCTTTTCTCGGGAATTTTTAAAACAAATTCGAACCATTGATATTGTCTTCTTATTGATCAATCCAGATTTACCATTATTTTAGAGGCTAAATTCTTCAATATCTTCTTCATTTGCTTGATCCAGAAGTTTTTTGATGTAACACACACACACACACACACACACACACATATGTATGTGTATATATATATATATATATATATATATATGTATATATATATATGTATATATATATATATGTATATATGTGTGTGTATATATATATATATACATATACATAAGTATTTGAGAATGCACACAATCTATTTTATTGCATAAGATTGCAGAGGCCATTAAAGATCCAAATGAACTTCGCCTTTTCAATCTCTTTGATCGATTCTGAACTCTGATATTGGATAGACTATTCTGTAAAAAACTGTTTTCTAGATATTCAGCATAGATAACCACAGAAAATGGCCAAATGCCTCTCTTGTTATTTTGATTTCAATGAAATTTGTTTTTTCTTGCATGCTGAACCTATTGTTAATTTTCAAAACCAAGAGGTTAGAGGAGCTAATTGTCTGTTTGCTCAACTACTAATCATAAGTGTGTATATATGCTAAGCATATTATTAATAGATGCACGAAATGAAAAAGACAAACTACAATTTTATCTATATCTGCTTGTTTAGTACTGTACATGTGGTTTTATACCATTGTTATATATATATATATATATATATATATATATATATATATATATATATATATATATATATGTATATATATATGTATATATATTATCATAGATATTCCGACGGATGCTGTGAGCTTCAGATGTGGCAAGAGGGGGCGAATATTTGATCACATATTACTGCATGAAAGTTTTCTTCAAAAACCGTTCAATATAACTTGAGATTATATCCTTCAAAATAGTTCCCTGTAGTAGGGAGACTTTGCTGCCAACGTCTTTTCAACTTCTGGAAGCACTCCTTGTAACGATTTTTTTAGGAATCCTATCTAAATCTATCCGTGATTTTTTTTTTTTTTTTTGTATCTCTTCCAAGCTTTCAAAATGGCGTCTCTTCAATGGTTTCCTCCCCCAGTTTGGGAGATAAGAAATTAGATGAGTCTGTTGGATAGAGAATGAGTGTGACTTTGTTTTTTGCCAAAAACTGTTGAACCCAAAGGGCAGCTGTTCCACCGTGTTTTCCTTTTGGTCTTTGTAGCAACACGTCATGTTCAAATCCTTGGTTAAAATGTCTTGACAAGACCCGTAAGATATCCTTACGTCTTCTGCGACTTCTTTAACAGACGCCGATTAGCACGAATAGTTTTGCAGACTTGGCAAGCATTTCCATAGCTTTGGGAAGATGAAGGGCTACCTGTTCTTTCATGTTTTCCTACTTTCTTTTAAGCACTTAGATTACTCAAAACACATGGTTGGACTCAAAACTGTTTCCTCAAACAAAGAAAAAACTTGAAAAGTTCATGTTTTCTTGGCTGTTTTTATCCAAGCTTGAAACAAAACTCCATTGCAGTTTATCTATACAATAGCAGGACTGAAAGAATCAAACTACAAAATCCCCAGAAAATTCAATAAAATATAGATATTCAAATGAAATCAGCCACGTTGAATTCATTAACGCTACCTACATGATTTCATGCATTTACTTTTCGTCATCACCAGAGGGGACTATGAGCTAAATGCAAATTTTTAATCAAACCTCGTACAAATGGAGGTATGAGATGCTGTAACTATAAATAACACAAAAGCTAAATCGGTTGCGTTCGGATTTTAGCTGATTCTGCGTTCATTAGGCATTCTGTGGCTTTGTGTCAAACTCAGCAATAATTCAATGTCTTTTTATACCACCCGAATTATCCTATTCTTCAATTAAAGGAGACCTTATTTGACCTAACTGAAAAATTGAATCATCTGTCGCTTGTGAAAATATTATAACTTGGGTCAGTTATGCAATGGCTGGTTTTGTATTGGCCTGTATTGTATCGGCCTTCATGGCATTGGTCGTTTTTGCTTGTCAGACGTTTTTGTTTTTTGGCCGCTCATAAATTGGATATTTTAGAAATCGGTCGTTTCTGCATTCGGACGTATTGACTTGTAACCGAGAACATGTTCTAGGTTCTCACTCAGTAATAATACACTTTCCCACTTGTGAGTTTGCTGCAAAAAAATCTCTTACCAATCTCTTTAAACATTGAAATCTTCAACCGTAGCGGATTTTTTTAAAATTATTATTTTATTTTATTTCAAAGAAAAGACATCCACTAGGATTCAAAATCAGATAGCCACGATTTCCAAACTTTGCTTTACGTCACTTTTCCGCTTTTTATTAAGAGGGTGAAAAGCAAAAGTGGTGTCTAACTTTAGTTTTTACATCGGGACATTATAAAGTCAGCGCACAACCTCTTCTACAACCCATCACCACAACCTTCAATGACTTAACCTCACATACCATCCTCATAATTTTAGGATCTGGGAAAGCTCGAAGATTTTCTTTCATTTACTTCTTCAATTTATGCTATTTCAGCTTCCGAAATGCTTTTGGATAGAGGGGAAATCTGATTATACGTGAATGATTATTTTTTCACTGGGGTTAACCAGTCTAAAATAAATCGTTGGCTCGTTATCTGTAAATGTATTTTACGACAGAGGGGTGATTCAGGCATGATAGTTTGGACAGTGCCAGTTTGTAGACAGAATAAACATTCAGCCATTATTTATAGGAACAAAGTTTTCCAGTTGTACTAAGCTGACCTCTTGAAGCCACGAAGACGTAACGGTTAACTGCGAACCGGGTTCAAATTTTGGTTGAGACTGTTTGTGTTTCTTCCGCATTGATGCCCTTGGTAAACCATAAATGACCGACCATTTCTTCCCCCCAACCCAGCTATGAGTAGAAAGGCAGGACAGTGTAGGCTCTAAAGCCCCTGGGTAGCAATCAATGTAGGAGAATAGCTACTCAGAATTTAAAATCAGGATCAACAGGGGTTCTGAACCACGTGAGAGAGAGCCCCTGACAGGAACCTCTTTTCAACCTGCAGGCCAAGGGTGGCCTTAACGGCTCTCCATTTGATCAAAACGGTAGTTCTCGGACAACAACCAGCTGGATATTTGTCCCCGGATAATCACCTTCTGACATTAGTATGGCAACTGTAAAGTCAAAGTTAAGGTTTGTGAGAATCAAGTACTTGGCCATGTAAATGATAATACCGATGAGGAAATTGTCTAGGGGCAAATGTCAAAAGTCATTTTTTTAAAGTTTTATTCATCCTTTCGGAGTTACGTTTGAAATGATTTTATAAACAAAGTTCGCATTATTTTGTACGATAAATATCATCAACTAAAAATTACAGGAAGACTGAATGAAATTTTCGTCAAAATGTTTCATAAAAACCGTCAACCACAAGTCAACATAGGTTTCTTCAGTTTTCAAACCAGTCTGGCTAACTAGCTATGTTTATGATGCACATATAAGTTGCACCAGTGCAGCTAAACGTCTGAAAACTTAGATATTCACAGTTTGTTATGGTTAGAAAAATGTCAATTTTTTTGTTTATTTTTTGAAAATCCTCCCCTACACCAAAAAAAAGGTTTTTAGTGGGTTATTTAATGTAAAATGTACGTTATTTTTGCTAAATAAGTCCCTGAGATTGTGCCCGGCAGCATTCACACTTGTTTTCTGAAAATTCGAATCCAATAAAAAATGAGGGAAGTGATTTATTCATTGATCACCAATTTTTTTTCACATTGTTGATTACTCGAACACAGTATGTTGTCAAAAGACATTGGTCATGCGACAGTGTCTATTGGATGACTAACCAGACCTATTCTATTATCTCCCAAAATGTAACTCAAGATCTTAGATAAAAATAATGACGGTGAGTTATGCTACGAGTGAATGCATAGGCTGCACTCGGAATGAAAATTCGAATCATCGATTTTTATATCGGAATTAATTCAGTGTCTCAGTGTTGAGTTGAAAGAAAATTCACGCCAACTTTTCACTCGTTAAACTCTACTTTCCTATTTTATTCCGAAATTTGACTTCCTTTCTTTCTGATATATTTCTTTGTCTTTATATTTATTTTCGTCAGCCATTCTTCATGGCATTTTCTTCTTTTATCAAAGCGGATAATATGACTTTGGAAATTGCAGAAAGTAATTCTTCCGCTTTGCTTCATTTAAAACTTCAAATCGTTTACAATCGATTTTTTCCGTTCGCGTTTGAGGTTTACTGCGTAATGCTCCCATATTTCTATGTTGTCTCTCTCTCTCTCTCTGTCTCTCTCTCTCTCCCTCCTTCTTCTTTCTCTCTTTCTGCTTCTTCTTCTTCTTCTTTCTCTCCTCCTTCTCCCTATTCTCTCCTTCTAAGTGTTCTTCTTTTCCTCACCATTTTCTTTCTTTTTTATCTCCATCCTCTTTTCTTCACTGTCTTGTTCTACTTCTTCTGCACCTTTTCTTTTTCTTCTTCTTTTTCTTGCTTCTCGTTTAACTTTTTCGCTAAATTCATTCTTCTTTTTTCGCCTCTTTTTACTTTCTTTAAAGCTTCTCCCTTTCCATTTTATTTTCTTTCTGAGCTTTTTGTATTCCTTTCTCCTTTTACTTCTTTCCATTTGTTTTCTGTTCCTTCTCCTTTTTCTTTCTTGTCGTTGATTTATCCCCTTCAACTCCATTCTTTTCATTCTCTGGAACGTTTCCTTTTTCTTTTATCACTTCCTTTCCCCCCCCCTTCTTTCTTCTTCTTTTCCCTCTTCCTTCTCTTTCTTTGTTGATATCTTTAATCCCAGTCAATACAACTAATAATAAGAATAATTTTTTTTCTTTTTTACTTTGATCGTTATGTATTATTTAACCGGCACTTACGATGATGTCTGAGGTCAGGCAAAGCCAGGATATCAAATGCTGGTTTTCAAGGCAATCAGGCAGGCGCCAACCCTTTCGAGAAAAATAGTACAACAGTTTTTTCTTTCACCACCGTTCCCTTGTTAGTGCCGAGTCGTACTAAACTAGGTTTAGTAAATATCAGAGAACCTAGAACTGTAGAGAAAAAGCAGATAAAGACAAGCCTGATTGCGACAGGATCAAACCCTACCCCTATTTATAACTCTGCAATTTTCATTATAATTTTTTAAGGTATGTAAGACACGTTAGTTTGTTTAAGTCGGTGAGAGAGTCACCTACCCATCAACTGGCAGTGATTTAAAATCAGGGTGAAAGATGTTTAAATATTGGTTTGGTTTAATATGACGGTAAGTGAGATGAGGAATGCTTTAGCCTCTGACATGGTCTTGAATTTGTCAAAAAAAATAGAATCTTAGATTTCAAAGTAGACAGGATCTTCAAACATTGTTGATTGCTGTAACGCATATTTTGTGCTTATATTTTCTACCATAAACCCAGTGAATATTAACTTTGCCTGGCACTTGATATAAAAAATAAACAAGCCTGAAGGTCAGACCATAGATGCACTAGTTTATTTCTTGTGTGAAAATTTAACAAGAGCGATGTTGCCTTTATTTCCAAGTTTACTTCTTAAATTGACCTGACGAACATCGTAAAATACCTAGAAATATCTAGATTTTCCAGATATACATATGAAATCTAAATATATTACAAATCATTGAAGAAGTAAATGTGAATTTAATGTTCAAAATTTATTTGATCGAAGTATAACTAGATTTATTGAACGATCACTTTTTTCTATTAATTGGATGAAGATATTACTTATTCTCTCAAAAATCATTTAAATACCGATATTTGACAAATGCAACTAAAATAATCTAGTTTTACATGATAAAGCATTTAGGTTGGCAACACTGAGCAAGGGACATAGCTAACATTTTGGTATGTCAATCAGACAATCGATGTTAGAGATGCTAGCACCTCAGAAAAAAAGGCATGCAATAACAGGAAAAATACGAATAGTGAAGTAACAGAAACACCTCGATCAGAATGTTTCCTGACTGCAAGGCTCTCTTTGATAGGATAAATAAAACACAAAACCCCATCGACTCATGAAGAAAATCAGAAAGTGTATATTTCATTCCAATCATAGCGAAGAAAATGGTAATAAAACAGGCCAGGTTATTTGGTCAATGGAAACTGTCAGGTGACAAGAGTTTTCTAGTTGCATGCTGTGTTGGGGGTGATGAATTAAGAAAAAAAAAGAAAAAGGGGGTGAGCAATGAATAAGTTACTTCTCAAAACTTGGAGGGGGCAGTTATCACTGAAAAGTCCGAATTCTGCCGCACACAAACTGAGGGACCAATTTAGCATATACTTACATTCCAATTTGAACATCCCAACCCAATAAAAGTCCATTTTGGAGGTGGATGTCAACATTGAAAAAAATTATAGACATAATGAAGAGCATATGTTTGAATTTTTAGCCTTCTAACTCATAGTAGTGCACACACAGGCAGCTACTATGAGCTGTGAGTGCAATACATATATAGCCCACCAGTCAGAGAGACCAACTTAAAAACTGAAGGAACCTATGTTGACAATTATTGTGACAGTTTTGGTTGACAGTTTTTAATAATAAAATTCCCTGTAAAATTATATTCCGGATAATTGATAGTTCTGGTTGATGGATGAGATCTCAATGACGGCCAAAAGCAGAAAAAATTTACTCAAAGGAGTGAATGAACACAGGCAGCGGCTGAATGGGCGAATAGTTTTTACCCGGGAAACATGTAAGCGAGCCTGCTTAATCCTAAAATGTTTTGCATAGGTCGACCTTTGATTTATGGCGACGAACTCTTTTTTCTAGATCCGTACATTCATATCTTATCATATTTCCGTATCTTGATAATATCGTCACTCTTACAATATAAGTTTATATGACAGCAATAAATCCCTTAGATAAATTGCTTCTTAGTAACTTTCATAGTCAAAACCGTCCTGCGCTGGCAATAGGAAGCAACCCGGAGACTCCTTTTTCAATTTGCTACTATCTTTGTGAATGAAGGAAGGTGCAATCCCATTCCTTATTTTCTTTCTACCAAGTTAAGTCACCTGCTGAGTGCACTGGCAATTTAGTAATAACAGAGAGTCTACAACACTCTTAGCTTATACTGGGATCCGAAACCGGATCTTTCTTTGTTAAAGGGGAGACGTACTAGCCATTACACAATCTGGGCAGATATCAACAACTTTAAAATGTTAAATTCAACGACAAGACAGATTATTACATTTTCCAAGAAATTATAATCTTAATCTGTACATTTTACTATAGCAATCAACCTGCCAGATTGAGTCAAAGTATTTTGATTCCCACTCCTAACTCCTTATCATAATGCTGCTTATCTTTAAATCAAAGTACATTCAATTTAACGTTTAATGTGTTCTTTCAATTAATCAAGACGTTGTAACTTGCTCTACAGAACTGAAAACGATAGTGAAACAAGTTTAAATTGAATTATGGCATAACAGCAATAAACGATCATACAAAAAAAATACCTACGGGTGTCTATCCATTCATATCTGTGTGACTTAGAAGCATTGATGACTTTGTCTTTCTATTGGCATGCACTGTGTATCCAAGATTTTACAAGCATATAGGTGTAATTTCCTGCTTCACATCCCAAATATATCAGTACTGATCAGTCACTCCAAGCAAGAAAACCAGGACTAATTATTATAAACGAAGAATAGAAAACCTGTTAAACTATTAACATAGTTGTGCCAGCGGACCATAGGGTGAGGACAGAAGAGAACCAAAAAATTGAAAATCCTAGGACTTCACCAGGAACTGAAAAACTGTGAAACGCAAGATACCGAATTCTTGTTGCCTTATGCCAGACTAAGCCATGTATAGTGGATATTTTAGCATTTTGCCAAGGGATAATGTTCAAAGAGATACTTTAGCAGATCATGGCGTCTGTCCAGCGAGTTCGATCCTCACTGGTATGCCATACTCGTAGCCTTGTGCCAGGCTCAGCTGAGTAAATACCAATAAAGAATTTAGCGACTGTATACGTAGGAGGTGAGTGCATTCACAATCGGATGAACGGAATCGGTAAACCGCATAGAAGATCTGCCAGAGTTCAGTGATGTCACTTCTGCAATGAAACTCTTGGGAAATGTATCTGTCTAATCCGGCCAGCGGCAAATCGGAATAATCTTGACTATGGATCTTACAAGGGGCGTGCCACGATTATTGACAAGAAATATACACACACACACACACACACACACACACATATATATATATATATATATATATATATATATATATATATATATATATATATATATATATAACAACCTACCGAAATGTAAAAGAAAAAAACGTTGCGAAAAATTGAGAGAGGGATGGAACGATGTGGCGTGAAGGGAGGGGGAAAACATCGTTGCAAAGAAAAAAGAAAAAAAACAACATAGCCATAAGAGAGAGAAAGAGAGAGAACAACGTAACGGAAAGAGAGGGAGAAAATGTGGGAAGAGAGAGGGAAGAGAGAAAATGTTGCCGAGAGAGAGAGAGAGAGAGAGAGAGAGAGAGAGAGAGAGAGGGAGGAGGTGAGAGAGAAAAATTTCGAAAAATAAGAGAGAATCACGTTGCCAGAAGAGAGAGGGGAGAAGGTGGTCAAAAGAGAGAGGGGGAACGTTTTGAAAAGAGAAAAATGGAAAATGTAACGAAAAAAAAGGGAGAGAAAAACCTAGCAAAAAGAGAGATATTGAAAACAACTTGACAGAAAAAAAGTAGCGAAAACAGAGCGAACAGATGATATGATGAACAAATAGATCCTTTCTCTCTCTCATATATATATATATACATGTGCATTATTTACACCCCTTCTAGTTGATGGTCTGTCCCTGTCATAGTTGTTACCTGAGGAAAATAAAGTAAACTCCAGAGTGAGAGTTTGTCAGAAAAAAGTATGCGATGTTGAACAAATCTATTCTGCTTTGTTACGTTGAACACTCTGACCTATCATCCCAAATGTGGAGTGATCTCAGTCTAAAAATGAACTCTTTCATTCAAGTGATTCTGGGAGGTGCAAGTGACCTAACGGTTAATAACACGGGGAATGGGATGGGTGTTCAAACTCCAGCATGGACAATTGACGTTTTCTTCACATTAATGCACTTGGAATATGTATGAATACATTGCTTCTGCCATGATTGATGCGATGATAGGTTCTCCATGGATACCCCCATAATCATTTCCTCATGTGTCGAGTGACATGGGAGTAACTAAGTTTGAGTGGATTGTGCGTGCGTGTTTGTGTGTGTGTGTGTGTGTGTGTGTGTGTGTATTTACTCATCTTAACTCAGTCACAGTGGTCTTCAAATCTTTACTCCACTGGGAACCCTTTCAATGATAAGATTTTCTAGGGAACACCTTCAAAAAACAACCCCCCTTCTAAATATATATATATATATATATATATATATATATATATATGTGTGTGTGTGTGTGTGTGTGTGTGTGTGTGTGTGTGTGTGTGTGTGTGTGTCTGTATGTGTGTGTGTACCTATTGGATTGCAACTTTGTTTAGGGAATAATCCAGGTGTATGTAACCCAGAAAGAGATTACATATTTGAATGGGAAAGTCAGAACGAGGCTCACCAGGGAAAAACAGGCATATGAACGACTTACGACTGAACAGCGAGCATTAAAAGGTCAAAATGTTTATTTTTCCTTACATGAAAAATAAACGAAAAGAAGGAACCGTAAATGCAATGAATAATCTATCATGTTGCAAAAATGTCACCTCATGTCGCAGAACCCCTGGAAAGGTCGCAAAGAAACTCAGGGTTCAACAGAACACAGTTTGAAGACCGCTGGTGTAGCGTAAAGCCATACATGTATATCACCCACTGACGATCCTACAAGGCAAAGTGATTAGGGTTAGGGATATAAGCTAATGAACATTTTATTTTCTCTCACTACGTACATGTGGGTGGTTGTGTGCACCGGTCCCTGTTGACAGTGAGTATAATAATATACACTAGTATTAGTTATGGGAGAGTACTTAGCCGTAGTACTAATTATTTTTTTTCCATCAACAATCGTGACATCCCAGTGACAAGACATTGTTTAAGACATCAGGCGTTATGACAGAGCACGTATGTGGATTCATACCGTTCCCCAAATTATTATTTTTCCTAAGGAGTTAGTGTTATTTCCTGATAGCTTTTGTGAAAAACGTATTAAAAAATGACTATTATACCTTGTAAACTTTGCTTTTGTGACCATCATCATGATATATATACGTAATTGGTTTTCTTACTATATGGGATTAAAAATGTTCAGAATTGCCCGTTGTCCGATGGAAATAAACCTTCAAATCATTACTGGTCACAAAAGAAAATTTGATGAGAATAATAGGCAATTTCTTCACTTTTTAGACATCATCATCATTCCTTTAACGTCCGTCGTTGGACATAGACCTCCCCCAGGATTCGCCACACTTTTAGACATAATCAACAGAAAATAACACTTAATATCCGGGAACAAATAAAAACTTAGAAAAAACGTTGCATAGTGTTATTTGCGCTACCTGAATGTAAAGTATAAGTCGAAATTCAAACTCAGTTCGACGATTTTATTTTCCACATTTCCATTACACTGTCTCTCTACTCACTCTCTGTTTTCTTCTTTCCACCTTTCCTTCCTACTGACTTCTGTTTTTCTCTTTTTACAACTGAGAAATTATCTGAGGGAACGGAGATTTTATGGATTGAAAGCAGAAAAATTTGGGACAGCATTTGGCAATATATGTATGAAGTGAATGCATTCATTGTAAAAATTGTTTAGTCAGCTTTTATTGTTTTCCTTTTCTTCTCTCTTTCTTTCTTGCATTTATTTTTCTATCGAGGATAGATTTGTTTTTAAAAGGGGTGGTATGACGTAGTGTGACGTAAAAAAGAAATCTATCTATTCAATATCATCCCTGTCACTTATTAGAATAGCAGCTGTCTTTCTTCGTCGCGAACACTGTCCATCTCTCTGTAACCACTCTGTCTTTGGGTCACTTGATTAGTTCCAAGCGCGGTGAACCAATTGAATTCTGGTCTCAAAAAGACTATCCTCTTACGACACAGCACAAAATATCAAGGCTGCAGCAAAATTTAACAATCTCTTTTTTACAAAGTTTAGTTTCATTTAGCCACCATAATAGCTACTTAACGGCACTATATCAATATCATTTTGCCGATTTTCAGTGTTTCAACACCAAAAAAAAATATAATCATGCAATGGAAAAAATTAACAATATTATTTTACAAAGAGTAATTTTGCCACTGTATTAATATTTTTTCGTCTATTTTGCGTTAGAATATTTTTTCTCGCTGGTTTTTTCAAAGCCCTTACAATAATACCAATACATTGTCAACATATATTTTCCTACTGGTATGTAAAAAATGAAGGGGAGTCAGATACTGAATATCGTCAACTTTGAATTTTAGAAGTTTCATAGATAATATTTATTTCTGTCAAACACATATTCAAGTCAGAACCTGGAACTGACTTCCTTTTCCGACCGACCGTAGCAAACACAAGAACAATTCTCACCTAATTTAGAATAATAAACCCTTCCATGATTGCCTGTCCCATCACGGCAAACCGAATCGATGTATTAAATGAACATTTCTCTATCGTGATTCGAAACCGCAAACAAGGGATCGGTAGACGACTCTATGAATGACTAAGTAAAACTGACAAGTCCCACGTATCTCCGAAAATGTACACACAATAGAGAAGTTGCTGTAATCCTCTTCACTTGGAGTAGACGGAGGAGTGCATTTTGACCCTGAAGCAGAGAGAGGCTTGTATTTTTTTTGATTTTTTTTTTTGCTATTCTTATATTTTCTAATTCACTTCTTCAATTCTGTAGAAAGATCTTTCTTTGTGAGCAATAGAGCACGAAATCCCCACAAGGTGCGTAACAAGATATGGCTTCATTATCTTGCAAGCTTTACCTGACAATAGAAAAGCGGAATTCTGGTGGGATGGGTGAACAAGTTAGCGCACAGGGAACGGAAGGTGGGGCGGAATGAATGGAAACAATAGGGAAACGGGAAGAGATTTGCCATCGAAGTTTCAAAGAATGATAGAATATCAAGGTTAAATCTTTTTTTATTAGACAACTAAAAAAAAAATACGAACATTTATTTATTTTTCATTTTCATTCGATGAAGTATTGTAAACCATTATTATTAATGTTGAATGCTACCCTCCCTCAGTTCAATAAGGGAAGGTAGTAGTCAAACATGTATAGAAAAAATATAGTTTCTTTGTTTGGATTGTTCAAACGACCCGCTCTCGCATTCAGCTGCGTAAAATATACCAGCTTATCAACAATCGATGATACAAAGTTGGGCCAGTGGTGTAGCAATGGTTTTTCAGTGCCCGGGGTCAAAGACGACACCCGGGGACAGTTGCGTTATACCGTAAGGGATGTTGTGTTGGACATGATTTTCAGACAATAGGCATTACAGGCTATGCAAAAGTTTACGCCCATCCCCAATTATACCCAGGGATGCCTGTCCCCTCTGGTAAATTTCTGGGTTAAGCGCTTCCTCATGATGTAATATTTGTCAAGCTGGTTTCGCAGATCATTCGTTATGAGTTTGAATTTCATCCAGTGCTCCATTACCTATGTCATTGTGCCAAAACTGATATGAGCTCACTGCATAGCGATATTTCCTAGGCTTAGTTCAGTATTTCACAAGATGAAAGGAAGGGTTGCGAATTGAAGGCAGCAAGTTGTATCCTGTCGAAAATTTAATTGGTGTGGGCTTTCCTGCGTTAAACAATGGGTAACTGCAATCCCAGGTTGGGTCTAGGTACGAACACCGATCATCGGTACCGGTTGAAAATATGCAACAACCTTAGCAACAAGCGGACAACGGGAAAAATAGAAGATTGTTTCACACAGTCATCCAAGTGAGGAGAGCTTATTAGCTTTACAAATTAGCATTCTGACTTTCTTCAACTACTCGAACACCTACCTGTGGTGACAGTGGGAAATTCACAACTAAGAAAACCACGAAGCTGGCCACTACGGACCTTTAACTCATTACATTAATTGATATTTGTATAGTACGAGACGAGGTGAAATAGGGATTGGAAGATTGTGTTGCACGATTCTTTCAATTGGATGGGAGTTGTCAGCCTACAAAATCAATATCAGAAATTCTAACCTTTTAACTGGGTTCGAATACCGACCATTGATGCTGGGAGCAAATCGCAAACTACCTGAGCCACGAGCCAGGTTATTTTGGATCCTTTCATTTTTTTTTTAGTCGATAACAGATCTGTTCGTTTGCTTCGCTTTGAATAGAATGTTCGATCTTCGCTAAAATAAACCAGTGTATTCTGTGATTCATGTCTCTGGAAATAATTTCTGCCTTATGCACTTGCATTTATTTATTTAGTTTGATTTAGTTTATTTTATTTATGTATTTATTCACTTTTGCTGAAGCAAGTTTGGTCTTGTTTTTTTTTTGTTTTTTTAACGTTGTCAGTGTTATCGTCGCGAACTTTGGTTCCATCTTCTTGAACGTTCTTCTTTCGTATAAGCTTTGTTTCCGCTAAAAAAAACCCCAAACTGCAGCTTGTTTTGTTTCTTCTTCCCGAAGCAGGGAGGAAATCCTCAAATAGACTTCACCCCCTCCTGTTCACCATCAAAAAATATCCCATTTTTTAATGACAACAGAGTATGTAAGAATCCATATACATGTGCTGCAATGTGGAAAGAAAAAAATCACGTATATATTTGAAAGTCTATGATATGAATCCTTTTTTTAGAGAAGAAACAATATATATGGAAATGCCGGTGGCTGATCGGTTAGCAGTGTGGGGAATGGACTGCGTAAGCCGAGTTCAAAGTCCAACTAAGAATGAGATTGGCATTTATTCTGTGTACCACCCACCCCAAAAAAACTCTGGTTAGAAAAAAGCGTATGGTGACGTGAGTGACACCACTTTAAGTGACACGTAGGGACGGGCGATACTACTACTTGATTGAAGTTATATATATGTGTGTGTGTGTGTGTAGATAGAGGTTAACATATGGAAGACACGAGTATAAAGCAGTGGTGGTGGTTCTTCTTCTTACCAGTATTTTTTTGACAGTAAGAGCTGATGGTTGTATTGCAGATCAAGTGACATCAAGTAACCTTAATCCTCTAGCAGTCTCGCTATGATTGTGGCTATTTTTTTTTTCGACTGGGGTAGCAATTTTATGATTTAGAAGAAGGGCCAGATAAATACAGTCCACGGGTCAAGTCTGGCCCGCGACCTCATATCATTCAGACCCTGGCATCATCGAATACGTGATAGTAGATACAAAAAATCATTTATTTTACTTGTATGTCTTTGGTTCGCAGAAAATACAACCCAGTATTGAAAAGTCCCATTTTTACAATGATCTCAAACGAATCAATATTCTAGAGCAATAATGTTTAAACACTACGCAGTCTTGCTGTTATATCGATGTACACAATTTTGAAACACTACCAAACGATACTTTGCAAAATGTCACAGTTCTCATTGATTGATAGCGGAAGAACGTTCATCTAGGCATGTGTCCGAATTTACACCAAAATAATGGTCGTGGACTTTATATATCTTACTCTAGACGGTCCCAGGCTACATTTCGCCAAGTTTCTCGTGATTTTTTTAAAGCACAAAATCGACTTTCAAAAAGTGAAGTTCCTAAATTTAAGGTACAGAAGCTGAACACGGCTATCATTATTGTACCGTAAGTTTTTCCTTCACAAAGCTAAAACTAAGCAAGCCCGAGTTATTCTTTTGTCTGTAATGTACCGATAATATTACAAGGTAGGTACTTTTTTCTTGGAAAACTGTAATGTATGAGGACAGAACCAATTCTTGACCATTAGCCAGTGCACTGATTTTAATTACCATCTCATTCTATAAAACAAATCAAATTACTCATTTGCTATTCAAATATTTAGATATCTGACTTTGAAGAATTAGCTGACGCACACACAAGAAAAATAAATCATCATTGATATTTTACGAATCATAATTGATAATTTCCTTGCGAAAATAAAAGGGTACATTTTATTCATTGACTATCTGGGGGCTACGGCGGTAAAACATTCAATAATTTTTCAACTTGAAGCTTTACAATCGTAATCTCCATATTTCATGGCCGTAAGGACAACTTATCGATGGCGGTTATTTTCAGTTAGTTCCTGAAGTGAAAAACGAGCCTGGTTGCTGCAGGGTCAATCACCATTCCTGAATTAAGATGATTATTGCAACTTGTACATAAAGTAAATAAATTCGTAGGTATATAGAACCTGTGAGTTTACCTCAGTTGGTGAAGGAGCCACCATCCACTTTTTTGGAATGTATTAACGCTCTTTTCACAATTTGTAATAAATGAATCAAATTGTTATAAATCATTAAAAGCCCGAACAGATTTTTTTTTAAATCTCCCCCATAGATTCCATTGTGTAGAACTGTTGATCTCCGATGCTAGCCATAAGATATGCGAAAATATAAGAATGATCACACGACTGCCTATCATTATGTAAGTCACCAGCCATGTCTCAACCAGAGATACAAGTCTGACAACCTTTTAAATTAGGATAGTCCAGACATCAGAAAGAGAGAGAGTGTGACAGGGCTTTTTAATATAGAGAAGATACAACACCATCCCAAACATATTTCTCTGCATACATAAAATGCGCAGTGGAGGTAAGATCTATTTTCTTTATTTCATTTATGCTGACTTGGCTTTCTAGGTACGCCGTTGACAAGTCCACTAGTTTTTCTTCTGAGAAATCCAGCGGCTCCAACAACAATCAGTATTATTTTGGGGCCCCAAGTTGCCACATTCTACTGATTTCTACTTCAAGGTCTTCATATTTTGAGGGCTTCTCAATTTCCTTCACAGCAATGCTTTTATTCGTCATATCCACTAGGAGGCACGATTTTTCTTCAAAGTCGTTCACAATCAAATCTTGTCCGGTTTCTAGTTCTATCATAATATATATTGAAGTCATGTAATATGGTCACATCTTTCACTTCTCTGACTGGTTCAGCTGGTGTTCGTACCAGTTCTTAGCATTTGGGATGTTATGATATTTGCAAATGTTCCAGTATAGATATTGCCTAATTCTGTCGTGTCTCATCTCGCTGCAAGAACCGAGCACCCTGCTATTATTAGGTCTATTCAAAGTCATTTGTGGAGCATGATCAACAATATTCTTATGGCAATAAAATTAATAAAATAATGAATGATTAGTTAGTTTAAGACATGATCACATGATCTAATCATCATAGCTCCACAAATGGCCCACCCGACCAACCAGCCTAATGGCCTTCAAATTCTTCAGTGTGTGTCTTAGGATGCCTCTGGTAACATTTACGCGCGAAAACATTGAATATTTGCATGAGTACACCACTATAAACCATCTAAAACGTGTGTTTTGGGGGTTTTTTTCTTTTTCAAAAAGTTCTCTTCGGGGTATCTCTGGTCATATTAGACCAACGATGACAAATCTTGTGCTGGCATTGTCTTGATAAATTTATATAAAGGATCTATTTAAATAATTTTCGGTAAAAGATGTATGTATTATGAAATTTTTCAGATGATTAGTTCTAATACATGTGCGGGCTATCGTGGTTCATTCATGCAGGGTACAGAACGCTCCCATTCAGGGTTGAGCACTCTTTAAAGTGAGGTAACACGTTCATTATAAGCTTATCCAGTGCTCTTTTAACTTAGGAATAGAGCACTCCAGTGGATGAGGAATTGCACGTGAGCGAATGTATCGCTTAAATTCAACCTTACTGGACGTCCAGTTCTGCGTAGGACAGAGTAAGATGCCAGCCTCAGGGTCTGAAGCAAAAAAATTCGATCCTACTTCGTGGTACTAGATGGGATAGTGAATTGTCTATAGCCACTCTGAAAAGTTTTAATACAACGGAACAGCTGTCTGTGGATGACACATATATTTAAATATTATCATAATGTTATATATATATATATATATATATATGGTACAATTCAGGATTGCAATATAGCATAATATGATATAACACAAAGCGATGTTTGATATGTGATGGATTTATTTCGTGGAGGGCTCGATACATTCGACTTAAAACTCTAGATGTTAAGTTGGTTTAGTGTAAAACTGAAAACAATGTAGCAAACGGATTCGCTACTCAAATATGTTTGTTTATGTCCTCTTTGGGCCTCTTCAGGCGAATGATTATATGTATTTTAGATTCATGTTTGGGGAATTTAGTGAGTCTTGTGGATGTTGCTATGGTGAGAGGAGTTTTTATTTCTATTTTATCGTTGTTTTTGTAGTGTGGGTGTTTTTTGCTAGTGGTTAGTTACATGTCAAAGGGGGTGGAATAAACGTGGGAGATATCTATGAGTGGATGCTGAATTGAGTTCTAAGAGATGTTTTGATCTTGACCTTGATTTTTAAATTAGATTTATTGCCAAAGTTAGTGTCTTTTATGACCATAGTGGATGGTATTGTTCTCAATTTACTTTGACATGTGAGGGAGTAAAAATCTGTTGATTAGGTGTTTCTGCGTGGTGATTGGATACGTGGGTAAACTGTCTACATTGCCTTAACTTTTAGGTACGTTAGTACACTAACAGTGATATACGCAGTTTTACCCCACCCCCATATATATATATATATATAATTTTAGTCTTTTTGCATGTTCACACCAGCTGTCTATGGTTATCGTAAGAGAATCACTGACAGCAAGTATCTTCAAATCCCCAGCAACTTTCTCAGTATTGACGCAGTCAGGACAATCTTAATCCTTCCTCAAATCTCTGGCGGTTTTGCTACAGTTACAAGTAAAGCCGATTTTTATGAGCACAATTCAAGCCTTCTGTTCACTATATTTATCGTCAAACTCCATCTCTGGAGTTGGCTTTATTTTCCGCTGGTAACTACGATGACGATGACTTCCATCAAAATTAGAATCCCCCAAGGTGTTCGATGACGCTTGAATTAGGCTTGCAACAATATTTCAACACCATTCAAAAGATTTATAAAGAGGAAGTTTGGTTGCCCAAACCCTCTCCCCAAAAGGCCACTTTTTTTTTTTCAGTTTATATCAAAAAATTTTATCTAGATTTATCTAGATCTCGAGACCATTTATCTAGAAAAAAACTAGATACTATTTCACGGGGCTCCCTTCTAAAGCCAGATTTAGAGATCTTTTTCAATCAAAGGAAAACTGTTTTTATAAAATCAGAATATTTCCCAAACTTATTAGTGAAGTAATTTAAGCTCCAGTCTGTAGGGAGTTTGATCCTGCCACAGCCAGTCTCTTTTGTCATTACTCTATGGATCACAGTTTTAGCTACATTCATGAGCTGAAATACTTTCTTTTCCTTGTTTACAGATTTCAAATTCGGTCTTCTTGCTTGGGTCGTATAGTCGGTCGGGATGGCAGTGTATCAGTTTATTGTATTTTCCAATTTTGTTTCTTAAATAAGCGACGGTTGCACAGATACCGTTTGTTTACATGGATGAACCAACGATTTTTTGAAATCCCCAACCTAATCTCTCGGCAAAGTCAACAAATATTTCTTTAGATTTTAAATGATTCTGCCTGGCTTTCTGGCTATATATGTGTACATATGTCGCGAACAGGTGAGCAAGAGGGCTGAAAATCAGAACATATACTCATTATGCCTTGAAGTTTTTCTCTTGTTTTAAATTCCTCCCATAGATTGTTAGTGGGGATGGAATCCACAATGCGAGTTTATACTAAAATGGTCCTTTCGTTTGTGTCCAGTAGCATTACGTTTTGTTTTTGTTTTTTTTGTTTGTTTTTTTTTATTAATTTGGACTTTTTACTGATCCAACAAAAAACGACAGAAGGAAATTATTAATTGATTATCCTCCAACAGGACATGCTGACGAAGACCTTGGTCACTTGGCGGTTTTTAGCGAATGACAAACGGTGGTATGATTTTTCGAACCAAATATGATAATGATAATGTTGATGATGATTTCAGTTCATCTTAGTCACCAGGCTGACAACCTTGTATATAATGACAGTCTGGGTTTCGGAAGAAAAGAAAAGGGGGCGAGGCAGGGATTCAACATATGCTGACGATACAACTCTCCCAAACATACTTCTATATACAGATAAAATGATGTAGTACATACAATCACATTGACAAAAAATTATTTAAAATGTGTGTAGTGCCGGACTTTCCAGGTGTGCCGTCGGCAAGTTCACTGGTCCCCTCTTTTGAGTTATCCAAGGGATCCAAAGATAATTAGTATCATTCAGTTCCTGTGCTGCCACATTCAACTAATTGATATATCAGCGTCTTGATATTTTGAGTTTCTTGAATTCCTTGACAGCGACGTTTTTATCCGCTGAGACAGTCATACCTACTAAAGCCTTTCACTTTAATACCTGCCCCGTTCGTGTTTAGAGTTCTATCAGGATGTATAGTACAGTCCTATAACATGGTCACATGTTTTGCTACAGTGAAAGGTTCGAGCCGGTTCTTAGCACATTGGGCGTTATAAGATTTGCAGATATTCGAATGTAGATACTGCCCAATTCTGTCGTGTCTCGTATTCATTTGCTGCAATATGATCAAATCTTTTGTCCGTTCGTATCGTTTTATTATCATGACGATAATAATTCTTATGGTTATTATAATCATTATTATCATCACTCCTCCTCCAGTTATCTGCCCATGCTCCCTACCCCAACGCTATTTCAACTACAACTGGAACATGATTCATGCATGGAAACTGAAACATCCTCTTCCGTTATTCCTACATTTTCACGCCTCCATTAAAGTGTGTTTTTTATTGGCTGAATTTTGATCTAATGGCGTCGTCGAAATTGGAGAATAGGATATGAGGATCAGACGATAAAAAGAGAAGAAGAATGTGATCTGGGTCTCATACTACAATCTTGCACGACGAGAATTGCTTTCTGTCTCTGATGTCGCAGATACGGTCGCTTTGACTGAAAACATTCACTAGCGACTGGATCTCTTTCTCGTATCAGTCAGTCTATGATCACGACGAACGGGATACAAATTTGGATAGATTATTGGTATTTATTTGACTCCCTACGAAAGCAGATGTGAGACAGGTCTGGTTAGTCACTCTAGTGAAACTGTCACCAACGTCTTCCAGTTGAAAGGGAATTCGTTTCCACAAAAAGTTGATAATGTTTGGAGTGATCAATCTGAAAAAAACCTACCATCTTTCTCGAGTGACTTTGTTTGTTTTTTTTTGGGGGGGGAGGGGTCTCCTTCAGGTCCAACTAAAAAGTATATCAGGGCCTTCACTGATTTTACATTAAGTCTATTTCTCTCATTATTGCACGAAGCATTTAAAGATCAGAATTCTTCATGTAGATAGCCCTGGATCAACCATCAAACTAAGCACGTACTTAGGGTACCTCCTTGGTGAGATGGGGGGCATCTTGCAATTTCCAGTTAAATCAATATATATTCTTCATTTCTTTGGAGAGAGCGTTGCAGATGATCCATTCTACGGCCTTCTTCTTGTTGTCAAACTACAGTCCAAGTTAGGAGTTGACTTTGTTTTCCCCACTGTAACAAAACCAATTCTTACATAATTGTGATTGGTAAGTGGGTATCTAACCAACTGAGCTAAACTGACAATTCTCATTTTCTTTCATATTTACTTATTATCTGTACACTACAAAAGTGACAGCCGTCATTTTCAGTCAGAATAAAAGTAGGAGATGCAATTCGCCCCGCAACTGCCAGGCTTGTTTAATCATTTAAATGCTGTTTTCCATTGTAGGTATACATACCCATATAATCTTCCAAGTACTATCAAACAACGAGAACTATGGCATGTTCGCACGGTACAAAGTTATGTATAATAGTACTTCAAAATTTTATTACCTGTAGGAGTGGTGGTGCTGATGTTGATGTTGTTGCTGTTGTTAGTAATACTACTACTACTACTACTACTTCCGTTGAGAGACAACTCCACCGTCCAACTCAAACTGGGGTTCGACAGAACAATCCTCACCACGCTGGTGTCAGAGATTCTGTTACTCTCGATATGCTCTTAGAGTCCATATTACGATTGGTGAGTGAAAGTGTTATTAAAAATTGATTTATCGCCCGTTAACTCCATAAAATGTTTGAAACGATTGGATAAATGATTGGATGTCTCGCAAAGTGATTAATCTATTTTGTGCGTGGTTAAAGACCAGGGCGAATAATCAGTGCGGGGGGAGAAATGGATAGAAAGGGAGTGGTTTTTATTAAATACGTTGTTATATAAATTAGCATCGCTATAAATGATTGGTCAGTTTAGGGGAAGATAATGTGCGTGTGAGAGAGAAAGAAAGAGCTAATATACAGACAGGGGGAGAAGCCGCTAGAGATGTAATGATATGAACAATGAAACCGAAATACACGTTGATTCTTATAGGTATGATCAGAGATAGATAGATATCAACAGGCTGGTAGGTACAAATATAGATAGATATATAGATGGATGGATATGCACGGAGAGATAAATGAATAGATAAGAATAGATACAATGATATGAACGGACCAGCGTTGAAGAGATACGTAGGTAGAAGGAAAGATAGATATGAACAGATATGTATGAACATGGATATCTAAAAGATATGAACGTATATGTCGGTACACAGATATGAGCAGATAGGTATCTAAGACATAGATATATATATATATATATATGGACATAGATAGGAACAAACAAATATACATACATAAATGGATATGAACAGATACATAGGTAGGTATTTGGATAGATGGATATATTTATTGATATGAGCAAATAGATATAAAGAGACCAATATGAAATATAGACGAGAACAAAAAGGTCGGTAGGAAGTTAGATTAATCGATGGACATGAACAGATAGATAGAAGGATAGATAGTTATGAACATACGGATATATACATGGATTTAGGCTAATGGATATTGAGTGATAGATATGAACAGACATAGATGTACATGAATAGACATGGTTAGATAGATAAATAGTTTTGAGTAGAGATAGATAAATAAGAACATAATGAGATTGATAGATTGATAAAAGAATCTGATAATCAGTTGGGTTTTGTCATAATAAAATAGATAATTAAATAAATGATGATTCTGTTCTTGGTAAATAGCTCCAAATATATATTTCATTCAAGCATGTTTTATTCCGTTTACAAAAAGAATACATAACTTTCGGAACAACATATATATATATATATATATTGCAACAAGTTCCAGATTTTTCCGCACGAAATGAAGATTTTTGAAGTACAGACTTTAAAAGTACAGACTTTTTCTTTAAGATGTACCCTAACTCCTAGTATCCACCATCTCCATCGGAATAGTTATTCATAGGAAATAACTGAATTGAATATTTTTTTTTTTTTTTTGTTTGTTTTTTTTCATTATCGTTCCCTGATCTTCTGGGAAGTACAGCGTATATCATCAGCAGCAGTAGCAGTAATTTAAGGACCAGTGCCGGACAAAGGCCTTTACTAGCTCACTCACCCATGACGATTGTATGAACAGTATGGTTTTGGGGATGGTAGTGTTTAATTGAGCTCACCCGTTGGCACTATTTTCTGATAAGTTAGTTTGGATTCAGAGCTGTCATTCTCCTAGAATAGTTGCCTACCAAAGCTAGGGGCTGAGGCTGCGCTGCTGACGGGGTTGGGAGGTCGGGAGGTATTGATCTATGCATCTCTCAACGCCAATAGTATAAAGTAAACACAAACAGCGGTGGCAAGCTTTTGAACTTGACTGGCTCCAATATATATACATATAATGAACAGTGATTTTTTTTTCTTTGTTTCGCTGTTCGTAATAATGGACTTTTCCACTTAATGGGGACATTTTTTTATGAAAAGAATGTCCTTCCTACCATTTGAAACAATGACTTTTTCACTGAAACGTATTCAATAGTTTACTTTCTCAAAAGAGTCATCCAATTGAAATTCAAATACTAAGTAGCATATATATTTGTGTGTGTGTGTGTGCACGCGCACACAATAGTTAATTTATATACATTGAGCAACATATATATTAAATTATATATGTATACGTAAATATACATGTTTGCGTGCATGTGTAGATATGTATCTATAGATGCAGCCCTAGAAATATATTAATGTTACAATACTAAGACCCAAGAAACACTTACACATCTAAGTTGAACATTGATTTTTTGCTATTATTATTATTTTTTTATTTTTTTTTTTTTTTCAGGCATTAATTTTTCCCTTTCACAAAGTTTCTGAGATTGGATAAAAAAAGGATAATTAAAAAAAAAAAAAAACAGAAAATATGCGTGGCATCAAAATTGCCTCAATTTTTCATCTTCAGTCAATAACCTAAATATGGCTGCCATTTTCTATTACCTGAAAATTACGTCCGTGTCTTCTTTTTACTTGTAATGTACGAGTGCAATTTTATGATGTAACTGTCTTCAGCCAGTTCTTTTCTTGTGAATGTAAAGGAGCACGTATGCGTCAAAATCACGTTGGATAAATCTGTTCTAGTAAGATCACCGAATTAAAACCTGGTCATTACCCGGTAGGGTGACCGTCTGGGAATACTAGGTGCCGTAAGCAGCAACGAGATTGTTTTGCAGCCGTCTCAGCCAGTACCCTGCTGCCAATTAATAGATTGTCTTGCAAAGTTGGCACCGGACTGTGCACCCAGTGAAATAACAAGTCACTCCCCTTGAAGAAGTTCTCAGATCTATTTGAATTTTAATGAGCAGGTGCTGATCCGGGGCGGGTGGCAATTGGTTCCCATTTGTTTTTTTGTTTTTTGATAGAAATCTTTGAACATGTTTTTTTTTTTTTCTTTACCTTACTCTGTTGTTAATTCTAATTTTAAAAAGCTATGTCTCTAATGTAAATGAAGAAATGTCTCAACACGGATTACTTGTCTGCTTTGGATGTTTCAAATGCATTCGTTTATGAAAAAAAAATTGGAACCTGCTCCTAATCCTGGTTTTCGTTCAAGAGAAAATACTGAATTCAATGGAAGAGTCCATCGTTTAAAATGGTGGGTAGAAGATATTTTTATTACCTTATGGCGGAGGGTTCTTCGTTACGGACACGGGACTTGGAAAATCACCTCATTCTTTTTATAAGGAGTTACCCATCGAAACGTATTTTTTCATCTCTCCTTGCTGAAAGATTTCCAAGTTGTTTAATGAAAAGATTTAACTTCCCGTTCTGCTATATTAAAATTTTGTGGGGGTTCTTATACTAATTTCGTTTTTTTTTTTTTTTGTTTTTTTTTGTAAATATATATATATGAATATTGAGGTTATTTTTCAAATTTTTTTATTTTAATTGTAAATATTCATCATGTTTTTATCCCCCTCCCCTAAAAAAAATTGTAAATATAAGTTTAGATAGGTTCATCATAGAGAGAGTCTGGTGTTGTGGTAAATGTAGTATGGAAGAAATCGGGGAAAATGCGTTGTTTTGGTGAATGGATGTATATAGTGAGATTGGGTCAGTACATTAGACTAGCTAAGATAAAATTAGGAAAGATAAGACCATTCCCAATACCCCATCCCGCTTTCTGAACTTCGTGTCAAATTTTTCAAAATTTTTAAATTTCTGAAAATAAATAAGTTGTATGATGAAAAAAAAATAGTGCTGAGAGACTTGAATTGATATCTTCCTTATTTCTGAATGTCCTATCCTCTAAGAAAAAACTCTTCTCTCGTCATCCATTGACAGAGAGTTCAATCCCCACTGAATACTCTACAGAAGAAAAAGATGCCTACGGTTGAGACTTATTGAACAATCATGTCTCTAATCTGCAATTCGTAATGAATTTACGTTTCACTGGCTGCCTCATACTAGACGAGGATAATTAAGTATGAGGAGTGAATATATTTATTCACTTCCCTTTTACATACACACGTGTATACCTACTCGGACCCTACTTATGTATGCTGGCAAGTCCAGAGCAGAATTCGGATAAATATTCACGCTAACACAGATTATCTTTACATCACTTTAAATGTGTTCAAACAACAAAGAACAAATGCGGCGATGCCCTTTATTTTCGGTTTCAGTTAACCATAGTAAACCCAAAAAATAACTTATACGTGTAATACCTGCATACACGCTGTAAAATTTTGCTTTGCTATGAAATAGCTACCGCAATTGTAAATGCCTACGAAACGTTAACCTATATTGATAATTGTAAAGTTTAATACCCTCGCTCTCTCAATGCAAAAAACGGTGCATATGTGTACCGTTTTTCACGCAGAGTGAGCAATCGCATGGACAATCCATGGAAGAAAAGCAGTAGGTTGATTAAAAATATCAGTGGATCCACAAACTAGCCGTTCACAATTATCAGCCGTTTTGAGTTGACAGCTGGACGAATGCCTTCTTAATTTTCTTCCATGACGAGCGAGATTGCGCTGATCTCCAAACCAAATCTCTATCGGCAAAACTTCTCATTTCGTCTCTCCTTCATGAGTCTGTTCCTTTCCCTACGGTGCTTTCTGTCACACACGGACCAGTCAGTACGGTATTTTATCACTCTGGTTCTCATTCGGATCCATGTTGATTTTCTTCTTTTTTTTTTTTTTTAATCCCTAATACTTATTCCTGACATTCCTCTTTGCATTGCCCTCTATTGTTGGTTGTTTTTTTAAGTCGATTTGTGAGTTTTCAGATTTGATAGCTGGTATTTTGCATTGATACTGTGAAATCATATACGCGCATGCTCACACAATATTGACTTTTTCCTTCAGAACTAAGGGTTTAGCAAGTGGGGCACTATGGAAATTTAAATCCTAAATTAAAACTTGCACCGAGTTTGTTTTTAAAGATAAAGGAGGCATATTTTATTTTGTTTTGACTTTTTCCTCCTATTTCTCCGCGTAAAGGTTTCAATTTCTCTCCGCCTGTCATTTCCGTATGACTATTTTTATCTAATTTTGTTTAATTCTTGATATTTTGAGATCGTCTTACTTCATATGGTTTTATTTATATTTAGAGTTATTCTCTCTAACAATTTCTCTTTGGAAACCCCAAACCAAAACTGTCACTAGAACTGCCAACATAAGTTTCTCCGGTTTTTCAGTCAGTCTGTTTGGCTGGCTATGAATCATGAGCAAAGGCTGCACTGTAGAAGCTAGAGAGCTGAAAATGTAAATATTTACACCTCATTATGTCTGGAAAGAAATTATTTTTTTTGCTTTACTTAGTTTTGGCTGTATCAATATTTATTCTTTCCTACAATATACCAACAAATATATTTCTTGGACCCCCTGCACTAAAATTGTCACAAAAACTGCCAACAAAGGTTTCTCCGGTTTTTAAGTTGGTCTGGCTGGTCGGCTATATATCAGGATCCTATGCCGTACCGATATAGCAAGAGAGCTGAAAATTTAAACACATACTCTTTATTATGTCGACAAAGTTTCTGTTTTCCCCTCAAGGGTTGTCAATTTACAATGTAAGTGTATGCTAAATTGCTCACTTAGTTTGTTTCAGCGTCCACGCTTTTTTTTTTTTGGAGGGGGGGGGTCAGTTGATACTCTTTCCAGTGGTCATTGCGAAAGTCGAGAGATGTAACTCGGTCAATTATCATTCTTTTTTTTCCAATTCTTTAATTGATCACCCTCAGCACAGCATGATGCAGATGTCTATAGCTTGACAGTTTCTATTTAGTGACTAACCAGATCAGTTTTTATTTTTGATTTTTGTTTTAAACGTGGGAATCGTTATGCTTCAGTCAGAATCTTTAATTGAAAACTAATATTTGTTTGATTTTCATTCCATGTTCGTTTTAATTTTTTCTCATTTGACATTTGGTTCAGGTATTCTCATTTCCTGTATGTCATAAACCAAAACTGTCAGCATAGATTTCTCTCAGTTTTTATGTTGGTCGGCTGACTGACTAGCTGGCTAGTTGTGTTTGCATCACGCGCCATATAGCTAGAGGGCTGAAAATCTAAACAATAACTCCTTATTATGTCTTTATTTTTTCTCAACTTACCAAGTAGGTCTATTGGGGTGTCCAATTTGCAATGTAGAATTACGCTAAATTGATCCCTTTGTTGTTTTTTTTTTCTGCCTGTTATTCGTAAATTAAGATATTTTTTAGTAATCACTACCTAAGTTATTCATTGACATTCCTTTCGCAAAGTTTTAATTGATCACCCCAAAACATCATGCTTGCCAAAGATATTGGTCAGATGATAGTCTGTATTGTGTGACTAACCAGACCAGTATTGATTATATTTGAACCATTTCATATTCCACGATTCTATCTTTCCCTATTGCACACTCATCCGGAGGATGATTGAGTTAATTTTTTCATCATCAGAATCCAAAACAGAATAACAGTAAACTATCAATGTAACTTTACCTTTTCGAACGGTACCATTTGATGACACGTGCGTTCTAACGATCCACTTAGTAATTATATTCTCGCAAATCGGTTGTCGGTGATATGTTTTCTGCACCTTAAATACTCTCCTTGGGACCTTAAATGCTCATTGCAGCGTCCAAATCAAAAGTATCTACAAAATCCTATTTCAGGATCGCCATCAGCTGTATTGCTGCATTCTCCTTGATCTCTTCCACGGACTGAAACCTGTTCGGGGGAAAATAGTTGTGAGGAATCAAATCTGGACTGGGTGATGTGATGTTTGTTGTAATCATGGGTTGCCATGCCAATATACAGGAACTATGCGCAGATGGCTATATATATATATATATATATATATATATATATATATATATATATATATATATGGTGTGTATGTGGACACAGTTTGAATCAAAATGAATCTCTTTTACTACTCCTCTGGTAAACAGCAGCGTGTCGAACACAGCGTCTAATTTGATGATGATTGCAACCGATTATAGTCTCTCTCCTGCAATTTAGTTTTTGCTTTATTTTAGTAACAATAATGACGGATGAAAACGTCTGGACCAATTACCAGTGACGTCATGCACGAATATCAGTGATGCAGTGATGCACGCAAAGACTGATGACGAATTCATTCCCATCTCTGAAGCTCAACTCAGGTCGACTTGTTTTGCAAATCCCATTAACAGAGAATACTAATAAAGCAGTTGAATTGGGGCATGTTTGGGAATATTGTACGGATAAATGTATTCTGTTTTGTTCACTTTTTTTTTATTTCAATGGTGTGAGGGCGCTTGACCCTAGCTTATTGTGATTATCATTATTATTACTATTTCTATAATTTCCAGTTATTCTGTCATCTTAATTGTTGTTGTTGTATGACTGTGATTTTGATAAGAGCTCGATCCATCGAAATTCTTTGGTTGTTGACGACTGGGAATCTCTATCATCTCATATCTTAGCTCTTCTTCCACATATGCCTGCATTTTCTCACTCTGTCACTAATCACTTCCACCACCAATCTTCGTTGCCAGCTCATAATTTTATCTTAATGATGTTCTGACATGAATGAGTTACATATGCGAAGATTTTCAAAATACATCAGTCCTTTGCCTTAAAAACTTCTAATTAAACTACCTAACTTTCTGTATCCTTTTCTCTTTCTACCCTCTTATTAAAGTACCTAATCTTTTTTTCTTCAGTCTTTCTTTTGAAATAAAACGAGGAATATCTTCGAATAAAATAAGTGATATTCCAATTATTACATAGATATAGTTATAAAATGGTATTTTGATAATTCAAATAAGATTTATATTTATTCAATTCATAATGGAAAAAAAAACAAGTAATACTTTTCACACAAAAATTACTTTGATTTGCCAAAACAACTTCTACCAAGATCTTCTCACAAATTGGAATCCAAAAAAGAAATGAACTCCTCCGTCTTTTGCTTAATTCAAATGTCTGAGTTCCAAATTCATTCATTCATTCATTTTCTTTCTTTCTTTCTTTCTCTCACTCTCTCTCTCTCTCTGTCTCTGTCTGTCTCTCACTCTCTCTCTCTCTCTCTCTCTCTCTCTGTTTCTCTCTCTCCCCGAATTGAAAAAACGCAGATTAAGGTACGTGACAAGTGTATTAGATAATACCTTTCTCTTTCTCTCTCTCTCTAATCTTTAACATCAAAATCATCACTATTATCATTATTGTTGTTGCACTTAATAAAACAAGTTATTAGTATCCTTATTTTCTTTCCTCCGTCTGTTTTATCATCAATCTTTTATCTTTTCTCTTCTTCACTTCTTTATTTTGATACTGTTGCCGTATTGTTATTTAAATCCCGTTTCAAGCGAAAACTATGCCAGTTATTTTCAAACATTCAATGTCATCGAGTACAAGAGATTCAATCGCTTCATCCTTCGGTCGATATTCCTGTTTGTATTAGTCAACGTTATATGAGATTTTGGGATTGTTCCTAGTGCTTCAATCACTCTGGGGATAGCTGTTACTTCCATATTCCATAGTTGTTGGAGTGCCTGGGCCAAATCCAAGTATTCTTCTAATTCCTCTACCCTTTTTTTACTCTATAATCCTTCCAACATCTTTTCCTTAACAGCAAACTTTGATTGAAAGCATTTTTTCTTTAAAAAATGAAGAAGAAAAACGGGTATTACAAATCATGATCTCTGACTTATATTCTCTTTTTGATATATATGTAATTTTCTTATATGATGTTGTCTCACTTGCTCACATAATGAAAAGCGTTAATATTCCTTACAGTTCATGTCTACTGAGGAATAAGATAAAACTTTGCCTTTTCTCCAACTTTTGTAATAACAATCACACAATATTTTCACTATGTCTTTCGAGCCGTTTCTATTTCAGTTTCATTTTTCAGTCACTTCTGAGTCAGCCATGTTTGTCAGCAATATTACGACGGCTATGTTTGTCAGCCATTTTATTCCAGCAATTCTTTTCCAACCATTCTTATTTCAGCCATGTTTTTAGCCATTTTATTCAGTCATCGTTTAAATTTAAACCACGTTTTTTCTGCAATTTTTATTTCAGCTATTCTTTCAATTATGATAAGCACTATATCAAAATATTTTCTTTATTTTCAAATCGTTCTTTACGAGTGATTTTGTATTTTGACAAAGTTTTTCTCCTAATCTTCACTGGTAACATTTCATTATCAAATACCAACCAATGTATTCTATTTTATCTCTTACAGTATTTCATACCAGTCAATGCCAGAATTATACACTGGCTAAGAGGGCTGCAGTTCAGGGTCTTTTAATCTACGGGGCCTCCTGTACTCATCCTCAAATAAATGTAAAATTTCCGTTGATTTTATTTGATTTGTTACAATAAGAATCAGGGACGTCTATAAAGTTTTTATAGCGTTTATATCAAAACACATAATTTTTCAAGTAAATTACTAAAATGTAACAAAACAAAATTGTGAACAGCATAGAAAAATTCTCGCAATAACCTGAGAAGGAATACATTTTTGTCCAGTGGTAATAAAAAAAAAAAAAAAAAAAATTTCGTAATCATTCTTTTAAGATTATTTTCAAATACTTCTTTGACCCTGAGTGAGTCGCAGCCCCTACTTTGAGAAGCCCTTACCCTTGACCACTGCCCCGTTACTTCAATCTGGCACTGATACTGATAAACATAAACAATTGCAAGGGTAGATATGTATATCAGGGCTCTAGAAGTCATATGATCGGAATTACTATTTGAAGTCTTTTCAGATGATTATTTGAATCATTTTCTCCACAATATACATAAAAACGAAAGTAACAATTATACAAGAATTTTTGAACTACCAAAAGAAGATTCATCGGTATTTACCTCTAAAACACACCGATTTCTACCAAAAAATTAGTTTGACATTTTTCCTTTCATCCCGACTTATTATTCATTAGAAGCTTTGTCAACCACTTTCAATTTTTCAACTAGTGTTTCCTTCAATCTTTATTATAATTTTTATCAGATGCAGCATTGCGACTCATTTTTAGATGTCCCCATATCTCTATACGACACTTTTCGGTAGGCTGGTCGGTCGGTCAATCTGTTGGTCCCAGTTATTTTGAACAACATAAATTGTGAAGAGGGAAATAGTTTGATTTCATTGGAAGATATGATATTGTTGGAGGGCATAACATCATTAAAAGGTGAAACAACTATCTTGATCAATTTTTGAATCGGCTGATAATGATGATGTGATAGAATACCTAAGGGCCGTATAAAAGGCCAAAATGGTCATTCACGATTGAAAATGATACTTGCTGAATATTTCAATCTCACAATATTTTACTAGCATTAGAATCGGTCGACTCAAAGAAAGAATGCTTGCTTTTCTTCTAACCCCACTCTCCTTCTACTACCATTACCACAGACGGTGGATGCACCGTTGAACTCATAGTTCTTGTCATTGGATGATGCATTGTCAACCATTAATAATTTTTGACTAGTATTTACATCAAACTTTGTTTTTATTACCGGATGAAGTACTGTTATACATTTGACTTGTTTTTTATTTTCATCTTCATTTTCTGTTGTTACTTCCGATCTTGCTCGATATTTGTTGCTCTAGAGACGTCGGCCTGGATTGAAGGTTTTATAAAAACAACCGAAAACTAAGATGAGAGCAAAAACAAGTCAAATTTAATCGAAATTTCGTATTTTCTTTTCTTTCATCTTAATTTAATCTAAGTTATTATTTATTGCAATTTTTTTCAGACCACAAGTCGATAACAGAGAATAAACAGTGAAATGTTTTATTTATATTAAATTCTCTATTTCAAGCCAACATGATAACATCACCAATTTGTATCTTAATGCTATAATTGGTTCGAAAAGAACATCCCAAGGCATAATTATACCTTTTAAATAGAGTAGTAATAATAATAATTATAATGATGATAATAATAAATCTAGATTGTAATAGTGTCAAACTCCACTCCTGCATTTATTGCGAGTGATGATTACAGTAAAATTTATCATTTGCAATTTCACACCAGTTGCCTGTTGGTTACGGCTAGAGGTTGAGTGATAGCTAGTCTCCTCAAATCTTCAGTCCATCTCTTCACACTCTCATAGTCCACAGCAGTGCTGTGGTTTACAGTTCCACACCATTTGACAGTAAGTCTTCTCATGTCTTCAGCCCACATCTCTGCCTCGCCTATTACATCAGTGCTGTGGTTCACACTTCCGCTACCATTTGGGTATTTTATAAATAATATATATAAATATAGTTAGCAAAATGAATGTTAATATATTTGTTTTAGATTAAATGTATTCATTTATGAGAATGAAATACGCCCTCACGTATTTCTAACGTATTTTTTTCGAAGGTACGTAAGATTTCAGTCTGGCTCAGTTGCTAGGAAAGTCGTTTAACAATCATTTGGTCTTAATTTCAAATCATCATAAGGATATGCTAATTTTCATTAATCAGTTTCGTTAAAAAAGCTGGAACATCACTATCAGTGAAGGGCTTACTTTCTGAATTTGTTGAGAATCGTAAGTTTTTTTTTTTTTTTTTTTCTTTGTTTGTGTTTTTGTGATGGACTGGTTTGGACTCTGGGGGAGGTATGTCCAACGACGGACGTTAAAAGACTGATGATGATTTGGACTGGAGGTTAAAAACAACAGCAACCACTACCACAATCATCATCATCATCTTTGCACTATGAGTTTTCACACCAGTAGTTACTAGTTATACTCACTGTGGATCGAGTTGCAGTAAGTCTCCCCACTGCTCAATCACTGTTTCCTGTATTCATGCTGTCGTCTTCTTGGTTTCGATTTTTTCTCAGTTTCCCAATCTTTCTCACCTCTTCGCAAGGCGTTTCAAATTATTATTGGATATTCATGCCAGTTGTAACAGGCGGAATACATCGCATATCAAGTGACAGAGTTGAGTTACAATGTTATTGCGTTAGCCCAATCGAATCGTGTCAAGTCTTCAGAAGGCAACTTCAAGGGGCACAGGTAAAGTTGAGAATCAGAGGCCGAAACACAGTACACTGAATAAATAGATCTCCTTTAATATCAGTTTAGAGACAGAGACGGAGATGAAATGCTCATCTTATGAACAAGAAAGGATGGCAGGAAATAAGGATATGTGTGAATTATAAGGTTCGCCCCGATTGGATATTGTTCTATAATTGTCTGTATCTGTCTCTGGTCTCCCGGCTAGTATAACTCGATAAATGGCGTTACCATTTTCTTTGTCCTGTCAGTCATAATTTTTGCTTTTTATTCATCAGAGACCACAACGAGAAAATGATTTTCAGTATTATCATCCCATTCCTTATCAATAATCTATCACTCTCCTTAGTATTAGAAAACTGTCAACGTAAGATTTTAAGTTGCACTGTCTGGTTGGATGTGTGCCACGCATTACCAATATAGCTCGAATGCCAAAAAAGAAAAAAACATTCCTCCTTCTTACTGGAAAAAAAAAACAAACTTTTTTTTTCTCTTTTTTTCTAAAAAAATCTCCTTGAAAAGATTTTCAGTTGGGGTCAAATTTAAAATACAATGGTGTGCTGAATAGTCCCCAAAATTTATGTCTTGTAACATTCACATTTTTTTTTTCTTAATTTCAGACTTTTTTTTTTTTTTTTGTGAACATTACCCAACAAAAGGCGACTGGTCCATTGATCACTCCTCTCTATTTTTTTAATCGATCACCCCCAACACGATATGATGCCAAAAAAAGTTGTCCACTTGGCAGTTCCCATTCGTTTTTTCAGTTATTCTATCACATGGATGGCATCCATTTTTTTTTTTTTTTTTTTTTTTTTTTTTTTTTTTACGGATTCTCTGTTCAACTGGCCTTTTTGCTTGGTTCCTTAGGACCATTCGAACGTTTGGTTTGGGGATATAATTGTAAATATCGATGGATGGTAGGTAAGCATTTACTTTTGAACTCCCAGAGTATAAAATTGTCTCGTCGACTAATTTATTGGATACAATGTATACAATGAAAGCGTAACGTACGAACACAGGAATATAAGACAAAAAAGACGATTGATAAAGCAAAGAATAGAGATTGTGTAATCATGGTGGTGAGGATTAAATAAGATTTGCCTGGTGAAAAACCATCAATCACAACTGTCCCTGGAACTGTTGACAAAGGTTTCTTCAGTTTTCTAAGTTAGTCTGGCTGGCCATGTATGTATCGTGCGTATAGACTGCATCAATAGCGAAAGAAAGTTGGAAATATAAATATTCACTCCCTAAGAAGTCTGAAATAGCATTTTTATTTGTAAAATCCACACACCCTCTAGAAGTTTGTTATTCTGTCAAGTTTCAATTTACGGAGTAATTTCATACTAAATCTGACCCTTGGTTCTTGTCTGGTTCGTTCAGGCTTATTTTGTGGGGTCTCTTTTTTCAGTCCGAACTTTTTAATAATCTAACAGACAGCAAGAGGAGCAACTTATTTATTCATGAACCTCATTTTTTCTAATTGTTTTACTGATCATCCCAAACACTGCAGGCTGCCAAAAGATTGCCCATGTGATTCTATCAAGTGACTGATCAAACATACTTACGTTATATTAGCCTTTTAAGCACCCGTTTGCATAATTCTATTCGTTGTGTAATTTTCTTCATTTGGGAAGCACAAGTGGTGGTCATGCTGCAGACAATGGAATTGGTGACTCCGGCCGAGGTTATTCACGTTCACTTCTCACTAATGCCCCGGGGGAAGAAGCATGAATCAATCTTTTCCTCTCTCTAACTATGAGTAAAATATCACGGCCAACTGGACTCTATAGCCTTAGGAAGGTAACCAGTCTCTGCGGAATATAACTGATACCAATTCAGGCGCTTTAAGGCGATTGAATGCCAACTTAGATTTCCTTCCAGCAATTCCTGCAGCAAAGCTGAAGTCAAACGTATCGCACTCCGCTTTCCTTTGAACCACATCAGCGTGGCCGAGAGGGGGTTCTGTCCATTGGGTATCCCAGAATCTCTTAGAAGTGTCACTTTAGCGACATCATGTTGTCTTTCGAGACAGAATTAGGCCTTGGTACAGTTGGCGTTGTGAAGTTACCAAAGATGATTATGACATGTTGGATTTTATTGATTTATCAAGCATGGATCAAAATTGGGGAAACACAGTGAGAATCAAACCCACTCCACTCGCAGACCGATCTGCAAGACAATCTTGATAACTGTCAGGCTACAGTTGTTAGAATCAAGATTAAAACCTTTGAATTATATACAGAGGGAATTACTTATTCGGCAGGGTCTTTTAGTAAGCAAGAAACGGTTGATAACGCAAAGCAAAGGGTATGAAAACTGGAACACTGTACCTTCATTTTGAGAATTCATTATCAAATTCATTTTCATGAAAAACAACAACTCTGCATCATAAAAAGCGAATAAAGAATAATCTTGGCTACGTTAGAGTCAAGTTCCCTTGCTTCATCAAAATCTAAAAGGAAAACAAATCAAAATTCATTTCTCTATATTATTCCAAAACCACGTGCACACTTCAACTTCTTCATTGATAGCCCCTGTGAATGGCATTTGCAAACTTTAGCAAAACAAGTTGACCTCAGTTGAGAGAGTGAATTTGTCATCGGTTTTTGCAGTTACCGTGGGTTTTAGTGAGGTCATTGGCATTGTTGCTACGTACAGAGATGAGTTTAAAACTCAAATGGAAAAAGGTTGAAATTAATATGAATGCTTCGTTCATTTCAAATAAAGGATGTTTTTGGACAACTGATTCTGATAACAACTGCTGTATATTATCGGTGATTCCTTATACGTCATACAAAATATTCATTTGACGGAGAATTCATTTTCTTTCAGCCATTTACGAAAGCTTAGCTATTTTTTTTACAGCCATTTTCGAAGATTAGCTATGAATAACATAGAGTTTAACAAGATTTAGACTGTAGGCCAAATGCAGCCCCTTAGTCCCATTTCACCCACATCATTGTTCCAATTGCCAATGTATAAACATACAAGAATATAGTTTGTTTTTTTCCCTAAGAGTCAGGATCTAGTCGCATATTTGTGCCAATTTATCATAGAAGTATCAATGTTAATATTTATCGGGAAAATACAATGGTTGTTTTAAAAGTTGTGAATTCTTTCACTCTATATTTATTTTGTAAGCATATATTACAACACTGCAAATATAAATATTAACAAAAATGAAAAAGCTAACTGCTCACAAAAATATTTAAACCATATGTTAATGAGTAATGAAACGACAAATTATAACGTGTGAAATAGATTAAAAACAATTATAAATATATTCACGTTTCTAATGTAAAAGATGGGTGTGTTGTCATTGCATCTAATTTGGTTCAATTGAAGGCGACTCCACGCGCAATTTAGAATAAATATCCAATGTATTTCTGTATTTTGTTTTTAGTGTTACTCATGGCTCAAAAGCCAATTTTACAGAAGTATGGCGAAAGAAATGGATGACAGGCTTTCAAAGCAATTTCAGCGGGCTCAGGATATTCTGTTTTTACTTTTATGCAAAAACAACCAAGAAATCTTGTAGCTTCGAAAATGATCTTCCATCCTTCGTCGGCAACCAGCTCCAACATAGTATCCTCAATTGTGACATTTAAGTGATCTCTCAATGGCATTAAGGGATTAGTAATTCATCCATTCCCTCTCCGTGGAATAAGAAAGTAATGCTGGAAATGTTCGCCCAAATTAGTTAAGTGTCTCATTATAATACCACATAAAGATATAACATTAAGCTTTTCCCCTGCATTGACGATAAATGCTGCTAATTGATGTAACGACCCATGAACTGGCAGTGTACAGTTTACGTTCTGGTACCGGTACGTGAATATCACTCTAAGGGGTTCTAGCATAAGAAACAAAGCAGTGAGCTATTTCTTCGCGATCTTCTCTGAATATTTATTCGCCAACTTTAGTTCAGTTGTACACAGAATGACGATCTTGCTGACCAGAGGGATACAGTCGGTGCTGAAGACGCATCATAGATTCTACATTGAACATCAAGCATTCACCGAAGAAATTTGACTGTAGAGCTCCAGATGCGTTAGTATCTCAAGCATCGATTGCTATTACTAAATATGAATCACGCCCTTAGCTCAGTGTGGCAAATTCATCTCTCTCATCTAAAGCTATTTTGTTGCATTTAGATGTCAAAAATAGCTATTTAGATTACTTTTTAATGAAGTGAGTAATACCTTTTAATAAATTGAATGATGTTTTGATACGACTTTACGTTGAAGATTAAAGCCATATTCATTTTGATAATATGTAAAGTATTTCCTTTATTTTAGAAAGAGGGAAATTTTAGATGTTTCCTGACTCGATTATTGATGTAAGGTTGAAAATAAAGTTGGCAACACTTCCCTAGCTTGTTCGTCACACAAGAAAAGAACAACTGCATCTATAGGATGACTTTCAGGCTTCTTAATTACCGACAAACAAAACTATCAGAATAGTTTCCTTCAGTTTCCAAGTTGGTCCAGCTGGCTGGTTATGTATCATGCGCACAGACCAAACCAATGGAGGTAGAATGCCATAAATCTTCTTTTTTTTTTTTTTCTTTTTTTTTTAACCTCAGTTCTTTTTAGAGATTACCACACAACAAAAGGCGGGGAAAGTAACTTATTCAATGATTACACCTTTTTTTCCAATTCTTCAGTTGATCACCCCAACACAGTATGATGCCAAAATATATCGGTTAAGAGACGTTTTCTATTGAGCAACTCCTCAGACTTGCTTGTTTTTATTTGATAATAATGCTCATTCTTAAACATGACGGAGAGTATCTATTTAATAGTTCATATAGGCAATTACTATGTTTAGGCTTTTGCAGTACGAGGAAATGTCGTGTAGTAGAAGCAGGAAGCTTTTACTGTGTAAGTCCCTAATGTATGCAAGGCCTGCTGGTCCCTCAGCCTTGAAAATCATCACTAAAATTCTTGTCTGTTTAGCTATGCCCGAATCCTGACTAACAGTACCGACAAGAGAATTGCAAATATCTCGGCTACAAAGTTTATCCATACATAAAATCTGGAATTTTCGCACTCTATCGGAATAAGTTGAATCTCTGGTTTAGGATTGGGAGATGATGTATGAAAAGTAGTGGTGCTGCTGGGAGGGCTTAAATTTCTATTAATGGAGACATTAACGTAATGCCTAGTTCCCAAAACATAAACTTCCCGAAACTCATTTCAATCGCCGTGTATGACATTACCGGCTGAGAAAATAAAAGTTAATCCTCTGAGTGGAAGAAGCAGATTTTTCATGTTGCTTTTTTTATCTGCAATGACTACGTAGAATAAACAACTTCAATTGAACGAAAGATTATACAGTTACTCCGGTGTTCGAGATATCATCAAAGGAAACATCACAACCCAGGCATTAAATGTTGTCAAACTTTAGTCCAAGTTGAAGTCTGGAGCGGACTCTGTAATTTAAGGTAGTGATCTTTTAACACTTTATCTGTCCTGTCACGTTCAAACCAGTGTATTACATTAGCATTTCTCTAATTTGAAATTACGAACTAGTGATCGGTGCACGGCCCCCTTATCGACTGAGTCAAACTGAAAAGTATTACATATCTATGAAAAATTATGTTTAGTAAGAGTTGAGTTTGATCCTGCAGCAGCCAGGCTTATCCAGATCACTGTTTGGTTGATGAAATCTGAAGTGGTCTTAAGTTTTTTTCATCAGCCGACAGCCCAATTAGAAATATTACCAACTCTCTGGTTCAATTGTGCAGAGGAAAACACAACACACTTTCTGAACGACCAGTAATACACGATATGTGTGATGTTCTTTTTTCCTAGTTGATCTTTGACAGTCACTTGTAGTTCTGGGTATTCTCAGTTAAAGCCCCCCTTTTTTTATAGCCATATGGACGTAATCTGTGCTTATTACTATGCAAATTTGTACTTTCTTTATCTAAAGCTTCTTCCCGGTCGGCCATGGCTAATATAAGACCTGGTCAGCATAGGCAAAGCAATTATCAGTTAACAGAACGAATTATTGATCACCCGTGAGATTACTTACCGACTTATCTGTTTGGAAGTAAACTTGGATTTGTTAACCAAACTGTCGATGGCCAAGAATTAGGAAGCGTGTTGGACAGGGTGTAGCAAGGGATTTGGTCGTCCGGGGACTTGGGCCCTCAATAATTAATGAGATTTATTTTAAAAGGAAAATGTTCAATAAATAGACCTGTGCTATCACTTAATTGGTGGAAAAACAACCTCAAAGGCTAAATCATTATTTATGCAGTTCATGTTATTGTATTATGTCAATACAAATGCGGTAGGTGACCAACTATTTATAAAGCTTTTTTCGATAGCATCTTCAAATAGCCACCCGCCCTGCCTCCTCTCTGCTACGCCTCCGGTGTAGAATGAAATGGCAACCCAAGTGTTTAATGAGGCATTTAGATATTCGTAACCTGCACAAGTGAATCATCATAGTCTGTGCGTGTACCGGTGCTAATTATGTAAAAAAAATAAAGAAAAAGAACTTTTATCGAAAATTTACAATAACAAGCAATAAAACATAAACGTTCTAGATGGTGCATATTGGTACACTCGTGCATAATTTCCAAGGATGCCCCCCACATATATACACGAATCTGTTGCCCCCTCGGCTGCTTGTTGGGGCCATTCGATGGGCTACGGTGATCCGATCAAGAGTGTCAACAAAGAAAGAAGCCATACATCAACAGAACCTTCTAAATACACCTATATGCAACATTCGCATACACATGAATAGTCACTTAGATATTAGTGTGTGGACAAACAAGTGCATGAAACACTCATTCATTAGTTCTTCAAGACCCTTACATCCAGTGCAGTCATTTGCACCCTGACGATAGCATAGCAACTATGAAGCCCAAGTCCGTGGAAATCAATTAGTTGGCCATGAAAGTGATCATCCTTGCAGGGAAATTGTTATGGGAGGGGGATTGTCAATGTATTTATCTAAGGGGGAAGTTATCCGATGAGTATTTGTGCTATGGGGGCAATTGTTACGACGGTAGTTGACCTTATACCATTCGTTGTACCTGAAACTGATGCAACATAGGCTAAGTAATGTTAAGAGGGGGAAGCAAATTCCGATCGATGGGGAGCAAGTGTATGGGGTTGTATACACCCAAGGCGAAGCCAACGAATGTTACGCTCGAAAGAGCGAACAATGCAACGTAGAGTTATGGGAAACATAAATCATAAATCGTAGACGATTGAACTTGAGATGCCTTCAGATAAAAAAACTTTTGAATTAGTTTTAGTGATTATTAAAAGAAAACATCAGAGCTTTATTTTTCTCTGAATTGTTGATGCAAAAACAGTGACTGGAAATTTGACCAGTACTTGCAAGTTCATCTTAAATGCAAATTCACCCATCCCATCAAAAGATGTCGGCAGTATTCTAATGATTTAGCGAATGTACTGTACCCAAGAATATCAAAAACATGAACTCAGGGTTTTTCAATTAGGGAAACTACTACATAATTATTATTTGATATTTATCTCCCTTGATGAATGTTTCCGAAAGAAAATACGAGCAATCAAAAATGCACTGACTTACCTACACAATGCAAATCAGTGTTCAGTTCAATGCGCAGAATCGGGCAAAAATGGAAAACCTATTGACAAAGCCGATTCCAGAAGCGTATCGAGAAATCGGAAGTCGACAACATTTAGATGGATTCGTCAGTAGAAATGCAGTAGGTGAGCTACTACTTGTAAAGCTTTTTGGGGTATCCCTCCATTGAGGGACAGGGAAGCGTTTTCAAATAGCCCCCATCCTTCAAATCTCCTCATCTCTATCTCTGCGTCTGCTGAGCAATCAAAAATGCACTGACTTACCTCAACAATGCAAAGCACGGAGTTTTCAGTTCAACGCGCAGAATCAAGCGAAAATGGGAGCTAGATGACAAAGCCGATTTGCTTTGAAAACGGAAATTATTTTCAATTTAATGCATGATCAGTACTTGCTGCTTTTTCAAGCGTTAAGAAAGTTAATTAGTTCATTTTCAGTGATATCTTGATATGCGTACGAATATATGCATATGAAACTATACAAACGCATATACATATGTGTGTGTAATATATATATATATATATATATATATGATTCTTTAAAAACTATATATACATATATATCTCAATGGAATGCATAGTTAAAATATGTATATTCAATACGAATGAATATTCATATAATGCTGATATATTACTATATATATCTATACACATACGAATATTAATTGAATAACCACGCTAAAATTCTCTCATATTATTCATCATACACATAAATATATACGCATATATATATATATATATATGAGTATACGGTGAATAGCACAAGTAGGTTTATTGGATAACCAGGCCTAAAGTCTCATCTGTTCTCTCTCTCTCTCTCTCTCTCTCTCTCTATATATATATATATATATATATATATATATATATATATATATATATATATATATATATAATTAGTGGCTTGATCACCGCTATATTAGACTAAAACTTCGCATTTTTATTTTACGCACTATCAAACACGAAATTCCTGACTGTAAAATATAGATCTGATAATTAATACAAATTTCTTCTTTTTTTTTCTTAAATTTAACTTTTATAATTTTCTTTGCGTGGTTTCTATTTTGCTCGTGGAAAATCTGCAAAACGATTCAGAGGTTTGGGATTAAAGTTAGTTTTTCTACTTCAGACTATCAAGACATACTTGTAGTCGGTGAACCGATGTGTCTGAAGCGAAGAAAAAAACGAGACAAAAGAAAACCAAAACAAACGCCAACGGATTGCCCAATGAAAGAAAGAAAATCTGCCTACTAGATCCACTAGCATCTATAGTAGTAATTACCATCACTGGCGCCAATGCAGAAATGTTATTTACGACCCTTGTCAATTGATATGTTGCAGAGTTACCGTCCTTGCTTTGTGCTCCTGATGTAAATGTCTTCCACTTGAATATAAATGTCTTTGTTCCATCTAGACGTGATATTATATTACATAGATGACTTTTGATTTTAAAAAAAATGGTGTTTCCATTTAATTTGTAGAAATAAAAAAAGCTTCTTTTTTTTTTTTTTTAATTCGTCAAGTAATATTTTTGTAGAGAGAATGTTGGAGCTTTTAAAATCACGTCTGATTCAACAATGATGTATTATATATGTCATGGATTTTAGCTATATATCTGGAGATTTTAAATGTTTCTAGGTGTTCTAAGATGTTCTTGATTAATTTCGAATGGGAACTGTAAATAAGGTCGGCAACACTGTCTGTGCCAGTTCTTCGCAAAGAAAAAGAACTATCAATAGTTTGACTCTCAAGCTTGTTTGAAAGTATCTTCCAGACAAAAGGTCTCTAAGTAGGGGAAAAAATATTTTTACCCTTGCTCCCGAATAGCTACGCTGTCATCTTCATTGTATGTCTTTTTGGCCATCAGATCAAGACTGCATATTTTACACTTGACTGCTGGAAGAGAAAACTAGAACCAACTCTTGCTTCTAAAACTGTGTTTCAATTCAACTCTTAAATTCATTAAAAAAAAGTTGAATGATGAATCAGGGGAAAATAAATCGTGTTTCAAATTAACTACCTTTGATTGCAGGGTGAATTTTAGAAAAATAAATTTTCATTCAATTCACAGGGTCCCATTACTTCCATTTTTATTCGTTGAGGGTCCCACATATAATACAAGTGGCTACAAGCGGTCTATGAATTTGAGAGTTATTGCGTCCGAGCTATTAACAACTTTCCCATTGGTCAATGCCAGCAAGAACAATTCTTACAAGTTTTATCTACAGTTGCAAATCACCCAATTTAATGCTTTCCCAAGCTTTAGATAAACATGCCTTTTTACTTTCAACCCGTGATAAATATCTTATCGAATTCCTGATTTCTTGTTATTACTGACCTTGAACCCTAAAAATATTTTTTATCGCCCTCTCGATAGGGACCGGGACTTTCTTTATGCCGACAGAAAACAGAGTGACACATTTGGTGATGTTACAAATTTATCTGTTTCAAAGACCTGATAATCCACTTATATATATAATGTGTGTGTGTGTGTGTGTGTCTACACATAATTTTCAGTGCTTTACAGAGACTTCTAGTTTTATGTCAGCGCAATAATCAGACAGCCTGACGATTGCACTGGGATGAAGATTGGAGTTACCACGAAGTACTGCATTTCCTATGTACGGCTATTTAATTATGCTCTGACCGCGGTACCAAGCACTCTTCATGCATAGATAACTCATATATATGTGTGTGTGTCTTTGTATGTGCTGCAGTGATATACATTGTACTCTTCGCCTTTCGTGTCCTACCCTCCATCGTCTGCACCCGAGTGGCCGAGCTTTCCTTGTGGGGTTTTTCATGAATGGTTTATTAGCTGAGTTATTTTTTCACTTGCAAGAATAGAGTAGAGATGAATTCACCAGGACTAATATATATATATATATATATAAAGTATTCATTTCAACATAAAAGCATTGTTTATGTGAAAAGTATTGGTCGCATCATTTGGCCTTGACAAAGTAAATTGAATAAGAGCTAAACAGCCACCGGTAATGCAAAGGCCAAAATAAGTACTTAAACCCCGAATTCTCATTTTGTTTATTCACTGTCTATATCTGCTCTATTTCTTTCTCAATGTAGACATCATTCCGAACAGAGTTTCAGAGCAATGTGACACATTATGATTATTTTTATTGGATTATATATCTTTTTCTCAATAATATAAATGTCTGCGCTGAAAAAGAATTAGAGCAGATATAGACAGTCAATAAACAGAAAGAGAATTTGGAGTTAAAGCAATTATTTAGGCCTTTGAATTTGTTGTTTAGCTTAATGGTAAAAGTAACACAACATTGAAAAAACTATTTATATATATATATATATATATATATATATATATATATATATATATATATATATATATATATGTATTTGTTGTAACCATTAGTATTTGAGCAAACAGACATTATGCTCCTAACTGCCTCGGTATGGAAGTTAGAAACGGGAACCTATTGTTTGCAATCAACATAACAAGGCGTGTCATGTTTTGTGATTCGGAATGGTAAATTCCAAGGAAATGTTTTTGAAGAATGACATTTTTAAATGAAAAGAAAGCTAGTTTTGTTTTCCTATCCCTCTAAAATCTTATCCAGAATAGATCTATGAGATTGGAAAAATGAACTCTCATTGCTATAGGGTACAGTTACCAAGTAGTAAGTTACTTTGGATCACAACTGCTTGAAACCTATAACGAACCCTGCAATCTCGGGCGATAAAAGCATATGTTATATATGCTCAAATACCTATTAGCAGTACTACACAGAAAGTAATATTCGTAAGCATTTGGATAACAAAATATCATTACTTATTCTCATTGATACTTTAGCATTTTTTTCGAACATTAAATTTTCTCTAGATTTGAATCTTCATTTTTCAAATATTAGTATAAGGCCTCCCAGCGATATAAAATGGTGGAATAGTAAGTCAACGGGGCGGAAATGACGTGGGGAAAATACAGCTCTGAGTTTCTTGCCTCGTTGTTTGAAGAATACAAATATTCTAAATAGATATCATACCGATCATCGAATCATTATGGATCTTTCTTAGATAGTACAATTAAAAAAAGACCTTGCTTCACAATCCCGAATATGAAAATGTAAATATGAGACAAGTTAGAATTTTATTGGTGTTGAAGTGAGGGAAGACGTTCGGAATAAATGCGATTTTGTGGTGAAAGAAACAATTAGAAATGGTCGGGTTAGTAAATGCGACTTTCTAAAGAGAGAATCAGTACCATTTTTACACACCAAATTTGTCTCTGTGTCGTATTCCTCTGCGACACTCTTGCAAAAGGATCAACGAAAACAAATAAAAACTCGTCATCACAGTCAATAATTGAACAATTGCAGCATCAAAATCCAAAGTCATTTGAAGAAAATTTCCGTCGAAGACTAAAGATGGTCAGGATAAATTCTATTCATGACATCATTGAAGTTCACCACTGGAAAACATCTGAGGTACAGTAAAATTTAAATTTAAGAGAATCTAGATTTTATTAAGAAACGTTACTTGTTAAAATAAGTCTTCACCAAAAGTAAAAAAAAAATTTTTTTCTTTTCAAATCTGAAAAAAAGATAGATCAGAAGAGGTCCAGCCGAGTTCTGATGAGAAATTTTCAAGTCCGTAGACAAAACGGTATGTGCCAGGAGTGCAGGAACACACAAACATACGCACATATACAAAAACATGGTTGGTGATTGCTAAGTTTGTTCAAGAGTTAGATGCATTATTTCCAGTATGGTGCTGCTCATAAGCATTTGAACAAGCACAAAATCTGGTCCTTAATGCCTGAGATTGCAGTAGTCTTTATTGGTTTTGAGCATGAAGTAGTTTCAAATCGAATTACCAGGTTGGGAACTCTTCCATATAGCAATGTGAGCTCACTTTTCCAATCTCATGGATTGATTCTGAACAAGATTTCAGATGGATAGAAAATCAAAACTGGCATCCTTTCAATTTACCAATTCAATTCTATTCGAAAAATATTTTCCAGCGGTTTACAATCCAGGTACAAACAGCATGAAGACAACAGCCCTTGTTATGTTGATTGCAATAAAATACGCTTCTTCACCTATGTTCTTGTTTTCAACCAAATCAAACAATTTGAGACAAAATGTCCTGTTCTTGAAATATTTATGAAAATACAAATTATATATATATACACACACACACAAAAATATATATACATATACATATATATACATATATATATATATATATATATAAAGTCAAAGTTCATTTTCATTCTATCATTATATATATATCCATTTTCTGCTATAATGTCAAACCACCAATCGATTGTTCCATGTGAAATAGAATAACATATCCGTCAAAACATCATGTGCTGGTACATAACAATGAATGCGACGTCATAAAAACTGTTAAGGCTTTGTTCTTATCACCCATTAAAACAGAGTAAGTTGACTTGAGACTTCAAAATAGATTAAAATTAAGATACTTGAATTATCAGAAATTAGATAGCTCCAAGTTCTTTAGTGTTGATCTATGAATAAATTACACCAACATTTTCCATGTATATATATATGTGTGTGTTTGTGTATATATTCTTGAAAACTTTACAGATTTGGACACACGGCGCATTAAACACTTTTTATTCGATCACTTATTTCTTAATATCTGTTAATGTATTATACGTTATTTTCGTCAGTATTTTTTTAATGCTTAACATCTACTTTGTCATTATGTTACTGTGTAAACTTTCTCTTGCAGAGATCATCAGTTGTTTACCCTGTAACAGTTTTGGGGACTTATATACATATATCAACATGGTACCCCCAAACAGTGTCAAATACCACCTGACTTTCAGATTTTGATTTATAGCTTTTGTCATACATGTAGTTTATCATTTTATATTAAGTGTTATTATAATGTGTTGTATATGGATATCATTTTGTACTAAACCATTTGATATTTTTCAAACAAGCTCTACTTACGTATGTAATCCCCAAATCATATCTGACGATTATCGATCAACAACTAAAGCAACAAATGCAACTCGTTGTTCGTGACACTTCAAATGAGTGTTCCCCTTAGTGAACATTAAATTTGTTTTGTTAGTTTTACTCTCAAGTCGCGTGCAAATCAACTTATGAGATCATCTTTATGAATACTAATCGCACAACAGTTTCTTCGAATTGATTTTCGGCTGTTGTATTCAACCGAATGATTTAACAACTTATTCCACGAACATAAGAGTTTTATACAATGTTGCTTCTACCAATTTGTTTTCCCTTTAAATCATACAATAGAATATCCTTATATACATTGTTGAAACGAAGCATTATCTCTTTCTAGCCGATAGTAATACAGAAATTAGCTATTCTATTACTACACTTAAACAATATGTTATATGCAATACATATACATATATACGCATGCATATATGTCCATACATGTATGTAATATATATAAATGAGTGTATTCATATGTATATATGTATGCTTGTGTGTGTGTGCGTATATATATATGCTATTGAGATATGGTACGGCAGAATGATAAGTTGCATTGTAATATACTGAAACGATATTTGAAATGATCCCCTGTTATTACACGGTGAATGTATCATTTGGCCTATACAAAATAAATCGAATTAGCCATTGAAGAAAATGGGGCTGCTGTAAGGATCGAACCTTCGTCTTCAATGTAGCGTTGCTGTTATCATTGAGCTGAACAGCTGCTGTTAATGCAATGGCCTGAATAACTGTTTCGACTCTAAATGCCTATTTTCTAAATCACTATCTTGACTCTATTTTTTTACTTTCGACGTGACCGTGATGTTATTAGGAAGCGCCTACCATATCGGTCGGAGGTCGATTCCTGAAGCAACCCCATTTCCTTTAATTGCTCATTCTATTTACGTTATCTATGCTGAATGATAGATCCACCGTGTAATAACTGGAGATTATTTCAAATCGTGTAAATTATATTACGAGGAAACGCATTTACCAATTAATAACGTGAGACCATTTAAAATAGTCTCAATATGATATAGTGTAATCAATAAATGTTTCTGTCAAATCATATTTCCATTACTTAATGATGTAATTGTCTACTTTGAAAGAAACAAATACAGCAGAAATAAACCGTGAATGAACAAAATGAGAAGTTGAAGTAAAATTAATTATTTTGGCCTTTGCTTTTCGCTATTTAGTTCAATGGTAAAAGTATATATATATATATATATATATATATATATATATATATATATATATATATATGAGTGTGTGTAATCTTGCGTTATATTATATCGATATTCTATTTGAAATGATTTCCTACTATCATATGTTTAATGCATTTCCTAATCATATAATTGCTTGCATTGAATGATATATATATATGAATTCGATATACATTCTATTAGATATCCACGGTATATACATCTATACATTTTTGATTGATTAAGAATTTTGAGAGCAATAGATAAATCGATCAGATAGGTATTCCTGCATTCGTCAATCTACTTAACTCTTAACGGCCTCCATTTCTGTCTGTTTCTTTTTTTTTATCCATGCATTGACCTCCTTTCATAGATTTTCTTAGTAGGGTTTTTAAGATTCTTCAGTTTTTATGCTGGTTTGACTGGCTATGTATTCATGTATGCATCTATATGGTACACAAAGAGCCTGCACAAATGAAACTGGAGGCTAAAGGTTAACTCTATCATGTCTACAAAAACATTTTTTATTTTCCAGACACTCCTCCCCAAAATGTTTGTTTTTTTTTTTAAGTGGGGGATCAAATTTACAGTGTAAGTTCATGCTGCATCGAACCTTAGTTTGCGCTTGTTTGTTTCTTTGAAAATTCAGAATGTTTTTGTGATCATTGCCCTGGTAGATGTCGATAGAATGATCGAATACCTCCCTCTTTAATTTTCTAATTAATCACCCATAACACAACATACTGCTAAGAGTTGATGGTCATATGACGGTTTCTTTTGAGTGACTACCCAGACCTCTTTCCTTTTATTTGCATTTACCTTTGTTTTGTTTTTTTCTTCGTTTATTTGATCTTGGCTTTTTCCCACCTCTGAGTTTGTTTGTGTTTTTTGTTTTTGTATTTTTTTTTTTTTGAGCCCATATACAGCTAGCAGCTAAACTTCACTTTGCCAATGATCTCCAAGATTTTTGGGTTTTTTTTGAGAAAAAAAACACCAGAATGAGAAACACCGAGAAAAAAAGCTGCTTTACCCCAGGAGGATTCGGAGAAGCCTGGGCTGTAAGTTTCTTTGAATATATTCCAGAATTAACAGAACGCAAGAGAGATTTCAGCATTGCAAATAAAAACAACCTGCTTGTGCAGCTCCTGACTATTTCCAAGCTTGCATGATACCCGTAAAAACAGGATTATTAGGGACGAGGCAATCATATCCTATACTGCAACAAAGTTGTAAGGTCATTCAGATGTCATACGGATCTTTTACAATAAATATATATATATATATATATATATATATATATATATATATATATTATTGTGTCATCCACAAATAGCTGTTTCGTTGTATTACAACTCTTGTGTGACTAAAGACTATCCATTATCTCATCCAGTACGAAAAGGTGGGATCAAAACTTTCGCATCAGACCCAGAAGCAGAACTTGACGGTCAGTGAGGTTGAATTTAAGCGATATATTTACTCACACATTTACATTCCCCATCAACTAGAGTGCTCTATTCCTAAGTTGGAGGAGCATTGAATCAGCTTATAATGAATGAGTTACCTCACTTAAAGAGTACTTAATCCTGTATACGGGAGCATTAATTATATATATATATATATATATATATATATATATATATATATTCCTTACTATACAGGGGTAAAATAGCGTGAAATTTTTATACAAATGTTCACTGCATTGTATTGGTCTCATAAATACCATGTAACCGTGTAAGCATCGAATTTTTGATAAGGAGAGCAGACAGCAAAAATGGATTATGTGTTCGATCCTTTCTTACGTTACAGAATCGCAAATTTGTAAAAAAAAAAATCTGGATAAGATTCCATTAAGCAATCCAGGATATTTTTCAATAAGAATGTATTACATTTTTTATACTATCTGGTGAAGGCGTCAAAATGCCCAGATTATTTTTGTTGGCAGCAAAACGACGCGCTGAAACGGTAGAAGAATAATTTCTTGCTGTTCAGCTAAGGGCAAATCATCGGTTCACAGAGTCACAATCAATATTCAAATTCTGTGCATTTGGACACCTTTGCCTGGTTTAAGCATGAATCCGAACTTCTACATTGGAACAGAATATCTGTGTCTTCTGCCTAGAATCAAAGGATAGCCCTGACCCCCTACCTTGAGCAATTGTAATATCTTTGAACCTAAAGAAACGCATTACACCCATCGGAAAATATATCCCCCTCCCCCGAAAAAATAACATTGGTAAAAAGTAATTCTTTTTACGTGAATTCTATTTACTATCATTATAAATTTAGAATTTTGAAATTTCTTTGCTGTTATCTTCACTCTAAAAGATTGCCATGGTAACAGGATGCATGCTGTCTTCAACTGTCACCAAGAAAATACTACACGCGTGTAATGTACGTGAGCTTTATTTAGGGGTAAATTTGATTATGCGTGATATGCATTGTACAGAAGCAAGTAAGGGATATTTTAATGTACATTTTAAATCATATCCGTTTGATGTATCACAGATGTTTACAACAGTAAAACTAAATCCTTGGTTTAAAGGCTGGGATCAGCCGAGCGCTCAATGCACCTCTCCTTAAAACTCCATTTCGCAGGCCTTTTATCCCAGATCTTTGTTTGCAAAGTCAAACTATCAAACATGTTGTGTACACTCATATATACATATATATATACATATATATATATATATATATATATATATATATATATATATATATATATATATATATATATATATATATGTGCAATGTAGACGAAAATCAATCCTGAGAATTTCAAGCTGCTGCCGTCACCAGAATATTACATCAGCGGAGGCTGTGCAAAAAGAGCAGTCAAAACTTCATGGTATCTAAGTTTCACGCTACTGTGATCGTCAGACCTCGTTCATAATTATATGAAGATTATGGCAGCGTGAAAATCGTAACTGTAACTGTAAAGTTTCCTATGTCTATGTAGCAGGAGTATTAGTTGGTGAGTCAATAAGTTCTTACATTTTACACAATTACTTCTCCACCATAACTTCCTCGTGAATGTACTTAACGCCCCTCCATTAAACACACAGACAATTATTTCAGTGAACATTTAAGATTTGAATTCTGATAAAAAAAATAAAATTTTGATTATACTTAATTGAAGATCATTTCATGTCAGACGCTTAATGGATCCCTTTCCACTGGCCTCCCCGATTTAAACTCCTTACTGCATTCGTTGGTTCCCGATAGTAATTTTAATTTCCGCCTTGTAATTGCCATACAAAATCTCCTGATTCTCATTGAATTTATCCACGTGGGTTTTAAATACTGTGTTTGCCGTACTTACATTTCCGGATGAGGGTTAAAACCTTACTGATTAACCCTTGTATGTGATAAGGGTCGGCCAAATTAGCTTTCTAAACAATATTGACTGAGTTTAGCTGGGACCGAGATATTTAGCGTATCGGACCCACTTCCAAAACAAATTGGTCTGTGAGATAATGTTGTCCACCAAGCAGTTAAACTATGTGCATAAACCGTAATAATTGCTCAAGTATATCTCGCCTTTACGAACTAATTCATTTCTAATGATAATCCACAAAGCGGGTGTTTCTTCGATGCGTGCATATCATACTTCCGCCGATGCTGTCGATGCTATCTCCCTGAAAGACCATTAGGGTTTATCAGATCTGGTTGCTTGGTAACTGAATCTGCGAAGAAGAAAACGATATCAGAGGCAAGATGTAAACTGTTTCCATTAAAAGAAAAAAAATGAGGAGTGTGATCATGAATATAATCCACGTTTTATTTTGTCATGTCTCTTTATTGATGATGTAAAAAGATGAAATGTTATAATTTCCGTATTTGATTTCACAAAAATATATGCGAAATTCGGTTAAATTAAATCCTTTTCTGGAAAATGAAACACTCCCACTGGCCCATCCATCTACCCAACGTGCTACTCTAAAATCTAGCCCTATCTCTTTTAAATGCCTTGTGTTCCTATCTCTCTCTCTCTCTCTCTCTCTCTCTCTCTCTCTCTCTCTCTCTCTGTATCTTTTGCTGGTTCACTATCTCCAACTAATACTCCATGACCTAAATGAAGAGAGCAAGAAAGTCGGCCTACTCCAGCAATACAAAGATCATGTGCAACAACAACGTCAAAAATGAAAGCACTAAGATCAAAATTGAGGACACACAACTGGAGGAAGTAGACCACTACATCTATGTAGGACAATGAATCTCCATGAGACCCTCAAAAGAAGAAGAAATCCAACGAAGTGCAAGCTCATCCTTCAAAAACAAAAAGATCCCATTAATCATAAAGAGAAAGCTATATAACAAATGCATCTTCCCAATAGTCACTCATGGAGCTGGATCGTGGAACCTATCCAAGAGAGAGACCCGCAAATTGAGAACCATGCAACGTTCACATGAAAGGATTTTTCTCAACCTCACATGGAGAGACCACAAGACGACACGATACATCCAGGGTAAGACAGGAGTCAGGGACATCACAGACATCACATTAAAAAAACTCAAACGGCAATGGGCTGGTCATGTTGCAAGATGCCGACAGAGTATTAAATGGAGAGACGAGCTAGACAGATTCAGAAAGTACTGGCTCTGCAAGGCCAATGAGAAATGTAGCGAATCCTGGGGAATGTCTATGTCTAACGATGGACGTTAAAAGACTGATGATGATGATGACTCTCTACATAAATACAGCTTCACCCATGTCTAGGTTTATTGATCTGTGTGTCACTTATATCACACTCTCTCTCATACGCATAAGTTCCCACACTTTCTTTGATCTCTCAACTCCTCTGTCAGTACTAATCCTAAGAAAGGGTTCGGACGAGAGGTCTCCCGCCATTGTCCCTAATGTTTATCCTACATGGTCGAAATGGAGCTGTAACCAGGATTCGGGCTGCATTTCTGATTGATCGAATCTAGATATTACGACGAACACAATTTGAGTTCGAAAGGATCGAAAAGAAAAAACGGAAAGAAGAAACAGACAAAATGACTTCATCCAGTCAAAAAAAAACACACGCTGAAAATAATTCAAGAAATAAAACTTGGAGTTACAATCAAATTGGGAAAAATAGTTAAAAACAGACATTCCCCGATGAAAACTCCAAGAAACTCAGAAAATTTTTCAAAAAGCTGTGGCTACAAAATTATGGAATATTTTTCTAAAAGTGATGGATACAACGAACAAATAAAAAGAATGAGAAAAACGGGAAAGAAAAGGTTTCACATTTTGGGGGCCAATATCAAACTCTTTAAAGAATTAAGAACATTTTTTTTGTGGGTAAAAAATGTACCATGGACTCTTATGAACAGTCTTATAGAATTATGAACATTTTTCTTGTGTTTTCTTTGGTACTTGGAATTTTTCTTCGCCAAAATTTGTTGGGTTTCGTTTATGCTGAAACTTCCCTGAATATTTTTAGGTTTCTAAGATGAACTGACAACGTTTTTTTGTTGTTGTTGTTGTTTTTTTTTTATTTGACTCTCTATGTTTTTATTTTATTTTGTTGTTTCAACTTTTATGGGTTGGACCAGTTGAAAAAACGGAACCTTTCCGCAATACGTACAGATTTGTATCAAACATTGTACTGTTTGAAGTGATTAGTTGAATTAATGTTGATGCTTGGTGTTTTGGGGAAACTGACGAGCATCTCTCGTTGTCGAGGTGTGGATTTGACGTAAGAGTTGTCAGCTAAGTTTAAGGCTGTTGTTACCAGCTGAAAAAAAAGGATAATTACGAACAAGAAGAGAACCACAGCAACATCAGCGATCTCAGCAGTATGATAACTGCAGTTCCTATAATGGAATTCGCCATTATATTCAAACTAAGGAGCACACAAGCCATTACGAAAATCTCAGGAAAAAAAGGACAGGAATCTTGGGGAAAAACGCAGAAATCTCAAGCCACTGACAACGAGAGAAAAAATTGAAGACACCGACTGAATAAAACAATAAAGAAAAAACACAGAAACACAAAATAAGATACACGACAGCAATCATAGAAAAAAAACTCTCGAAGAACGTAGGGCTTCAAAACTATAAACAATGCTTTCTGTACAGATCGGAAACAAATAAGTAGTATACTTGAGGAGAATCGAGACCGAACAACAGACAGACACATGATTGTCGAACATGCCCAAGAATTCAACCAAAAACTCTACTCCTTCAGTCAAAGACTATGAAACAACGAACAAGATATGCAAGAGACGATTGATCAATTCGAAGAGTTCCCAGAAGTTATACCATGGGAGGTAAAGCAAGCCATCAAAAAAGCAAAGAAAAGACCCCTGGACCAGATAACATTACCATTGACCTACTCAAAAGACTGGTAAGATAATCTCTAGGGAACTACCTATCTTATCCAACTTCCCAGTACTGGTAGATTGGAACACGGCAATTTTAATGCTTTTATATAAAAACAAAAAGAAGCCCGAAGACCACCAGAACTATACCCTACTCAACTGCATCTAATAAAATCACAAAAATTATCACCAACCAGATCAAAAAGGTATTAAAAGAAAACCAACCACGGGAGCAAGCTGGCTTTAGCAGAAGCTGCTCGATCATGGACAATCTCCATCGATAAATCTGCTGAAATGAAGATGCAGGTCATAGAATGCCCTCAATAGCGAGATGTGGCGGATCCTGGAGAAGGTGTATATCCGATGATGGACGTTAAAAGAATGATAATGATGATGATCTTTCAAACTTGCAAAAGGTCTGAATTTTAGGTTCAATCCTCGATTGAAGGCATGAGTGGAGTCGTGCCTATGATTTGTTTCTATGCTGAAGTTGTAATTTGTAAAAATAAAGATGTGGTGTATTATTTGTTGATTTCACTGATAAAGTCGCAAAGTATTGTGCATTTTTCTGTTGATATCATGCATGTGGCGTTATTGTCTCTTTTCAATTACAAAACCAACATGATTCACCGGTCGATTTCTACGTGCACTAAGGATCAGGTTTAATTAACAAGAGTCCGTTGTGATCGGGGCGGGTCACGCAGAAGAGAGGGCAACTGAAACAAACAAGATGCAATTGTTGATATCCGAAACTGGTTGGGTTGCAAAAGCGAGGAATGAAAATGTCCAAACAAGAAGAGATGAGAGACAGAAAAGGAGAGGTTTAATGCAATCCTTTTCATGAGTTCTCTTCCACTGTGTTAACAAAATTGTTTTCGGATAAATGAAGAACTCTATTCATTTGATATACTGGACTTGTAAAGGCTAGTAGCGGTCGACTACTTAAAATATGTCTATATTATTATACTCTCTTTCTCTTTCCCTTAATCACGGGTCATTAAGTTAAACCAAAAAATCTCTGGCTGACGAACCACCTGTCAAGCGCTGAGTTGGAGCTGCCCCGAAATGTTAGACTCCTCGGAAACCCTTTTCCAACTGCTTTCAACGCTTTCGAATCGGCCAGTAACGTCCTCAATTTCAATCGGCCAAATTAAGACAAGATTTTCTCGTTAGAATTAAATGAAATCCAGGTATCCGAGAACTCCAAAAGACATACGAAACTTATCCCTTTTTTAACTGCAGGGTTCTACTTCAAACTCTTCCTTCTTGATAAACCCTGTTGTCTGCCCGTGCCTATTACCGTATCTATGTGTGATAATACGCAATCCTTTCTTACACTTTGATCCCTTAAATGAGTACACACACATACACACATTCATACACAGATATTCATGCGTGTACTAAACTAAAGTGCTATCGACTTGTAATTCTATCAGGATCAATTGACAGCTAAGTTTACCCTTGTCTAACGTAATTTAATTAGAAGTTAGAGGGGGAAGAGATGTTAATATCTGCTATTGATATCATGTCTGACAAAATAGTTTCTTATATATACTAGAATATTAGTCTTCATAACATTATTCTAATACAAGGGTTATACCGTTCGGATTATAACAAGTTTTCTCTTTACTGGTCACCAATCTCTAACAATCCATTAAACGCCAACACCAATACATGATTGCAAGTATACAACACCCTGTAAGAATCAAACTCACAGCTACTCTATCTCTGAGACAAGCACAGCGCGCCAAAAGTATAATGCCTATGAATGTGTGCGTTCTTCCTCTTTTCATCTCAGTCACCGTTGCAGTGACTGTTGCTCCTCGTTGTCACTGTTTTGGTTAACTTATTCCCTCTCGGTCACCGATTAGGAATTGCCAACCAAAACTGTATACATAGGTTTCTCTAAGTTTTTAAGCTAGTGTGACAGGCTTGCTGGTTATTTATGAATAGTCTGACCAGGTCGCAGATATGAAGGTACAAGACTGAAAATCCAAACATTTACTCCTTATTATGTCAAGAAAAACTTTTTCTGGCGTGTTCAGTTTGCAATGGAAGTTTATAGTGAATTGGTCCTTTAGTTTATTCCAGTTCGTCTTCACGACTGATTTTTGGAAAATCAGACTTTTTTAGTGATCACTGTCCAATGGAAGAGGAAAGAAGTAACTTATTCATTGATCAGTCCTTTTCATGTTTTTCAATTGATCATATTCAACACTGCATACAAGAAATATCCTGCACACAGCCAGACGACTTCAGCCATCGAGTGACTCTCAAGTTTTTACTTTTTGGTATACTCCAGTTCAAGTTTAAGGCTGGAGATGACTTTGTTTTTTCTATCGTATCAACAGGAACAAGAACAATCCTTACCTAATGTAGGGTAGTATACTCTTCACTGTTTGTCTATCCCGTCTCGTTAAACAAAACCAATATATATATATAGAGAGAGAGAGAGTGAGAGATGATACAATATAAAGGATTGCAACATAGCATAATATGATATAATATAAAGCAATGTCTGATATGTCATGGCTTTATTTCGTAGAGTGTTAGATACATTCAACTTTAAACTCCAAGTGTTAAGTTGGTTTAGAGTAGAGCTGGAATTGTAGTAGCAAGTACATTTGCTACACAAACACGTTTATGTTTATTCCCTCTTTGGTCCTCTTCAGGCAAATGATTATGTATGTTTTAGATTCCTGTTTGGGAAATTTATTGAGAGTTTTGTGGGTGTTGCAATGATGGGAGTAGTTTTTTATTCTTTTTTTATTGTTTTTTTGCAGTATGTATGTTTTGTAAGGGCTTATAAATTACATGTCGAGGGGTGTGGACCAGGCGTAGGAGTTATCTATAAGTGAATGCTGAATTATGTTCTAATGGATGTCTTGCTCTTGACCTTGATTTTTTGCATTAAATTTATTGCCTATGTTAGTGTTCTTAATGACCATAGAGGATTGCAGTACTTTTCGTTTATTCAGACATGTGAGGAAGTAGGTAATGTTAATTAGATATTTCTTTGCGATATGCGCAACATCACACAGAAAGACCACAAGACAGTACGGTATATTAGAAGAGATATCATGGAATCCGTGTGAAAACTCAAATGGTAATGGGCTGGCCATGTTGCAAGAATGTCAAACAACCGATGGACATCACGATTCACAACGTTGATCTCAGGAGATCATATGCGGAACTATGACTGACAGAAGATAGGACAGCGTGACAAACCGGAAGAAGTTTGGAAATTACTGGCCTCGCGACGCCCATGATGGGGAGTTTCAGGCAAATTTTGGAGAAAGTTGATATCAAATGACGGACGCTGAGCAGGCTCCTGCTGCTGCTCCGGCTGGGCCTCCCTCCGGCTCCTTTCCTTCCTTTCAAATACCTACTAAGTCTGATTTCTCTACATATTTTGCTTACCCGATGACATTATTAGAGTAGCTCTACAATCATCACTACTGGTGATGCAACATATCTCAGTCAAACATCAGGCTATGATTTACAATTTTGATGAATTGTCTAGACTTGGGACATGAGGAATTGAAGTTATGAATAAAAGTCAACCAATCATTTATGAGATTCACCATAGAATCAAACTTCTGGCGGTCAACGTGCCAAATGTAGATAAGGGCGTACCGATAGAGGGATGCGAATAAATAAATTTTAAAAAAATATATATGTATATATATGAGAATATAGAAATAGAATAAATGAATAATGTATATCAAATTAAATAAATTTGTATTAATGGTACGGGAATTGAGTGACCAAAAGAGATGGATCTAGTTTTTTTTCAGGGTGAAAGATTATTGTATTGACTAAAACCAGGGAAAGGGGAAAACATTAGGCCCAGTCTATTTGTCTGCCTGATAAGTACTTAGGTGGAGTGAAAGGCCGAATATGAAAGGCCAAGTAACAAATTCTACGTATAATAATCAACTTTGAACACGGTGATAAACCGGGTGAAATTTCCTGTGTAATTAGTATTCTAGAAGATAATATCCTATGTTGGTTTACATGCAGTCTGATATTGGAACTGACACAATGGATTTAATATTCATATGGGTGAACAGGGAATAGTGATGACACAAACAACAAGTCACGTTTCTTGCTATACCCACTGCTCCATCATCGTTGAATACGTTTTTGGGGTAACTCGCATAAGCAAACATAAACAATGTGTACCAGAATAGCATCCATACACAATAAACTATGATGACACTTTATATAAATATATATATATATATATTACATAAGCTATATATCAAACTGAAAGGAAGGTGGTGTTTGATCAACACTTCTGGGGTGCCATGGTGAAAAAAAGACTTGAAAAATTACATAAATTGCTCCAACAGATATTTGGAAGAAAATGACTGAAGTGACACAATCTTTTTTCGTGCGATAAAGCTGTGAAGCTTTGTTGACTACATACATATACAGTTTAGAAGTTTTACAGCTTTTGAACATTAAATATACCAGAAAAACTTTTTAAAAGTCTTATGTTATTTCAGTCACTTATTTCCTAATATCTGTTTATGTAATTTATGTAATTTTCTTCAGTGGTTTTTATGTTTTACACAGAATTAGATACTATGATACTCTATCTAAAAATCAATATATATTGGGGGATCATCATTTGTTTAACATGTAGCTGTTTCGGGGATTTAAAAACAAAAATGATGTATCAACAAGGCTCCTCAGCAGTGTTGATCAATCACCAACTCCCTCCCAGCTATGATTTTAATATATAGCTTATTGTACATGTAGTTTATTATTTTATGTAGGGTATCATCATATTGTACTGCATATGGATGTTATTTCATACTGCACACTTGAATTGTTTGATACATAGGACTCACTTTCTTAGGCTAGCCAAAACGTATTCAACAATGAGGGATAGATAAGTATAACAACTGGGCCTGGAATTAGTTACTTCTGTCGTCTCTGTTGCCCTTCTTGACAGTCTGAGTTATTTCTTGTTCACCCGAGATGCACATGGGTTATCGCGATAGTTTTAGTGAAAGCCAGTCTGCACAAATCTCCAGCATTTTTTTCCAGCGCCAAGAACAATCAACCAAACCTTCCAATATAGGTTTCTTCAGTTTTTAAGTTGGTATTGCTGACTAGCTACGTATGAATAAATTGCACGTTCTGACTGAATCAATGGAGCTAGAGAGCTGAAAATCTAAGTATTTACTCCTTATTATGTTAAGAAAAACGTTCTGTTTTTTTTACCTATGATGTGTTTTTAAGAGGATCAGTTTACCTGGCACAGGTTTCTGGCCCTATCTTCGGGATCAAAGTGTGGTATCTGCTCCACGGCATAGACCGAGGAGTCGGTACTGACGCTTGTCCGATTGAGTGGGCTGGAGATTGTGTGCAGGGTATCAAAGACCGAGTCCGCCGGTGCAAACGTTGGCCAATGAGGTTATACCGAGGCTGCGTTTGCTAAGCGCAACGGGAGGCCTTTGGATTCATCCTTAGGCTCTCCCATCATTACTCGGCCCAGCTTTCGTAGGTAACTGCGTTGGCTGGAGCCATTTTTTGGCGGTAAGTTACTGTTTCTTCCCACGTTAAGCCCGACCTTGTGTCAGATATTGCTGCGGTGGGACAGTGATTAAATAATACTTGTGTCTGGTAGCATTCAAGCTTATTTATTTTCTTGAAAATTCCTGTTGTGCGGATGGATGTGCGAGCCAATCACATCCATAAACACTTTCCTCTGGGTTAAAGCATATTACTTTTCCTTAACTCACCCCGGCTACGATGGAAAAACATCCTTAGGTTGTCCACTTTTTTTATCAAACCAAGGACAACTCCTTGTCCTTCCTTTTTCCTTCCTCTGATCAACCAACACGAAAAAAATTGTTGTATACCTTTTTATCCAATTCAATACTACATCCTTATATGTAAACAGCTACATTCATTGCTACAATTTCGTTCACTTCTTTTCAATATTGCCAATTTAAAGATTTTATATCGAAATTTAGATGATTCGAAAGATCAAAAAATTTATAGAAACTATGAAAGAAGGATCTATAATTGTTCATTCCTGTTTTTTTAGATTTTTCCAGAACCGCTCATGCAAATATAAACCATTCAAACTCGACAGTGCTCTGCCAATGTGTGCTGACTGATATATCTGATCAAAATTAACTTCGTACAATGGCCAGTTATAAAGTAATTGCGATATATGCAAATGGAGAAACTGAGAATTTTCTCCAATTGCATTTAGATGTGAAAACGGTAATTAACGTCTTTTGTCACTGAAAGTGTTAAAGAACTTCAAGAAAAAGGCTGGATTTAAAAATTCCACCAGTTTGGCACTGTTCTCTTCCACTGGGAGTGGTCATGATTTTCATTCAGTTGTCCATCAGACCGAATGTTTTTGTCGTAACTAGGGATTTTTTTCTTCTTTTATTGATGGCGTTCTGTCGTTTGTTCGAGTAGTACAGGAGATATTTTTGTAATTCTTTATCCAATTATGTCGGCCGAAAAACTCTTTTCGTCAGGGAGAAAAAAAAAGAAAACTAGTTCGTCTTCTTTTATGCAAAACAAACTTTCGTCTGACTGGAAATTTCCAAAGATTTTCTCCAAAGTTCAATATATATATATAGTTGGAGGCACTTGGAAAGACATCCAAATGAACTTTGGACAATTCTTTACGCTTATGATTCTGCGATAATACATATTTGTAAACACACAAAAAACGACGAGAAAAAATTGCTTTGACAGTGTTAATCCATCATGTTAAACGAAACATATTTGAAAGAGAAATTGCTACCTGAGTACACATTATATATAATATATATATATATATATATATGCAAACGCACACACACACACACATATATATATATGTGTGTGTATTGCATAAATAAATTACTGTAGCCCCATGCTAAAAATGGATCTTTTTATCAAAGATCATCTAGGAAAAATAAATCTTCGATCTAAAATTATCTTTTAGAGAATTCTGGCACAAGATTTGGGTATTGTCGGTCCATGAAGACCATAACGTCTGGAGAGAGCACTTTTTTTTATTTTAGAAAAAAAGGTGTTTTTAGATTGTATCTTGTGGCGGACCAATGTTAATCGCGAAAAGTTTGACCAGAAGCGCCTACACACACTCACACACACACATGGACACGCATATGTAGCCTATTCGGCTTTTTGGTCGGGCAGGCCATTTGTTAGTCTACAATGATTCAATTTGATATATGATAAAATAGATATAGAGTGAGATATAGAAAGGGTAAAGTGATAGAGATAGAAATACATCGATTTCCATAGCGAAATAGGAAACAAGTATTTATATTGCACAATAAATATTCATTTTCCAACATGATCTCCTCACTTGTCAATTCAATTGAATAAAAGGTGAATTTTCATCCAACAGACCGATAGTTATACAGTGAATATTTCGGATCAAAGTTCAGCAAATAACTTACCGAAGAATGGCAGATTTATTGATCCACTTCTGTATAGACGTGTACACAGATTTAATATTCAATGTGTTTCCCCCTTGAAACATCTCAAAATATTCAAAGCACTTCTCCCTGGATACTTTCTATATATAACCGATTTTCTTGCAAATACCCAGGGATTATTTTTCTTCTTGATCAATCTGATTTGTAGATTTATATTTCAATACATTATGTCTATTAGAAATTGTCAACCTCAACAGTCACAAATACTGTCGACATATATTCCTTCACTTTCTAAGTTTGGTTCGTTAGATGTGTAGGTATCGTGCATATAGGCTGCATAAATAGACCTACAGGGCTTAAATGATCCATTCCTTATTACATATGAGAAAAGAAAAAGTTTTCCAGTCTTTGTTTTTTGGGGTTTTTTCTTTGCAAATTCTGCGCACCAAATATGTTTCTTGATGGCTTGTTCAAGTTAAAATATAAGTGCATGCTTATTTTCTCCCTCTACTGGTGTGCAGTTGTGTTCAAGCTCATTTTATTTTAGAAACTTGGATTTTTTTTAGTGATCATCACTTAACCAAAGGTGACAGAAGTTATTCATTCATCAATCACTTACTCTTTTATTCCGTAATTAATCACCCCCAACAGGGTATGCTGCTAAAAGACGTAGGTCACGTGACGATTTCTATTGAACAGCTAACCAAACCTTTTCTACTTTGATTGTTCTTTAACGGAACAAATGTCAACATTGTAATGTCCTCCCAAGATTCTGGCCAAAAAAAAAAAACATCTAGAATTATACGAAAATTCCGGAGAAAACCTACCAATTTGATATTGACGAAAAAACAACCTACCTCACGCAATGCCATTTTATTTCCTATCGAAACAGACGGCCAGACCGACTTGAAAACTGAAGAAACTTTTATTTCACAGTTCTGGTTTGGGTTACAGTTCGGGTTTACTTCTCTTACCGAAACCAAAAAAAAAAAAAGATACAATCGGCTTGCGGTTAACAAAAAGCTATTCCCCAACTACACTGCAATGCAAATCTCTGATATCCATGAATATACAAAATGCGATGAGCATCCATATATTTCATGTATCTCGTCATTTTTGACAGTACGAGTAAGATAGGAATGTAATGAAAAAAAAAAACAGTTGAAAGTGAGGTTTGGCGTGAATGTTATCTGTACAGACAACGGAACCTGTTTGACTCTCTTCACATTAAGCACGAAGGATTTGGAGGAAGTAAAGTAGATTTACCACCGTGTTTGGCTTTGTTTGTGTTTTGGGTTTGGTATTTAGCCTCAAGTTTAATGTCTAGTCTCGCTCCATTAATGACTCCCATATGTTATGCTTATCTATGGCCGGCCTATTGATTGTATTCAACACTCTCAAAAGCTTACTGAATGCAACAGACACCTGAGGAAGGCCGGGAGGCTTAGCAGTCGAAATATTGTAATAAAGACAAAGGAGATGACGAAGCTGATCTGGAAGGCTGTGTGTATAAGATTAACAACATCACGTCTCAGACAATGAGAAAAACGACAAAAACATTTAACAAAGACTGGTATATATATATATATATATATATATATATATATATATATATATATATATATATATATATATATCTGTGTGTATGTAGTACTTTTCATAAATATTTGAATAGACATTTTTCTTCTAATCATGATTTTGAAAGTTAATTAAGGAGATACACATTTTTGTCATCACCATGACAAAGCACACATTTAGTCAGGTTTTTGTGGTTCTGAATGGTTAATTTCTAGGAAATGTTTAATTAATAGGGTTATAAATGAAAATGTTTTTTATCCTTCTAATATCGTGTTCAGAAACCATCGGGAGGACTGATAAAGTGAACCTCACTATGGAGATGAGTTACAAAAATGCGAGAAAAAAACACAAGTCTGGTCGCTGGTCTCCACTCTCTCATCTATTCCGACTGAAGAGATTTACTGCCACTTTTGTATTGTATTCACAATGAATAATCCCAACATCTATTCCGTCTGAAGATGATTACTCCAACTTTTGCATTGAATATAAAATGAATAGCTCAAATATCTATCTCGTCAGAAGATGATTACTGAAACTTTCTTATTGTATGTATAATAAATAGCCCCAATATTTATCTCGTCTGAAGATGATCACTGCACCTTTCGTTTTGTATATATGATAAATAAAAGATCACGACATAAATCTTCGTAACAGATCTGCCAACTGATCACTTGGCTGTTACTTCAAATCATGGTTGCGAAATGTTTATTTTCAATGTTGGGTTGGTTAAACGTGACGGGACAGGCAACCAGAGGAGAGTTTACTCTCCTAATAAGGAGAGGATTATTCTTGTTCTTGTTTTGATGGGAAAACACTGTCAACAATCTGTGACTTGGACTTGAGTTTGACTAAAGTTATTGGGGTTTTTTTCGGAAGGATTGATTATAGATGTTCCAGGAAAACTTCGATTGATTTCTTCAATGTGACTAAAAATGTAGATGTCAACCTTTTTCAACGGATTTCCCGCCAGACAAAATCCTTTTAACGTCATTCCCCACACTTGGCTACCGGAGATTCACACGAGCAAAACAGTATGAAGAAATTATGCAAAAATTCGTGAATGTGAGATTGCAAAGCCAAAGTACTCATTTTTCTTCAAAAGGTTGGTTTTTGTATTCCTAAAACTGTACACCAGTGTAGGCCACACATCATGTGTGCCGAAGTACCCCAGTTAAAGTAAAAATGCAAACATTAAATTGAAAAGAAATGTTATCAATGTTTTCCATTCGGTCGATTCCATTACAGAAAATAGGCATAAGACGAGACAATTGGAATAAGCACCCAGAGCCCATTTACATACGTCTTTGAAGTAGAATATAATTCAACCTCTAAGGTTTTGAAATCCCCCCCCCCCCAGCTAGAATTTCCTCCGTGGTTGAGAAACATTTCCATTTCAAATCCCAGATCTTGTTCAAACTACTTCTGTTAGTGGAGAATTATCGTTTTCATTCCGAGATAAAACAACCTCAATGTTTTATTTGTGAGATCCACGTTGTGCATTATTGATGCAGGCTTTCATTTTTACTATCAAGGATTTTATTGAATACCCAGGCCCCCATCCACCCACTCCCCAAAACAAGCAAACAAATGAATACAATTCGTTTGTTGTTGAAAGCACGAGATATTTCACCAGAAAGAGCCGACCAAAAAAAGAGACCTGTCAAGTCACCAGATCGATTATGTAAAAAAATTCGCCAATAAAGTCAATAATTGAACAACCATGGAATCAACATTTGAAGTCATGTAAAATAATTTCATCAAAGAACGAATATGGACATGATATATTCTATTCATAGCATCAATGGCTTTTTCAACGGAAAAACATTTGAGATAGTGTAAACATGCATCTAGTTTCTGGAAAATCAAGGTCTTATTTTCACTTGAAAACATCTAAAAGAGAGTACAAAAACATTTGGAAATGATAATAATTCTCCATAATCTAGATGATTTGATCAACCCGTCAAAATAAGACACAAAAAAGTCATTTTTTGGTTTTCCAAAATTCAATAAAATCATATTTGAAGGGTTTTAGTGGATTACAGATGCCAATTTTCTGTAAACGAGGCGGTATGACCAGAATCCCTGGAACACAAAAACACACGCACATTTGATAATGGAAAAAAAAAGCTTCGCTCGACGGCAATAGTTGTTCGATTCTTTTGTTGTTGAAAGCACTGCTGTGGGGGATAATTCGCCAGAATTGTCCCGGTGCCGAAGCAAGTAAGCAAACTGTTGAGTCATCTGATCGATAATATGAAAAAAACATTTTTAATACGGCTTACATATCCCTAGAGAAATCGAGAAATATTTGGATATGGAAGTCATTAATCAGAAACATTTACCAAAACTGTCACTAATGCTGTCAACATAGGTTTTTTTCAGTTTTTAAGCAGTGTGCGCTATTCATGTATGTGTCACTCCTTTCATGCTTTCATTCAGTTGTTTCATGATCAGTGAGAGACCTTGACATGTTCACTTGCATGGTTATTCAATTATAGATCCTCAAGAAAATTTAACAACTGAGAATTCAACAGAGAATGAGAAACGACGCAATCAATAGGGTCCAAGTTTTCATGAGTACAAAAGAAATCCAAACAAAATAGGTCTGGTTGGTCACCCAATTCAAACCGGCGTATTTTGGCAGTACATTGGAAAAAAAGGTAATCAATGAAAGATTAATTTTCTCAGGAGTTTGAGAGCCAAACATGCAAATTGTCTTGTTCTGTGAGAATCCCCACCAAAAAATAGCTTTTAGGATGATATTCATTTTACGATGTAAGTCCATCAAACATTCACACTTGTTTTTTTTTTTTTTTTAATTTGGACATTTTGATGATCGCCACCCACCGAAGGCGAGGGGTGTATCTTATTCATCAATAATCCCCTTTTTTGATTGATCATCCCTACATGACATGCTGCCCAGAAACATCAGTCTCATGACGGTTTCTATGCTGTCTATCTGTAATCATTAGAGTAACTTCACACAATGGCGGTGACGAGAATAGCTTGGAAGATATAAAAAAGAAAAAAAAAGAATTTAAGTATTTTAGTTGAAAGAATTTTTAGACAATTCGAAGTGTATTGTAGATCAAAGGAGTCTCACGTTCTTCTGTAAATAGCTGAAAACTCTCAACACAAAATACTCCATAATATTATTCTGATTGTATGTGTGATCATTAAACTTTCTGCTCAATAAACTGCAAGAGCATCGCAATTTGATAAAGTTAATCCTGCTGTAGTTTAAACCTACGATCTGGAGGTATCTAAGTGACATATTTATTTGGCCGCCGTTTTACTTCTTGAGTATCGGCTGAAAATAACGAATGCCTAGTTAAATTTTCTGCAATGTTTGTAATTATTTGAATTTGTAAGTTTTTTTCCCCTCTTCTTTTTCAAATGATATCTATGCGTTAAGCCTATTTACCGAATTAAACTCAGGGGATATCAAGACGACTAAAGATACATTGAAAATTGCAGTAAAGACCCTATTTTCCCAACAGTTTTCAGTCTGTGTGAAAATGCTATCTTTCTTTGTGCTTCAATGAAAAAAGTTATCCGAACAATAATGGAATTACTAACTAATGGAAAATGATAATCAAAGAAGAAGTGCTATGTTTGAAGCTTTGAAGTGACGCCTGTCTTGCTAAAGTATGATAAAAATTCAAAAAAATGATAAATCCACTTCTCATGGTTTCAAGTGTGTTTACATCACAGTAATTTACTCTGGTTTTTATCCATTCCGTTTTTACATGGTTGAAGCAAAGTTTTGCGCAATTCGTAATGTATTTCTGGGTAAGCCACAAGATCAAACAGGATGGAGATGGAAAAGTGTTTGTGCTACACCAATCATCCAATTCAGGAGAACATACTTGCCTCGAAAATCAATATTCGAAATCCTGGCTTAAACATCGATTTTTGGGCCTAGACTTGTACAAAGGCGCCTAGGGAGGATCTTAAATACTCTTATTTAAGCTTGTTTGGCCCCCCTGGATTGAAGTGTCGACGCAACATGATCTTCAAAAACCCTTTGCTTTAAAATGGTCATGTATTGTACGCAGTCAAGTTCAGTAAATATAACTATCATTCAGGATAGATAGATGGTTATAATCACGATCTTCATGGATATTCTAGAAAGGTCTGCAGCAACTTCGAAAGGAATTTAAAGAATTTAGATCACTTGCAAGAGTTTAGATCCTAGAATTTCCTTTGAAGTTCACCTAACTTTTCATCATCTCTGTTAACAAAGTTTGAGAGGTATATGTGCTTTTGGCCGTGTCCATCTAGTGGAAAGGTGGGCGATTGGCTAGGAAAAAATGATCAGATTTGGGGGCAAATCCAAGAATAGTGTTTTTTGACTTCCATAGGTTCAAGTTGTCTCCATTTTCCTGATTTCTGAATTGATTTCAAGGGTTGTATCTACTACAATTTTTCGCACATTTATGTAGACGCTTGCAACTGTACACCAAGTATCTCCGAAAGTTCTCAATGAATTTCCATGAGATTTGAGTAATGATGATCTGTAGGCTCTAGAGGAAGTAATTGAATTTTGAAGTGGATTCATATTCTATCATAATTATCTACCTTACGCCGTTGTTATTTGATTTATTCACAAAATCACTGAAAATTCATTACTGCCCACATGTTTAGGAGTTCTCTGAATTTAAATGTGATTTTGTATAAGGGTCGGCCACAGGGGAGGCCTCCGAAGAGATTTTACCCTCCTGAGAGTGACATCAGCAAAAGAATGCACTCTCCGAGTTCTTTCTAGTTGCTTGTGTAATCAGTCAAGTGTAGCATATAGACTACAATCATTAAGAAACAATGCAGAAGTAAAAAAAAAAATGGGTTCCATAAGAACTTACAGAATGGTATGTCGGTCAGCGATGCAGTACTTATCTTCCCGTTCTTGTTCTTGCTTTAAACAAGACAGTCACTGGTGATAAAATACAGATTCATTCGATAATCAAAAATGAAGAAAATCGTGGATGAATCCCAAACAGCCTTAAGCAGCACAATCTAAACTTCTTTTCGGGGGGATTATGAAGGATTTGTTTATTACAAATTGCTAGAACCACGAAAAACTATTCCTGCGTTAAGCTACGGTAAGCATTTAGTTCTGCATATTTAAACATAAAAACTCTTTTTCTTGATAAAGAAGTCGATCGGTGATTTTTCTCTGTGGAAATGATCATCTTTAAGTCATGCACCATACGATCATATTTCTTTAATAGCAAGTTCTTGTAGGTGCGGCGATTTTTCAAGACCTGCCGACCCAGACTATCATTTGTTCTACACCATGGGACATTACTCGTTTGGTCAGTGATTCAAACAATTTCAACATATAGAAAACAACGTTAAGGAAAAAAATCATTGAATCTAAATTTGAATCGGGACAGAATAAACGATTTATCTGAATGATGATGTAAGGAAGTCAGGAAAATTACTTTGCTTTAATCTGACTATGATGACTCAATAATTTTGCTAAAATTGTATATGAATAGTGCTGGGCCTCACATGGAGAGACCACAAAACAGCACAACACATCCGGGAAAAGACAAGAGTTAGAGACATCATAGAAGCCATAAAAAATCTCAAATGGCGGTGGGCTGGCCATGTTGCAAGAATGGCTGACAATCGATGGACATCACGACTCACAACATGGATTCCCCGAGACCATATGCGCAACCGAGGCCGGCAAAATATTAGATGGAGAGATGAACTAGACAAGTTCAGGAAGTACTGGCTCCGTGACGCCTATGATAGAGAAGTGTGGCAAATCCTGGGGAAGGTCTATGTCCAACGACGGACGCTAAAAGACTGATGATGATGATGATGAGATGTAGGGAGGTCATGTGAATTTTGTCCATGTAAGGAGTGTTACTATAGGGTCTCTATAAGAGACTGGACATTATTTCCGGGCACTGGGCACTTTATTTGACAAAAGATCACCCATTGGAACAAAAATTATGAAAAAGTGAAGTTGCAATTTTGGCAAGAATATTTGAAATTGTAAGCAACGGAATCTAGTTTTTCCACATGACCCAGCAGAGAAAGAATTATGCGAAAGGAAAAAATCCATTACTGCAAAATTTACCCACTTTCTGGTGTGAAAGATGTGGGAATTTGGTAAATGACTATGGGGAAATCATATTCAATGTTTATATTTTCGAACAACTCATGATTTTATGGCAACCGTTGACTTTGCTGAGTTCCTGGTCATAGTATGACGGAATTTGATCATAAGACGAATTCGTATAGTTGCCAGTCCTTATAAAGAAATTGCTGCTACAGCTTATCAGTTATGTCATTACAAGCATTTATAGTTCAGACAAGTGAGGCTAATTTAGCTCTTTCAAGGCTGGATCTAGCTCCTTTTTTCTTGTTTAGCCCCCTAATTTCATATCTGACCCCAAGCTCCAAAATCTAGCCTTTTGCAAAATTATTTTTCACCTTAAGGAGAGCCGATGGAAATAAACTACAAATTAATTGACTCAGCTCTACTGAGGAACTAGCTGAAACTTGCCCTTTTGTGGTGGTTTCTAGCAACGATGTAAATTGAACACCAAGTAGGGGTTTAGTTTAACAATAAAATTACATTGTAAATTGAACTATCCATAAAACCCTTAAAAATCTTTCCTCAAAACTATTCACATAAGCCCACTGAGCAGACATGCTGAAAAAGTGTAATAAACAGCGCCAATTCAAAGTTGAGCAGGGAATGACAGTTGTTTCATATGTATATATATGAAAGAAAATGGCTGTGCTCAATGGACCTAATCTTGTTCCTCTTCTTTATTGAGATTTCTGTTCATAGATTTGAAAAATAATATATATATATATATATATATATATATATATATATATATATATATATATATATATATATTATTTTTCTAAGTCTACGAAGTGAACAAAGAACTCGAATAAAGAGAAGGAATAATTAGCTGCTTCAGGGTCAGTTCTGACAGAAGCTTATAATTTTTCAAATATATTTTTACTTTTGTAAAAACATCTTCCTTAAATTGAAACGTGGACATTGAAAAGAGTCTACTAAAATAGTATCTAATATTTTGTTTGATTAATGGGATGAAAATTTAGATAATTCCAGATACAATTTGATGCAATTTAGATATTATCTGGAACTAGCGTCCATGGCTTTTGATTTCTCTCTGATTCTCTGCCTTTCTCTTTTGCTCTCTCTCTATCCGTGTTCCTCTTTCTTCCTTTCATGAGACAGGAAGGAATTCTGTCTTTCTATCTCTTCCCTTCTGTTTCAATCCATCATTTCAAACTTTTCACTTGTTCATCCCAACCAGAAGTCTGAAATTGTCATTGGTGTTAGATGAAGAAAATGAATCCAACATTCAGTAGGAGTTTGACAACAACTGGACCTTGTCATACAGTAAATGTACATTCTGATCTTTTAGCTACAACTACAAGTTGGTTGAACTCTTAGTAGCGTGAAATTTGAGAGAGTGTTAATGGCTCTATGATTACAAGTAAACGGGAAACTGTGTTAGCTAGTTCGAGTGGCTCGGATATTTAAATACGGAAGACACCCTATTCAGAAAGTCGGATGGGGTGAAAGACACACCCAAAATAAGCAGCGTGAAAACTAATTAAGAGAAAGGGTGCAAAGCGAACTTCCAAAAAAAGTACGTCTCAGGCAATTCTAAGATATAATGTTATGAAAGTAATCCTGAGAAACATATCAGTTAGAAATTCAACAGCATGTATATGTATGAATTTAAGTGTTGTGTCCTGCTGAATGTATTTCCGGTTCAATTTTCTCCATTAGCTTTGGCATCCCTTCGGATATTGATTAGGCCATAACGCAATTTTCGGTTCCTTGGTAGTGAGTGTTATTTTTCTGATTGCTTATGCGTGAATAGTTATCGGAATGTTTTATATTCCCCACAAAACCTTGCTCTCAGAACCAGGAGAGTGATACCTCGGATTGTATCCACATGCAATTGTACCACAGCTGAATTTAAGTATTCCTATTCGCATAGAAGAAAATTATATTTCATTTTTAGAAAAAAAACAAACAAGCAAACGACTACAGGTGGATCTGAATTATTATGTATTTACAAATAATGTTCAATAAAATTGACCACAAGAGAATTTAAAATCTGTAGATATTCAAGATTTACGATTGTACGATTTTCAGAGGAGCAAGATGACGTGATTGTGTACCGGTAAAAATATGGGTGTCGAAAACAAGGAATTATGGCATAGATGAGTTGACATGACATGATATGATATGACATAATATAACTTGGCATGATATAGAATATCACGATAATATGACAAAACAGGACATAAGATGATAAAACATGATATAACTTGTATGATATAGAATAACATTGCATAATATTCAACAACAGAACATAAAATGAAATTACATAGCATCAGATGACTTAATCTGTTTTATAACACTGCGCAACACAGTTTTTGTTCCTGAGTAGTGAGTGCTATTTTCTAATTGATTATATCAATGATATTGGTCTCCAATGAGTTTTTCCTAACTCGCCATTATTTTTCACTTGGTGACAGCTTTTATATATGTTCCCTAAGCTGTCTGAGGTCAAAAAAGTAAATCATGAAATATCGATGTTCTGATCACAACACTGATTTAAAAAAAAAAAACTATTTCTTGGACACAATCAATCAGAGAATAACACTTTTTATCCGGTAACTAAAAGATGGAACAATCTGATGGAAAACAACTCTAATCATGAATGGTGTGATTATCTTTGTTTTCTGATTGTGGAACACGACTCTTCCACTCAAAAGTAAAAATTTTGTTGTTGTAATTACTGTGTAAACACCATTGGAAACTGTAGTAGATTCATGATGCTTAAAATATTGCGGGGTTCGGATACAGGACAAAATGTTTTATAGTGAAGCAGATAACAGATAATGATATATGCATGTGATGTGGTGTGTTGGTTCACCAGAGGATGCTAATCAGCTCTGTCTGGATTGCCACTTGAAATTCCATGATGGCGGTCATTTTTCAAAATGGCAGCTACATCAGCCTACTGAAGTAGATTTATTTCCATCAGGAATGTGTGTAGTTGGTCGATTCGAATAGTATTGGAGTCGTTTAGTATATTTTCAAACATGCTCGAATATTCTTTACTACTTTTACACTAGTATAATGATTGTGATGATATGATTTGAATATAGTAATGAAATGATTACAAATAAGATAGACAATACTTTTTTGAAAGAGTAACAAGAAAGAATGCCAATGTAACTGTATTGTGCATATGTGAATGTTCATCTAGCTGTTACTTCGCACATAAGCAGCTTCAGAGTGTTGTGCACAGGAGCCTTTGGTTAGAGTATATAGCAGCTTCAGTTGCAACTTTTCTTATAGGAACACTTGGTCAGTTCTTGACAGCTGGCTGTAATTGGAGGTTGATATAATATAAGCCAACATATCTGCCATGTCTCTCTTTTCCCCAATCAGCTGGATGGCTGGTGTCTGGTCATGGAATCGCATCGTACACACCAGTTGCTGTATTTGATCTATCATAGATAAAGACAACAAATCTCTGCAGCCGTTGCAAGTCAAGATTACAAACCGATGCTTGCTGGGATTGGTGAAGTTTCAAGAAATCTCTTCACAGATGTCTCAAGTCTGCCATATAGTCTTCTTCTCTTCATTGCAAAAAAACACCCGCAACATTATATCCAATGAATGCATGAAAGTAGGGTCTTCTACTGGCTTTCCGGGCCCTATTGCAGGAACTATCTTATAGACTGGAATCCCTTGTACATTGGTGCTTTGACAATAGGTGATTCAATTGTCCTCAAGACCATAGTCCTTCAAGGACAGTAGTGCAGAAATTATGATGACGACGACGTTAGTGTCACCAGCTTTGATGATAAAAGACTCTCTACCATCTTTTGTTGCATCTACGATATGTACGAATATTAGCGTCAATTTCTTCATGACTGGGCCCAGAGACCTCTGTCTGTCGGTAATTGAATATTTCCTTTTAGTGACAATGAGTATGCTTTGCGTCACATATCATCCCCTCAAGGCAGTCAAACAGTTCAGCTATGTTGCTATCATCTTGGCCAAAGCTTCTCTAGTTGTTTTGGGTCTTATTGGTTCTCGAGACACTTCTTTCTCATTCCGTGCCACATTAAGAACCTGGCTCCAAATTTCATGATAGAAGTTAACACGTGCTTGGATAATTTCAGCCAGCTGTGACCTCTGGCGTGAGCTAGACACTGACACTAGGAGATACAGGAAACGACTGATCCTCATGCTTGAAAAATAACATTTTATGTACTGGGGTCAAAATAAGGAGCTTTCCCTCTCTGTATTCGGACATTCCAAACATTCTAAAAATCCCTCCCCCACTTCAAATGAAAAAATGTATTTTGTATTATTTCATTTATTCCTTGAAAGAGCAGTTTCATGCCCCCAAATATTTATATATATATATATATATATATATATATATATATATATATATACATATATATATATATATGCATATATGTGTGTGTGTGTATGTGTGTGGTGTTGTGTGTGTGTGTGTGTGAGTCTTAGTGATTGTATGCACGTGTGTGTGTGTGAATTGGGGATGCATTTGCATTAATCAAAGTACTTTACCTCGCTGTAAACTGTTTTGATCCATAGGGACCAAGTATCTGTCAATTGTACCTATCTCACTCGAAGACAGGACAAGGAAAGAGAGGATATATATATATATATATATATATATATATATATGTTCACCCTTCTACAGAAAAGGCATTCGTTTTAATCGCACCCCCCCCCCAAATTACATTTACGTGGATGAGTGCAAGACTGCCCAGTAATATCGGTTTAATTCCACAAGCATCAAAGCGTGCGCATTTACCCTATCCGTTTACGGCACTAGGGTGTACTGCTTTTGAGATGGGTCCCTAATGATTAGATCTTAGTGAATCATGTTGGTATTGACTACCTTACAAGTCTGGTAAATCCTCTAAATCGTGATGTAACTTTGATTTTTTAATCCCTTCGATTGATTTTGAATGATTCGAAATTTTAGAAGGATAAAAACAAAAGAAATTAATTTCATTTAGTAATTCGATTCTATCAAAAAAATCATTTCTGAGGAATTTCACGAAAAAACGGGACTAATTGCATGCCTTGTTATATTGGTTACAGAATTTTTGGTTCTTTTTGCGTAATGTTCCTGTTTTCAACTCAAACGGTAAGAAATTAAGTGGCTGTTCAAATACTTTTGATAGGATATATATATATACATATACATATAAATTGTGTCATCCAAAGACAGCTGTTTCGATGTATCACTACTCTTCAGTGTAGCTATAGACTATCCATTATCCTATCCAGTACCACGAGGTAGGATCGAAACCTTCGCTCCAGAGTAAGAGGCTGGCATTCTACCTTTGCTCTACGCAGAACTGGACGGTCAGTAAAGTTGAATTTGAGCGATATACTCAATCACGCATAATTCCTCATCCATCTGAGTGCTCTATTCATATATATATATATATATATATATATATATATATATATATATATATATATATATATATATATATGTATATATATATATATGTGTGTGTGTGTGTGTCTGTCTCTGTGTGTGTGTGTGTGTCGGAATACATGTTTTCAATGATGATTCAAATCTTAATACCGGTTTTCATTTGTTATCTTTTATTTTCATTAGTTGCAATGTCTATTAAATCTTAAGCTTCTTGGTTTTTAGAAAATGATTTTTAAAAATCTGTTGGGTTTCATTTTTTTCTAAACAAAGCAGTATAAAATGCCCGATAACATATTTGAGATGAAAATAGATTTTGCAGAAGCAAAAGGTGATAAGTTGTTGGGTGGGATCCAAGTTGAATCGGTTTAAAATAAAATCCGCCTGTTTCATTTATAATACAGGTAACCATTCGACCGAATTCTCAGAGTAGAAGTTGAAAAAGAAATAAAGAAAGAGTGGAAGAGTGAAAAAAGACAGTACTATAATACAGAATCATCCATAAATAAGCACATCAAACAATTGTTTCATAAAAAAGTGATATTCATGTGAACCAAACGCATCAAGAGTTTATCATTCCAAGTGGAAACTAATACGATTATAGCAGATATTATTAGGTACTATCCACAGCATTAGAACACTATAATAAAAAAAAAATATGAATATTTATCAGTCCAGTAAGTACGTTCCTGCTAAAGCAGTTATTTAACATTATTTTGTGTAGCTGCCTTTATTTTTTACTTCTATTTGAAGTCTGGATAACATTGACCTTGCTTGATTTGCATTTTCACTGGATTGTTTTATCACCCTGACAGTATACAGTCGTTCAATTCTGACTTGTCAGATGATCGTCGTTTTTATATCTATTTCAAAAAAATTATTTTCTATTTAAGAACATTCTAAAAGTGATCAATTAGATATAGATCCGGTCACATGCCAAGTCAATCAAGCGTATTTACTTTTTATCTCGCAGAAACTCCGTTGTTTTCATAGTGGAATGTTTTGGATTATTGTCATGCTGAAACATGGCTCTTCTTTCAAAGCGTTTGAGTGAAGGCAACATGTTTTCTTTCAGTATTTTGACGTTGTCTTCGGACTTTATGATTCTATAGATGAAATGCAACTCACCGGTGTCATTAGAGCTAATACAACACCAGACTATGACGTTTCTACAACCAAGCGTACGTTTAAGACCAAACCTTTTTCCTTCTATACCTCGCTGTGACACTGCAAAACCAGATGCAATACGTTTATCTGTGTTTCATTTGATCACAGTACGCTGATACAGAACTTTGAATTTCCATCTTCATTCTCCTGCTTAAACTTTAAACGAGCCCGTTTATGTCAGAGAACGTTTGATTATTGCAATCGAACATGCTTGTCACACTATTTATTACTTCATTAGTCACAACTTCAGGCGCCTTTCTTGGGTCTTCATCAGCGAATCTGCTGATATGACCAATTTTATAAAAAATGTACATTTTTGGCAACAGTATTTTTGATTAATATTAGTCTATTAGCAACTTTTTGAGGTTGTCCAATTTGTACAAATCAATAATTTGTTCCTTCAAATGAGGAGAGTTTTTTCCTCAGAGAGGCATTTCTAGAAAAAAACGTATGTGCACTGAAAACTATTTGAAAATTGCATGCTCTATCTATATTCAAATTTATGTAAATCCACCTATGAAATTTAATTTCAAAATGTACTCACTATATAGGATGGAACAAAGTTGTTTTTTGAATGAGTGTGCTTATTTCTGGACCGTGTCATAAATATATGATTGACAATATAGTTCCAATGCTGTAGAGTTTGGTAATGAAAATTTATTAATGATATACGCTTTGATTGTATATTATTCCACTAAAAAATACAAGATCCAGGTATGCTTGCTTTGGAAGAAGATCAACTTTTTTTATAAGATAAATTGGTCGGGGCCTAATCATTCATGCGTGACACCGCATTTATTTTTGCCAAGTGCAACAGAAGGTTACGTGTGCGGACAACCCAGTGGGAACTGAACACACTACAGAAAAGATCTCTTCAGCTACCTTGTCAATCAATGCCCGACACTGACTCACCTGGGGGATTCTCGGAACTTTTTCTATCTGCGCACGATCACAACTGTGCTATACCAAATGAAGATCAGACTCACGACAGTAATATTAAATTAATACACCTGAATGGCACCAGTTTGAGCACTCAGCATAGATAAACAGTTGTGGTGGTCTTGGTAACTACTCATCCTCAGAGAAATGCCAGAATAACTATTGGAGCAAAGCGATATTTCAATCCAGAACCTATTTGACAAGGGGGTTTGTACCATTTGCATTTGTTTCTTCCAACGAAATTGCCTCACAGATTGTCACACTGCGCTGAAAATTGGTACTAGAGACTCTTGGAATGAGGCTCAGCTTTTACATACATCGAACTTTAAAAAGCGCCTTTACCCATTCCTCCCCAGAAAACAGTTGAACATTTCAGACTAGATGGACGTAGATATGGTGCCACAGCCGATAGGTCCTTTGCGTCATGAAGCCTCGTACTGCTCTGTGTAGTCAAGTCCAAGGGACTCATGATTTGTCCTGGGACCTTTAGACCAGCTCTCTTAAGTTTTTGCAGCAATAGCTGCAAGAACTGAAGAGGATGTTTGAGTCTTCCTACCCACACGTTCTCGTGAGTAGTATCCCCTCATTAAACCGACCTTTAATCACGCTTTGTTATCGTTGATAGTTAAATATTCTAATCTAATTTGAGGTATATTTCATGAAGCAAGGACGTCCAACTATTAAACAAAATTTTTTTCATGATTTATTCATTTGCTATGAACCTTCAAGAAAAAGAAAATCCCGTTTGTACTAAAAAGAAAGGTATCAGACAAATGTATCCCCCAATAGTCACCTATGGAGCTTAAATACGGAAACTCACCAAAAACTGGTGCTCAAACTGAGAACCATACAACGTACGGAATAATGTTCAACATGAAACGGAGAGATCACAAGATAGCACATTATATTAGGAAAAACAGGAGTCTGGGATATCAAAAAATCCATAAGAAAACTTACACGGCAATGGGCTGGTATTTTTGTAAGAAGGGCAGATAATTAGTGAACAACACATCTCTGAACATGGATCCCCCCAAAAACACATGCGAGACCAGGATCGGTAAAATATAAGATACCGTCATGAAATAGATAAGTTCAGAAAATACTGATACCGTGACACCCATAATACGGAGGTTTGGTGAAACTTTGGGAAGGCCTATGTCCAACAATGGACGTTAAAAGGTTGCTACTGCTGCTACTGTTGTTGCAGTTGTTATTGTTGTTGTTGTTGTTGTTGTTGATGATGATGATGATGATGATGAGAAAAGGCTTGATGAACATTCTAAGTATGGTGACTCCATCTTTCTTCCATTAGTAATATTTACTAAACTTACCTTAGTATACCACAAGCGTCAGACAAAGCTTTTTTCGTCCCCATCATAATGAATAATCATAATCATTACAGTTCAGATTGTGTTTGTTTGTAAACAATTTTTTTCAGAAAAAACAAGCTTAGTGACCCTTACTCTCAACCTCAACCTTAGATATTAACAGCTGAGCAGCAGAAATATCTTCAACATTTTTCATTTACGTTTATCCAGCTAGCTATAATATAATCAGGCGTAATTTCATCAAGAGCCATGGAAAGAACAATTTTTGGAATAAATCTAAGGAAACGATGATCATATGAATAATTAGGCAACGAAAATGGAGATGAGCTGAACACTAACAAGAAGTGATTAGAACGGAGAAAACAAAAAGCTAACCTAAAGGTGCTCATGGGAAAGTGAATACAGCAAGAAGAGACCAGGTACTAAACGGGGTGATTGAGATTGAGGGATTTACCGATAAGGTGTGGCAGAGAGTAGCAAAATCGCAGTTGTCATGGAAGGAAATAAGGAAGGCCTCTGCCCGGCGCTGAGATTATAATGCTGTTGATGCTGCCGATGATGATGATGATGATAAATGGCCATGAAAATTCGTGTGGAAGTGACTCTCGAAAAAAAAACAATCGAGTGTTCTTTGAGATTAGTTTGCCGACTCTTACTTTACAGGGAGGCACCCATGCCCTTTATTTTTTTGCAAGGACTAGATTCGAAAAAGAAGTCAAACGTGGACATACGTAAGTGTGGGGTGGCAAACGGAGCATTTCCCCTCTCCGGGTACAGGCTTTCTCATCTTAGGTAAGGACGTTTGGAAGTTGAATTTTTAACGTCAATAACAACAACTCGCGTGAATGTGCGTGTACTAATTATGTGATTGATGCATATAAAATTTATTAAAAAAAAGGATTTTTTTTTCTAAAATTACCCCCAAAATATCAACACAAAATTTGGCCATTGTTTACTCAAAACAGCCATGAAGACCTGGAAAATCATTTTTTTCCGAAAGAACAGTGCCCAGTGGTGTACTAGTGCAAATTCCCAAGGTTTCAATCATCAAAATGTGACCTACAGTCTCCAGAGATACGAAAAGATGGACTGATAGACGAGCATAGAGAGATGAATCTATATTCCATTGGGCTGATTCACCGGGCGGGCCATCTGTGGGGCTCCAATGATTGGATGAAGCATAATGGTGGTGTATACTTGTTTTGAGTAATCCCAACTCAGCACAGACTCTTACAAAAACTTGGTATTCTTCTTCTCTGGTAACACAGTTGTCGTAAAGGCATATTCAAATAGATTCTTCTGCACCCCCAACTCTGCCCCGGAGTATATTCTTTTACTACCCCTACTGAAAAGTGTCAGCAGACACCGATGAAGACAAATAAAAGCCGAGAAAAGTCGATCAAAGCAGGATGAGATGATTAATGTCAAATCTAATGCTATTAAACAGACATAAACCGGACAACGTTTCTTTAGATACTATTCATGTCGATCGAGACGAATGGTTTTGGCACTAAACCGAAACTTGCACTTTCGGGAAGATTTATTCACACTACCTGAAAGCCTCACTTGATTCAAAACATCAGATCTATAACTAACACTCTGCGCTGTCACCTTATGTATGTGCCCCATACATAGAAACATTTGAAGACCTCTTGCCGTAGCCTGATTATTTCCAAATGGACTGTACAACTGGAAAAAGCTGTAAATTTTCTTCAGTTTACTGTCGTCCTGTCTATATTATTAATTACTAGATTACCCATGCTGTTTGAAAAATACAACTGTATGCAAAATATTACTACGGAACGTAAGAATCTCACCCCCAAATACTGCAAGAAAGTGATACACCAGGTGGGACAGATAGTACGCGGGAGACTCTGTCAGATGTTTGCGTTCCATTGTCCAGAGAAAAGGTACAAGCATCGTCTAGAATGATAACATTAAAATGATAGAAAACATTGATATTAGAATGATCACCAAACCAAACATAAAAGAGAAAACATTGTCATTCATGCTAAGGTGAAATAGGAGAGCAGCATGATTGACTTAGGATAACCCTTTGACTCCAGGGTATGTGAAAGGGTTATCAAGATGTTGGAAAAGTACCAGGACGTCGAGAGGGAGATATCTGAACTTTTGAAGTGGACAAGGGTTAAAGTGGTGCTGGTTCTAATTTGTGCGCTTAGTAACTAATCTAGAATTAGTAATTAGTGTATGAACTCGATGAAACACTTGAAGTCGGTAGGTTAGACCTTACATTGTTATAAAATCCTTGTTTATATGGAAAAGCAAGAATGATCAGACGTGTTTTTAATGCTTCAGGACAAGGGAATTGGCTAGCTATCACGTGTAACAACCACTCGTTACAACTAAAACGTAGGCGAATTATTATTATTATCATTATTATTATTATTATCATTATTATTATTATTATTATTTCCGAGAGACTACTCTGTGTGAAGCATTTATTAGTTATCCCCCTTGATAAGAGTTACAAACCGAGAATATCAAATCACAGAGCATATTATACAGGCAGACTGGTCGATTGGTCCATAATCTAAAGGGGAACCGTCTCATCGCTGAAACCGTCTCATCGTTTCAACGCTGAAACACACACATTCACATTGGAAGATTGCTTGCTGTTGAATGATAATTTCCACCTGGAGTGTACCCCTAGGGATGGCCGGAGAATCGATTGACCGTAACTCTATGGTAAGAACAGAAGCAACCGAATAAAAAGTGAGTAAAAAAGAAATCTGAACAACTCCCTATCTCAGAATTACAGAATGTATCTTCCATACATATTGTTTACCTGGGGAATGCCAAAGAATTGTTTGGCCAAACCGTTGTGTCAACAACAAAAGCAGGAAAAGAGATGGTATCAGTAGTCTGCACAACTCTTGGAAAGCATAACGGGAAAATTACATTATGTATCTTCTACGCATATTATATACCCAGCGAAGGTCAAAGTCCGAATTGGGCAAACCTTTGTGTTCACAACAGAAGTAGCACGAAGAATAAGATCAATATTCTGAACCACTCCAGAAAAGTATAAGGACTCATCAGAAAACTACAGGATGTATCTTCCGTGCAGATTGCGCACCTGAGAAAGGCCAAAGATTGTATTGGCCGAACCATTGTGTTAGCAGCAAAAGAAGCACAAAGAATCTGATCAATAATCTGCACAACTTTTGGGATGATAAAGAGGCATCTCAACATTACTGTAGTTTCGAAATCAATTTCATTTACAGCCGTCTTTCTTGCATTATTCATTATTGGTTCGGAATAAAAAGAGATTTCTGTCTCTTCTTTCCATGAATCCTTTTAGCAGCTATTCTTCCACTCCTACACGAGTCAAATATATTAGAAGAATATGCAAAACAGAATGATTGTTGCAAGAAATGCAATTCTTCTGGGTAGGTTATAGTGATAGATCTCTGAACAATAAGAGTCTTGAAGCTTAAAAAGATTCTATGTGCGGTATTCCTTGACTGAACATATACATCTATATCTATATCATGGCTGGCAAAAAAGAAACTCCTCATGGAGAATTTCTGCTCTGAATATACAATCATGGTTGGCAAAAAAGCAAGAAATTGGAGAAATTGGATCGTGTGAAAAAAGCGGAAAAAACCTTCCTAGCAATGTTGCTCGTATGATACATTGTGATCGACTTGATAAGCCAAGATGGAGAGGACAATGGATTAAGGGGGTAAATGTGTCGAAGATGGGGTGAAAGGGAGAAAGTGAGAGAAAGACAGAGAGATGGAAGGGATTAAGAAATAGGGGGAAAAAATCTCTGGTTCACTTAATCACCAAACGAAAACTGTCAAGTGACCACTGCCTTTTGGCGGCATTCCGTCAGTTGCTGGGTGATGTACATAAACGTGTAGCTGTAGTGCCGTTAGAAACAGTGCTGTTACATCGAGAGTTCACTGTTAAATCGAGTGTTTACTGTTATTCTTATCTGGATTCATACGATGAACAATGATTTCAATTATCTTTCGAATTAGTGAGCCATAAAAAAAAAATGGGATCAAAATTAAGAGTAAAATTAACATAGTAGATACCTTCATCCGACGAATGTCTCCTGGTAGCATAATATGTTGGGGGTGATCGATTAAATATTTAGAAAAAGGGGTGATCAATAAGGAAGTGACCACTAAAAATGTCTTAGTTTACGAAAAACAGGCGGAATCAAACTAAGGAATCAATTTATCATAAATCTACATTTCAAACTGAAACCTCTACTAAACTCCAATTTAGTGGAATATATATATATATATATATATATATATATATATATATATATATATATATATATATATATAATTGGAATAAGTAATCGCTAGATCCGTAAGTGTCTATAGTGGTAAACATTTTTTTTAAATACAGAGAGAACATTATACGGATTCCGCTTCGGTTGATATAACCCAAAACAGACGAAGACGATTCTATTCACCTGAAAAGATGTTTTAGACATTGAAATACTGTATAGGGATTTTTTCCAAATTTTTTTTTAGTTTTTTGATATATATATATATATATATATATATACATATATATATATATATATATATATATATATATATATATATATATATATATATATATATAAGTGAAAGGTTTTGAAATGAAAAGATTGGAGGGGAAAAAAAGAGGAATCTATTTTCAGTGTAATGATAATGCCAAAGTGGAACCTTACGTTCCGTCCAAAAATACATTTTCTCATTTCATATGTCTATATGTATAATTTTTCAATAGGTTTAGAGTTGAGAGGGACTCCCACCCCATTTAAGAGTCGAAAATGAGAAGAAACTCTTTCCTCCTTCAAAGTGTCGGATGTGCAGGGATTCCTTTCCTCTTTCAAACGGTAAAAAAGTATAGAGACCTTCCTCCACCTTTAAGGGGATCAGAAGAGTAGGAAACACCTCCCAAATTAAGAGTGAGATGTAACGGCAGAAGCGTAGTTGAGAGAGGGTTGGATGTGAGGGGATCCCATGGGCTTTACAAATAGTAATCTATTTACGACATTTCTATTAAGATTATGCATTAACAAGCACCAAATGTCGGAAGCACCCCTCGAGGAGCCAAGCCGCCTGGGCACCTGAATCTATCACTACACCCCCGAATGAAAGAGAACTTTTTCCAAGATGATTGAAATCTCAAGCACTATTTTTTCTATGCCTGAAATATTTTATCTTGCACAGACAGGTATTCAGCTTGTTTATGAATATTATTAAACTAAGTATCTAGAAAATACAACTAGTGCATTTCACGAGTTTGAAGTGTTATCTTAAAATTCCACAGACTTTTGATAGATAACAAAAGGGTTAATGTGCAATTTTCCTCTTTTTTTTTCTTGAAAAGTCGAGAGTTCATTCTTCACAGCCGATTACATTCTTCTCTTTTGCAGTGAATGAAAACTAAGATTCAAATAAGCGGAAGAAATTCGATGCAATATGTAGCCGTTATCCAATGAAAATCTATCTACAGAAAGCACTGTTTAAGCAGGAAGACAATCTGCTGATAGACGCATTTATAAGCACGAGGCACGTATATACAGATATATACATACGTACTATAGAATACGTCAATACATACGCACACATATTTACCTATACACAAGTTTGTTGTGTCGATAGGAAGTAATCCGACAAAATGTTGGTGATAAGAGAAAAAGAATTGTGAATTTTTTTTTCTTATTTCACTTGTTTTTCTCAATGTTGTTTCACTCTCCATATTACCAACGTAATATAAACACGTATAAGTGTAAACATACATCAACACACCTTCGTCTATATATATATATATATATATATATATAGAGAGAGAGAGAGAGAGAGAGAGAGAGAGAGAGATGGATAGATAGATAGATAGATTTAGATTCATACATACAGAGAGAGAGAGAAATAATTGTAAATTGTTATATTATACTACATCTCTTATTTGAATGATCTCCCGTCATTACACGTTAGACAACGTTAATAGAACACACAGTTGATGAACAAGGGGATTATTTCGTTCTATTTACGCTGTCTATGCCAAGTGATATATCTACTGTGTAATGACGGGAGACCATTTCAAAAAAGAATTTCAACATAATAAAATGTAATTTACAATCACTCTGTCGGATTATACATCTATTTCTTAACACACACACACAAACACACACACACACACACACACACACACACACACACACACACACACACACATATATATATATATATATATATATATATATATATATATATATATAGCAGCAACAGCTGGACGAAGAACTTTCCAATTTCCTTCTATGACACCTGCAATTGTGCCAGTTTCTGTCTTGTCTTACCGGCACACCTTTCTATGTCATCATTTCATCTTGTGTCTTGTCATTTTATACTGCGCTGTACTGTCCGTGGGTGACTAATCGGTTCGTATTTTTTCTCCGTCTCTTGTGGTTTTGTCTTGCTGAATGCCAAGCCTATCTCCATTTTTACTGCTCAATTATTGAAATGATATTTTCTCAATGCATACAAATGTCCATGTCTTCACATGTCTGTGTATATTGGCCCATACATTTCCACATACTTATATGTTGTGCTGCTGCAAATTCAAAGTTTCTTCAAGTTTTAGTGATTCAGAGTAAAAGATTTTAAAAAATTGTTGCTATCAGTGGATGCATAGTAAAACATAAAAAAAGAGGAAACTTTTGAAAAAAATTGTTTTCAAGATAAATCTGCAGAGGCTTTCTTCTGACTGACACTCATCATTTTTTGTTTATTATGCAGCTGTTGGTTACGATAATTTTAAAGTTTTGTATCACTGAAAGACTTTTCAATAAATAATTGTCTCTTGGATCTTACCAAACACCAAGAAGAATTTTTTCTCTGTGTTGTTCCTGTTTAGGTTGGAATGCAGAAAGATACTCTTGATCTAGCTATTATTTTTGCACAGGATATTTTCGTGATCAAATCCATTTTCCCTCACGAGTGACTCTCTTAACCAAAACTGACATTTGTTCCTGCGTCAAGAAAGAAGAGAAAAATACAGTGTTCCGTAAGTTCGTGGAGAAGTCAATTTTCTCACTTCAGAACTTTTCCTAAGGCTTGTAAACAACGTACTACGATTGACTAACACAGTTCCGGCCTTGGCTTCTATGCAGTCAAAAAAGCAGGCAAATATTTTCGGGGGATAGAATTTCGAAGCTGGACAAATTCATTCGTATATTTTCTTCCACTATTATCTTTTAAGTTATTGCATTGCTTTTTATCTATTTTTTCCATTGTTTATTTTCCAACGCTTCAATGAATTGTTTATTAACTGATTGCTCATGCAATGAAGAGCTGAGTAAACTTCAAAGACTCTTATAGGATTTTTTGATATTATACTGGGAACTTTTATATCAACTTCAAAACGACTAATGGTATTATATCCTAGAAGACAAAAGTGTTGTTCTCAAATCTTTACTTATAAAACTGATTTAGCTTATTTATTTCACTTGTGTTAATATCAAATCATAACATCGTTTAGCAGCTATCTTAATGAAAATTCCTCAAGTATCCTTTGACTGAACAGAGCTCCCATGAAAACCAATGATATGAAAGCGCCTATAACAATAATTCCAAACCTTTCGGGTCATGGCTCCTTATGAGCATTTATCGGTTTCAAGAGAACTGTCAAACAGGGATAAAATACATATAATGGTGATGGTTGAGAACCCTAATGATAACCATATAGCCCCGGATGAGAATGGCTGATTAAGAAAACAAGTAATTTTTTTTTAATCCGTCTTTTATTTACCAAGAATAGCAAAGTCTTATTAATAAACTTGAATAATATATCTTTTATGAGACATTCAATATAAAAACGAAAATGGTGTTCACCGTGAGCAAAATGGCTTCAACTTAAAAATCCATGGCTCAGGTGGAGGGGGATTCTGCACATAGGCCCCACCATCTCTGGTCCTAACGCTGTGAGAATCTGTCACGACAATTCTTAATCTGCGAAACCAAGTCATTCATTCATTCATTCATTCAAAATAAAAAAAAAACAATTCTGGTCAGTTACTAGATAGAAACTTTCACGTTCCTAACGTCTTTTGAGAGCATGCTGTGTTAGGGATGATCAATTAAAACATTGGGGAATGGGGAATCGGGAATAACTTACTTATTCTTTTTTTGTTTTGTTTTTGAGCAATGATCACAGTCTGAATTTTAACAGAAAAAACACAAACTTGAATGCCCTCAGTCATAAACGAAGGGATCAGTTTAGCATAAACTTACATTTCAACCCCCCACCCTGCTAAAAATTTATCTGAGGGAATTTTCGAAAAAAAAAAGTTGTTCTTTTCTTTAAAAAAATGAGCCAGATATTGTGATTATAAATAAAGAAATCAATCAGGTTATCTTGATCAATTTTTCATACCCAACAGTCCGGAATATTGGGCGGAAAGAGAAAGACAAGTAGAGAAATTTCAAGACTTGATTATAGAACTGCAAAGATTATGGAAAAAAAGGATTATTATCGTACCATTTTTTTCAAGACTATCTCTTAAAACTGAACATTAAGCATATTAGCATCAACCAAGTCCTCCCGGAAAACAGTATTTCTGGAGTCATTCAATATAATTTTGAACTCTTACAGTTTAGATGATCACGAGTTTAGGGTGGATGACAAGTAAAACCAGCATCAAATCAGGGAAACCCTTGAATAATCCATCTGCAATATCTCTAATGGTTCATTCATTGTTGTGGCATTGCCATAGAACAGTGGTTAGCAAACTAATCTTGAAGGCCGTAACTTCACTATTAGCGATATCAAATTTTGTAGTATACTTTATCATCAGGTGGTGAAAACGTCTTGATCAAATCAGCTAAGGAAAAATGTATTGACATTAAAATACACAAGGCGTTCATGGCTGTACCTTGATAATTTATTTACATGTTTGTACATGACGTAAAGGAAATGAAAGTTGCTCCTGGCATTATACTAAGGATGATATTGTGAACAGAGTCAAGCATACCCTTGGTCTTTAGTAATTTATAATTCATCTTGCTGTGCTACACTCATCACACTGTACCACTGGCAAATAGACTTAGCAAACACATTATCCAAAAATGTATTCGGAAGAGGTACGCTAAATATGTAATCGTAGCCTATTCTTCAGAGGGGGGCCTCTTGACTACATAAAGAGGGTTAGGGTAAAGGTCAGACATCAGACCAACCCTGGTGTCTGTAACAAGGATCGAGAGTTTCAACAAAGAGACCTAGTGTCATGTTTCATATAATGTGGGGACACGGATTCTGCTAGATAACTGACTTGGTGACATGTGCCTCATTGTGCGTTGGAAACTTAAAAAATGGATCAGATGTAAGATCCGAGCCCTGAACTGATTTCAGGCAAAAATAGACATTTCCAGATTGCACCATAATCCACTCATAACTTTATTTTTTTTTGCGTACTGTTCCCGCTCAGAATCCTCATGCGTAGTTAAAAGGATTTGAAATCTACATTTCATCCTTGTTATGGCTCAATCAAATTAAATTTTGATTCCAGTATTATCTGAAAATTTGGGCTTCTGATTTGAAATATTTTTCTGTCGAGATTCTGCATTTCACCTAATAGAATCGGCCTTGTTGTGGGGCTATGGCTTGCAAAATAGCCAAGAAACCCACTACTACCGTAGTGTTAGATCCTACATGTAGTTGGTCACCGATAGTATAAGCTATGATAAGCTTAGCAGATAGGCACATTCCCCTCTCTCAAGGGCGAAATAAGACACAAATCATCTTAAATGTAGGGGACCACGAGTTAGTAGGGCCAAAAATTGTCCAGTTCTCTCGGCATTTCCTTCTGCTACCCGTGGAATATCGGGGATTGATCTTGACCATGCTCTTCTTAGTGCAATATGGAGGTAAATTCCAAGGACACGACCCCCTGGAATAAGACATTATATATTTTGGAGCACCGATTCTTTTGAAGTAATTCATTACGCATTGTCTGCCAGATGATCTTACTATTGACTGTTATATGATGATTTATGTGTTTGTGATCCGGAAATAGCGTTAATGAATCTACAACCTTTTAGGTCCCTACAAATGTAGAATCATTCCTGAGCATATTTTTGGGAAAATCAACACATACGCACACATACCAGCGCGCACTTACAATATGTTATTTGTCAATATCTACTGATGTAATGTATGCATTCTTTGTATGCTTTACACAGAATTAGATATTATGGTTCTATGTGTGATTTTTTTTCTTGTTGGGATCATGAATTGTTTACTATGTAACCGTTTTGAGGATTCAAAAACAGAACACACACTTACACACAACTACATAGATAGAGTCACTAAAAGTGAGAAAAATTGTCGGTCAGGCCATTTGTGGAGCCCCGATCGTTGTTCAGGTGTATTGGGGGAAAATTCAATAAATTCCTGGAAATTGAAGAGACAAAAAGATTTCCTCTCAATTTTAAAAAAGAGAAACAAATAATGTCTGAATTTTTTGTTGCATTATTTTCTCTTCTATATTGTTCATCTTTGACTGGTTGTAAAATAACGCTCACCTAATTTCGTTCCTATCTTCGGTTCGATATTCAGGCCGTTCTTTCCGCACACCACCCCACTGCACGCCCTCTCCGCAATGATGTCTGATAGCTGTGAGTGCCACGCCCGAATCAAAGATAGATTCAGCCACTTCCCGCGGACACAAGAGCTTGAAACTGATGGAATTACTTTCTGATCTTTCCACTACAGGGGAGCGGAATCGATTTTGTCTCAAAATCGTGATGAGGTTGTTGAAGAGTTAGATGAATGAGAAAGAAATAGAGGTGGATTCGGTAATTGGAATTTTCCCACCGGCATTGCAGTGTGGGTTGGAAGCGGGTGAAAGATATTTGGAAAGGTGGGGAATCGGAGAAGAGCTCGTTGGAGAATGGAAGGCGACGAAGGAACCATCTTTTCGAATGAGTCGACAAAAAAAAAAAAGCTTTTTCTGTAACCAAAGGAAAAAAAACATAAGAATTAACTACTCACTTGGTGTACATGGAAGTGGTCAATTGTGACAACGTGAGCAGGGACATAGCCCGAGGTTTGGGGGCTGGGGGGCTTCCAAGATTTAGTGAGATTCGTTATAGTATCAGGCCAGTGGAATGATATTGGAGAATCACTATTTGTAAAGTCTAAGTAGCTCCCACCCCCATTTAGGCCCAGTGGCACCAGTAGAATGATATGGGTGAAGCACTATTTGTAAACTTTCAATACCCACCCCCAATTCAGGCCCAGTGGCACACTTAAATCACTTCTGTCCACCTACTCCCCTAGCTATACCACAGGACATAAGTTTCAGTGTGAGGCTGAAAAAGGAAAAAAACACTTACCTTTAGTTTTGTAACAGCATGCACCCTTTTTCTCTCTGTCAAATACCCCATTACCTGGTACCTCCCACCAACCCCTGGACACTAAGCTTAGCTCACCATCTTCATCATTTTGATGATCTAGAAATGCTTGGAAGTTTTCCCGTTGATTTTAATGATAAATTATTCTTCACTCTATGCTATTTTGGCTTACCAAAGGTCTTTTATGGGAATACTATATTTTTGGAGTGGGAAGGAAATCTGTGTGAATATCATTTGAATCTGCTGTGCGTTTGAACTATTTGAAACCAATGGTCATATTTCAAACCTTAGGTGAAATCCAGGATTTTGCAAGCTGATTTTCAAAATAGGCGAGCCAAGACTACTTTAGAGATCAGAGTTACATTATCGGTGACCGAGTCAAAAGTCATCAGTTTTAAATGCATTGGTAAAAAATTCAAGCAGTGTAGTATGGAATACTGCAAATAATAATGTTTATAAGGCTCAAGTCGAGAATTTCAACTCTAATACGAATGTTTCAACTGAATTTGCACTAATTGAGTTATTCAATTTAGTATTGTTTTGTAAATCTGAATGAATAAAGGTTTTATAAAACATTTCATTTTTTTATCTTGTACCATACGTCACAGAAATAATGGAATGAGTAATAATTCATTCATTTTCTTAATTCATAGCAATAAAATTTTCCACATATAATGTCTAACATCCCATGTTGTAGGTCGGTTGTCTGACATTTTTGCAACATGTCTAGCCCATTGCCATTCCAGCTTTTCTAATGGATCCTGGGATATCTCTGAGTTCTATTTTTTCCCTCGAATACATTATGTTGTCTTGTGATCTTCCAGTGTGATGTTGGGTGTAGTTCTTTCCTGCTTGTAGATTTCATGTTTCAGCTCCATGGGTGACTATCGGGAGGATACATTAGTTGTACTTTTGAGAACATTTTAAAGAGGATTTCTGGGTGGCCGAGATTGTTTCGAATGATTTCCTGAAACCTTGGGGCGCTTTTTGACCCAGTTACAATAGGCCATTTTCCAAAGGCTGATTTTCAAAGCATGTATTAGAGAATCTTTCATAGATATGACAGTTCGGTTTTAAAGATGAAAGTAACAGGTCTGATGAGTCATTCAATGGAAACTGAACGATGATCAGCGTCTTTTGGCAGCATACCATGTTGGAGGTGATCAACAAAAAATGAAAATGGGGTGATCAATGGATAAGTTATTTCTGTCGCCTTTTTTGGGTGGTGATCACTGAAAATTTTAATTTTCAAAAAAAAGAAGCTGAGCCCTGCTGGACACTAAATGAAGAACCAATTTAACATGAACTTACTTTTTGAATTGAGTCTCATTAAAAAAAAAACTATTGGTGAGATATTTAGAAAACCGAGGCAGTAAACGTTCGAATTCTCATCCCTCCGGTTAGATCGGTGCTACCTGCTCGCACTATGAATACATAAACAGCCAGTCACACAGATGTACGTAACCACTTAAAAACTGACGAAACTTATACATGTGTTCACTATGTTGATGTTGTCAGTTTTAGTTGACTGTTCCTAATGAACATTTTCAATTCATATTTTGTGTGTATCATCGGCCATATTGTGTCTTAGCCGTAGTAGGATTTGAACTTAGTAGAGCACCTGTGAAAAAAGTCATTGAATAAAACGGTAAATGTTTCATACGGTACGGGTTCTTATTAGCATCATTGTATCTCTAACCAGTTCAAGAGCTCACAGTTCAAGATGAGTCAGACGTAAGAATTTCGAATGCTGAAGATAACACACTGACCATTTCCAAGCGGCAAATCACACAATCGATCTTCGTACTCACATCACCATGTTTTGGTCCTGAACCGTATTAGAGCATTCTTCAGCAGCAGTCTTTTTTGCATCCGTCGTTGGAGACAGATCTTCCCCAAGATTTGCCATTAGTAAAGACATTAAATTCAATACCTGATGTCTTCAGGCATGATATACAGTATTTTCAAAGAATATAAAAACGATTCATCATTAGCGTTTGAGCGTTCATATTTCGACATAAACCTTCCCTAAGATTCACCAGACCATTACATTATGGGCATCGCAGGGCCAATATTTTCAGAACCAGTTTAGTTTGTCACACCATCTCATTTTTTGCCGGCTACATTTTTTCATTTGATCCCCAGGTATCCATAGTGTACGCCGTGATCTCCAGCGACTGTGTGATATTTCTGCAGCATGACTAGCCAATCGTCCATTTAGTTTGCCAATAGATTCAATGATATCTCAATGATATTTTCATCTGATAAACTGTGCTGTCTTGTGATCACTCCATCTGATAATAAGCATGATTCTCTCCAGTACATGTTGCACGGTTCTCAGCTTGAGGATTGTGCTTGTAGTACTTGTCATCCTGGGAAGATGTTGTGGTCTACTTTCACCAGCTGTGCATTTTCCCTTCTGATTGCTGAGTCTTTGTTTTTACCATGTCTGTTGTACATGATATTGGACGAGAAGACTAATTTTTTTTATTCGTTCATTCAGACATTGATTCGAGACCATGGAGGTTATCAGTAAGAAGGACGATATTGTCTGTAAATCTGAGGTTCCTTTTGTATTTGTCGTCTATCCTGATTCCTCTGTTTTCTCAGTCTTCTAATGGATAGCAAAAAAATATCAGAGCCTTTATAGAATTTTCTAGAATGAGAGAATCTATCATGGAAATAATAGGTTGGTTTTCAAAATAGTGACAGGTTCAATTAGTCTCTCAGCAAAAACCGTCACATGAAAAACGTCGTTTTAGAGTGTATCATGTTGGGGGTGATCAATTGAGAGAAAAATTGGTCAATGAATAATTTCCTTCTTCCACATTTTGTGATCATTGAATAGTCTAAATCTTTTTTTAAAAAGGCATGAACACTGCGAGACACAAACACAATTTAGCGTAGATTTGAATTTTAAAGTCATCATCATCATCATCATCATCAGTCTTTTAGCGTCCGTCGTTGGACATAGACCTTCCCCAGGATTTGCCACACTTCTCTATCATGGGCGTCACGGAGCCAGTACTTCCTGAACCTGTCTAGTTCATCTCTCCATCTAATATTTTGCCGGCCTCGGTTGCGCATATGGTCTCGGGGAATCCATGTTGTGAGTCGTGATGTCCATCGATTGTCAGCCATTCTTGCAACATGGCCAGCCCACCGCCATTTGAGATTTTTTATGGCTTCTATGATGTCTCTAACTCTTGTCTTTTCCCGGATGTGTTGTGCTGTTTTGTGGTCTCTCCATGTGAGGCCCAGCATTATTCTTTCATGTGCACGTTGCATGGTTCTCAGCTTACGGGTCTGTTTCTTGGTTAAGTTCCATCACTACATCTACCTAGGGCAACGAATCTCCATGAGACCCTCAAAAGAAGAAGAAATCAAGCGAAGAATCACACTAGGATGGCAAGCCTTTGGCAGAGCTAGCTCAACCTTCAAAAATAATAAGATCCCATTAATCCTAAAGAGAAGGGTGTATAACCAATGCATCCTCCCAATTTTAAAGTAAACCTCGTTAAAAACCTATTTTAGTGCAGCGTCTGCGTGCGATGCATACATAAATTGCTGGCAGGCCAACCAAACCAATTAAAAAACTGCAGAAGTCTATGTTGATTTTGATTATGTTGATAGTTTTCGTAGATGGTCTCCAACTACCAGCAAAAGAGTATTATGCAATAGCAATTGCAGGTTGTAATTTATATTTGGAAGGCAAACACTTGTTTTTTCACTGATGCCACAATCTGAGACAATACTGATCTTCTTTCTTTTCTTTTCTTTTCTTTTTTTTCAAATGTCAAGTACTTATCTTGGTGTTATGCTCTTATCAGATGAAGCATTGTCAACCATTATTTATTTTGAACTATTATCTTTTTTCATCTTGAAGGTAATTGCTCTTCATGACAACTACTTGGACCGTCGGTCTATGTTACGTAAGATTGATCAGACATCATGAATGAGCACGAGAAGCCTTTCTATGTACGGTACATGCTCTACACCTCGGGCTGGAGACTGATATTCTGGGTATTTGAGAGTGAAGATAACTGATATTTGAAGAAAATACAATTAATAAAAAGAACAAATGCGGCAGCAGAAGAGTCAAACTCAATTCCCATTCCAACCAAAAGTGATCACTGTAACTTTACTATTATATATATATCTATATCTATCTATCTATCTATCTATCTATATATATATATATATATATATATATATATATATATATATATATATATATATATATATATATATATATATATATTCATGATTGCGCAAGACTTGTCAGTTTGGCTTGCCTGGTGAGAGAGCCGCCTCCCGATCATTCAGTCCTGATTTTAAATGACAGTAGTGAAATCTTATACTTAGTTTGTTTTTTTTTTTATGTAAAAGGGCAGTCGAACAGTCAAGAGTTTGGTTTTTTAATGCATTTGAGGATTGTTCTTGTTGTTAATACGGTAGAGAAACAAGGTCAACTCCAGACCCCAACTTTGGCTAAAGATTGACAAGATCAACAGTGGTTGACAATTCTTCACTTAATAAAAAATGAAAAAATAAAATCAAGATAATATCACTGCTAATAATACTAATAGTGCATGTATAAATGATAACAAATATGGCGCCGAGCGAGCCGTGGAAAATAAAATATGTATAGGTTACTTTGATCTTTTGCCAACTGTAAAAGCTTTAGTTGCTCAGAGAAGCTGCTATACATAGACAGGCTACTTGCTTCGCAGTTGAACACATCTTAGTATCCCTTTTTGGCATATCATTCGAAATACCATACTGAAAGGAACTTCAGAAAATAACAGTACAAAGAAATGACATAATTAAAACAAATATAAAACTAAAAAGCACTCAGAGAGGGCATACCTCTGCCAATGTCGGACACGAACTCAATCGAAAAAACATTCCTGATTCCACTCCAGAACTTAATCGTGTCTTCCTTGCTCTATGTTCCACCCTATCACCAAACCTCATCCGGATTCATCGAGATATATCATTGTAGATATATCGTTAGGACAGGGATTTGCACATACATGGATATATTAAATATCTCATAATCGAAAACAGATTCCTGTATCTGTCTCGTAATCATTCTTTCCTTCAACAGAATGTCATTAATATTCATTGAAAACTTCTGGAAATATCTCGCGGACAGGTAGAATGATGGATATTGTGTGGACAGGAAAAAGCTGGATATCGTGTGGATTGGCAGAAGGATGGATATCTAGTGGACAGGAAAAATGCTGGATATCGTGTAGACAAGCAGGAGGATAGGAAGAAGGAAAGACGAAAAGATACTATATGATACATATACCTTCCAGTTTGTTGGCAGAAGTAGAAGAGAAGAACAAAGAAACAAAGAGAGGGGGGAGAGAAGAGCATGGACAACTAAGGAAATAGAGAAGGAAAGACTACAAAAGGACAAAAGAAAGATAGGAAGAAAGAAAGGAAATCTATACAGAGCTCCACACCATGGAGCAGTGTGTCGATCAAATAGTTTCGAGGAACACTACTACTCTACCAAGTCTGATTCTGACTCATGGTCTTGTGCAAGAGTTATCTAATCTTAAGTACCGCAAAGTGTCGCGATGGAGCAATGGTTGGTAAGTTATTGAGTTTTACGAAATACTGATTTTGTGACGTCAGATAACCCCTGCCGAGGAAAGACATTAAAAGCAAGAGAGAAAGAAAGGCGGAAGCAAGAGGGGAAATATATAAATAGAAGGAAAATGTCAGGAAACAGAGAAAGAAAGAAGAGACGAGAAAAAATAATAAAGATGTTTGGAGACGTAGTAAGAAAAAGGGGTGAGGAAATATATATAAAAAGTGAAGGATTACGAAGAGATATAAATGATTATAGGAAAAGAAGAGAGAAAAGAGAGGGACATACGTACAAGGAGTAGGGAAACATTAGATAAAAAGAGAGAGGAGAGGATAATATATATATATATATATATATATATATATATATATATATATATATATATATATATATATATATGAAGAAGCGATTGAAGAAACGAAGAAGAAAGAGGGTGAGAAGCAATAAGGAGAATGAAAGAGCAGTGAGATATAGAAAGGGAGAAACGAAGAAAAATGAGTGGAGTGATATAAAAGAAAAAAGGAATGTGTAGGTAAGTATAGAAAGAAAGAAGAAAACTAACACTGAAGAAGAGAAGGTGGTAATAAGGTCGAGTAGGGAGACCTAGAAGGAAACATACAAAGAAGAAGAAAGAGGGGAGATAATTTTAAAAAAGAAGCAAACAGTGAAAGAAAGAAACGGAGATGAAGAAGAAGAAGGACAAGAAGAACAAGGAATGAAAGAAAAGAAGGAGAATTTTTTTTTAAAGAGTCAAGTAGAAAAAATCAAGAAGAAAAAGAAAAAGAAAAAAAAAGGAAGGAAAGAATTGAATGGTGGTAGAGAGCAGAGAGGTTTAAAACGAAAGAATGAAAGAAAAAAAGAATGAAAGAAAAAAAGAAAGAAAGAATGAGGGCAGCGAATGAAAAAAAAAGTGAGTTGTGAGATATAGACGGAGAGAAAGAAAGAAGGAAGAAAGAGGAAAGGATTTTTTTCAGCAAGGCTTGAAAATAGGTGTTTGAGAAGAATATGCGAGATTTAAAAGCGATAGAATTTGCTGTATGGAAAGGTTGGGTTGAGATTATGTTTTAAAAAAATCTTCAGAGAAAAAAAAAAGAAATCGACAACAACAAGTCAGAATGAAGGGCGCCAAGCAGAGAGTTGCGGAAGTGATGTCTGCAGTGGTTGGGGGATGCGGTAATTATATCAGCGAGATCATTTGAGATTCTCAGTTTAGATCAAAGCAAATTGGCGGGAAAAGAGAAAAAATACTGTGTTAACAATCACCTGAGAATGGCTGCCGATTTCCGCTATTTCCACATGTGTTGCTCGATGCGATGTATTTTTGGTGTGAGACTGACTGGTGTCGAAATTGGGGCAGAGATTAGCTTCTATTGAAATCGCCCCGCTGCTCTAGTTTTTATACCTTCCTCAACAAAGGTCTCATGTTCATAGGATATTATTTATTCTATATTTTTCGACGAAAATATCTAGTGCCATCCTGAAGAATTTATCTATCTATCATTACTGGTGTTGAAAGTAGGACTGAGATTACCCTGTATTGAAATCACCTTGCTGTTCTATTCAAATAACAGTCTTCCAAGCCTTTCAATCCATCTACTTGTCACGACCTCTTCATACTTGATTCTTTATCAATATCTATCTATCAATCTATCTATCATTCCATTCGAGTGAGCAAACTCTGTAGTGCATTTAAGAACATGAGACCGGCTTTATAATTATCAAAGCAGTCTCATATTCGTAGATATTCAGTCATTTCCTCATTATTTTTTTCATAAAAATAAGTGTGTCATTCTTAAGTATCAGTCTTTTCTCTTTCTCTCACTCTGTCTCTCCCCTGTCTCTCTCCCTCTCTCTCTCTCTCTCTCTCTCTCTCTCTCTCTCTCTCTCTATATATATATATATATATATATATATATATATATATATATATATATATATATATACGTACAGTTCTTCTTTTATACAAGTTTCTCTAAATAGTTGAGACATTTGTCATTGATTTAACCTTCTGGAAAGCTTCTTCAATTTTCGGATGTTGTCCTTAAAGCAGGTCTGGTGGAGTAAACGGATTTTCTGGAATTCATGTTGTATTCATCATTTTTAGTTATCTTAGTACTTTCGACCATCACTGTTTTTTCTTGAATGTATTATTTGGCGTTTTAATTAAAAGAAAATGGGGCTACAGCAGCCTCATTTTATTGATAAAAAATGTGATATAACGCAATTCATATATATATAATATATATATATATATATATATATATATATATATATATATATATACATATACATATATATATATATATATATATATATATATATATATATATCATAGTACAGTAATTATCAACTGCTTCATATTCATAGATATCAATATATATTTTATTTCTCTATAAAAATTAAACGTGGGCTATTCTAAATTTTCTCTCTTCCTCTCTCCTCTTTTCTCTCTCTCTCTCTCTCTCTCTCTCTCTCTCTCTCTCTCTCTCTTTCTACCTATCAACATCGATATCTGTTACAGTTTCTCCATGACACCTTATCTATCGATGTATTTTTTTATCCGTCTCAATCTGTTCATATCTATGGATATATTCATCCATCTATCTCTCTATTTATTTAACGGTCTTTTTTTCAAATCTTTAGAACTTGAAATCCAGAAGCATATACGTCCCTCAATTTTCATAATGTACAAGCATGTTTTGCAGAATCACTTTTTATTTAGAATTGAGATAGATTGATTGATTGATAAAAAGGGAGACAGAAAGAAAGAAAATACTTAAATGCCTAGATAATGGCGTTATGAATTTAAATGGATAGATTTTTCCATAAATACTGGGAACTTTTGCATCAATTCAATGAATAAACTTATCTGCTTACTCAGAGCAAACAACAGAATAGATAAGAATGACATTCGTTTGTCTCAGTAAAATAAGGAGAATAAAAAAAAAAGATATTTTCGCGGATATAAGATAACTTGTAATAACGGAAATATGACACACATCCTTTATTCTCATGGCGATGTAAAATGCTGAAGATGTTAGATTCAAGAAAGCATTATCGACTCAGCTATCAAATATTTGACAAAACAATAGTTCTACTCACGAGAAACCCTCAACGAAAACTGTCGCTTCACTGACAAAATAGGTTTCCTCAGTTTTCTCGTCAGTGCAGCTAGATGGCCCAGGTTTGCAAATTTAGACGTGATCTTTCAATTTTCTGATTCTGAACATAACTTTCAAATTCAAAAATATTCAACGAGGAAAACATTTTGGCCTGCGACACTGGACTCAAAAACACGAAAAATAATCAATAAACTTCTAAATATAAGTCAACGTTGAACTCACAAATTCGAGAAAAAAAAAACGTCTAAAATGGTTAATGTATCATACCGCCAAAGTCACGTTGAATACATCGGTTCACGTAAGATCATCGAAGTTAAGCGATATCGAGCCTGGTCAATATCCACACTGGTGACTGTCTTGGAATACCAGGTGCCGTATGTAGCAAGAATATCGTGCTGCAGCTGTCTCCTGCAATATTTTACCTCCGATTAACATAGTATCTTTCTGAACTGTGCATCCGGTCTTTTTCTCAGACACCAGCTGTTCCTTGGAGAACACATGACAATGTGCTCTTATAGGATCCGCTATATTTGTATCGAGAGACAGTGATCATATTTATATCACAAGTGAGGTCGTACTAACGGAGCTAGAAGGCTGAGAATTTCAGCATTTACTGTTTATCATGAATTAAAAAAAACTTTTTGAAATCTGGCAAATAGATTTTCAGTTTGGGTTCAATTTACAATTTAGTTTTATGCCAAAATGAAACCTTAGTTCGTACTTAGCAGCATTCACATTTGTTCAATCTTTTTTTTTCTTTTTAGTGGACAAAATACTTATCCGTTGATGATCCCTCTCCTGATTTTTTAATTGATCATCTTAAACATTATGCTGCCAACGATATTAAGTGACTAACTAGAACTTCCTTCTATTCATGTGATTTTCTAGCCCGCTTTCGATTTTGTTCGTTACACCTACTTTATGATTTCGATTGTCACATCTACAAAGTGCTATATAATGTTATAATAGTCAGGTAAATATTATTCTACGAGTAGAAGTCTCTGGTACGGCTTAGATTCTCAGCTATACGTCCTCAAATTGCGGTCCAGTTCTTTTTTTTTTTTTTGATTTCCTTTTCTTTCTTTTTTTTTTTTTGATTTCCTTTTCTTTCTTTTTTTTTGTGTGGTCAGAATCACCCTATGCAAATCCCAGAGGCCACTCTAGGTATAAGACTAAAGTAATTCCATGATAGGTCTGCGAGATTTTTGTTGACCCTGGGTTCATAAAGATGGTTATTATTTCTAGGCAAAAAACACCCTTGGGGAAGTTTGTTTCTCACATAAGCATTTCGGAAGGAAAAGCTGTTCGAGTGGAAATTGTAACGGGTGCTTTGAATGGTCAGAAAGAGTGGATTGAATTCACTAGAGATAGCAAATCGTGATCTGACTGGGAAACATCGTATTGTTACGTGCCAGTTACGTTCTGGCAATATAAACGTAATTCGACCTGAGTGTAATTCGACAATAATTGGTTGAAGTGAAATATGCGTACTACAAATCGAAAGATATTGTGACACGTACAGGTATACCCAAACCTCTATAGTGTACATACGTCTTTGCCTTTCTTTACCGAAGAAAAGAGAACAAATGTGACCCCGCATGTCGAATAAAGCATTAAGTTGTCCGGGTCAATTTTGAGCTCGATCTAAGAATTGCTCATATAAGTCACCTTTGGCGATTTCCGACTTTTATCTAGAATGACTTTATGGATATCCTATCTAACATTTCCCAACGAAAACATGAATGTTTAATAATCCAAAACTTGTTCTAATCAGTCTTTCTGATCATTGAATCGTTTTGATTTGTCATTGTTCATCTGAAATCATTAGTTTTCCCATGCTCCTGAAACTAAATGTTTCATATCTCCGTGACCACGTGAGCGATCAAAATGAAGCTTATGGCCACTAGAATATTAATCGAGCCTCATCGTAAATTATTCCAAATGTGGATTGATACCCGATTCCACGTGCTGGGTCACAAATGTCAACCATTATGTTTCTTTCACTAAGAGATTTGCTAAGCTCAACATAGCGTCTGCTCTTTTACCTGGAGTATTTTGAGCAAACATAGCGTATAAACTGCATTCTCATTAGAAAGCTATGAATGAAATTACAGAAACTTTCGTCATTGCCAATGAGTTTAGTTATCTGTGCGTGCGTATATGGCTGTTTGTGTATCTGACGAAAATTATCGTCATTTGCAGTTAATGGATTTTAACACATGGGGACATATCTGTGGTTGGACTCAAGTCTGCCGGTCGTATGTCGATGTATGACGGTAACATCGAGGAAAAATGTCAAATATACTTGAAAAAAAAAAGACTATGCCTAATGGTACAGTCTCAACCCATTATTCTGCCAGTATTGGAGTCTACGAGAGTCAACCACGTTATAATCGAACAGCAAATATCTTAATCGCTAGATCAGACAGTTTTAGAGCTAGATTGATATCTTGGGGTCAACCATACACCTGTGTTATAGCGTGAAACACTCTATAACGAACGGCGTTGAAACGAGGAAGATCAGTAAGAGAGAGACACAGACAGAGAGATAGAGACAGAGATATTTATGTACATATATTTTTATACAAATATTAAGATAGACACAAATCGTCATCATTATCAATAGCCTTCTAACGTCGATCGTTGGACATACACTTTCCCCAAGATTCTCTTAACCTCTTTACCGCTGGCACTACGGATTCAGTATTATTTCAAACTCGTTCAGTTTGTCACGCTGTCTTATTTTCTGTCGATCACAGTGATTTCTAGGAATTCACTTTGTGAGTCCTGCTGTCCTGCTGTGGTCTGATATTCTTCAAACATGTCCAGGCCATTGCCATTTGAGTTTTCTAATGCAATCTATAACGTCTCTGACTCCTGTTTGTTATCTTCTTTAATAGACTCTGCTATTTTGTGATTTCTCCATGGGATGTTGAGCATGATTCTCTCTTGTGCACGTTGCGTCTGATAGATAAGAAAAATCTGGAATAACTATGGTCTTAGATATATATAGAGATAGTGCCAGTGCAGGGGTCCAATTTTCTCAAGACGTGTCTTGGAATTCGTGCTCCCCCGCCCGTCAACGGTTGTACTCTAACAATCTTTTTTTTTCTTAGTTTGGAGTATACTACAAGAAATGTTGCACGTTAGGCAGCTGCATAGGTTCCCCTTATAGATGGACCGGTCCTGAATAGAGAGAGAACAATGAAAAGACGAAATAACTTTTCTTATTTTTTATTGGGTGCTGATCGCTGAAACAAATCTGAAGAACCGTGAATGTTGCCATGAACACACAAACTAAGCTACTAATTCAACATAGTGTGAATCACCAACCCCTCAGCTAAAACTATTTGGGGTGATTTTCAACGCCATTTTTTCTTAGATATAATAAGAAGGAAGAGTTTGAATCTTCAGTCCACGAGCTCAATTGATGTGATCTTAACACGCAATGCATGCATACATAGCATGCAATCCAGACAAACCTAACAACTGAAGAAACCTAGGCTGTCAATTTTTGTGACAGTTTGGCTTGACAGTTTCCAATAGACATTCCTTGTTCCAAATGGTTGGACAGACAGTGCTGCGCATGGAACTACTTTCTAAGTTTCCTAACCGTAAACTATTCTTCTTTACGCAAGAGTGCACATGTCAGTTCAGAAAGACATGATAATCCATAATTTGTTAGAGACAAGATACACCCACGCTTACGAAGAAAATACCTTCAGGAAAACATCCGTCATATAGACAGTTGATCGCAACAAGATTGCATAAACCGTTGATATTATATATGCAAACACACGAAGAAAGGACAAATTTCCAGGAAATTAGTATGACTGCAGCTGGACACAAAAAAGACCAGTTTAACAGAGAAAAATCACATCGTAAAGTGAAACCCCACTAATAACCTATTTTAATGGGTGAACTTTGAAAAAAGCTGGGGGTTTTTTTCTAAGGAATAAAAAGAACATGTTTAGATTTTCAATCCAATAGGTCCAGTAGGTGTGGTCCTTACATGCGACACATACATTGAGAACCTGCCAGAAACACTTGAAAACTGAAGAGAAACCCTGCAAAAATCTATGTTGGCAGTTTTGGTTGACGATTTCTAATTGTGGAATATGGTTTTCTTTCGCAAGATATTTTCGTAACTGTTCAAAGACTGTCAGTATGATATGAAGATAAACCAAGTCGTACGATGAGATGGCAGGGTGAGGGAGGAGTTAAATAAAGTGTCCAGACTGTACGTAGGAAGGGGAAAATCACGTGTTGAGAGAAAGGAGATGAAAGCAAAGCCTAGATTTTAATAAGTTTTTAGTAATAACACTTCAAGCAAATGGAATGTACCACGAAGTTATAAAATAATATATATGCAATGACACACGCACACACACACACACACACACATATATATATATATATATATATATATATATATATATATATATATATATATATATATATATATATATATATATATATATATTATAATTGCGTTGACTATTACAGTATGTGTGTGTGTATATGATAATATGTATACAGTATATCCGATATGTACTGAGTTGACGATACAGAAAATATTTGAAACTTATATAAATCTGAAAGGTGAAAGATGTTAGCGAAATAAACTTGATCAACATACAACTATTATTTCCATATTGTCAACATATTTCTCTTCCCCCTCCAACACACACATGAATTAGGTGTGTCGGTGTGTTCTTGTGATTTTTGTGTGTTTGTGTGTTTGTCAGTCACCTTATAAATAGTAACTAAATCCAGGTGCAACCAAATTCTGCTGTGAGGAGGGGATGGATTTGTGAAAAAAAAGAAGCTAAGTTAATCAGGGGCAAGTAAATTACTATGTATTTTAAAACGGACATAAATATACAATTCAACTACCAAGTTTGCATATGGGAAAGATATATAACTATAACACAGCTATATATATATATATATATATATATATATATATATATATATATATATATATATTACATGGAAGCATCCATTTGACAATAATCTCCCGTTGTTTCATGGTAGATGTATCATTTAGCCATAGACAATCAAAGAAGAATCGAACCTGTGACCTATAAGTTAAGCACTCTCAAAGTAGCGATGCGCTCACCATTAAAAAAGCCTGAATAACTGCTTTCAACCTAAATTCCATCTCCCTAATTGTTGGTCTATCTCTTTCAACGTGACAGTTATGTATTAATATATACATATATATATATAATATAAGGCAATTCAAAATTATATATATATATATTTTTAAATCGCATTATATTATGCAGAAATATCCATTTGAATATATATATATATATATATATATATATATATATATATATATATATATACATATATATAATTTTAAATTGCATTATATTAGGTAGAGATGTTCATTTGAATGTATATATATATATGTATATATATATATATATATATATGTGTGTGTGTGTGTGTGTATGTGTGTGTGTGTGTATAGGAGAGTGTGTAAGAGAGAGCAAGAGGTATTTGTAATTTTTGTTTCAAATGAACTGTTTCCCGCAATCATTGCGATCAACTGGCAACTGTTTTCTCTTTTTTTCTCTCCTTATCTTCAAACATTTTATGGAGTTTGCTTTTGTGGTGTGTTTGTGTATTTTTTTATGCTCTTTTTTTGTATATAAGTTTTGGTTGTTAGGAAGGATTTTGTATTTCCCTGCCTTGCTCCTTGAGATTCAGGTCAGGGGGATAGTTGTTGAGTGATGTGGTGTCGTTTTTGGTTTTCTTATCTTAGAGTTGGAGGTTGGGAAGTGTAGTTTGTTATATAGATATAAATACATTAACCTACTTGCTGGCTGAAATATTTCTGCATATCTCACCGCTACTATTGTCGGTGTTCGTGCCAAATTAACAGTCAAGTTTGCATTGCAGATTTCAGAGGCAGGTAGAGTATCCTTACTGAATAGATTGGCGTGATACTTTCATTCCAGTGGCTTAGTACCACATTCAGATAAGTTGAATCCGTTTATGTATACATATATATGTATATATATATATATATATATATATATATATATATATATATATATATATATATATATATATATATATATATATATATATATATTGTCATAGCTTTCAGGTACAGACATTTTCAATAAGTCTCAACCGGTTCCATACAAATCTTTAAAAGGGGATTGTAAATATATATATTTTTGTATATACATAGAGAGAGATATACAAACTTACATAAGAAGAGAAGCAGCCAGACAGAGAGAAAGAGAGAGAAGGGGAAATAGGAAGATACATTCTGCAATAAGGGTGGAATAGATTTGTGAGAAGAGGGAAGCGAAACTTTTTAGTCATAGAATTTTTCAATAAATCTTCACTGGTTCCTTAAAAGTCTCCAAGAGGCGAATGTAAATCTGCTTGTGGACTTTAAGCATACTACGATCTACTTAGTGTGGGTAGTCACTGGTCATATGTACAAGTTATTAGTCTTTGATTTGAGTTCAAATTTCATGATTGTCATAAGTTTCCAGTTAGTGAGTGTTTTGATAAGCTATAGAACTCCCTCTAAGAAGAGGGGTACGGGGGGTAGTATGAATGCATGTAAGTGTGTGTTAGTAGCTTCCGTCAAGTTATGGAATGTTTGGGTACGTAAATTAGTATATGTATGGGGGTGGGGAGTGTAGAGTGGTGTGGTGGGAAGGAACAGTTTGTTAAAGAGTCCATGGGTTGTTGGGGATTCTCTTTAGAATTTGGGAAAAAGAGAGTTAAAATTTAGTTGTTTTTAGTCTTTATAGAGTTGGTTTCTATTGTTCTTCTTTGTGCAGTATTGCCTATGTTCATTTCGTTGGAAGGGAAAAGTGAAAATAAATAGGATCAACTTTTCTAAACATTCATGTTTCCATATTTCCTATTAATTTCACCATTATGTCCGGTAAATATCGACCAATTCTTTGCCACACACACACACACACACACACACACACACACACACACATATTCATATATAAAACAAGAAGTGATTTAAAGCTTTAAATATACACTGCCGTTTAATTCGCCATAATGTAAGTTAAATCTCAGCCAATTCTCTCTCTCTCTCGCAAGCATATATATATATATATATATATATATATATATATATATATATATATATATATATATATATATATATATATACTTGCATGTGTGTGTGATAGGTCAGTTGATGAAGAGGGATATTACATTAAGATGCCCCCCATGGTGAATGCAGTTTCGATTCCTGCAGCAGCCCATTTCTTTATTTGTTCAACTATTCACACACTTTGGGCCATTTTGCAAATTCATCGTTAAAAAAAAACCCCGAAGTGTCGGTTCAAAAAGAACCTGGATGAAAATAACGCATATATCATTATATAAGTATGTGTGTATGTGTATTTGTGCACGTCTGTGAGTGCATATATTTATGGCTATAAGTATCAACTCATCGTAGCCCCACAAATGGTTGGCATTTCTAGCCAGCCATGAGGGCTACAAACTCTTTTACCGATTAGTATCCGTAAGTGTGTGTGTGTGTGCATGTATCTGTGTGCACGTGGTAAACATTCATAGAGCTACAACCTTAAAGTTTTGCATTCGTACACCACTAGGTACCATCTAAAAAGGTTATTTTGTTTTGTTTTATTTCCCAAAGGTACTTTGGGGAGTCTCTGTGATCATTTTGGATCAGCGCTTCCCAGATCTTGTGTCGGTAATTTTTTTCAGACAATTAATAAATAAAAGATCTTACTTTTCAATAATTTTTTTTAATGAGTAGTTATGTTAAACGCGTGAGCTACGGTTATTCATTCATACGGAGTTACAGATTTGAAAATTCATTTTTGATAGCAGGGAATATTACGAATGAAAATCCTAAATGTTTTAAATATTTCTCTCACGCTTGTATGTCAACAACCTGTAAATGATACCTGTGAACAATTTTTGGTGCAACACTGATTCCAGATTCTTCAGGCTCTTATAAAAAAAAACACACACACACACAATCAAAAGAAAAACAAAATCTTCTCCAAGCAAGATTGTCGGATTTTGAACGTATTACAAAACGTCAAACAAATCTATTAACATAGGTTACTTGAGTTTTCATGTGTGTCTGGCTGCCTGGCTATCTATGTATGATCAGGCTGCCACACTGGAGCTTGAAGGATGAAAAAAATGAACATTTACTTCTTATTATGACTTGGAAAAAAATTTTTTTAGCGGGATTTGAAATTTACAAGGTAATTTTTCCATGTATTTATCCTTTAGTTTTCACAGATAAAGTCATCATCATCATCATCATCATTATCATGTTAATGTCCATTGTTGGATTTAGACCTTCCCCAAGATTCGCCAGACGTTTTTGTATCGTAGGCGTCATGGAGCCAGTACTTTTCTTATTTGTCACACCATCTTACTTTCTGCCGGTCACAGTTTCGAAGATGATTTCTTGGTATCTATATTATAAGTTGTGATACCCAGAATTTGTCTGACATTCTTGCTTCATGATAAGCACATAGCCATTTTCATGATTGATTCAATGATATCTCGGACCTGTTTTCATTATATAGACCGTGCTGTCTTGTGATCTATCCATGTAATATTTAGCATGATTCTCAATTTGAAGGTTACTCTTTTGGTTAGGTTCCATATTTCACCTTCGTAAGTGACTATCGGGGGATGCAGTGGTTGTACACCCTTCTTTAAGGAATACTGGTATTTTCTTGTCCTTAGAGGATAAGCTTGCGCTACCGAAAGCTTCCCAACCTAGAATGATAATTATTTCGAATATTTCATGGTGATTTGTTGTCTTAGGTAGATGTAGTGGTCTACTTTCTTCAGCACCGTGTTTTCAATTCTACCTTCTGTATCTTTGTCATTAATATGTTTGTTATACATGACATTTGTTCAACTGAAGTTCATGTAGAGACCTACATTCTTACTTTCTTCATTCAGTTGGTCTATCATTTTCTGGATATCATAAAGTTTCTCTGCAAAAAAGATAATGTCGTCAGTAAATTTGAGATTACTTTTTCGAGCTGAAAGAGCTCACAGTTTTTTATCTATTTTAATAAAGCGACTGCTTTACGTCGTCTTAGAAATACGGTATCTACATCTTGTTTCATGATAGCATCAATGACTTTGGGTATTTAGTCATTCAAAGGCCTTCTTGAAGTCAATAAATGCTACAGCAAGTAGCATTTATAGTCAGCTGCTTCTCCTTTTAGTTGATTTCATGAATGTAGACTGTCGATGGTCGAGGACCTTCTGAAGTGATGGTTTTCATCTAAGCTTTTGGTGATTTGGTTGGTGATCATTTTAGTAAGAGGTTTATCGCTTGCACGATCAAAAATTTCAGGGATCATCGGCCAGCAGAAGGCAAGAAAAGTAATTAATTCATTGATCACCTGTAAACACTGCATGGTAACAAAAGACTTTAGTCACGTGACGGTTTCAATTGAATGAGTTGATATTGATTTTCAATAGCAGGAAATGTTAGAAATGAAAATATTAAATATTAAATGTTATAGATATTTTCTCGTCCTTGTGTATGTCAACATATTGTTGATAATATTCGTGCACTCTAAAAATGGAGATCAGATTCTTGAGGCTCTTATCAATAAAATAACCAAATAGCAAAGAAAATATTTTCCAAGCAATGCTGTCGTAATTTGAATGTATTTTACAAATGATCGATTAATTTTGCTCAGAGAACTTGACTCGCATATTTCCTCGTGCATGACGATATCTTGGAGCATAAACGCCCTAATGTCGAATATTTGAAAAAAGAATTTAAATAAAATAACGAACATGATAACATTAGGGTTTTGGATCTTGATAATGACTGTATAAACAGCCAGAGGCCCTCTCAGGAGCTTGCATACACCTTTCACCAACCTATATTAATTTGTAAGTAAATCAGAATGATTACGTAAAATCTTACTTATCTATATATGAATATTTATACATACTTGAGCGAAGACGGAGTGTAAAGCATGCATTTATAGATACGTAAGATGTACGTCATATAGGCTGCTTGAGATGGCTATGTTCATTTAAAATTTCAAATATCTTCTCTTTAACACGAAATATTAACACACACACACATACACACACACACATATATATATATATATATATATATGTGTGTGTGTGTGTGTGTGTGTGTGTGAGTGTATAGCATTAAGCTTTTGGATCTTGATAATGGCTGTGCAAATAGCCTGGAGCGCTCGTCAGGAACTTGCATACACCATTCACCAACTTACGTTTGCACATAAGGAAACCAGAATGATTACGTAAAATATTTTAATTCAACTTATATATATATATATATATATATGGGTCTGTGTGTCTGTGTGTCTGTGTGTATTCAATTTCACACTCACACTCACATATATATAGTGGGTTTGTGTGTGTGTGAATAGTGCAAAGCGCGCATTTATCTATGTGTAACATCTACGTTATGAATTTTTATACATACTGCCTAAACGACCATGTTCATTTGAAATTACAAATAACTTCTCTTTTGAACAAAATAATAATGACTAGATCTATATCTATCTATCCATACAGATACACGTACAGTTATCGATGTTTCTTCTAAAAGAGAAGTTATTTTGCGTGTGCTGAACGTGATTCACGCATTTATAAATGCGTAATATGTACGCTGTGAATTTTCATTCAGGCTGCCTAAAACAGCCAAGTGCATTTGAAATGTTAAATAACTTAACAACATATTAATAACTTTTTTTTTTTTTACAACACGTGCGAATACATTGCTTGACAAAGGCGCACATTCTAAAAGATTTTCCTGATAGGAAATTTGATTAGTTTCAAAACTGGAGGGAAATCGCAGAATGTGCTCAATGCTCTTCGAAATAATATTAACTTTTGCATTTGAAAAGAAGTTGAATTTTACGAAAGTTAACATTGATTCTGATAACTGAATACGTGGTGTCTTCAAAATTTCAGACTTGATTTGTACAATCAGTACCTGTATACCTTGATTAGTGCGATAGATCTGTTCCAAAATTTTCCGCACGATTTAAATCTGCACATTCCCAGGACATAAAATTTAGTGAAACAATTTTTTTCAGTTTGCATTCAGTCACATTCAGTTTTTATTTAGTCTCATTCATTAGTAAAGCATTACTTTACCCTACTGTAACAAAACTGTTTTTCCTATGATACTAAGTAGGATTAGGAATTAGACCTTTTTTATGAATATTACAATGTTACGCTGCGTACCGACTCACCTAGTCTATTCACCTTTCATCCTGGATCTTTTCAACGCTTATCTATATGGCTATAGATTTATCGCCACTTTCTACCTACCTACCTGCATACTTTCATCTGTTTTTGTCTGTACAGCAATACTTTTGATTAGTACAAGCTCTCATGTAGTACGGTCACGGTTGTGCAAATTACGTGATGCAACAGATATGATCATAAGTTGAAAAATGCATTAAATTATTATAAGACCATGAAAAGTGCAAGTCTGAAAAATATGGATTATTTTTGAACGAACTAACTGCGCTAGCAAAGGTATAATTGTATAAACGTCCTCGACGAACTTCAGTGCATTTACAAGTCTGGCTGAAGTAGAGTTAACCCTGCTCCTATATCTGTTCCGACAGATAATGATGATTGCAACTTTCTGTTGAGTACATAATGAGGAAAATGTCATAAAAAATATAATATTCTAGCAAAAATTTATTTATCTATTTATTTATTTATTTATCACGCTGAAATGAAGCTGTTGCATATCTCCTACATAATTTTTGTTGACAGGTGAGATTTGTCAGTTTGGCTCAGTCGATAAGAGAACCGTCCACGGATCACTTTCTGGTCATGGTAGAGAAATTTCAATTCTATATATCGGTTTGGTTTAACGTGACGAGACTGACAAATAGTGAAGTGCCCTTGCCTCCCTCAATCGGGTGAAAATCGCTTTTGTTGTCACGGTGGGAAAAATAATTCTACTTTAGTCTCCGATTAGGACTACAGTTTTTAGAAAAATCTGTGATACTGCCGTGGTATGATAAGCAATGTATCTATAACGGTCAGTGCGATGGTTAACGGATTTTACAGCACATTAGATGTTGAGATAAGATCTTTCTTTATATTTCCCTGACTTGGTCTTGGATTACCTACGCCTTCATTGTGGGGTTATTGCGATAAGGGAAAGAAAGTCCCGATATCTGATGTTCAAGAGTGAAGACGTTTACGCATTCCACTCTCTCGGGCAAACAGTCCACTTTCAAAGCAAAATATCTGATACTAAATTTGTTCTCTATTTAAACCCAACTATTTAACCACTAAAAGGCACATATACTACTGAACATAGGAATCCTTCTCGAACTATGTATAGCACACAAACTATTTCATTTATGAATCAATTTATTAACAAATAAAAAGCCTCCTTATGTTTTTACTCCAGAGTTTAATTCATTCCTTATTGTTCACTTATATATATCTTAGGTAAAATTTAAAGGATGTAGGGATCTAAGGAAAAATTAATAAAAGCAAATCACATTTCAATGCACTGATGTAGTATATGATATGATGACGGCATTATTCTGCATTATTCCATTCGAGTTTAGAGAGTGAGATGGAGCTGTCACGCGTCCAAGTGCTTTGAAAAGACACTTTTTTCATTTTTATGACTTTTAGATGAAGAATTATACATCCACAGCTCTCTATCTATCAATATATGTGTGCGTGTGAAATCATGATCAAAGCAGGGATGATTTCACAACTATTGATTTTTCAGAATGAACAGGGTTAGATAGATACTTGAAGTTAGCCGATCGCGCGTCCTTCCATTGTCTTTTTGAAATCTCTCGTCGTTGATTGGCTGAGCAATTTTAATTTGAGGGTGGTAAAAGCATCGACAGGTTCCAAGTTTGGACATTGATACGACATGGGAGGGAGATAAGATTTTCTGACAGATGCTGGAAGTAGGTATAATAATTGATGTTTGAATATTGTAGTTTTATTTTCTTTCTTTAAGGGTAAGTTTCCCTGGTAAAAAAATGGCGGTCTCCTGACGTGTTCGGGATTGAAATCTATCGGTGAATCAGTGATGTGATCATTGGAAACAAAAAATTACGTAATTAAATCAGATAAATGATGGTGTTCCTTCAAGACGTAGAAAGTACGCACACATTGTATTCTCCATCTACAGTGTCCACCCAGCAGTCAACACACACTCCCCGTACTCTATATCTCTCTTTCCTCTCTCTCCCAAGCTTTTGCAGTTGCATTTCTTTGACCATGGACCTACCAAGTAGCCGACTTCATCACGCCATCTCGTTTCCTGGATAGGAATTTACCAAAATAGATGCATGTCTATGTTAGATGCCAGATGTGTGTAGTTCTGCCTATAATTGTGGTTATATATGTACTATCCCTATGATCATGTGTGTTGCTGAATTGTGCATATAGATAACTATATCAATACGTGCCATTTGTTTGTGTTTGTGTGATTGTATTGTGTGTATAATGCATATACATATACATATATATATATATATATGTGTGTGTGTGTGTGTGTGTTTGTGTATGTATATATGCATATATATATACATATATATATATATATATAATATTAAAAAATACGCATACATTTATTTTTGTGCCTACCTATATGCACGCACAAAACGTCACACAAACGTTCACCTATGTCCATCCCATCAGCAGCAGGTAGTGACTATAAATACATACTCTCCCTGCTAACTCCAACTGCAGCCTTCGATATAGAGACCTCTCCTTGGAGATGATGTCACGCCCACTAGTCTCTGAACCCTACATTATAACGTCCACACCCATACTTATGGAAATTCGAATATAGCCGTGAATTATTTCACTGGAATCAATGAATAGATCGTTCAATATGCATTCAATATATATGGTATCGATGACAAATTACAATAAAGGCACGTATGATCTTTACTTGAAAATATATCGTGAAGATAAACATTAAAAAATGGATCAGGCAGCACGTTGTGTAGCAATGATCAGCAAGCTAATCCTGTTAGTTGTTTCGGGATTCGATCATATTGCATCTCTTATATTAGTGTTATGATACCAGACTGCTATGTTAATAGATAATCCATCAAGTAAATAGATAAATAGAATAGATCAAGACGCACGTCTTTTTGCAATGATCAGGAAGCTGATTTTTTCTAACATTCTTGGAGGCTTTGATTCACATTGGATTTCCCAATATATGGACCTATGGACTCTTCGACGAAAACGAATCCATAATCTCTAAAGAAATGGTTCCATAGAAATTTTAGAATATCCAAGAATTTCATATGTTGTGCTCAAAAAATTAGACATTTCCTGGATAAAAGGATAAAAAAAATTTAAAAAAACAAAACGTTTACAATATCTTTTCTCACTTAAAGTAGTTTTTCTCATTTTTCAAATACCATTGATTACAGACTGGATGTGCCGAACTCTCTATTGAAAGGAGAAAAGAAAACAAATCTTTATTAAATTGGGCTTAGCTCACATTTGGATAATAAAGGATGGCGTAACTAGACTTGACCAGTTCTAAAACAATCAAAATGGTTGATTTTCTAAAGTGGACAATTGAAGATAATGAACCAAACGGGACATGAACTCTCATGCGACCACGAAGTGAAATATGTGCACTTGAGCATAAACAATGAGATGTCAACTTTCAAATCAAAATAATTCTGATAAAATTAATTTTAAACCAATGGAGACAAAGAGTTATAATCCCCTTAGCAACCTAAATCTTTATATCCCGAAAAAACAACTTCGGTCTGAAATGATTTTCCCATAATTCTAATCTTCATTTCTTTTCTATAAAAAACAACAACATATGACTATTAGATTGATACAAAGAAAGTAGAATGTCAATATCTTGGGGAAGTAAGTTCTGATTATAATTATCTCCCTTTTGACCAGCATCTTTTTAATTTAAAAAGAAATCCGATTCTCAAAAGATCTCCACTATTTCGTGTTCTATTCTTAGAAGACTTCCACAGTCAATTACAAGCTGTTCATGATTTTAAGAGATAATCACTGTCTGCTGCTTGATGATTTAACATTTCGTCTCTCGGACCAATTCAGAAGTAAAGTGAACTCAACCTCACACGGAGTCCAACAACTGTGGCATTGTGCCAGACAACACCAAGCTTAGGGTGCCTACCACAGCGCAATGATTAGCAAGTCCGTATTGTAAACCAATTTGAAATTGTACTTGCGCACTCATCACAGGGTTCCCCATTAATGTGGCTTTGTGTCACGACAAAGATAAGCTTCGTGGAAGAAGTGGAACGTTGGTGCAGCGTACTTGGTTCTAGTTCAAACCCCTCCCTCCTGCCCAATTGTAGCGTATCAACTGTAACGTCCAAGTTCCAATTTGTGGAAATGAAATAATGGGCCATGTAACTGATAACATATATGGGTAAATTGTCCGAGGGGCTATGGTCAAAAAAAAATTATCTGGGGGTCACATTTCCGGGGATTAATTGCTATTTGGGCCAAATAATTTGGCAGCTGTTGTCCTGATTACGTCGTACTGGTAAGTGATACTAGTCTTTATACTGTAAATATAGTATTGATTTTAAAATAATCTTGAAGATCATTACGTGTACTTACTAATCCTTGCTTAATCCACCACAAGGCTAAGAGTATCAGGTGCTCAGTTAAGATCGAATTCGTGATAGTAGTTAAGGTTTGTGAGGATAGATAAGGAATTATCACTACACGCCTAAGTACCCATCGATTATTTGTTTAACTTACTGTGCATATATAGAAATCGGGCACACATATCAGAGTGGCTTTTGCAAATACAGGTTTCCTTCCGTAGAGTAAAGCCTTTGTATGGAAAAAAGGCTTGCGAGGTGAAATGACTGAAAAGAGAAGGCCATTTCCATTGATTTGTATAGTCAACTGTGTTTCAATGAGGTTTCATTCAATACTATGCTAGGCGTCATCGTTGTCTTGGAGTTTTCTTTTCTCGTTTTTTTAACCATTCTGGGGCATCGTCGTTACTTTGGGAGGGTTTCAGAGGTTCCTTGCCTCTATGGCATCCGGTTTTACGTTCTGTTTATGGCATCCTCCTTTCTGATATTGGTAAAATCTCCTTTCGTTGTTTTCGAAAGTGCAGTTTTGTCTATATTTGACAGGCCTATTTCTTTAGTCTTGCTTTTTTTGTGTATTCCTTTCACTGGGGTAGGCACTTTTTATCTTATCTTGTATCTGACCAATAGTCTTGCTCGTTCCCTGTTCATATGTGATGTATTTTTCAGTAATCGATCATCTCTAAGTAGTTGAGAGATATGTTTTTCTAATCTTATTTCTCGAGTGGGCTTTTTTCCTCTTGTTCGAGGTTTCTTCCTGTGTTGTAAAGAGGTTCGTCACCATTCATGCACCAGCATAGATCAGATTGTTGGAGCTCCGTTACATCGTTAGTTTCAATATTTTATAAGGGGTACATAAAATCTTCCATTAACTCTTTTACTTGTTTCCTGTTCTTGTCCATTTGAGGTAAGCTGCATTCTTTTTCTCTTTTATTGTGGATTTCCTGTGTTCCTCTTTCCGAGAGACATTCATTTTAAAGTATTTGTTCCACTTGTTCAGCCAGGTGCTGATTTGATGGCTCCAAAGTGAATTTTTCCGTCCATATTTTGAGCATGCATTCTCCATAACGCTACAAATAGTTCTCTTTTAAAGTAGCAATATATTATCCAGTGACAGTTGTGTCCCTCCTTATCGTCATTAAGGGAGCCTGAGCTGGTGTCTTGACCAACAGTAACTTGGTGATGACTATGTCCTTCCTAAAGGCCATCAAGGGAACACAAGCCGGGGTTTTGGTTGATAGTCGCCGGATGACTGCTGGGTCCATCCTGGTTCAGGTTATGACAAAAAATATTGAATTTGCGCCTAATTTTTTGATTAGGTGGTACTTTCATATTTGTTTGGTTTGTTGTGTTTTGAGGTAACACCAGACCTTGGTGGATTGGTTAGAACTAATGTCACTCAGAGTAACACCAGAGACCCACTTCCACTTAGCACTCATGATATTCTCTCACTGTGAGAAAGCATATGGATGCACGCAGCGCTTAAAAGGGTAACAGGGTGATTGTCCTTTACCAATTAAACCCATGTCTCTTAGCTTTAGAATTAGCAATCCCCCGTATTGTTTTGTTTCTTTCAATCAACAGGTAACTATGTAAGTATTATTGGGATAGTTATATACCCTCCTGATTTCGTTTACGTTTTAACTTAGTAAGTGTCCAACGAGAAGTTAGTCTTTTTAGTTCAAGAAATACAGTGATTCGTATCCCAACCCCTTTTCTTTCACTTTGAAATTTCAAAGTACAATATTTAAGATTAACAATAATTGCCAGGAAATTTTGCATTAACGTAATGCACTATATATGATTTGCTTGGATGTACAATTTTCCGTTATTTTTGGTTCTAAATACCAGGAAATAGTCAACATCAGACACCAGGATGTGCCTTCATTCACTTCTATTCCAAAATAGATAACGGTGACCTTAAATAGAAAGCAATCTTGACATTTTGGCACGCTAATCTTTTCTTGATAAAAAAAAAAAGAATATTTTTTACACAGGAAGCAATTCTTTCCTTTTTACATTATTTTCTAATTCAAGAGCTTACTTCCAAAACGCAATATGTGCGTAATTGATACTTTCAATTTTATTTTTTCATTATCATATTACAACATTAAATATCTATATCTATCTATCTATCTATCTATATATATATATATATAGGTTGGGAAAAGATTTTTTTAGTTCAAATTCAGAATTTGATTTTCAATGCAATTAAAAACTTTTTTTTTAATGGCGCCAATCACATTTCAGAACCAAGCACTTCAATTGTAACATAAAAAAAATCAGATCTTCGTCTCTGAACATTTTTCAGAAAAAGAAACTTTGAACGACACTAATTGCGCGGCGGGCAACATAAAATGCATTCTTTGTAAATAGTTCAATCAGTACGCCCTGTCTCTGAATTTATTTCCTTATATATCGATTGATTGATAGTGTCTAATCACGCTTTCTTCTTCCATCTACCTCCTCCTCCTCCTGCCATCACTCGCACTCACTTTGTATTTTTATGTAGTAAACCTACCTTCTTTCCTCGTCAATGTACTTGATAGAAAACTACCACAATCATTAACTGTGACTACTTACTTGTAATTACAGGCATACCTTGAAGAGTGCGGTTTTGATTTATGCAGGCTTCGATTTAGTGCTGCGCAAATTAATGTAATTACGTATAAGATGGAAAGAAAATTCATTAAATCATAGACCTTGAACTGTGCGGTTTCGAACAGTACGGAAATGTTTGGAATGCGTTAACTGCACTAATCAAGATATACCTGCAATTTTTAGACCTGCCCACACATCTCTTTTAGACGCTTTTTGGTCGGCTGGTCCGTCTGTCTGTCTGTCGGTCGATCGGTTGGTCGGTTGGTTGGTCGCTCGGTCCCACTAACTTTGAACAACAGAAATAGGAAGGGAAGATGAGGTTTCTCAAAATATTTCAGTATTGCAATACTTTACAAGTATGAGAATCAAGTGACTAAAAGAAAAACTACTTGCTCTTCATCCTCCCCCTACACGTCCTCCTCCGACTACTACTACCACCACGGATGTTGGACGCATCGTTGAACTCATGGTTATACTACTCTTACTGTTCTCCTTTTATATAGAGGACGCCGCTTATTATAATAATGGATCATGCGACCAGTTCGTTATATGATCAGAATCAGTATGTTCGAAACATTATTAACACTATTGTCAATTCAACTCTTTTGCATTGAAGTTGGCGCGTTTTTTGTTTTGGTAAGAAAACAATTAAACATTCAGCACTTTTTTCAGTCATTTTTAACACTATTTTTCTGCGATTTTGTCCCCTTTTATCGTTTTTTTTTTCCTAGCTATTTTGATATTCAGCTGTCAGAATGGTCATAAAAAGGCTGATAATGCTTGGCAGATTGTTTTGGCATTTTTTAGCGCTTTTTCGATTCAGCATGAACATAAAAACTGCCTCTTTTATATATTATTTGCTTAAAGATATCGGCGCTCATTGTTATCTGAAAAGCCCTGTCTGATTCTGATATTATTTTTCCTAACAGCATCTCCAAATATTTTTTCTTCTCCTTGTTCTGAATATATTTACGTATACATGTAGGCATAGTAATTAGTCCACAGCTTCATGATGCAAAAAAAAAGCATCTATCTTAGACAATTATCTATTTTATCAACATTATCTCCCTCCTTGTCAATGCACATAACTTAGACGTGAATATTTATAGATTCAGCATTATACAGTTGAATGTTTGGATCAAAATTCATCTGATAACTACGTGTCAGGCTACGGACTTATTGTTCCACCGTCGTATTTACTTGTATCTCTGGGGAAAATATACAGGGTATTAGGACAGTTACCCCCCAGATAAATTACTCTTGACAATTACTCCCTGGACAATATGCCCATAGGTGTGATGGCCAACATCTTCATGTCTACAATCTTTTATTTTAGATTTACAGTTGTTATGCTATTGTCATATGACAATTATCCAACGGACATTTGTCCAAGAACCAATGCACAGAATGAAAATATTGTAACAACAATCAACTTATTAGTAATTTACAACAGCATGGATGTGTTTGGTACCTTTTTTTTCTCCTTTGATGACTGAAAATATTTAGTTTACTTGCATGGTTATTTAGAAAGGTTCATTTATTGAGGGCATAATGGAGAAAAAGCTTCTACACTACAATAGTGGTTTCGAAACTCAGAACCGTTGAAACCTGAGGTGCATCAAAAAACAACTAGGGTTCGAAGTTTAAAATTCAAATCAATGCCATTATTTTAAAATAAGTATGACCTGAGGACTTCTTGTACAACTTGCCTTTGTAAGTCGGCTTTCTGTATGATGCTGTATGCAAAAACTGAACACCAGAACCGACTTAACGTTGAAGATGACATAAGCATTCAGATGTGAATTAGCTAATCTGACATTGCAAATTTTGTGGTAGAGAAAAATATGAACTATCACACAGAGCTATCAATGGACATAATCATTTTACACAAGCCTGTGTCGTACATGAGGATTTGATTGAAATATAATCCATTTAAAGTGAAAATCATTTTTATAATTGATGATAAAGATCAGGGTCCGCCATGTTATTACAAAAGGGAGTTTCAAAACCATTGTTGAAGACGATTTTAGGAGACACATGCACACTAATACATATTGAGAGTGCTTTTTCAAATTTAGAGAAATTTCAACAGTAAAACGTAAATCAAGTACAGATTTCTTACGTTATTCTTTGTGAGCTAACACCTGTTCCTTCAGCATTAGTACTTCAAATAAGACGATGGATGAATTTGATAGGATTTTACAGAAGAGAACATATTTTCTGTGTTTGGTGGGATTCAAGGTGGCTTATTCATTACAAATTGCTTGAGCCTGGACAAACTGTTACTGTGTAACTCTTTAATGAGCTTTTGGTTCGCTCTAATGACGTATTTGAAAAAAACAAACCTTTTGCAGGACAATGTAATCAAGAGATAATTTCGCTGCATGAAAATGTTCTTCTCTGGATTGCAGAAAAGGTGTAACAAATGGTTATGGACCCGGTAAGGAAGTTCTTCTACGTGCAGCTTTCCATACTGTACTGTAATTTCTTTTCTTTGTTCCTAGTTAATAAGTGTTGTTTCCTGATTCTTATGTCTAAGGAGTATGGAGAATGTGAAATATTATTATGGTTTTGTGACTAAGACAGCGACATTTTGAAATCTACTTATTTCTTATTGAGCAACGGGCAGATCTTCACACTTCATAATCGCATAAAATAAGAAAAAACAACCACTTATGAATACCAACGTCCTGATAAAAAAAAGCCAAGTTTGGAGGGAATAAATAGCCATTTTCTATACCTTTTACGCGTAAGCAATGAGAGAATAACACTCACTACCCAGGAACGAAAACTGCATCGCATGATGTTATCTACACCTGTCTTCTTCAGACAACGCCTATCCTGCTCCATGAAACACACATTGTCTGCCCAACGGTTTCGACAATTCATTCCTCTAAGAAGTTATCGATGCTTCAACGGAAATTTCTTTAAAACATGAATGTACAAGTCTGATAAGTCACTCAATAGAAACCGTCGACCGTCGCTGGAGCAGGCTGTATTACAGGTGATCAATTAAAAAATTCGAAAATCTTGTGAATAAGTTACATATCTCGTCTTTTGGTGTGTTGTGATCTCTAAAATTATGAAATATAGAATAAAAACTGATATGAACACCACTGAACACAAACTGAGTGACCTATTTAGCATACACTCACAATGTGAATTGAACCCCTCACTGCAAGCTTATTAAGGGGGGTTGTTTTTTTTTCTAAGTTCTTTTCTAGATAAAATAAGGAGTAAACATTTGAATTTCCAGCCTCAATTGGAGTAACCTGTGCATAGATCAGATAGATAGATAGATAGATAGATAGATAGATAGATAGATATTCCGAATCACTTAAAATGTAAAGATACCTTATGTCGACTTTTTGGACAGTTTTGTTTGACAGTTTTTGATTTACATGAAGTGAGGCAAAAAGATTGAATGATGACGCCATGAATTTATCAAATAACCGTAACCGCTGAATGTGTGTTTGTGTGTTCCAGCGCTCTTGGCCTTATCGTTTTGTCTACAGACTTGAGATTTGGCATGTCCTACAATGTTTTTGTTTTTTTCATTCTGATCGAAAATAAACTTTTTTTACCATTTTGGACCTTACTTTGACGGTTTCATCAATAACATTTAGATTATCCAGAATAGATAGTTGTTGTAGTCAACCCTATTTGATTATGATTGATGTGTAAAATCACGGATATACAAGTTTTTCCTCTTATATATTGTGCCATCTTATGATTTCTCAATGTGATGTTGTAAACGTTACATGGTTTTCGGTCTGAATGTCAATATTTTGGTAAGGTTCCATCTTTTATCTCCATAGGCGAATATCGGGCAGATACATTGGTTGTATACGCCTCTCTTCAGGATTAATGGAATTGTCTTTGTTCGCACAATCGAAAATACACCTTCAGTACAATTGTTCACAAGATCTTTTTGCTGAACATCATGATTACATAAAGTTCGATCTTCAATGAGTGCTCAGCACTCGTGGCCTTGTGCTTTGGTAGTTTTCGCTTCTTTTCTCTCTTTTCTTTTCGTCTACATTCCCTATCTCTCTCTTTTCTCTTTCTCTATCTCACTCTTTTCCTCTCTTTTCTTATAGTGTGATTTCCTTTTTTTCTCTTTTTTTCTCTCCTTTCTTTTCGTCAACATCCTTTCTCTCTCTCTCTCTCTCTCTCTTTTCTTTTTTTTACCCATCCCTCCCCTTTCCCTCCTCTCCTCTTTCATTCCTCCCTTGTTATCTATCTCCCTTTTCCTACACCTGCCCGTTTCTACCAAGCAGCATTGGTTTACCGTGTATACTATTACAAAGCGTTATTTTTAGTGAAGCAAGATGAATAGTCAATTTTCTAACTTCTTACAAACTTTTTTTTTTATTGCAACACTTCTTGACAAATAAGTAACATTAGGAAAGCATTCACATTGGCTGATGTCCAACAAAAGCAAACAATCGATATTCGATTGCCTTTGCAGAAAACAATGGACCATTTCGGTTTGAAAATGGAGGCGTTCGATGTGAAGACATATTTCTCCTCGAGGTAAAATTGTTAGAGCTTTCCCCCGTGCAACGTTCCCCCTTTCACTTTTGTTCCTGTATAGTAAGTATTATTTCCTTATTGATCAAATATCAAAAAAATACAAAATGTCAATATTTCTCTTCAAACTTCGCGGTTGCGATCAGGGTGGTGATAATTTGAAATCTGGAAACCGCAGAAATTCGAACATTTTTTTATTCATGAAATCGTTCATTTTGAAAAATAATTACAAATGCATATAACTGTCTTTGCCACAAAAAAAAGTTTAAAAGGGTATATTAATGATTTTCTATATTTTTTACGGATAGGCAACAAGAATATAATACTCACTGCCTAGGAGAAAAGATTTCGCAGGAAAGCGTAATATTTAATTCCTATCCGGGGATTTATATGTTCCCACTAGGTGTTTAGTTGAAACCCGTGGAGTTTGAGTGAAATTTAATCCTAAGAATCTCCAGCACATTCATGGATACACTGGTTGACCCATACACTGCCGTGGTCCATACAGTCCCCGTGGCTTTTGCAATTCTTCGAATCTGAACACTCATGTTTTTCGGATAGTTCCATTCCACTCAATTGATCCACTACCCAGATTTTTTTTGTGTTCCAAACATTCTTTATGTCTCAGGAGAGGACCTGACATTTTTCAAATTTATTCAATTTCTTTTATCTTCAATCGGAGATCTACTGGTACAGCTACGTCTATTATATTGCAGACTTTTGTTACTTTGTTCTGAACTGCAATATCCAGTTCTCTTGATTTGATGATGGTGATATTTCTGCATGTCAAAGTCCCATAATATTTCATATTTCAAAGAGAGACTCATGTTTGAGCACATGGCATTTGAGTAAATAATCAAACCCAAGCTGTTAACAAAATAATTAGTTGATTACTGTCCCAATCGTAAAATATGGTCGATCGAAAAACATATCAAATCATTGGCGATGGGAGCAGAAATCAAGACAAAAACACAATTGAAATATAAGAATTAGGAAAATGCGCAGTAAGTAAATATATACACACATATATAGATATATGTGTGCATGTGTGTTGTGTTCATTTTTTTTTTTAAGATTGAGTTATCTATGCATGAAGATATCGAGGATAGAGCATATGTTGATAGCTGTACATGAAAAATTCAGTTATTCGTAATGACTGTTCCATGCCAGGGGTGCAATCAGCAGACCACCACGAAGAAGTGAATATTTTAAGCACACACACACACACATACATATATGTATATATGAATTATAAATTGAGCAAAATAGCCGCTGGTGATACAAAAGCCCTCGATGGTAAGAGCAACGCAACGTTGAAGCAGCCACCCTATCGATTCTTGCTGCAGTCCCATTTATTTTAATATAATATGATATAGCACAATTTATTCTATAGGATAATATATACATTTCTTAAGAACATACTGACACGTTGAAAGAAACAGATGAGAATAAGCAAGACGGAAATTTAGAGTTGAGTCAGTTATGTATTTAGACCTCTGCATTACTGGTAGCTGTTTAGCTCAGTTAGGTAGGTTCAAGCAGCTACCCATTTTCTTTCATTGTTTATTCTATTTACATTGTCTAGGCCAAGTAATGCATTCGCCGTTTAAGAACGAGTAATCATTTCTATATACGATTTAATGCAATTTATAATCATTGTATTGGATCATATATCCATTTCATAATAATACAGAGACATGCATATATATATATATATACATATATATATATATATATATATATATATATATATATATATAGAGAGAGAGAGAGAGAGAGAGAGAGAGAGAGAGAAAGAGAGAGAGAACAAAGTGAACACTCAACAATGACTTCTTATGGACAATAATTTTGTCTCAGAGCCACATATCTGGTGCTAACCTCCGCTGCAGAAGAGAAATCTTCCCAAAACACGTACATGAGAAGTCTGATACTCATGAACTAGAATTTCGTCGCTTTAATTAGTTGTTCTAAACAAGAAAAAATCCTATTTGATTGGGAAATATCGGATAATATCGGTATTCTTACAAGGATTTTGGCTACAAACGCCTCTGCCAACAATGAATTAATCAACTGTAAAGTATTCATGTATTTTTACTCCTAAGTTTGTCTCACTCCATATATATATATGTATGTATATATATATGTGTATATATATATGTGTATATATATATATATATATATATATATATATATATATATATATATATATAGTAAACATACTATAAAAATATTTCAATTAAAATCAAAGAAGCTCTTTCACACTTGCAACAAATTTTCGTAGATATATAAGACGTGTCAGCAAGGCTCAATCAGTGAGGAAGCTGCCTACCGATCACTTGTTTGTTATATCAAATGACGGTAGGGAAACATCACTTTTACAAATCGTTTGGGGTTGAAGTGACTGGACAGACAAACGTTAAAGAGTTTACTCCCCTAAATTAGGTGAGGATTGTTCTTGTTATTGTTATTACGCAGGAAAATCAAAGTCAACTCCAATCTCCGACTTGAAGAGGAGTTTGATAAAAGTCATTGAAAGGGAAAGGGAGAAATTGAAAGAGAAGATCTTGAAAGATAGAATGATGTTAGGGGGGCAAATCTAAAAGTCGATTGAATGGACAGAATCGAAGCAGAATAAAGACATTGATAGGGAGAAGAAATCGTTAGAAAAGAATTCCGTGAGGGGAAGACCAAGAGAAAAGATGAGGAAGTCTTTGGAATGAAATTCGGATTGAACTAGAATTCACTGTTCCCATCCCCAAGACACTCCAAATAGAGAATCGAATTGTTGAACGGTGGGGTTTCTTTTGGCACTTGTTTCCTGTTTGTAAAGGCCTCTTGTCGACGATAGATGCTTGCCTAGATCATATTCCATTCCAAGATTAAATGGCATCTCCTAGAAGTTTCAAGGACACCCAAACCGATACTAACAAGGAGCAAACAATCTCTCGGGTCAAACGCTAGATCAAAGAAATATTTTCTCTGTATTGTGTGTCCAAGAACTTGAAGAAAGATTAGGTTGTGATTTTTGAATAAATTCATGTAATTAGATTTATCATGATTTTTTAAATAATTTTTTTCCAGAAAGGGGGGATTTTTTAATGTGATTACACTGTGAATCTTTTTTTCCTCAGTTATAAGTGTTATTTTATGATTAAAAAAAATATAAAAAATGCCTATCATCCCCTCAAAATGTTGTTATTATATCAATGACAATAATAATTCGAAATCTACATATTACCAATTGAACAACAGGCAAATTAGCACATTTCTAATCACATGAAGAAAAAAATCACTAGCATAGATGTATGACCATACTGCTCACAAAATTGAATTTTGAATTGAATTGTAACTTTTCTCTATACTTTTTACACACATACAATTTATATTATTGAGAAATGTATATATGATCCAATGGAATTCTGATAAATTGTGATATGTTATATTAAAACTCTATTTGAAATGATCTCCTGATATTACACTGTGAAATATATTATTTGGCTTAGATAATGTAAATAGAATAAACAATTAAAAAAATTGGAGCTGCAGCGGGAATTAAACCCGCAATCGTTTAAACGATCTGAAAATAACACTATATGGCAACGAAAATCCCATTGCCCGGTGTTATTGCACGTTCGTTTTACAATTCACAAGAGAGATGTCTGATACTCATGAATTTAAATTTCATCGATTTAACTAGTTGTTCCGAACAAGAGAAGGACTAAATTAATCAGGGAATATCGGTTAATATCTGTATTCCGACTTGAATTTTGTCTATGAACGCTTCTGCAAAACCTGTAACAACTTGGTGTTAAATCTGAAAGGAAACATTATATTCTGTAGGACTATTTGTTCCAACAGTGATATGTTCTTGCATAATAGTTTGTTTAGGGGAAATTATATATACATATATATATATATATAGAGAGAGAGAGAGAGACAGACAGACAGACAGACAGACGGACAGACAGACAGACAGACAGACAGACAGAGACAGAGACAGAGAGAGAGAGAGAGAGAGAGATAAATAGATGGATAGATATGTGTGTGTGTGTGTGTGTGTGTGTGAAATGATGATTATACGAGATCATAAGTTTAAGTTTATTTCACGACTCCGTATTTCTTGCGGACGGCTAAAAGAGGCCTGCAATCATCGGGTGGAAATTATTTCTGGACTCATTGAACTTTCTATCGGAAGATTTGGAAGGAAAGATTTCCTAACTGCAAACAACCGTTCAATAAGGAAGATTATAAGAATAGAGAAAAAAAACAGCATTATCGAGATACATCTGGGGAGAAAATGAACACCCACAACAACTTGGAAAATAATAAAACAGGCCACACCTTATAATAACGTTACAAAAAATACACGCTCTGCCTGAGGAAAAACTCGCGATAATATCTTACTGGGAAAACGACAGCTGTTGAACAAAAGGAATAGTTATTATCAAATTGTGGACATCAAAACAAGTTCATGCTAAAAAAATGTAAAATAATGGAGCAATAACAACAACTTTAATAACTGTCACACAAATACAAAACATGATAAAACACAAGACAAAGAAACAACAAACAATTTATATATATATATATATATATATATATATATATATCCATATATGTATATGTATATATGTGTGTGTGTGTGTGTGTGTGCACGTATACTTAACAAAATCAACCCCACAAAATTAATGATAAATCAAAACCCAATTTCAAAAACACCAACAAAAAAATTACAACTGATTACTAAACAAACTCCTTTTAGAGACATAAACATACACAGATACGGAAAATAATCAAAATATACAAACGCACACTTCTACATGAACTGAACCCCTAAATGTGAGCGACCCCGTCACAAAAAAGCACGAAAAATAACAACCCAAAAATAAGCATCATGCTATATCCCAACTAATACAAAACTTAATATACATATAACAAGTACATAAAAAGTACACAAAAATAAAATATAACAATCAATAACAGACTAATAATGATAATAACACTATGGTATGTGAGCGTGTATGTAATTGTATGTATAGCTGTGCATTTATATGTGAGTATATATGTGCATACAGATGCTAACAAATCAGTTCAAAATTTTGACATAATAAAACAAGAAATAGAATAAAAAAAGAATAAACAAATTGGACAGAGAGAAAGGAAAAAAGAAAGAAAAATAAATTACATGTAAAAATAAAAAATTTTATACGAATATAACTACAAAATAACATAGTTGATTTAATCTAAAATGTACGAAAAACATACGAAGAGAGGGAAAAAATGCACACAAGCATCTCAACAGACACATAACGATGCTTACCGACACAAACCATGGCAACTGAAAATAAGTACAAACATAGACAACACTCAAAAAACGCTTAGAAATGCCTCAAATCTAGACAATATGACCAAACTTATTGTCTAGAATTAAAACTTGAGTAAAAGCAAAAGAGAAAAAAATAGGAAGAGAAAAATGAATATTTTCGTAAACTGTGGACAGTTCAATAGCTACAGAAATAATTTTCACCCAATAAATACGAGCTTCTTTCAGCAAGAAACTTGAAGTCGTAAAGTAAATCAACATAACTTCGTATCAATATCATTATAATAGCCCTGTGTGCAAATCTATTGAACACTCTACTTATGCAATTTGCCATAATACGTATAATAAAGTGTATATATATATATATATATATATATATATATATATATATATATATATATATATATATATATATATATATATGTATATATATATATATATATAGTCTAGAAAACTTCACAACTTTAAACACTAAACATTAGAAAAATATATCAAAATTCTTTTGTCCCTCAAGTCACTTATTTCCAAATATCTGTCAATGCAATTTATGTAATTTTCTCCAATTATTTCTTTCCTATTTTACATTTACTTTGTTATTGTGGTACAATTGGCAAAGGCAAAGTCTCTCTTGTGATCATCAGTTGTTTATCAAGTAACTGTCCTGATGATCTTAAAATCAAAACTCTTATACTAACATGGCATCCCAGCAGAGTTGATCAAACACCACCTCCCTTTTAGCTATAATTTTAATACATAGCTTATGTCATACATATTGTTTGTCATTTCATACAAGGTATTATCATGTGTTGTGTACGGATGTTATTTTATTCTATGCATCATTTAATTTTTTTAATCCTGAGTTTACTTACGTAGGTTACCAAAAAGCGTATTTAACGATGAGGGATCAGTGTATAACAGATATGACTCGCTGTTCGTGTCATTTCTATTGAGCGTTCATCCATGTGAACATTAAATCTGTTGAGTCGATTTCAATCGCAGACTGCATGCAAACCTGCTTCCAACTTATATCATCTTTAAGAATGCTATTACGAGTTGATTCTCTACCAACATATCTGACCTAAAAATTTGACCATTTTCCCCACTAAACACCTTTTGTAGGTCCTCTTTGAACTCAAAAGTATTTGATTGTCGAGAAATATCTCGTTAGAAGTGCACTATAAGTGAGGTTGCGACAAAAGGTTCATATATATATATATATATATATATATATATATATATATATATATATATATATATATATATATATATATGCGTGCGTGTGTGCGAGTGCGTGCTGCTGCAGAATCTGTGCCTGATCAGGTACTAGTAGATTTGTGTCACACTGATGACCGAAACCTTACTAGTCAGACAGTCGTAAAATTTGAGTCAATCGATATATATAGTCACTGTCCGATACAAGTATTTTCTTGCAAAAACTGCATCATTATATATTTGATATGGCAAAAACAAAAACACTCCAAGATCCACTGATACCTAGATAAGGATTATCAAGCATCCCTTTTACGATCTCTTTGAATCCAAGAGTATTTGATTGTCGAAGAATATCTTGTGCACTCTAAGCGGGGTTGTAGCTAAAGTATCAAGCATTCCTGACCACTAACTAATCAGAGTAATTCTCCCTGGCTTCACGATCACCTACGGTAATAGAATAGTAGAAGAGACATATCGGTTATCTGCACGGTAAATTGATTCGGCGGGCCGATTTTGACTTTCAGTAGCGGTTGCTTACGTTCCCTTCGTACTAATGCCCCTGGGAAAGACATGGATCCTCTTTACATCAGCTTTGGGTTAATAACAAGGTAGACAGAGCCTTTCAGCCTTGTTAGGCTTAAGGCCATAATAACGGGTACCCAGTCAGGAACGGGGAGACATATTGTCATACCCCAAATACTGACCTATTAGCTTGTTGACCATTGCTAAGCTTTGTCTAGCACAGGGTCGGACTTATGGAGTACCCGGTCAAGTTTAGACACACTAAAGTACGGAATGGGTGACTAAATTGAATCTTGCCTTACAGATTATGGCCTTGTGTCAAATTAAGTATTGTCTGACACAGAGTCATAGTAGTCAGGTACCTCGTCTGGACTGAACTCGCTACAATACCCACGTCTGCTTGATCAGCTTGCTCTGCAGCTGCCGATCAGGCGTATGTGCATGCGTGCGTGTGTGTGCGTATACTTCTTTGTTGTTGGGTGTTGATAATGTGTAGGTACTTATTAAGATGATTTTTTTTATTTGTCTGTTTGTGTGTCGTATGTGTTCAGAATGCATATTCTGTTGGATCGGTGAACCCACCTCTCAGTCAAATGTATCTCAGGCTGAATAGATCAATAAGTTTGCGTATGATTCATTCACTTCACTTGCTCAACAGGATTCAAAGTTTCAAGTGACTTCCGATACCAAAATAAAAAGATAAATCAAAGAAGAAATAAATTATAACTAAAAGATCAGAACATTATCACGAAGAAATGAAATTGCCATTTTGGCCATTTTATGGCTGAATCCGACAAATTTGGCTTCTTCTACAAAGCTTTTTACCATTGACTTTTTGGCTTTGGTCATTATTAAACTTTGGGTCATTTTTGGCATTTTCTTCCATTTTCGTCGAACATTTGATTTGAAAAATAAATTTAAAGAATTCAACACCTTCGATTCCTCTGGAAATTTATTAGTTCGATAAAGTTGATCTTGTAAGGTTTCTCCGGGGATCCAATTTACAATATAATTTTAACGCTGAACTGTGCCCCTATTTCAGCTGTTTGCACGGAAGAAATATTGATTTTGCTTCTGTTGTATTTGTGATGAATCCTTTTTTTGTATTTGTAACATCAGTAGGGCGATGTTTTACAAAACATTTTAGAATTTGGCCATTTTTTTTGGCCATTCGGGCCATTTCTGATTATTTGGCCATTGTTGGTCATTTGGGCCCTTTTTGTGCATTTTCACCTGGAACACCACCAACTATTTGGCAATTCTGCATAGAAATATCATCAACGGTTAATCGATACGTGGTATTTGATCCGAGCGTTAATTGTAAGAAAATGGCTGACTGCAATTGATACCTCATTTTGTTAGCGGATATCCATCGACTCAGCTTTCCATTTAGTTGCTGGGCTTCATGTTTGATTGTGTGACGTGTAAGGACGAAAAAAGATCACTGAGTATTATTCGTTTAAAATACAAACTCTGTGTGTCGCCTGCAATCTGAGATTTTTACAGAAAATGAAAAGAAAAGAAAACTTTCCACCAGAAAAAAAAAGCGAAAATCATCACTGAATAATTGGAGTTTTGTTACAAACAAAATCGCATCTCCGGTTTATCGATTTTTTCCTTCTTATTCCCGATCATCAGAAATCATTTTCATTACTTTTAGCATCAGAATATTTTTCTTTGAAACCATTCCCAAGGTTATTCGCTTTTAATGCTGCGCCGGTGGCCAAGAGGTTAGTAAGTGGAGGCACTGAAAAGTTAGTGTGTGTGTGCACGCGCATGCGTACATGTATGTGTATTTATGTGTGTGTGCAAGTAAAGGGAAAGAGAAGGAGAATTAGGTTGACGATATGGAAATATAGTTATATTAGAATTCATTCAACAAAGAAGTTCTGTCTTTCAAATTTGTCAACATCGCAAATATTTTCCTTATCGTCGACTTTAATACATATTGTCTGATGAATAGTGCACCCATATACTACTTATCGTACACACACACAAACGCACACAAACACACATACAAACACACACGCACACACACACACACACACACACACACACACATATATATATATATATATATATATATATATATATATATATGTATATATATATATATATATATATACATATGTGTATGTGTGTGTATGTATGTATGTATGTATATAATTGGAATAATCAACCATTAAATCCGGTAAGTGTTTGTTTCCATGGATGGACAGTCATGTGATATTGGCATCGAAATACTGTATTGGTATTCATTTTTTTGTCTTATATATATATATATATATATATATATATATATATATATATATATATATATATATATATATATATATGTATATATATATATATATATATATATATTTGTCTTATATATATATATATATATATATATATATATATATATATATATATATATATATATATATATATATATATATATATGGGGGATATGTGTATAATGGCCTAAACAATTATATATATATACACACATATATATGTTTGTGTTCGTGTTTGTGATGGCCTAAGCAATTACAATATACATATATATATATATATATATATATATATATGTGTGTGTGTGTGTGTGTATGTGTGTGTAATGACTTTAAAAATTATCCGATTTATATACACATATACATATGTGTGGGGGGCATTTTTGTGTCTTTGTGTGAAGGCATAAACAATTATGAAATATGTATGTTTGTGTGTGATATAAATTGTGTTATAGCATATAAAAATTCGTATTGGAAATATCCTGTCTTTACACAGTTAATGTATCACTCAGCCTAGATAATTTAAATAGAATAAACAATATCAGAAAATGAGAGTTTGTACATTCTTTCCTTTTCTTGATGCATAATCTTCACGTTGAAAGTAACGTATAGACCTAGGATGAACGAGATGAGGATTTCGGTAGAAGGTAGATATTTGGACCTTTGCATTACCGGCAGCTATTCATTCCAATTTTTCAAGCAATGTCACATTTGAGCGGCTATCTTATTATGATCCACGTGGTCTTGGCCAAAATGATACATTCACCGATTAATAACGGGAGATGATTTCAAATAAAAGTTTCTATACAATACAATATAATACAATTCATAATCATTCGATCAGAACATTTATTTCCGATTCTTAATGCATATATATATATATATTTATATATATATATATATATATATATATATATATATATATATATATATATATATATATATATATATATATATATATATATATATATTTATGTATGTGTGTGTGTGTGTTGTGTTTGTAATGGCTTAAAATTATATATATATATATATATATATATATATATATATATATATATATATATATATATATATATATATATATATATATATTACGTGGGGGTGATTATATATTATTTCATAAGTGTGTAATGCATTCCATTTGCTTAAATTGTTTTTTACTTGGAATTCAACACAATACAAGCTTTTTCATCTTATTGTTTTCAACAGGCGATTTTCCCCTCCCCCATGTACAGTCTTGGGACTTTTTTTAATCGTTCTCCTATCTCTTGTATAACGTCGTTTATCTTCATTTCGGACTGACAGTCTTTCAACTGTTGCGAAATTATTCCTCGTTTTTATTCGGGAAAACAAAGATAAGCGTACTTTACAATTAGGGACCATCAACGAAAACTGTCAGCATAGGTTTTCACGTAGTTTTCTTTAGTTTCTAAGTGGTCCTATCTCTGTATGTATTGCGTGTACTGGCCAAACCAATGGAAGTACTGAGCTGAAAATTCAAATATTTACTCCTCATTATGACTAGACAAAATGTCTTTTCTGTTTTTTGAGAATCTTATTTGAAATAGGATTTTAGTGGGGGTTCAATTTACGATGTGAATTTATGCTAAATCGATCCCTAATTTGTGTCCAGCGGCATTCATACCTGTTTTCTAAAAATTCGGACTTCTTTGAATTAATCACCCCAAACATGGCATAATGTCAAAATACGGTTTCTATTGAGAGATTAACAAGACACGTTTCCGTTTTTTCCCTCAATGAACAGAAATCATTTCATCACTTTTGGCGTCAGAATCTTTTTCTTTTAAACAATTCCAAAAGCTTTCACTTTTGTGTTTCATAATCTTCGTCGTCAATTTTTTCTTCTTCTGAGGCATTCCTTCCTGTTATATTTCTGGCATAGGCGTGTTCGTCTCCAGAATCATTAGATTCTGATTACATGTTAAGGAGTTGCACTTTTATAACGGAGTTTATGGGCTATCTACTCATACGACACGCCCGGAGAAAAATAAAACCATCAATCAATAGAGGGATAAAACCGTGGAATGCAATTTTCGACCGTAGGTAGAGAGTGTAATGTTTTTTTTATTGCTTATGAGTAAAAAGTATAGAAAATCAGTCCCTCCAAATTGTAATTTCTTTTCTTACTTTACGTGATTAAAATGTGCAAATTTGCCTGTTGTCGATCTGAAAGAGTGCATATTTTAGATATTTACTGTCCTGCTTGCAAAAGCAAAGTTTGAAAGGAAAGATGGATATTTTCAATACTTTTTTTAGACAATCAAACAGAAGATAGGACTCAGAATTCAGGAACAGAAATCGTTGCTCAGAAAAAATCTGAGGAAGAATACTTGATTAACAGAGAGTTAAATGATCTCTTGTTGTTTTCTTCTCCTTCCGGTTTTCTTCTTCTCCTCCTCCTCCTCCTCCTCCTTCTTCTTCTTCTTCTTCTTCTTCTCCTCCTTCTTCTTCTTCTTCTTCTCCTCCTTCTTCTTCTTCTTCTCCTCCTTCTTCTTCTCCTTCTTCTTCTTCTTCTTCTTCTCCTCCTCCTCCTTCTTCTTCTTCTTCTTCTTCTTCTTCTTCTTCTTCTTCTTCTTCTTCTTCTTCTTCTTCTTCTTCTTAAAATGGATCACCTTTTTCACTGCCTCTACCATTCGATTTTCTTTTCCTGCGCTTATGTTTTCTCATTTATCTTCTTCGTCTTTCTCCTCTCTTTTCTCCGTTTTCTTTTCCTGCGAGAATCGAATCGAAGAAATTTTTTTCTATGTAATTAGTATTCTCAAAGATGATATCATTAATTGCTTTGCATGCAGTCTGAAATTAAAACTGACACAACGGATTTAATATTCATACAGGTGAATAGAAATGACACGAAGAGCGAGTTATGTCTGCTGTTATCCCCATTGCTCCGACATCGTTAAATACGTTTTGGGCGTAACCTATGTAAGTAAGCCCTGTTTCAAAAAATAAATGATATGTAGAATAAAATAATATGAATATACAATGCAAATTATGCCCTATATAAAATGACAAACTATCTGAATGATCTAAGCTATATAGTAAAAAAGGGAGGTACATTTGATCCCCACTACTTGGATGCCATGTTAATATAACTGTTTTGTTTTTTAAATCCTTGAAACAGTTATATTGTTTAACAACAGTTAATATCAACATGAGATCATTCATACATTGTGCAATAATAACAAAGTATATGTAAAACAGAGGAAAAAACATCGACGAAAAATTACATAAATTGCATTTACAGATATTGGGAAATATGAAAATGTTTCGTGATGTTTAGTGTTCAAAGCTGTGGAGCTTTTTTGACTATATATATATATATATATATATATGTGTGTGTGTGTGTGTGTGTGTGTGTGCGTTTTTGTGTATGTGTGTGTGTGTTCAGAAAGAAAGAAGGAAAGAAAAGGGAAAAGACAATTAGGGAAAGCCAAATTGACTAATTAATTCCTGCAGTGGGTGAAGAAGCATTTGGACACTTACAAAATACCCATTTAATATATTTTTGGTTTTTAACATTTATCAAATGTTTATGTATTTCGATTCACAATTATCAGTTACTGAAAAAACATACATATTTCCAAACATTTAATGCAGAATAGATTAACTTGGTTAACTCCACCTTGTGAACGACTTTCAAATCATAAATGTTTCTGTGATCTTGCTGATGAAGTCGAGCTTCCAAGCTTTGCCATAAATTTTCAATTGGATTCAAGTCATGACATTGATTATGCCAATTGAGTAACCACTAATTATTCTGAACAAGCCATTTGCAGGTTACTTTAGCTGTAATCTTCGAGTCATTATCTTATTGGACGCTTTAACTATTGAGCCTAAGAGATCAAATCAGTTTTAAAAAATACTCCGATATATCGGAACCATGCATATATTCATGGTTCCCTCGATCACGTGATGTGACCCCGTACCATTGAACGAAAAATACCCCCTAATCATGATACTTCCACTCCCGTGCTTTACGGTGGTGGGGATTGTGCTTTTTAGATTATTGGCCCATCAATCTTTTCGCCGTTACAGACAAGCTTGGTACGACCAATGTTTCAATTTATGTGACCAAAAACGCTTTTCCCCCAAAATAATGGAATTTCTTTAAATGCTCACAAGCGAATTTCATTCCAAGTTGTCATTGGATTAGCTTCGACTTTTCTTATCATTTTTCAGTTTTCTCGTTGAGAAATTGTCCGTGTTGTGCCCGCTCGAGGAGAGTTTTTGGTAGTTTCAAATTTCTTCCACAGAATAATCGATATCCGATTGTAGTGACGGGGGCGTTTAATATCTTGCCAATGGCCCTGAAGCGAAAACCTTCATTACCTTTTTTTTGTGCGGTTGTTTTCATTAACGATGACGGTCTTCTTACAGGCCATACTGAAGTATTGGCTGGATATTTTGTGAGTTGATATGCAAGTGCAGAAAGATCTAGTTCTCAATCCCGTCTTAAATCATATTTCTGGGATTATTTTTTAATCGTGCCCGAATACTTTTTTCCGTCATCACTTTTGTTAATGTTTTCATTTGTATCGTAAGTACGTCTTTATGTAATTGCTCATTGAATATCAAAATACATCACCTGCATAAATTTGAGGTAGATGTAAGCATCGGAAATATATTAAATGAATATTTAGCGAGTGCCTAAATACTTCTCCCCCCACACACTTCAGATATCATCATTCATGCACATATACAAGCCCAAAAAACAGTTCTATCTATCTATCTATCTATCTATCTACCTATCTATCTATCTATTAGGTACTGTCAACGACAATTGCCACTAAAAGTGTCAATGTGCGTTTCTGTAAGGTTTAAGCTGATTAGGTTAGCTGTTTGGCTATGTATATATTGGGCATACAAGTCGGAACAGTGTGGCTATTAGGCTGAAAATCTAAAGGTCCATTCCTAATATGTCTTCGAAACCAAAACTTTTTTTTAGATTTTCTTCAAGAATCAACCAAAAATATTTTTTGTGGGAGGGCGGGGTTCAGTTTGAAATGTAGTTTTCGGTAAAATTGTTTCCTTTCTGTGTCCACCTGTAGTGACCTCTAATTATCTCAATCCAAAAAAGGCTAGAAAAGTAACCAATTCATTTTTCACCTCCTTTCCCAATATTTTGATCAATCAAACCCAACTCGGTATTTTGCGATATATATATAAATATTGGTCGCATGATAGTTTTATCAAGTTACTAACCAGACTGATCCATATATCTATCAATTTGCCTGCCTGTCTGCCTGTTCCTCTGACAGTCTCATAATCTCTCTCTCTCTCTCTCTCTCTCTCTCTCTCTCTCTCTCTCTCTCTCTCTCTCTCTATCTATCTATCTATCTATCTATCTATCTTTATATATATTTATATATGTATGTATATATATGTATATATATATATACATACATACATACATATATATATATATATGTATATATATATATATGTGTGTGTGTGTGTGTGTGTGTGTGTGTGTGTGTGTGTGTGATAGAGTAAAACCTGACCCATTCTTTGTGATAGGTTAAAGATAACTGCCTCTCTCTTCTCATCTGTGAATTGGTAATGTACTAAAACTAATGCCTTGAATATACAACCAGTGATACGCCCATTTAACACCAAAATAATGGCATGCACTTCTGAAAAGAATTTTCAAGTAGTGATCCAAGTGGCTCGTAACTCTTGCTTGCACTAATTTTAGAATTAAGATTCACTGGGATTCTGCACTTCCTCCGATACTTTTTTCTTTGAGAACCAGACAATTTATAATGTAATCCTGGCTGCTTATACAAATTGGAATTCTGAAATATTGTACTTTTTTTATCAACTAGTTATTCTGTGTGAAAAAAAGTCAACAAATATACCAGCTGTAAATAGCACATTTCTATAGAAGCTTCTTTCAGGCAGAAATTGCGTAAACCGAAGAAGCAAATGCTATTATGATTTACTGGTCCAAGTGAAGCGTTTCAGTACTAAAATTCGAATCGTCAACTACATCAGCTGCTGCTGATATCAAGCTAAAAAATGTTCATGTTTTCGATCTTAGAAGTTATGTCGTAGATTGAAAACATTTTTCGAACTCATCCGTCGTAAAGTTGATTGTAAAGGCGTGCTCTCGTTCGGAATCAATTTAATGGGGGTGGAAAATGAACCTCCCTGTAGCTAATAGATGGTTAGAATGGTATGTCTGGCTGAGCCATCCGAGGTTGCAGTGGTGGGAGTTACAGGAAACTGGGTATAGAAGAGGTAGGAAGAGGTTGTGCACTGTCTTTTGCTCGCTGCAAAACAAAAGCCAAACGCTAGTTCAGCTCTTCGGCTTTTTTTCGTAAAAGTGAAAAATTGGAGCTTGTTAAACTGTCCCGTCGATTGATAACTTTGTGTGACCTTTTGAAAACTTTTTTTGCCTCTTGGTGATACGCTTTACTTTCAAGTTGATTATGTCTAAAAAGTCTAGAAAAGGGTCAATTATCCCTCCAAACTTTGTCTTTACCACCAAAACAGTGGTAATTTGAAATCTAAATCAATGGAACAACAGGGAAATTTGCACATTTTTAATCGCATATTTAAGGAAACCAATTATTTATGAATATTACTAGCCTAGTCGCAAAAACGGAGGTTGAAGGGAATGATAGCCATTTTCTTCACTTTGCACACACGAGTAATCAGATAACAATGCATATAATCGAAAGACAAGAAAGTTTTTTTTTAATTGCACTGCGTTATCAACCAACTAGATAGTTTATCTGAGAAAAATGACACTCACTACCCAGGACCGAAAGTCGCATTGAACATGTGTACTGTTAGATCAACCAATGGAAACTACGTTGTTTGTTTTCTATCTTTTCATTTATACGGCATTTTATTGAGTTAACTCATGTTAACAAGCATAACTTCTACTCAAGAATGAATGTAATGGCCTACTGATATGGTTGTTGAGTTACGTACATTGGGCTTTACAAAGTGTTTCCTTGTCTCTTCAAGTTGTACTTACAATCAGGCATCATTTGCTGTTCACCCTGTTGATCTGATAATCCAATTGTCTCAAAATAAGCACATAAAAGCCGATTACTCCCCTTTTGTTTTAATGATCAGCCATGGCGCTTCAACTTCCGTTTAATGATCATTCCATTAATTGGCGCCAAATCTCTCAAGAACGTTGATCTGCAAACTTTGAAGTGCGCTATATTTGATTTTCGTTTATTCACATAAGCAATTAGCTAACCCACGAACTGGTAGTCTTTGTGATAACATTCCATGGACCTACAATTCGGAAAAAGGACACGCACTAACGATTAGTACACACGTTAACATTCACTTGAAGAAACTTGATCGTATGTTTGTTGGTGAGGACAAACGTAATCAAACAATGTGAACTGTATACGCACTAGCAGAGAACCCATAAAAAATGATGGGTAACATATATATATATATATATATATTGTCGTATTTTTGTTCTGTTTTTTTTTTTTTTGCTGTATTTTTTTTTTTTTGCCGTTGCAAGCCAACAAATACACAGAAGTTGGATTTTTTTTCGGTGAGTCAAAACAGAAAGTTACCGAACCAAAAAAAAATAACGTGTCAGTTTTAGTGCTTCTGTTTTATAATTTTTGTGTTTTTAGATTTGTAGCAATAAGAAGATGAAATATATCACTGAGTTTCAGCAAAAAAGTGAGGGCATCATTGAATTCAAGGTTGCGTTGTACAAGACGCCAATGAATATTAAGAATAAAATCAATTGAGTTATGTCTTGAATCAATCAATATTTTATCATGGTAGCCCATCGTATGCTTTTAAAATCCATCCGTAATTTGTCGGTCAAAATGATCTACGATTTCCAGTGACATATTTCTGTTTTTATTTTTAAAATTAGTTCGTTTGTCTAGCGACTTCTACTGCTTTCATATTCGCAAACTTAATCTGATCTTACTAACTGATGATAATTCAAACTCGAAATCTTTTTTCAATACATTTCTAATTCATTTGTATATCAATTATCTCCTAAGGACTGAGTCATACGATCGAATCACCGTAGTGTCTCAAATTTAATGTATCGGTCTGCGATAGCGTAACAGACAAATAGACATCCGTATAAATTTGATGATAATGGTATCTAAATCTATTCATACATGCAAATTAATATGTTCTATCATATATTTGCCCTGTATGGTTGTGCTGTCCGATTCCTGGTTGATCCTAAAACTCAACATGTATTTCTTCATCCGAAATAAGATAACATAGCAAATTGAACAATTAAAAGGTTGTAGAAATATAAGATTGTCTATCGGGACAAAACGATGACGATTATGTCATGTGAGCTGCTAAGACTTTTTGTCCGGTGATTACATATGAGAAAAAGTTTGAGCTAAGATGGGTTTTTAAAAGAATTAAGCTTAAGATACTTGAATTATTAAAAATAAATTATCTTATGATATACTCCTCGGCTTCTTCGTGCCAATCCATAGATGAATGACACCATCAGTTGTAATGGGTATATGTTAGTGATAAGATGATAGCCGTGGTTAGGTGATACCCAGCAAGTAAGTCTAGCTAATCATTACTACAATGGAAATTTTTTTTTTCTGAATAAGATTTTTTTTTAAAATGTCAAATTCAAAATCACTTACTTCAGAAGATTTAAGTTCATTTCGAAAGTTCAGCTTTTGTGTTACACGCTTGTTCGTTGAATGAACTAAAATCACCTGCCGTGAAAAAAATGGGAGGAGGATGAGGAGGAGGCAGATTCAGTGATGACAATGGTTTTGTGTGTATGCACGTACATACGCATGTGTGGGTGTGTTTTTTCCACTAATACTACTACTATCACCAATAATAATAATAGTAATAATAATCATACTACAAACAACAATGACGCTTTTTGAAGAAAAACGGAATGAAAATCAATTTTAGAGTAACACAAGTTTTTTCCACTCATAAGAAGAGTATTCGGAGAGATGTTTGAAATAAAAATCATCTCTCTCCAATGTATAGATCAAAATAATCGAAAATGACCCCTAATGACATTAAAAGTTGACCTCACAATAACTTTGCGAGGAGTTGACCTCTTTTCAGTCTACCTACCAAATATCAGGTCGATAGACCTTGTTTCAGCGTAAAAAAGGCATAAATACAAAAAAAAAAAAAAACAAACAAATGACTCAAATATTAGTATACGTATTTATTTACTGAAATCACAGATTCACCATTTTCAACACCCCAGATTTGCTTGGAGACTAACAATGTGAAACAAGCTAATGAATGATTCAATACAATTATATGAGAAATGAGTATGTATATAACTTGCCCTGGACAACGTATTTAGTATGAAAGTGATTATTTGAACATTTGCGCAATTGGTGGCTATTCAACTCAATGGTCACTACGTAACTTCATTGAGTCGGCTATCTTACCGCTGGCAGGTTCGATTCCTGCACCAGCCCCATTTTTCTTTGATTTTTTAAATTCAATTTAGGTTGTCTAAGGTATGATACGTCAACCGAGTAGTGATTAGAGATCATCTCAGATAAGTTTTCATATAATATAGTGCAATTTACAAATATATATATATATATATATATATATATATATATATGTATATATATATATATATATATATATATATATATATATATATATATATATATATATGTATATATATATATATGTATGTATGTTCCTACTTTGTGCAAGATGAAATCTCTTGCATAAATTATGAAAAAAAAATTCATTCAATGCTGGAAATCACAGCATCTTAAACTGTACGGTTGAAATATTATGCAATTTGTTATATTCAAGCATTTTTACAAAACACCTGTTATTTTGGGCCGTAATATCCACTTATATCTCGATGGAAATTCTCAAGCACCCTTTTCCGGCCTCTTTAAACACAAGAGTAGTTCTCTGTTTGGAATTCCGGGAGGAATATCTCATTTTGATTGCACTAAACCTGGTGTTGTTGCTAAAGTCTCAAGCATCTTTGGAGAACATCTTGTGTTTCCATGAATTCTTCCATCAGTATGCAGTCATCAAAGTATTAGGTTGATGCAAAATATAACTGCGGTTTATCACCATCAGCTTCAAGGCTGCATTTTTCAGCTTAGAATAGAAGTTCTTGATCGAAACCTGAGAACTTACAGAACCAATATATAGTGCCAACTAGAAACGAATACATTCATTCTGGAAGCATAGAATTTGGGGGTCCTGGAACCGATGAGTTTTTCGAGCGCTGCATGGTTGTCGGAGAACGTCTCTCACAGGAAGCAATGGAAATTTTTGAGAAAGTTGTGGTTGGTCGGAAAGAGATCTGTTGGGTGAGCAGGATGGGCTAGGGTTTTGTAGCCTAATCTATTGGTCTTTCTAGCTTTACATTTAGTGTTAATTAGCATGAAGTCAGGGTTTCTTTCTTATCCTAATTGGCACAAATGTCGAACAACTGTTGAATGGTTTACTTTCCCTGTAACCTGTTTTGTGCAGATCTATCAAAATAATGACCGTCAATGTGATGTCGTCAATCACAGAAGGATGTTCGGGTTTCCAAGCCTTTTGTCTCAGTTTCGAAATAGATTGATTAATAATGAGCTGTACATTTGTTGATTGTCTTATGACCAAATATCTGGTTAATATTGCAAACAATTTCCAATGTTTCACGATCTTTTTTTCTCATAAAACAAAATTATTTGAATTTGTTTTTCCAAATTTCTATCAAATAAACTAGAGTAAATAAGGAGGAGAAAATTTTAGCTTAAATAAATGGAGAGAAATTCACACGTTAAAATGTTTCATTCCTTGAAAATAGTTGAATAAGGCTTAATTTCACAATGAACATCGAATTCAGAAATAAAAATAAAGAAACAGCAATTATTTTTGTGCAAACCAAATATTTACCCTTGCTTTCTATAACCTTACACCTTCCTCAGTGAATAGTGGACTCTGCCATTGAAAAAGATTTGGAGATTGTTTTGATGAAATAAAAATGGAATAAAACTTTAATTTCGATATCTGGAAAAAAATACAACCGCTGTCCAAGTGAAGAAAAATGTTGTATGGACCGAAATAAGAGATGCTCTGAAGGTGACAGGTCTAAAAAATCCGCCTCATAGGAAATTCGTGTTCTAAATCCATACTTCTGTGAATAAAAAAGAGAATGACAAATGCTTGAAAGCTGACCCCTAATCCTTTTTGTGCGTTCATGTAGAGCAGGGGACGGGATTTTACGGCCGGCAGCCTCATTTCATGCGGTCTGCAAACTTTATTGGATATATGATGTTGCATAGATTGTATTTTGTTTGCCTTTGGTTTGCAAACGATAGAATTTTAATATGCACAGTAAAGACATATTGATATATTCAACCTTTTCCTTCTAAGCAGCTATTTCTATATACTTGTAAGAGAAGAGCATACCTGCTACAAAAAGTGTTAATATGATAGTAAAATCGTTAAAAAAAACTGAACACGAAAAATAATGATCAAATGGCACAACATAACTCTTTGTAGAGGCATCTATCTACATGCAACTAAGGTCTTTGAAATAATAATGTTCAATTTCGCCACTGCATTAATATTTTATCGTTTATTTTAAGTTAAAATATTCTAACTCGGTGTTTTGTCTTGTTTTTTTTTTTTTTTTAGTTTTTAACATCAAGTTAACACATTGCGTAGATACGCATTTTCCTAACTGGTTGTTTTCTTTAGATTTTATCAATATGCACACACAATGTCCTCGATTCCAACTTCTATTGTTTTAAAACTGATACTTCCTGGATGGATCCGAATTACTGATCTTTCGATTGCAAAATTAGCACACTGACTGCGCCACGGAGACATGTGTACTGGGGATAATTTATCTTTGAATATAAATCATTTGTGATGGACTTTCAAAACCTTTCCTGTTTACAACTCTAAAATTTTTATCGTTTGTTCACGAATTATTGTTTCACTTTATAAGTAAACATTCACAGGGTCAAATCAAATGTGTATTGAAAGTTTGGTTCGATCCCACTTCTGCCTCACAGGTGTGCATTGTGTTATATTAAATTTAGAATGAACGTGCCCTAAAAATCTTCATGTAGCGTTTTTCAGGACTATTTTCGAGGAACAGTGTAATTAAAAAAACTACACTTGATAAAAATGTCTGAAAGATGACATAAATTTTATCAAAATTTGTTCATTTTCACAAAAGTTTTTACAAAATTGAAAAAATATTTCTAATTTTACCTGCCTACCTCAAATTTTTCCGACCCCTAATGTGTTTCCAACTTTACTTAAGGCTTGTTAACAGCGTACTGCAGTCAGTGATCGCAGAAGTAACAAAATGCTGAATAAACTCTCAGGAAATTTCTATGATTTCCCTAACATTGTGGTGTTAGGAACTTCTGCATCCAACTAATAATTTTCAATCGAGTTAAGCGGTAGAATGAAAAAGGAAAGGTATCTCTGGGCAAATCTTGCCTTTCCCCTATCAGTTGAATCTCCAAACAATACGGTGTTATCGAATATTGTCTAGGACAAATATTTTTATGCTGATTCAGAGAAAGACCAACTTTCCAATATATATATATATATATGTGTGTGTGTGTGTGTGTGTGTGTGTATGTGTGCGTGTGTGTGTGTGTGTGCGTCGTACTTACATGCCACACTAATGGAGTTATAGAGTTAAAGATATGAACATTTGCTCCTTACCATATCTATAAAACTTTTTTAGGTTCTTCAAATGTCTGGCAGCTTTTAAGCTTATTTTTTCTTTCAATCAAAGCTTCTTTTAGTGATCACTGCTCAACAAAAGGCAAGAGAGGTAATCTATTCACTGATCATTCCTTTCGTCCAATAATAATTACTCTCAGCATGGCATGCAGCCAATATATACTGGTCCCCCGACTGTTTTTATAGAATGAACCAGAGCTGTTTTATGTAATATCTAACATGTGTATAAATAAAAACAAAAAAGATCTTGTAATGATAATGAGGTCTTGAGAAAAAATGTTACTTATGCTTTGAATAAAATATTTATCTCTAAATTAAAGTGATATGTATTTTGAATAAACGCCTATTCGTTCTGAATGGATGTAATTAAGTTTTGAATATCCCATAAACAATTTCGTCGATTCTGTCTATCAGATTATATTTGCTCGTCGTGGAGATAATCTTTCCGTGATGTGAGAAAGGTATTCGCCCAGTTCACGTCGGAGGCTGGAGTTAATTTTGTTTTAAACAGTAAAAAAAAAAAACACCGGAAAACAAAAATAATTCTCACTTAATTTAGATTAATAAATTCATCAATGTTCATATATCCCATCACTTTAAACCAAACAGTTACATGGAATGAAAATTCCACTACTGGGATTTGAAATCACAAGAGAGTGATTGGTAGGCGTCTGCCTTACCGACTGAACCAAGTTGACGAGTGTTAAAAAATGGATGTCA
>OY735210.1:26360940-26450940 GCA_963457665.1 Thysanoteuthis rhombus | reverse complement strand
CGCAATTCACAACGTGGATGGATGAAATGGTGTGAGAAACTAGCCAAGTTCAATCTTAGGAAGGTCTTAGTCCTGCGACAGACGCTAAAAGAATTCTGATTATGGTAGTCCTATATCTTCTCATTCGGTCCAGTAATTGAAGTAAACTAACCTTTGTTAATTGCTATGGACTAGCGAAAAAATCGAGAATATAAAGGTTTCCCTCGAAAGTAGACCGTTCTTAATCACGACTATCATGAGCTGAAATGACGTCAAGCAAACAATCAATTTCTATAAGTCATATAGAGAAGAAAATTTGAGCATCCCAAGACCTGAAAAATGGTCAGAATGGCTTATCTGGCCGAACCATAAGAGGAAGGGCTGGCAAATGGTATAAGAGACTGTGGTGTACATGAGAGAGAAAGGGGATGTTCGTTGCCTCTATAATGGCTACCGGCAAAACAAAAGCTGAGCGCTATTCTAACTTTATATCTAATGGCGTAAACTTCCCAAAAATTGTATTTCAACGTCTAAAGTTTTTTCTACCGTAAACAAAGTCTTTCTTTTCATACCGTAACAAAAACGAGAACAACAAAAATAATCCTCAACGAATGAGTCTGCAAAATCAACATCTCCCTCTCCTGATATGAACTCATGACCAAGTGATTGCCAGAGGATTAGATTTACAAATCTTTGAAATGAACAAAAATTTATCATCGAGACGTGCAAGGGCTTTTTTATCTAATCGATAGATACATTTAAACAAAAATATGTATCTTCATAATTTTCTAGTCTTATTGTATATACAATACAAAAGTTACTGTAATCATCGGAATTGGAGTTGGAATGAAGTTTACCCCTGCAGCAGCCAGCCTTTTTTCCGTTTTTTTTTGTTTGTTTGTTTTTTGTTTTTTGTTTTTTCATGAAAAGAAATTTTTAAAAAAATAACTCCACTGGAATAGTCAATTGTTCAAAATGGTTGGTTGGAAATTTTTTTTTTTGTTACCTCAATGTGGAAGGGTCCATGATCACGGACAGAAAACCAAGAACATGGTTCTGTTCATTGCATAAGTAGATTGCTGTTCTCCCAACGTAGTAATGGATGAATAGGATTAATTGAAGCATAGAAGAGAACAATTTGGCGATTTAGTCACGATTTTCAGAAGACGATTTGGTAAGAGGAGGCGAAAAAAAAAAAAGTATTCCATCATTAATCAGCATGCACAGCTTGTCAGCAATGATTCTGGTAAAAAAGATCGATGAAATTATCATTTTCTAAATATGGTAGAGGGTAGCTTTTTAGATGGATGACACGATGTTCCGAAGAACAAGAACCTATGCAGACACGTAGCCAGACACTTGCTCTTTTAATTAATACGATTAGAGTCAGAGACTGTCATACTAAACTGTCAAAAGGTCAACCTAGGTTTCTTCAGTTTTCAACTGGGTCTATCAAGCTGGCTGGCTGGCTGGCCGGCTATCTATCCATCTAGCATAAAAGCTGCACCAATGAACCTTGAGAGTTGAAAGATTCATTTTTATGTATAAAATTAAAACTTTCTTTTTTCTGAAAATTACCTCCCAAAATAGGCTTTCAGGGAGAGAGGGACAGTTAAAGAATTCACGCTTGCTTTTTGTTGTTTTTTTTATTCAGATATCTCAGTGATCATCATCTATCGGACAGTGAGACAAGTTATTAATTAATTGATCATCCCTATCACAGTTCTTTTATTTGATCACCCAAGCACAGCATGCTGCCAAAACTTGTTGGTCACGTGACGATTTCTATTGAGTGACTAACCAGACTCGTATGGTGGGGGTAGCTTTTTAGTTAGATGATCCAATGTTCCAAAGAACAGAAGAACGTATGGACACAAGGGCAGACAATCGTTGTTTTGATAACAACACTTACAATGTTTTGTTCGTTTTTGTTTTTTTACATTAAATACAACGTTTTCTTGATATGCACTATTTCACATTCCCTTCTTAGGGTTTCAAAAGACTTTGACTTCAACCACGCAGAAATCTCAATGCCAGATATCATTAGGTTACGAATTGTAACTTTCTTCATCATAAAATGGCTTATCACAGAAAGGAGGGGACCGCTGTAGAATGGCAGACGCCGGCGGCGTATTTTCAAGTCAAATTTGCAGAAAAACGATAACCCAGACTTTGAAAATCCTAAATCTACTCTTCCGAATAAAAATAAAAAACTATTGAAATAATGACCTTCAAAAAACACCAACAGGAGCAGCGGCCATTTTGAAACAGAAAATGTAATAGTAGTACATTGGGTCAAAATAGTTTTTCACGTCATCATTCTTATTCGACTTGCACAGAATTCTACCAAACCTCTTTTTTAGTTACACAAATATTCCAATTAACAGAATTATTATGCTCAAATTTTTCCATTTCATTATCGGAAACATCGTTAATCGACGAAGCTAACACATACTTTTTATGTTGATATGTTCTTTTAATTATATGAAAAATATACCCCTTCTTAAAATATGGTTATGCCTACAAATATTGAAGGATCCTTTTAAGGAGTGTATACGTAATACACACAAGTTTCTCGTAACAGCAATATGAGACATTCTTTATACTTTGGTGCCCTTTCCCCTCTTCAGAGACGAAGCGAGTGAACGCTTACTAGATAGCCCAAATAAGACCAGTACATCTACCTGGGACAACCTCAACCTTCAAAAACAAGAAAATCCCAATAATCATAAGGATATACATGCATCCTCCCGATAGTCACTTATGGAGTTGAAACATGGATCCTAACCAAAGGATTGACCAGCAAACTGAAAAGCATGTAACATGCACAGGAGAGAATCATGCTCATCCCCACACAGAGAGATCCCAAAACAGCTCAGTGTATCAGGGAGAAAACAGGAGTCTGAGACATCATAGAATTTGCCTAGAAAAACTCAAATAGTAATATGCTGGTCATGTTGTAAGAATGGCTGACAACTGATTGATATCACGACTCATACAACTGATCCCCAGAAATCACATGCGCAACCGAGGCAGGAAGAATATAAGAATAAGAGACGACGAATTCAGATGCCCAGAACAGAGAGGTGTGGCAGATCTTGGGGAAGGTCTAGGTCCAACGATGGACGATAAATGAATGATGATGATGATGATGATGATGATGATGATGATGATGATGATGATGATGATGATGCTGATGGTGATGATGATAATGACGACGCCGCCGACGACGACGACGACGATGATGATGATGATGATGATAATGATGATGATGATCCTTGATTACAAACTAGATTAATTTTCAGACTCTGTTCTTCGAGCTGAATTACGTAATCACCACACAAGTGTTTTGGTGTACCATGAACAAACACTCCTGAACGTAAAAGCAAACTCAGAGTGACTGTCTGACGGATTTCTTTCTTTATGCATGCCAATAAAGCAACAAGATGGTTCCTTGCATGACAATGCAAGACCCTACTTTGGCAATCCGACCAAAACAAACTTGCTGCAACTTAATTATAAAATCTAATATCATCATCCATATTCACCAGACTTATCTCCAATACATTACCACATAATCTACCTCCTCGAGCTTCTCCTTTGCAATAAAAAAAATACGCCAACAGAGAAGCGGTAATGGCGGTATTCGAACAATTCGTAGTTTCAAAAGACACTAATTTCTATAAAGGAGGGAGATTTTACACCTGAAACCCAATGGAAAGAAATGATTGAAGTAAATGGAACCTATTTTCAGTAATGAACAGGGATCGTTTACATTTTTAGAATGCTTTCATTTTTCCCTTTCATAAACGGTCATTTCATGCGAGACAACCTGATGTATATACCCAAGATTATGTATTCTTAAACTACGAAGGACCTACATTTGTCGATGCAAGGCATAAAAAGCTATTAGTGAATTATATCTTTTAGCTGAAGGGGAAAAAGGAGAAGCAAAAAGTGACTTCAGACGACATAAGGAGTGGGCGATTTTATATTTTGATAATGAGAATGCAATCAGTGGAGATTTGTCTCCCTTAGACTAGACGAGAATTATTTGTTTTCTCGTCTTTTTTTGTCAAGCTGCAGCCCGCAGCTAGAGTGTGACAAAATTTCAGAGACAGGCAAGCAACGAAAAAATAACGTGCTTGACTTCAACCGTCAATTGGCAGCATAATTGAGCTTTTTTATAAAACGATTTCCTTCAAAAAGGAAACGTAAAACCAGGTATTATCTTTAACTTTGAGAAGAGTCATAAACACACAAACTTCTTTTCCAAACTTTTTAAATTCTTTTCCTCTTTGATATAGTAACGACAGTTCAAAGCAATTGAAAAAATTTTTCTTTGGTGTTTTTTTTTTCTGCTATGAACAACCGATAGAAGAGACGAATAGGAGGGCCTTTCTTTACGGATATTATATTTCTCCATTCAAGATGGCCGTAGAAATGAATTGACCAAAACGTCGAGACTACATCGAGAAGATGAGAAGAAAAGTTGTAATAATCCGAAAAAAAAATTGGTACCTGAAACGCAGATTTAGACAGTTTTAAAAATTTCGTTCCTCTCTCAGAAGCATGATCAGTTAAGGGGGGGGCAGTTAGTATATCAACCGGGGTCTGGAAAGTCAAGTTAGTCCTGAGAGTTTCTTGGGTAGAGTTGTGTATCACAACTTCTAAGTCGATATGATGTGTCCATTAATAAAATATGTTATGTGTACCGGCGCACGAAAGTAGTATTCCGTTTTAAACGGGTTATAGTAAATGAAACCGGATGACTTAAGAAAAGAGGTGTTTTGAAGTCTTTCAGGGTGGAGGCAGCTTTGTATCTTCTTATAAAATCCCTCTCGGTGTCCTTGCTGAATAGATTACAACTGTTTGAGTGTTTTACTACGGTACATCAAAAACCCATTCCGAGTGTTTACGATGTTTCCCCGTCAAGAAAAGTCCCGAAAAAGCAACATTTGAAACTGAATATTTTACTTTCCCTGCCACTATGAGGTTATGTTCTCCGTCATTCTGTGTTTTTTAAGTACCCAGCTTGTATTACGCTGAAGCCAAGGTAATCACCTCATTTAAGCCAGCTGTGTGTTTCTGAAGATAAGGGTAGATTAAAATGCCACGATTCAGTCGGTCAGAGTAAATGGGCAATTTTGCTATGATGTAGTTTTGATTTTTAGCCAATAGATCTGTAATTATAATAGCACTATTCTGTCAGTAGTGTTGGCATTAATTCATGACTACTGATAATTTCTTCCTTCATGATTTTTAATGCATCCCTACGGTAAAATCGAAATGCCTTTTCATCGTTATATAATTTGGTATGGTTTTCTATAGTAAAACCATTAACGTTAAATTCACATCGTACATAAAATAGTCCTAATCGTCAGTAACACTTGCATTGGTTCCTGGCCACTGACTATCTCACTTCCTGGTTTCCCAGGTGCAACAATGATACTTCTACGTGACTAAATTCAGTTCCGCTATAAAATAGCTATTTCCGGCTTTACATTAAACTCAATCCTGACCCAGCAGATGAGATATTGTTTTTTCATGTTAGGGAGTACGATTAGGGTTACTCAATCACCACCTTCCCGACCATTAAAACATTCACTAAGGCTGAACTCTAATGGGAAAGTGATGGAATAGGAATGAAAACAGTGGGAAGTGGTAAAGGAAGGCAAAAACTTGACTCTGTATAACGAAGTTCAAAAATAATTAATAGTCAAGTAATAGACAGTATAATGAACAAAAATTTCAATTTCTAATCTTCTCATTTTCATCCAAAGAGAATCCTTACAACGGACGCTAAACTTTTTGCTCAAACATAAGGCCACAGTATAAACTAAAAGAGGATTTAAAAAGCCAACTCTGTGGTACAGTCATCCATCTTTTCCATCGTATAGATATACCAAAGGGGTCCAAAATGACGGAAAATAATGGCTGCTGATAAAGATTCTTATTTGTTTTAAAAAGATAAATGCAAAAGCTGTGCAATTTTCGTAGATGTGTAAGACGTAATTTTAGCTCAGTCCGTGAGAAAACCACTTTCTGATCCCTTGGTCGTGATTTCGAATCACGTTAAGGGAAATGATCACATTATGCATCATTTTAGCTTTATTTGATGGGGTAGACGAATAGTGGAGAGTTTGCTCCCCTAAGTTAGGTGGGGATTGTTCTTTTTCTTTTTATGATAGAAAAACAAAATCAACTCCAGCCTCCGACTTGCACTGAAGTTTGACAATATTATTTGTTAATTAAGCTTCTTAGCTTCAGATACAGATATGAACGCATTTGTTATTTAACTTTTTTGAGAGTTTAAACTCGAAAAAGTAAAATCTCACCAAGATTTTTCACTGCATTGTTGTGCATCGAAATCACAGCGACCTGGTGTGAGAATCAAAATGCAATTTTCTGTTCCGTGAGTGGCTTGATTTATGAAACAGGATCTTCTTTTTCTTTCGCTTTATCATACAAATTACACTGATCATGCTTGATTAGATGATTATTAAGTTTTCACGCTTTACTGGCTTGCTCTTAGGAATGTTCCATTAATGTTTTAAGCCATTAAATTTGCATTTGATCCTCAAGATTTTTTTCTGAAACTTCTTTCTCTTTCAGACTCTTTTCACCTTGAGGTGGGTGTTGCCATGCAGCGAAACCACCAATAAAAATGTTTCTTCTTTCCCAATGCATCATTTGACCAAATGAACAGTATTATTATCATTATATGTAACATATTTACTATTTTCATTTTCATGATAGATCACTGTCTGTGTAATCTACATTTTGCAAGCGAAGAAATAGAAATTATTTAGCTTATAAACTTTTAAAACAGACTTCTTGTTTGAAACTTTTTTTCATTTAGTTCTTATTTCTTTTGATACTTTTAAGACTTCTTTTAACTTGGAGTTTTTTTTTCTGGAGATTTCTCTCTCCGGAATTTTTTTTGGCAAGACTTATGTTATGTTATTTGAAACGTCTTTTTCTTTGAAATGTGATTTTCGATTAAGGAATTCTTTTTCTTTGACACTTGTTTTTCCCTTCAGACTTCTTTGTTTTTGTTGGTTTTTTTTCGGGACTCTTCTTTTTAGATTTGTTGTGCAGGCTCCTTCTTTCTTTGGGACATTTCTGGATTTCTTTATTTAACATTTTTTGTTGTCTTTTTTCCGAGACTTGTTGTCTTCTTCGAGAATTTTTTTCCTTCTTCCCTTTCTTAAAACAGCTCCAATAAAAACCAAAAGCTATCAGCTGTCACCTTCTAAATGTTTGTGCAGTCCTGCTGTCTTTTCATGCTTTAAACAATTTAACAATTTTTGAAGTGTTCTATGAATATTTCACTAGTGATTTGGCAAAATTTTACAAAGGATTTTATTAATTTTTTTGTGAGTGTGCGTTGTCTCCTTGCCAGCACGCTTCAACACTGTCGGTAGCGTGATTAGCTTTGTTTAAATCTTTTTTCAAATAAAAATTAGAAAAACAAACACACCACGGAGTTTTAATGCGTTTCGTCTGATATCTTTCCAGTCATTCTCAGGTGGTTTTTACAAGTCGTTTATTCTTTCTTCTCTCTTAGAAACCGTCAGCCAAAACTCCCAACATGGGTTTCTTCAGTTTTAAAGTGGGCCTGGCAGACTGGCTGGTTAGTTATGTGCAGTCCAAAACAATGGAGTCATTGGGCAGAAAATTTAAATGTTCTCTTCTCATCATGCCACGAAAAACAATTTTTTTTCGTTTTTTGCGAAATTTTCCACCTCAAAATTGGTTTATGGGTGTGATTCAATTTGCTATGTAAGTTTATGCGAGTTGGTTCCAATGTGAGTGAATAGGTCCATCAGCATTCACATATTTTTTGTTATGGAATCTGAACTTAGTGAGTACGGCCAAGAGTCGAAATAATAAATTTCATTGTTCACCCCTCTTTCCATATCTTCAATTCATCATACTCATGTTGCCAAAAAACGTTGATCACGAGACAGTTCCTATTGAGTGACCAACCAGACCTGGGTTTTTTTTTCCAATTATTTCAAATAGAGCAGAATCAAGGCATTGGCTATAAAGGTCTTGCGTCAGTGTCTACGTGGAAACACGCGAGATTGAACGAGATTCACGTATTAGTAGAGTTGGTTGTTTCTTGACGACTATTATGGAAGGCAATAATTAGCACAAAACGCCATTGTTAATTTTTTTTTTTCCAAATAACTTTATCTTGTTTTCTCATACCAGAGAGCTTAACTGCTAAAATTAGTTGTTTTTCTGTTTGTTTGGGATTTGTTTCATTGTTTGTTTGTTTGTTTGTTTGTTTGTTTATTTTCTGAGCACTAATTTCCATATGATGTTTAAAATCCACATCCAGCCAAAATGTTCGTTCTATTTTTGTCTATCTGTCTGGGAATAATTAATAGACCAATGCCGATGGAACAAATTTTGCGTGTTACTGTGTTTTGCGTTGGCGTTGATTACAGTGAAGCAGTTCCTGCCATTTAGTAACAAATGGCGCAGAACCAAGTTTACGAGGGGAAGTACTTTTCAAAAGAATGCATAGAATAAAATAATACATGTGATTGTAGACCAGAGGGTTGGGCGAAGAAAATAGGGGGTGGGGAGATAAAGGGGGACGGGAAGTGCTAGGGAGGAACCCACGTCAAAAGAAATAAAGAAACCGTTGGTAATTCGAGAGAGGTTTAACAGAAAGAAAGAAGGAACAGGTCTGGTTAGTCACTCGATAGAAACCGTCACGTGACAGACGTCTTTTGCAAGCCCCAATCAGAAAAATTGGAAATGGGGTGATCAATGAATAAATTGCTTTTCTCGCTCTCTGTTAGGCAGTGATCAATAAAAATTTTAAAAAGTCCGTTTTTTTCTCAGATATAAAAAATAAGCGTGAATGCAGCTGCAATCTAAGGCACCAAATTAACATACATTTACATTGTAAATGGGATGCCATAAAAATATTTAGATTTAGAGGGGATTTTCAACGCAGTTTTTTTTTTTTCTCAACATAATTTGGAATTTAGATTTTAAGCCCTGTATCTCCATTGAAGCAGCCTACATACGTGGTACATACTAATATACATACATACATAACTAGCTTGCCAGACTCTCTAGAAAACTGAAGAAATGTAGGTTAAGAGTTTATTGTGACAATTCTCGTTGACGGTTTCTGATACAGAAAGGAAATGATTGGAAACAAATTCTTGGGAAGAAGTGAAGAAGCAAAAATAAGGAAGAAACAAACTAACAAAAAGTTAGGAAGGCAAGTAAAATCATAAACAGAAAGAAAATGGAATATGAATTATTTCTTCATGCTTCTGATCTTCCATCATTCCATAGAGGAAATTGCTTCTGATATGTTATTCCTGATTGTAACACTTTATCATCTTGGGTTATTTTATGTGTGAATCTGTGTGGTTGGGGACCCGGGGAGAGGGATATCGACTTCAATCTGTCCCCAGTGGACTTTATTTATATTGGGATCTTGCATGATGTACATATTTTCATCCTGTGTGGCCTTTCCTCTATCCATCCGAACGGTGTACGTCCCACTATGGAAGGAGATATCGTATTCACAACACTGCATCTAGTTAGCATTCTTCGCAAATTGGCCAAGTCGTATTGGAGGATTGGAGAATTGCATCTCTCTCTCTCTCCCTCTCTTTCTCTCTCCTTCACACACACACACACATAACCATACATACACACCTACGCACATATACTCTCTCTTATGTATTTAAGGTAATCTGCCAAAATGATGGTAATGATTTGACAATGTGGAAGTGAAATTTTGAGACAAACAGTCACATCACAATAATGTTTTTATTATTATAAAGATAACGTTGATGCATTTCGCTGAATTTCATCGGCGTCTTCCACATTGTCACGACCGAAGTAATGTCGTTTCGAATGTTCCAGCATGATCTTTGTCTCAAAAGTTTTATCAATCTCGGATAGTTTTTCATGGATTGCAATATATGAAATAGACTTTGAGGTGACAAAAAACTCAAACTGGCCTCATTCACTTCTATCTACGCTTTCCTACCGATAGCTTAGGAGGAGAGGAGTCAGATTCATGCCTTTCCCAATGGTATTAGTACCAGTTTCAGTCTCAGTCAGAGTTTGAACTTGAGTTGTTAATCCATTGTCTGTGCTATTAACTGATCGGACTTTGTCTCTTTCTCCCCCCTCCCCAACCATTCTCTTTCTCTCTACACACACACACACACACACACATATATATGTATGTGTGTGTGTGCGTGTGTGTGTGCGTGTAAGAGTGTGCATTCTAAAATATATTTATGCCTTTCGTTTTCAATGTAAATATACATATATATATATACATATATATATATATATATATATATATATATATATATATATATATATATATATATATATAGTATAAAATAACATCCATATACAATGTATCAGTATAATACCCTAAAGCTACACAAAATAATTGAAACAGTTACACAATAAAAAAACTGATGATTCAAAAAAAAAACATTCACACCTAGAATCATGATATTAAATTCTATGAAGAACATAAAAAAACTGATGAAAATGACATAAATTACCTCGACTGATAACGAGAAATAACTGACTGAAATTACATAAACTTTAAGATATATATATATATATATATATATATATATATATATATATATATATATATATATATATATATATATATATATATATATGGACTTTGTCGAAACACAGACGATAACCAATTTAAAAATTCCCTTTAAAGCAATATCAATATCTTCTGTGTCTTAGTTTTTTTTTTATCTTATCACGATGTTTTGGTTCTTCTGACGTTTCTCAGGTCATCAAACGGCACCTGAGGATGGTTGAAATGTTTTGATAAAAAAAAATGATGGTGGAGACTCTTGCCCAATCAAATAATGTGTAGCAGTAATACGCCTCATGTCAAATATAAAGGCACCATCATCAAGTAGGGTCCCGTCAGATGGTCACCGGTTAAATTGAGGGTCAGTTAACACCTTTTCAACAATTTCAGTTATTGATGGGTCTGTATTTCTGGATAACTGGCTATCTATGCAAGTGTCGTGCGTATGGACCGCACCAAAGGAACTATAGAGCTGAAATTTTAAGCATTTACACTTTATTTTGTCGATAATAAACATTTTTTGTCTTTTTTTGAGAATTTCCCCAAAAGGATTTTTAGTGGAAAAGATTTGCAATGTAAGTTTATACTGAATTAGTCCCTTATTTTTTCTTGCAACATACATGCTTGTCTTTGTTTTTGTTTTAATACAGCCTTTTTCTTAGTGATCACCGCCCAAGAAAAGGCAAGTGGAATAACTGAATCATTGATTACCCCTTTTTTCACTGTCTCAACTGACCCCCCCACACACACACACAAAATCAACATTTGGCATCGTTGGTCACGTGATGGTTTCAAATGAGTGACTAACTTTGGCCTGTCTATGTAATGCTCAACGATATCTACAAGTTATCATACTGCTCATTGATCTATAAGTAGTCCGTTACACCCTGTGCAACTAACTTCCAGCTTATCGGAGTTGTACTGAAAACCAAAGATGACAAAGGGAGATATCTGTTGCTCCAAGGCTTGAACTCACACGTGAAGGGATTAGTCTTTTCACCCAGTTTGCTAACTATCGTGTCATGCCCTGTTCCTTTTAATTTCAATGACGACAAAAAAGGAAAAGTGTAAAGATGAGAATTTGCATGCCATAACCAGTATAGAGCAAAATTGAGGTATCTAGCACTGGCCAAGGTTATTTATATCCTTAAATTCTTTGTTGAATCTGTGCAATATCTTCAGGAACAAAAGAAAATCTACCAAATTACTATCATCAGAATATTTTTATACGATGTCGAAAGATCTTCAGATTATTTTCTACTCAAATGTACTGAAGTCATAGACGAAATTAGTAACTCCTGCACAGATATATTTGCACCTAATATCATGTTGAATACGCTTTGGCAAAAGTGATTGCCTCCAAACGTTTATTGAAGCTATCTATGAGCTTCTTGCACCTGTCACCTGGTAGTTTCTTCCCAACTTTTCCCTTATATAATAAATATTTACAGTATTCTTGCCGTGTAAACGTGTGAACCATGACTCAGACTCCAGCTCTCTCAAATGGTTCCCATCGAATTGAGGATAGGACCTGTTATTGAGCCATTTCCCATTTTCAACAACTCTTGTGTGATTTCGGGTGTGTAAATTAGGTTCTTGTCGAGCTAGGAAACCCATGATCTTTTGATCGAATCTTACTTTCTTATATTTGGTTGCACATGTTGCTCCATAGCCCCTTGCTAATCTTTCAGTGGATTCCTTTGCTACAGTTCATTCAAAAAGCAACAATGATAAGTAGTAAAGCTAGTATTAAAATCATAATTGCGAAAAAAACATCTTCATCTAAAAAATGTAATTCTTCGTTGCTATCAATCGATTCACCTTAATCTAGTTATACCATCAAATCCTCTGAAGAGGTCTGTTTTGTTTCTGAAGTGATTAAGTGTTTCCCATCGGAACCAGTGATTCATATTTTTAACACAGGTAGGGGCAATGACTTTGAATGCCGCCTTTAAACGTGAATAGGCCCTCTACTGTAGGTAGAGTCACCAATTCAGAAAAGCAATTTTGAGCTAGATCTACAGAGAAAGGGAGCCAAGTATTTGGTCATTACACATGAAGTGGCTGTTTCATTTGACACTCGTCTTTATGATTGTGATTTTGACGCAGAGATCATAGTTACACATATTTGACTGACAATACGATATTCTTTCTAAGTCTTCATTATATCAGTTTCAATACGATATCCTTCACTTTTGAAGATGCCATCGCTGAATGAAATTAGATTTGCTTTGTATAAGATTAAAGTAAAAAAACAAACAGTCCAAGCTCTCAAGAACATCAATTTCGCATTTTGAATGGGAAGTTGCTAAGAAAGAACAGTGCGACGTTTGTTTCACGAATTTCGGTCCAGAGATATGAGCTTGGATGATGACCATCGAGAATGTCCGCATTAAATTGTTGATGATGAGAATTTAAAGGATATTGTGGAATGATGTGATATAACGATAAGTGTTTGAGCTCTTGCTCAAAATTAAAATTCGAAGAAACCTTCGGGTGTCACCTGATATATTTTTCCTTTCATAAATGGCTGGTTCATAGCAGCAACAAATCATTGTCGTGTCACACTCAAGAGAAACTGATAGAAACGCTTCAAGAAATGATGAGATTCCACATCACTCGCAAAGTTCTGTATTTTCTTTTCAGTTGAGATCAAAACTTGCGCAAAGAGAAAATGAAAGAGTATACACCACCAGAGTTGCCAGGTCCTTTTTTTTCTAAAAAGTCGAAAACAAAGAACAAGAAGCAACCTAAAATAATATAATAATGTAATTTTCAATTTTACTGATCCAGTTATTTGATAAGGAAATTTGCTGAACATATTGAATTTCAATGAATTGAAGAGGAGCTGAATTAAGAGTAAGAATTGAGTTCAGACATATAAAAGCTAAACGCCACAGCAAAGAGCTAGATCTAGCTGCAAAAGAGCTAAATTAGAAAGGTTGTTCGTTGGAAGACTAGTATAACGTGATTTCCCTATCCCTACCCACTAAATAAGTAAACAAATAATTACATCCGCTTAAACTGTTGTTACCTCTTTTTACTGGGAGTCTCGTTTGTTAACCATGCGCAAACATTGTTAACAAACAGTGGAATAAGACAATACCCGCCCCCCCCCAAGATTTGTTATTTTTGAAATTTCCAGGGAACAGGGGAAACGACTGTTTTAACGGATGTAATCAAACGTAATTCTTTTATTTATCCGTTGTTCACTTGGATTTTGACAATAAAAGAAAACGGATGTCATTTTTGAGGCTCTTCAGATACAACGATTTTTAACGGAAGCAATCATAAGGTTATAATCTGGTTATTTTCTGATGTTTGTTTTTCAATTTTGATTCAGGAGATGCATTCTGGCAATCAAAGAGCGCAATTTTCGAAATTCTAAGAGAACAATGATTTTTCATGGCCAAAATGAAAAAATGGTGATTTTTTTAAGTTAACATATCAGATTATTCGGCTCCAATATTCTTGGTTACTTAGCCAATGTAATGTGTTTGTTGATCAGTGAAATATCGAGTGAATTCTCGAGAACAACAATAAGTATACTTTGAATAGATACACACAGAGGCATCCTCATTTTTTGAAACGTACACCATCGAAACCGACCTTGCAAGATAGCCAAGGCGATGGTGAAGAAACATCCGTTCAGTCCTTTGTTGAGCAGGGAATTTATTTCCCGGATGAAATGAAGTGCTGTTTGCATTTGGATTTTGTAGTTGGGGTTCGCATGGATATTGGAGCCAGAATTTTAACGTAGGTAACAGATAGTCCTCAAAAACTTCATGAATAGTTGTTCAACTACTCATTTTTACTAACATTATGCAATTACGAATCTCGCAAAATGTTTGACAGTACTTTCAAATGGTTTGCTCTCTTAGTAACTCATGGATCCCAATCATTTGAAAACGTCTGCCTAAGAACTCCCAGTAATATGCTCGTGGATCTGTAGAGCTCCGTAGTCCCCCAGGTTGGGAACTTTCACAGTAGTAGATATTTTAATGGGGGATTAGAGGCCCTATGCCATACAACCGCCAGGTACGTCCATAGTGCCACATGATCAATTAACAAAATCAATGATGTACAATTTATATAGATAAAGGTGTATCAGACATTGATACGAGTGATAGTTTTCAGATTTTCCATGTCAGATGATACCAAGATATTTCCCGTTAATTTTCAAGGTGCATCCAAGGAGTTCATTGTTAGTTGAGTCTCTGTTCTATATATATATATATATATATATATATATATATATATATATATATATATACTGGCAGGGATTTGCGACCTTTCCCATGGATCAAATAACTTCCTGCTCACCCCAAGGCCGGTCTCCGGTATAAATTTAAGCTTCATTTCCAAGCTAATGTTGTCAAATTGGAGGTTTGTTTTTTCATGTAAACACTGGAACTCCCTGCTGGTACTTTTATATACAACTTTGCTGTCGATATGCAGCAAGAATCGTGGTGCTGATCTGGGAAGAAAAGAAAGAACTGTGAATTTGACAATGGGGAAATAAAGCATGTTCTTTAATGTATCTGCTTACACAACACAACCTGGTGGGTTGCGCAAGCCAATGAATGGATTGAGTGTATTGAGCGGACTGACAGGTAGATTGTGTAGTCGAATCTTGGCATGGGTTTGCACTGAAACCTTGAGTAGCCCTGCGTATGCCTCCAGGCAACCTCAGGCAACTCGCCATAGGTTACCCTGCATTTTCTGTACTCTTCATCGAAATGTTTCAAAGCAGAAATTAGGATTTAAGGTTTTGATAATCAGGAATTCATATAAAACAGTTCTTTAAATCTTGAATACTATTTTAGAGTCCTTTGTTTCATGAAGGTGAAAATTTCAACCATTGTCGAAATCGACAACGGGTGCAGAAAAAGACAAAATAAGTTGACTGGAATCGTACAAATTACCAATAGTATCAAATAAGTGTTGTAAATTGTGTATTTCTACACTCACTCATTCGATGTTCAAAATCTTGCACAGATTTTGGGCGCAAGTTTCAACGTTGAGTGTCTGAGTGTGAGAAAAGCTTCACGAAAAGAAAATTTAATACAATAATCATATTGTTATCGCTCTGAATATCATCCGGTGTAATCATAAGTTTGACCATTTCTACACACGTAGTCGATTTTGATTGTGATTAAAATGTTTGCAATCACAAAATGAATTGTTACCTGGTATCAGAAAATGAAGTGACTGAAAGGAACAAATGGAGGAAACTGATAATCCCAGAGCCTTACTTCGGTACGACGGATCGAAAGTTCAGCATCCAATTTACAATGTACATACAATCCCGTTGTAAATGTTTGATAGGTTACTTTCGTTCAATACTGAATCTGACCTCCGTTTCTTTAAGTGTGAAAAAGTCTACGAAAGTGCCCAGTACTAGAATTTTCTCAAATACATGTCATAAGATTTTGCATGAATAAATACGTTTTTTGTATGATCTATTTACTGATACTGCCACCAGATTTGTTGCCATGATTGTTTTTTATGGCACTTACCAAGGATGTCTCTATGTTCCAATCATCAGAGTGTGCGGCTGCCAGCAAGCAGGTCGCATGTTAGAAAAAGAACGAAGTATCCCTTTGCTTCTATTTCGATTACAAATATTGTTACAGACAACCAAATCTATATATAGGATAGCCGTATGTCTCCTGGCAACTATACATGAGGTAGTAGTTAGTTAGCTAACCGGTTGACAATTACTATTATGAAGTGAGTTTAGTGCTCACTTGTAGCATTGTACCAAAACTAAGATGAGCTTACTAAATAAATTCCTCCCCAGACTCTTAGCAAAACTAAGTAGAATTTACAGTGCTTTAAAACTTATGTGATACACTGATTTAAAAATCTCTATTGGTTTATTTTTAAGCTCTACCTAGAGAAAAAATGGAACAATGTCTCTTCATCGTACTTGAACAGTAAATGACGGTTACATGTATGCAGTGAAACTCTGATGGAATAACAGGCTTTTGTCTTTGCTATTTCATTACAAGATACTGCAGACACAATGTCTTTGCCTAAGTCTCCGTACAAAACAAAGTATGATCTATAGTACTTCGAGTTATGTTTCGTTTATTTATTTATTCATAATTGTAACTCATTGAAAAACTTCTTACATGATTTTCTTCTAAGTAAAAGAATTACATCCCAAGACGCTCGAATAGCAATAGACGGCTCCAATGACGGATCAGATCTCAAAGGGAACTAGGTAGAATCTTGCCTTCACTATGATACTATCAATGATCGTTGACATCATAGTTCTGGTGCACACACACGCATTTTGTAACCAGTATACAAGAGAAACTGATGTTCACGCAAAAGATTTCGAATTTGGTCGATAGTTCGGTAAGTTCTTTTTATTGAAAAAACATTGTTTCCTAGCAAACCTACACTGATTCCCTGTGAAGCTGCTTCTACGGTGACAATTTATACTAAGTTAAAACTTAAAATTGTATAGCTTGCTTCTGCTATTTTGCGTTAATTCTGGGCTTATATCGTAATATCTGATTCAGTCTGCTTCATTACCAGTCTCACTTCTCTCGACCATGCACCTATCTTCCAATGAGAAAGAGACTTCAATAAAAAAAAAACCTTCCACCGAGGGAACTTTTGGTTAAATGGGTGCTGTTGGTAACACTCACATTGTACCTCACCAGAATTTTATGCTTTTCGTGCCTAGGGGTTTCTCAACGATATCGATTCTGCAGAGAAAAGGCGATGCTGTAGAATCGGTTGCCTGTCTCTCGAGGGGCCCCTGCAGTCCGCGTGCAGAACTACAATAGCCGTAAAATCTCCTTGAAAATACTGATAAATGAAATCAAATCACCATGATGATATTATATATATGTGTATGTGTGCGCATGTGCGAGCGCATGTGCGAGCGCATGTGCATATCCGGAACGACATGCAAGAAGTGAATAGTCGACCCTCCTTCAAAAGCTTCAGGAATGGCAGAAAAATTCCAAAGTACAGCAAAACATCACTTTTATCAACTTGGAAGAGAAATGAGTTGGCAATCAAGATGAACGACTAATCTTTGACTTTTTGTCCCCTGACATGATTAACCTTTGACTTTTTGTCCCCTGACATGAATTCAATTGAATACGTGCGGGTAATATTAGATTAATGATTTTTTAAAAATATGCATTACTTTCCAAACTGCTGAGTCTTTTCCACTGGGCATTGTCTGCATTACTTAAACTTACAATTTCAGAATTTATAATTCCTATGCCATAACGATATCTAATACTATCATAACCACACACAACTTCATTCATATCTATATAAGATCGTGCTTGTCGTCTGGAATTCAAGGCAACTGATCACTCCTTATTTGGGAAATTAGTACATCAGTACTTCCCTACCATCACATGGTCTTTTAATAGAGTTGGATGAGGATTGAATAGATAGGTAAATAAATAGATAGAAATATACTGAAATAGATCAATGAATAGATATGAATAGCATAAAATAGATAGATATATGCCAAAGGTGAAAGATACATGGATAGATCCGACTGACAAGTGAACTATGGCTCCATTACTTGTTGGCGAAGGTGGTCCTCAGACGTGATTTTATCAAATACGATGCAAAGTACTCGTGTAATATATTACATTATCACGGGCAAAACGCCAGACCATACAAGCCCAGACATGGCCCAGCTCACAAATCAGAGACCAAGACGTGTTCGCCAATCGAACAACTGACCATTGACTCGACCATCTCAACCCCCAACAGGTAATATTGGCACTGATTGTAAAACTCTTTGATTGAATGTGTTGATGAAGAGGGGGTGCACTGACCGTGCCGATTAGGGTAAGTGTGGTTCTGCTCACTGACCACACCTTGCGTGTCGGTTGTAATGATGTATAGATAGAGACAATACCAATTATATAGAGAGGTTTATTAATCAGCATTGGCGGTGATACGAAATTCGACACAAAGATAGTTGTTTAATATTATTGTATCTCTGTGTCGAAGCGTAACTGGGGATGTGGTTCCAAAAATCTTCATGAATAGTATTCAGACTACAGAATTTCTTACAATATCATACAATGTCCCTGGTCCGCAAGTTGGGAACAGCTGTACTAAATGCTGGAGTACGGGCTGGGGAGCTAACCTCCCTCTGATCCTAAATCTCCAACTACGCCCCTATCTACGTAATCTATAACATGACATCAGCTGTCTCTCGTAATTTCAAACTTTACAAAATGATATCTTTCTGGCAGCTGGCTAGAACCACAGACATCATGGAACGCTAATAGAGATGGTACAGTACGTATATTTGTGATAATACCAATGTCAATCATAATGAAAATGCTGAAAACATGATATTCGTCTTAAAAGTCAAATCACCCTGAAAATATCGATTCTCATTCAATCACCCACGTTAAGGCACGAGCTAGGTCAATTCTCAGATTGGTGACAACATCGAAGTAATTACGATCTCTAGGTTGATACTAACTTTTGGCCTTATGCCATACGAGCTAAAGATCGTCTGGGTATTAACTAAGAACCATACTTAATACAGTGACGATTTTTGTGTGGAGTTTTCAGATGTAAGCGAAATTACAATAAATAGTTAGATGAAACCAGCATGCTAAACAGCTATACTAATAATCTGCTTGAAATGATATCAGTGAGTCACGCTCTCATTGGTCAATTCATCTAAAGATGACCAATCATTATCCAGAGGAGGAATTGGGGAGGGGTTTTAGCCAAAAGTGGAACATATAAGTCAAAGAACACTGGTGGAAGATCATTGAATGACAGAATTGGGGGACGAGGATTGAGAATACCTGAAGTCGTAAGGTGAGCGGATCCTAACTAGAACATTGGGAACCACTGATTCAAAACTGACTTATTGTGTACTGTAAAACTTATACAATGCTGAGCCGTGCTGAATGGTTTCAAAAGGCATATTTGGTCCTTTGCTCTTATTAAGTTCAATATTAATATATTGATAAGTCGAAAATGGTTTTATTGCAAAATTATTATATGATTTGGTCAAAGCGATATAAAAAGAACGTCCATAGGCTGTGAATGTATGAAAATCCCCAGAATATCTTATAGTATTGAAAGTAAAATTGGATGATCTAACTGGCGAGTTTTACAAGTTTGTACATAGAAGTTTCATTGAGTTGAATGCTGTATATCAAAAGTCGTCAATGTTCAAGAATTAATGCAAGCATTATCAACGAAACAGGGCCAATATGGAATAAAAACAGTCTAACTCTCTTTCTCTCTCTCTCTTTCTCTCTCTCTCTCTATATATATATATATATGTGTGTGTGTGTGTGTGTGGTGAAGAAAGCTTTACAGCTTTAAACACTTAATACCAGAATACTTTTTCGAAAGATTTTTTTCTGTCATTCCAGTCCCCTATTTCCAGATATCTGCCAAAAAAATTATGTGATTGTTTTCAGCGTTCCTTCCCTTGTCTCACTTTTTCGGTATGGTGCAATTTATATATTGTCTCTTGCTGGAATTATCAGTTGTTCACCAAGTAACCGTTTCGTAGATTTTAAAAACAAAACAATTATATCAACAAAGTATTCCAGTAGTGTAGATCTAAACCACCTGCTTTTCATATTATATAGTTGAATCTCATACGTGTAGTTTGTCAATTTATTTAAGGTTATATATATATATATATCATTGCTGAAAATAATAATATTTCCATGAGTTTTTCATGAGAGCAAACAATATCAGTTACTGGGTAAACAACTGCTATATATATATATATATATGTATATATATATATATATATATATATATATATATATATATATATATATACTAATGATTTTGATATAAAATTGCATTGAAAATCAAGTAGAAAGGGGTTGTTTGTGACTAAAAATGACGCAAGTGTTATATAATATTGATGAAAACATGCTTACTTGAGCTAAGATGAAAATGTTTTGATGTGAATACATCAGAAACTTTGTTGATTAACAAGAAAAATACCAAGTTTTGACTTTTGTTACAACACCAATCGTCTTCTTAGAATTATCCTCAAAGATATCCAGTTTTGGATTAACCTTCGATATTTGATCCTAAAACATGATAGTATTACGAAAAGTTAACCTCTTTGGTGGCTAAAGATAGCTAGATCTTTCATTTTCAGCTAACTTTATAGTTAAAAGACTTTATGAGCACTCAAAGCTCAACGCTCATCATATACTCTAAGCATAACCCTGATCTAACCCCAACCCCAATTTTCGAGCCTTTCTATGAGTTTTTTTAGCGTATATAACAATTTTATCTTTGGAGTTACCTGGAATTAAAAAAAAAGGTGAAAAATATTTTAGCCAAGGGAGATAACCTCTTGCATTCTTCATACTAACGTTTTTTTTTTCGGACCAAGTACCCAAGGATTACTCAGTTTTGATATCTCATTGTTGTTTCCGTGATTTTTCACGGTGGTTAGCATTAAAATCCCAAAGAATATGAATTCACTCTTTTCACATTCCAACTACTGAGTTTTGATTTCGTGTTTGAATGTTTCAACAATGACAATGACTTCAACAAAAACCAGTGACATCATGTATGTGAAAAACTGATGACGAATCAACGCACTCAACAGAGCTAGACTTTGTTTTGCAAATCCTATTCACAGGAACTATTAATAAAGGAATGGAAATGCGTACGTAGTTTTGGAATTGTGCTGTATGGAGAAATGATTTCTGTTTCTATCACTAAAATTGTCAATGTAAGTTTCTTCAGCTTTCAAGATAGTCTGGTTGACTTGTTGGCCGGCTATCTATCTACCTATCTACACATCACGAGTACAGGGCGCCCCAATGAGCTTAGTGAACTGAAAGATTAAACATTTAATTTAACATTAATCATAATAGACAGCTATTACTAAAGTAACCTTACATTTGTTGACGACTTCGCCTTTTTGCAAAAAAAAAAAAAAAAAAAAAACGAACTCCGAGCAATGCCAGACGAACTGAACGAAGAGAGCAAAAAAGTTGGATGGCAAATAAACTTCTGTAAAATAAAAGCCATTTACAACAAACATGTTGAAAACACAGATTGAAAGTTCAAAATCGAAAAGAAACACCTGAAAAAAGTAGATCTCTACACTTACCCATGATTACAAATCGGTATGGAACCCTAAGAAGAAGAATCAGTCTAAGATGGCAGACTTACTGTAGGGTATGCTCAACCTTAGAGAACAAGAAAATCCAATCAGATTTTTAAAAAAGATAATAATAAATAAGGGTAAACAACGAATGCATTCTTCCAAAAGTCACACATGGAGCTGAAACATAGAACATAATCAAAAGATTGACCATGAAACTGAAAACCAGGCCTGCGAAAGAATCATGCACAACATCACATGTTGGGATCATAAGACAGGACAGTATATCAAAGGAAAAGGTCCGAGATATCAGAGATACAAACAGAAAACTCAAACAGCAATGAGCTGGACATGATGTAAGAAAGTCAGACAATCGCAAGACATCAATGTGGATTCCCAGAGATAATATGCCGAACTGTGACCGGCAAAATATAAGATTGCATGACGAACTACACAAATTCAAAAAGTTTTCGCTCTGCAACCCCCATAATAGAGATGTCTGTGAATCCAATGACGGACGCTAGATAGCTGATGATGATGATGTGTACAAAAAACATTTTTCTGTTTTGAAAATTCACCCATAATAGTTTTTTTAGTTGGGGTCCAATATACAATGACAGTTCACGCGGAATTGGTTCCTTATTTTGTGTTCAGAAACATTCCCAGTTGTTTTCCGGAAATCAAGCTTTTTTTTAGTCATCACCATCCAAAAAAAGACGAAAGAAGTAATCTACTCATTGATCACCCCTTTTCCGAATTTTTCCAGTCTGTCACACTAAACACGGCATGCCGCTAAAAAAGATTGGTCTGGTGACTGTTTCTATTGAACGACTAACTCAACCTGTTCACTTCTTTTAATGGAATTTGATGGCTGACTCTTGGGTTCATTGTTTAAGAAACAGATCGCGTGTCCCACATTCGGAGCTGCGCTTAGGTTGGAAAAGTTTGATGTCTTTTTCTGGAAGAGATCGATTTGACATTTAGCTTGGAAACTCACCTGGCCTCAATCCCGCTGAGAATATTGGAGCCATCAGGAAAGTCCGGGTTGAAAATTTCGTCTTGAAATTGTCCACAGAACAGCAGCATTCTCTTTGACATGGCTGAATGGTTATTAGTGGAGGCAGAATTAAAACAGAACCAAAATTTTTTTAATTTCTTATCTTATGACTGCCTTTCGTCTTAATCTTACTTTGGTTGTTTTGTTTTATATCTTATTTTTGCAAATTTGGCTCAGGCAGATTTTCATTTGCCAGTAAGTAAACAACGTTGATCGTATATAAAGAACAGGCCTTGAATGGGATTTGAATCTACATCCCTCACTAGAGCTCAGTATGCGCCCCATTGCTTCACCATCTGTGGAATGAGGGTTCGAATCCCATCTGAAATTTGTATTACTTCCTATTAACGCTGTTCACTCACTGCCGAAAGGAAATCGGTCTACGTGAAAGTCGTGATAAGAAGCAGCTAACTTAGTAGGATGAAACTTGAAGGTAGTCATACAATTTTGAAATAATGCTTTCTGATACTTCACATAAGAATAAATAAAAACTGACGACTAACATTTGAAAATGATGAAAAAATAGATTGCATTTCGTGAAGTCTTCCAGCTGGAAGAATTGCTGGCAATTAAGTCTGTTTTATTATGAGACATAGTTTTACGAGAGGAGATGACAATCGTTAAACAATGATTGATATCTGATACCAAAGGCAACTACTGGTTAGCCATTCTAAAATTAATAGGTAGTAAATGTATTACCAATGAATACATAGCTGATTCTCGTGCATTGTTTCAATGAAATGGTCCTGTTCGAACAAGTCTACTATGTAGGCTCAAATAAACTCATCCAACGTAATAATGAACGTTTACATCAGATATAGTCCCTCAATAGAAACCGTCACATGAGCGATGGCTTTGGGCAACTTGTCGTGTGGGGATGATCAATAGAAAAATCGAAAAATAAATTATGATCAGTAACTTACTTCACTCAAATTTTGTTGGGTGGTGATCAGTAGAAAAGTCCGAATTTTCAAAAAAAAAACGTAGTGTGAATGCTGCCAGACGCCAATCAAGGTGCAAATTCAGAATACACTCATGTTGTAGATTGGCTCTCTCACTAGAAATCTATTTGGGGGATTGGGAAAAACAAGTGTGTTCTAGGCATAACAGGGAGTAAAAGTTGACATTTTTAGACTTCTAGCTCGAATGGCGAGGCCTGCTGACATTACATATTCATATATATATATATATATATATATAGATATAGATATAAATAGATAGATAGATAGATAGATAGATAGATGGATAGACGGGTAGTCAGACCATATATTGATGTTGTCTACGTTGTTGTTGACACTTTTAGTTGACAGTTTCTACCATAAAAATGTAAACCTCTTCTAGGTCTGTATTAATCAGATAGCCTGCATAAGTCTAGTCGGCTTTTTCTTAACGTAAGCCAAAACACTGTTGCAATATTTCCATTCAAAACAATTGTTCTCCGAGTCCAAAGCCACTTTCATCCTCCTGCAGCGAAATTTTTTTCTCATTTAATTCGTCTCCAATTTTCAACCGTCATCAACTAATGTTTTAACTATTACACTTTCCACTACATGTTCATCCCAAAAATTCCTCTCTAATCCCTTCCCTAAAATCCCCCCATGGAGGTTTGTCCCGTGGAAGCCAAGCGCCTCCTCTTTGGGAATCACTATTCTAAGGTTTCCTTTTGCTGTATTGTTTGAAGTGAGACCAGAGTAAAATATGTTTTGTTTTTTTTTTCTCTCAAATTTATTATCTGCTTCAAACTACCCCTAAAGGCAGTGAAACTCTTGAAAGAATAGAATTTTTTAAAATGGAAACCTTTTGAGGATTGAATATCAAATAGAATCAAGATTACTTAATCTTGGAAGGAGGTAAATCTGATCAGTATTGATCCCCTTGGTTCAAGATCTGAATTTGATGATACGGATTCAAGAGATTTTGTTTTCTGAAAGCCATTCATATGTCCCTCCATTTTGCAGATCCAAACGTCTGTCCTTTGTGTGTGTGTGTGTGTTTGTGTGTTTGTGTGTGTTAATCCCACAATCTTATATTTGTTATTATCGAATCCTCAAAAATTCATCCTAATCCTTTGAGTAGTACGTCGCTGAATGATTCACTATCCATTCAAAGTCAAAAGAAGCAGGTGTTCAGCACTTCACCATGAATCTTTGCAATGAGTGACCAAAGAATAACCAAGGAGTATAAGCATTTACGTTATACATCACCACCCGTTGTTTCCAACAGTGCACCCACAACAAACGATGGAAATAGCATTGAGTGGCCTACAGATAACAAAAAAAAATTACATAATACATGAACAAATACATCAAGCGTTGTTCATAACAGCTCAATCGCCACATACAAATGCGAATGGATTGTAAATCTGTTATAAGAGTATTCTGGCACGAAAAAACATTATGATGATGCACTCAATATGAATAATGATTGGGTAATATTCTATTGGACGTGTCAATTCAAGTCTTATGATACTTACAAGGAAGTATCGTATTTCAAGTCGTAAAACGTTCACACTTTAAAAAGCTGATAAAAGGAAAAACTACCCGAAGCGTAGATTTTCAGCAGCATCTTAAGCAAGCACGCAGCGTGTTATCATGTCAACAAATTCACTTGAAATAGCGCGGGAGCATTGTATACCCAGTGGGCATTAGCGTATATGTGTCAGTGGGTGAAGATATCGGGGAATAGAGCTGGGTGAAAAAAGATATTATCGTCGAGTCTATCAAAAAGTCTCGGATAAGTAAATGCTCTGGAGGGCACTTAAGATGAAAAGCTTCCCGAATTTTGTGAGGCTATAGTCATAAATGTTCAGAATTCATAGACCCAAATAAAAGTGAATAATCTTCACCGATGCAGTTGAATTCCCTACTGACGTTATTTGTCCTTTGTAACTTAAACTTTTTATCTTTATCATTACTTCTTTTCTCTCCTTACTATCTTCCACCAAAGCCGCTAACCAATTGTGCGTGGAGTGAAGACATCTTAGTTGGTGTTGAGCTTCATAACAACTATAACAACCCTCACCTAATTTATGGGAGTTAGCACTTCACTGCTTGCCTTTTCAATCACGGTAAACAACCAAATAGATGGTTTGCAGTCCTCTTACCGACTGATCCAAAGTGAAAAGTCATACACGTCTACAAACATTTGTTATAACTTATGTTATCATTTATATGTTATTATTTGATATATATATATATATATATATATATATATATATATATATATATATATATATATATGCATGCATATTCATGCTATATTTTATTACATATATATTTATCTGAGAGTTGAATATATATATATACAATATAAAGGTTACAGTAATTATCTTCAATCGGGACGGAAGTAAAAGTGGTGTTTGGCCCTGCAGAAGTCAGACTTGTTGAAATAACATTCTTTCTATCTATTTACTGGAACATAAAAAAAAGTAGAAATTTATCCCACTGAGAAATCTGTTCGCACATTAACTTGGTTGGCCACGATATCATTCAGTCTATCAATACTAGTGCAGAAATGAGGGAGATCCATCGGGCCTGAAGATTCAGTCCATCATCATCATCACCATCGTAGCTTAACTTGTTAGATATCAAGAAGTAGCTTGTGATACTGGTGACGCTGACGGCAATTCTGGTTTTAATAACATTTTGCAACGAGATTCTTGTTCCTGGATTATGAGTGCTATTCATTAATTGCGTATGTGTAAAAGGTATAAAGCATAGATATTGTTCCCTCTGAATTTTGTTTTTGTGAGCTGGATAGTGATATTCGTATGTTATTGCTTTTGCTACTTTCATTGGACATAGACCTTGCCCTGGATTCGCCAGAACTCTTTATTATGGGCGTTGCAGAGCCAATACTTTCTGAAATTGTTTAGTTAGTCATGCCATCTTTTATTGGCTGCAAACAGCTTTGCATATGATCTCTAGGAGTCCACATTGTGAGTGGTGATGTCCAGTGGTTGTCTAACATTCTTGCAGCGTGACCAGCCCATTGTTATTTGAATTTTCTTATGGATTCTATAGCATGTTTTTTTCTTTTCAATTAACTACACTTATTTATGATCCTTCCGTTTGATGAAGGGCGTGAGTCTCTCGAGTTCACATTGCATGGTCAATTTTTCGGTTTGGTTTCATGTTTCACCTCCATATGCGACTATTGGAATGATGCATTATTCGTACACTTTTACTTTTTAAAACTAATTAGCTTTTCTTTTTCTTGGAAGGTTGAGCTCACTCTACCGAAAGATGGTCATCCTAGAGCGGTTCTCTGCTTGATTTTTTACATAATTCTTTTCTTACAGTAATTAAAAACGCGTAAATTCACCTGTTGTCCAATGGGGAATAATTAAATTTGAAATTATCACTGTCTTAGTCACAAAAGCAAAGATTGAAGGGAATAATGATCATTTTTTGAACTTTCTAGATATAATCAATCAAAAATAACATTTATTACATGAGAACATATATAATTTTTCTAAGTGCATTGCTAAATCACTTCTCCCGCCCAACAACAAGCCAACAAGAGTGAGAGAAGGCAGAGGGAAATAGAGTGGTGGGGAGGTGATAGGGGTAGGAATGATGTTGGCTCGGCCTGTCAAGAAGTTGACCGGACGATTTGCAGAAAGTAGGTGACCGCCAGTCAGCGACTTTAGTTCCTGTTGCATAACATCACATGGGGAGGCCATGAGACAGAACACGCACAGTACATAAGGGAAAATATGCGAAAATGTGGCTGGCAGAATAGGAGATAGCGTGACGAACGACGCAAGTTTGAAAAGTATTGGCTCAGCGTCACCCACGATCGAGGTCTGACGAATCTCCAGGTCAGTCTATGTCCAACTGTGGACGCTGAAAGGATGATGATGGTGACACTAATATCGAGCTATTTTCGATTTTTCCAAAACCGGTTGCGTGGCTTTAATGTGACTTTGAAACAAATCAGAGGGGACTTTATTGCGCACATGCGAACAATCACCGGTTGGGGTGATAAGTCATTTATGACACACGATTGTGTGAGTTCATGTGTTGTGTGACTATAGTTTCAAATGACCGAGTGAATCAAATTCCAAACCAAACAGGAAAAAAAAAAATAACCAGAACATGATATATATATATATATATATATATATATATATATATATATATATATATATATTTGTGTGTGTGTGTGTGTGTGTGTGTGTGTGTGTGTGAGTACAGCAACAGCAATATTATGAATTGTGCTGTTTCGATTCGTGTGGGTTTTGATGGAGTACGGCTTGGTTTTGCATTACAAACTGATGAACCAAATTATTAGCAGCTAAAAAACAAAACAAATCAAATTATAAATCCTTGAACAGTGTAATTTTGAGAAATATTGAAAATTTTGAAATAAATCAACTGCAATAATCAAGGTACGCCTGCACAAACACACACGTACAGATATGATAAATGTTAAAATCTCAAGAAAAAGAAAAAAGTTCTAAATACGATAATTCAATGCCAATAGCATCTTTTCAAGAGACCAACATAGTTTTTGCTGCTGATGATTTTGTAAAAAAATCATCAGTTGGCGTACTCGATTACTGTTCATAATATAAGTTTCAAGATACTGTATCAGATACAGATCTTGTATTATATATACATACATACATACATATATATATATATATATATATATATATATATATATATATATATATATGTGTGTGTTTGTGTATGTGTGTGTGTGTGTTATTAGTGGTTTTGGTCGTTGGTTATTCACCAAAAGCGCCAGGGTCGAGACAAGACACTAGATATCGAATGCTGTATTTCAAAGCATCTCATTATGGAAGACTGATATATCACAATCTTCTCTTTGTACACAATATTGCCCTATTCCAAACCAAGCGAATCCAAAGGAATAAAGTATTTTTACCACTCAGATAATCATGTCTGCATAGAGATTCATACATAAAGTAAGCAAATTGTCCGTCTCTTGAGAGACAACTGCCGTTGGAGTAAAGACAGCCGGTGACAAAGTTCTGGTTTCCACTGCATGCAACAGCTTGATGATTCTTATAAGTCTTAAGTCTGGTCGAAACTGAGATTTTATTCTTACATGTTTTCAAGACCACTTTTTTGGCAAGATGCAAGTTCACTAAAAGGATACATCTAACCTAATCACATAGATTAGAGTGTTCTCAATTTGCAGCAGAGTACACAGGGGAATATGTCGTTCATCTGAATGAAGAGTTTTCTCCACTCTTTGCTCATGCAGGAAATTGAACCAAGAACTTCCGGCAATGAGATAGACGTGCTAACCCTTACACTATCCGGATGGTTGCAGTGCACGAAACAGTAATATTAATTCTCGCTTCTGATTGGTCGTCACAAAAACTGAAGGTTAACTCTCTGTCTCACTATATACGGCTGTTCTTAGGATCTCTGTTTTCATTGGTTGTTTTTAATGGACAGGATTTTGTGTACTTCACTTGGCTTACGGCTACTTTAACCTAACATGAACGTCATGTAATTTCCTTCATCCTTCTTTTTTTTTTTTTTCGTTCCCAGTAACTACATTTTGAATCTGACTCAGCAATAAGATGGATTTTTCTGCCGTTATCAATCCAGGGGATAATTGTGAATTCAAATATAGGTCAAACTCAGCAAATAAGAAGGATTCTTTTCATTTTTATCATGGATAATGTTATCAAATAGTTTTTTTTATTATCAAGAACAGCTGGCCCAAAACACTTTACTTTTAATGAATAGAAATTGTCATAGCTATCAATGCATCCTCCCAATACTCACTCATGGAGTTGAAACATGGAACCTAACCTAGAGACAGATCCGCAAATTGAGAACCCTGCAACGTGCACATGATAGAATTATGCTGGGCCTCACATGGAGAGACCACAAGACAGCACAGTACATCTAGCGAAAGACAAGAGTCAGGGACATCATATAATTCATTAAAAATCTCAGATGGTGGTGGGCTGGCCATGTTGCAAGAATGGCAGACAACCGATGGACATCACGACTCACGACATGGATTCCCTGAGATCACATGCGCAACCGAGGCCGGCAGAATATTAGATGGAGAGACGAGCTAGACAAATTCAGAAAGTATTGGCTCCGCGACACCTATGATAGAAAAGTTTTGTGAATCCTGGGGAAGGTCTATGTCCAACGACGGACGTTAAAAAACTGATGATGATGATGATGATGATCGTAAACAGTTATTTATAACAATGAATCTAATAGCATAACAATAAGTTTATAACAATGAATGTGAATTTTTCCAACTTTTATATTTTTTGCCTAAAGTTTGCAGCCAGTTATCGATATATAAACTCGTATGATCCTGTGTGTTAAGATAATGAAGTGATCACAATAAACGTCATTTTCTGCACTGATGCTTACCCCGTTTGGGTTAATACACAGGGGGCTTGGGTCCTTGGCTCCTTAGAACCGTCACATGACCAGTGTCTTTCAGCAGCTTGCCGTGTAGGGAAGATCAAATAGAGAATTAGAAAAACGGCTGATCAATAGACAATTCACTTTTATCGCCTTTTGTTGGGCATTGATCACTGAAAAAATATCTAAATTATCAAATAATAAGCGCAAACACTGCAAGACACGATCTAAGGGACCAATTTAGGATAGATATACATTGTAAATTGTACCCTGCACTGAAAACGTATTTAGGACGGATTAGAAAAAAAAACTTTCTGATAGTAGTGAATGTTTAAATTTTCCGTCATCTAGCTCCAACAGTGCAGCCTGTATGCGTTACACATACATAAATTGCTAGCCAAACCTACTCAGAAACTGAAGATGTTTTGGTTGACGGTTTCTAAGTAGCTTACCACTGCTCTGCAGAATTTAGTATAGCGTGAAGCTATGTTGAGCTTCTAGCCAGGAGAAAGATTAACCTTCTAACTATCGATCTGCAGCGTGGTTCGTAAAAACTTGCTATTGATCGTTGTAACGGAACTTTAATACGATGTGATAGGATTTTTTTTCTACCTTGCATTGAAATGTTGATATTTTTATTCTTAGACTTCAGTACAACCACAATCTTATATGAAATGAAAGCAATGCTTCAACCTGGATTTTCTGATCAGATTAAATAAACATTTCTTTTTCTATTTCTTGCAGGTAAGTGGGTTTTCCAACCTATAACCGAGTCGAAGTGCAAAATACAAAACGTACGTAACATCTATACAAAACTTTTTGCTTCACTTTGAAAAGCGGACAGCGAATATATTCCTTTTTTTTTTTTTTTTTTTTACTTTGTGCATTAGTGTGGAAAATAGCTATTCGCTTGGCGAAAATGATGTTGTTTTAGGGGTTTCTTTATTTCCCAGACGGTTCAACGACTGACCTCTTTATCTTTTTGTTCCCAAGAACCGATAAAAAAACAACACGAAGCCAAATAGTTGTATAATAATTCCTATATTCGCGAATCGCTCATAACTGACAGTAGAAGTATAAATTATGGAATTCTTCTGCGGATTGAATTGAGAAAAAACTCTTTAATGCTCTGGACGAGTTGTTTCCCCTGGTATTGACAATTAAAGAACCGGAGTCGCCAAATGTGAAGAATAGTTCTATCTCTTAATATGTAAGCGTGTTTGTGTGTTCCAGCGTTCTTTGTAATATCGTTGTGAATATGAATTGGAAAATTGGTGTCAGTATTTCACTAAACTTCTAAAATTCTTATAATTTTTCTTGGAAAACATGCTTTTGTCTTCAACTTTTTTGAGGCCTCGTTCTGATGGGTTTATTAAGAACTTCTAGATTTTCCAGAGTCTCTACATTCCTTGATGTTTCCTTACTCTGCTTCAGATTGCTTTCAGCGGAACACGCAAATTATGCCATGAATATGATTCATTCTAACTATATAGGTTTACCTCATTGGAATTTTTTGACCCAGCTTCAATTTTTGATTTTGATGGTGAATTTTTCTATAATGTTGACGTTGGATTTTTTATATGAATCCAGAGGCTAAGCACATCTATGCTAATAAACTCAAACATATACATATATGTGAATGTCCGCGTGTCACGATAGTCTTAGGACATCTGATGATGTTGTGCACGTCTGCTCGTTCTATTGGGCGTGTGCAAAAGTTCATAATCTTCTGTTTTTTTAAACTTGAATACCAGTTTTAAACGGGAACTCTTACACAAATACATACAGTAAAATGTGCTCATAGAAAGTGGTCATTTTTTATTGGAATTGATAAGCCTTCTTCTATATGGTTGCTTTCATTCCTATTTAAAGAGAGTATGTTTAATAAGCTTTGATGTGTACGACATAAAGTCCGCTCTGATATTATAGCAAGTCCCTCTCACTCACCGAAGTTCATAGATTCGATTCCCAATATGAGCAAAGAAGAAGGAACAATTTCCATTAGGACACATTTCCATTGAAACTTCCAAGAATCACTGAGCTGAAGCATTTAAGGTTTTCATCGCAGGCCGTATATTCTCCGCAGCGTTTATTTACTTCGTCTTTTTCACCTGGCTGGATTTATGTGAAATCCATGGAGGATCGAAGTGACAATTCATTTGTAAGGATCAGTGAAACAAGCTTACCAAACGTTGCTCCAGGACAAGTATATATTTTATTAAATGCATTTATCTGTTACAATGGAATGATCTCTTATGCATTTTTGACATAATCTTTCGTAGTATGTACGTCAATTTGGTTTAGTCTGTAAGAGAAACGACTATCGATCGGTTGTGATTTCAAGTCACGATGAGAAACGTTAGTTTAGAAAAAGTATTTATTTATTTATTTATTTATTAGAATCAACAAGCCTTTGCTTATCTATAGCAAAAATCTTCTTAAGTATACAAGACTGGATAGTTTGGCTCAGTCGGTTGGAGGGTTGTGAGCCGGTTTAACGTGGCAGGACAGGTAAATAGTGAGTAGTTTATTCCTCTGAATCAGGTGAAGTATGTTGTTGTTGTTGATTTCATCGTCGTTGTTGTTATTGTCGAGAAAAAAAGACAATTCCATCATCTGACTTTGATTGCAGATTGATGATAAAAGTTCTCTGAACCGATAAATCGCCTTACCAAACAAAAGACATTTAGTAGGACCAGTCTTGACATAAACGAGATTTTGAAATAAAGTTCCAAAATTGACTTGATTATTGATTTTTTTATCCCCAGGGGGTTGGAATAAAACATTTAATGCTATCACATCTATTAGATTTACGTCCTAATCCAGTTATTTGGCCTCCCTGAACTATCAAGACAAAGAGATTTCAATTTTAGACCAGCTCTACGCATGCGACATCCGGGTTCAACTCTCATCAACAGCTGCTTCTTTGTTTCACACTTGATGCTTTCGTTATACAAGGTGTATGTCAGAATATTACAAAACATTCGCCGACGCAACACTTCCTCCATCAGACTACAGAAAGATTTAAACCCCTTCAAGGTCGAATAAGGAGCGAGACAAAGAAGTACCAACTTACACTAACTCTTCACAGACTGCCTCAACCGCTGAATATCACGACTCACCATGCAGATCCCCAGGGATTAGATGCGAAAACGAGGTCGATCAGATATAGGATGGTATGACGAACTACATAAGTTCAGAAAACACTGGCCCCGTGACGCTCACGATAGAGGGGTCTGGTAGCTGTTGGGGAAGGTTTATGTTCAACGAGAGGCGCTAAAAGGCCGAGTGTGCTGCTGATGATGTTCAGGAATTGGAAACCAAATCGGTCAACATCAGCTAAAATCCTCTCTCCCCCATACTCTAATCACCTGGACGTTCCACAACCCCTATTTTCATCGACTCAGCTTAATAAACCAACATCTTTTCGGGGAGGGGAAGATGCTAAAAAGTAATCCCCTTATACACTAATGGCAATGGCATCTTTGTCATACTCAATTCCAATTTACCAAAGATTTTTTTTTAATAGGAACGCCTCACTGCCAGATAGCAATATATATATATATATATGTATGTATGCGTGAGTGTTTTTATATATATATATATATATATATATATATATGTGTGTGTGTGTGTGTGTGTGTGTGCGTGTGTGTGTGTGTGAGTGTGTGTGTGTGTGCGTGCGTGTGTGTGTTTATGTGTGTGTATGCACAGCAATACTATGAATAGTACAGTTTTGATCAGAGTGGGTTTTGATGTATTACAGTTTGGTAATACAGAACAAATTGATGTACCTAAGTATAAGCTGAGGAAAACGACAAATTGAATTATAAGACCTTGAACATTGTGATCTTGAAAAGTACAGAAAATTTTCGAATCAATCAATCACACTAATCAAGAAACACCTGCACACTCACACACACACACACACACACACACACCACACACCACACACACACACACACACACACACACACATATATATATATATATATATATATATATATATATATATATAAATATATATGTATATATATATAAAATGTTTAGCAAAAACTCTCAATACGATATTTTTCAGCCGATAACATCCCTCCAAGAGACTATTGGTGATGATGATTTTGTGAAAAATCACCAGTAGTACTCAATGACTGTTTAGAATGTTAGTTTTAAGATGTAATTTGCTGGGTCTTATGGTTTGTTTTTTTTTTCATTATTTCATATGTTGATGAAAGCGACAATTGGGAGGTGAAGAGGAAAACATAAAAGGAAGTAGGTGTTACCTCTCTTCTTCTTTTTTTTTTTTCATTATTCCGAGGGCATGATTCGATGCATTTTGGCAGGTGCCAGCTATTTCTTTCAAAGAAAGATTGGCAGTGGTTCACAGAAAATGTTGCTCTTTATATGTTTGAGATCGAGGAAATAACCATACACACACACACACACACACACATATATATATATATCTATGTGTGTGTGTGTGTGTGTGTGTGTGTGTGTGTGTTTTTGTATCTGTGTGTCTGTGTTTGTGTGTATATGCATGAACATAGTGCGTGTGTCTTTGTGTGTTTTCAAAGTTTGAAGCTTGATCTTGTTTTGAAATTTTCCACTGCTCAGTCGTAATTATCATAACGTCTGCGTAAAGGCCAATAGAATTAGTCTTGTAAGCTTTTTCGTCGTTCCAATTCAGGGCTTATGTCAAATAATGATCAAAATCGACAAGAACATTCAGTAGACCTTCATGTAATTATGCATCGGAGATTTTCCAGATATTTTCCATTGAACTGACGACAGACGATCATAAGTCGATATTCAATAAGACCGATCGTCTCTTTGGAGTCTGCGACCAAAGATTTTATGTACTTAGAAATATAGGGCATTGAAGCAGTAGTTTTGTGAATGCTGAAAGCACTTGTGTATAAGTAAAGTCGGAAAAAATTATCATCTTGGTCAAAAAATGAGAATCGCTCAAAAGTTTGCTTATAGTTGCTTGGTAAGAGTGACCAGAAGTTACTTTCAACCTCAGATTTGAAAAAATATTCATCAGTTCCAAATCTAAATTGTCTGGAACAAATACTTAAATGCGAACTATACAATAGTTCTAATCTGTCGATGGACGATTATATAATTTTGTGACCATTGACAATGCCTCTCCTCTTGAATTTAATGCATTCTTATGGAATCTTTTTTCGATGAAGTTTTATTCTAAGAAGCCTGGATGCTACGGGGTCAAATCCAACAACTGCTTCTATCCAAACAGAAGATGATTCGTTAAACTTTTATATTGGGAATCAAAAATTTTTAAAGATTATATAGAAGTGGATTTTTTTCAGAATAAATGTATTTTATTATTACAATGAAATACTCGTGCATTCATAACAAAAACTTTTGTAGGCATGTACGACTTGCCAAGTTGGCTCAGCCGGTAAAAAACCGCCTATCGATCATTTGGTTGTTATTGATTGAGAAACGTAAGTTTTATAGATGTATCTATTTATTCGAGAGAAATGAGACAGCGCGTATTTCTAGCATAAATCTTCGAAGTTATGTCAGACTCGATGGTTTGGCTCAGTCGGTTATAGGGCCACCTACCGATTACTTGCTCATGATTCCGAATCACGGGAGGGAAATGCATATATTATATATAGATTCGGTTTTAAGTGACGGCACAGACAGGCAATGAAGAGTTTACACCCCACCCCCCTAAACTAGGTGTAGAATGTTTTGGTTGTGGTTACGGTGGAAAAATCAACTCAACTTTGACTTCGACTGGAGTTTGGCAAGACTATAATGCTTCACGATTATGGAAATAATCTCCATGCATTTACTTTAAACGATGGAGCGTCAATAAGCCTCGTAGTTATTATTTAAATTCCGATATGAAATCCATACTGTATGATACTTGATCTTGCTGATTTATATTTACAGCTATTCAAGGAAAGGAATTACGTTGAAAAATGAATATTCATGCAAAGTAATTTTTTTTCCTTTCTGTAAGCTACTGAATTATTGAGTTGCTAATGCACATATACTAGCTCTATTGTTTCAGTGATATCTTCGTTAATTTCTTACGTCGGCCCGACAGTCCCTTCATACCTTGTCTCGTCGGACAGTGTACAGATGGATTGCTTAGGCATAAAATAGTAAAATTCAATAGATTAAATATTCAGTTTACTTGAGAGGGAAATGACCAAAATTGAGCCGGTTAGTGTTTGAATAGTGATTAAAATCAGTGGGAAGTGATAACAAAGGATAAAACTTCACCGACTAATACCGAATTCGAATACATTTGGAGCGAACATAAAACCGTGGTTGTTGTTCCATTCCCATCCCATGGCTACTAAGATTTCTTGCATCCCTTTATATGTTATCATTGAAGTGAATGCAAGTTTTGACATAGTTGTTTGATAAATTCCACCAGTGATAACATAGTAACTATTGGACAACTGTAGCTACCAATGGTGGTGAAAGGTCGTATCCTTTTGTAAATACGCATGTGTTCATGTATTTGTTTGAGTGATCCAGCAATCTTGACCATACCGTTTTGTTTACGGATAATTGGCTTCAGTACTCCACTAAACCCCTTCTAAAAGCAATTTTTGTTTGTTTGTTTTTTTGTTTTCGTTTTTTGAAATGACAGCTTTTTGACCTCTTCGGGGCCTTATTTTGACGAGAGTATTAATAACATCTAGATTCTCCAGATTGTAATGTCTCTAGATTTTTTTTTACTCTATTTTAGATTTTTTTCCAGTGGAAAGCGCCAGTGATGTCAGAAAAAAGAATTTATTCTGACCGTATTCATTCTTCAACGGAATTTCTTTACATAACCTCAAGTTCTGACGCTACAGTTGATCAATTATTGACTTTGATGGCGAGTTATGCAATATATTTGCTAAAACTAGCCGCATAGTTTGTTTTTTCAGGGCTCAGTCATCTTCATTTTTGTGAAAATTAGGATTGGCGCGTTTGATTTGTTGAATAATGCGATTACAAACCAATGATAATTGCTTATGTCATATTCCTATAATTCAACACACAGCCTGAAGTGTAAGTTGAAACGACTATTTAACAACGCCAGTTCCAGCGCCTCGGGCTCTGCTGTGAAACAGATACTAAACTTTGATCGATACCGAAAAGGCGCAAGGCAAGATTCGGTATCGTGAGTATCGGTCGAGATACGATATCACCGATGTGATGATTTGAATGCAGTGGAAAGTCTCTTAGAACCATGAATTAACACGTTCCAGGTACTGCTCATAAGTATTTGAACGAACACAGAATCACAGAATTTTATTCCCCAATATTGAAGGGGCTAATATGGATTTAGGGCACAGGAGGGTCCCAATTATTTTAATGGTTTAGTAACTCTTCCATATAGCAACGTGAGTTCGCTTTTTCAACCTCCATGATCTATTCTGAACAAGATTTCAGAAGGATAGAAAAGAATTTTCTTCTTTCATTCAACAATCTAATTAGATTTATTAAAGAAAAACTTTTTCTGGAATACAACATTCAGAAGCATGATCTAAATACATGTCTTGTTGTGGTGACTAAAAAAAATACTCAGTTCTTTTTTCATAATTTTCTGGTTTCGAAGTCTCGAAATCAAGCGATAAGAAGCAAAATTTCAGCTTCTTCGAGTACTTATAACAAGTACTGCAGGTCTGGATAGTCTCTCAATAGAAACCCTCACGCGAGAAACGTGTTAACATACCACACTGGGGTGATCAATTAAAAAAGGGGAAGGGATGATCAATGAATTTTTTTCAAATTTCTCTTCAACAGTAACCGTAAGATAAATCTTAATTAAGAAAGAAACAGCGTGAATGCTGCTAGGCACGGATTAGGGGCCAATTTAGCAACCACTCACATGGTTAACTGAATGCCTCACTAAAAGGACTTTTGAGGTTAAAAAACAAAAGAAACCGTTTTTTGCAGACATGATATGGAGAAAAAAATCCTAATTTTTGTGAACTATAGTTCAGTCCCTCCACAGCATAGAAAAATGTAACTTGGAGAGAAAAATACTTTTTGTGATAAGATATTATTCGGTCCCTAGTGTAGAGATTTTGAAAGATTCATGAAATATTCAGCAAGTAACGACAAACTTTTGAGGGATGAGCAGATTTATAGTCCGTTAAAATTCCTGAAACAGTTGAGTAGTACATAATACAAATGTACATGCATTTTTCTGTCTGCGTCTTTTCCTCTCTCTGTATCCTTTCCTATCTCCTCTCTTTATCCCTCTATCTCTTTATGGCTTACAATATATATATATATATATATATATATATATATATATATGCATGTATGTGCACGTGGGTACAAGTGAACGTGAATGTGTGTATGTTTTCTCTCTCCCATCCATTCTTTCATCCCTCTCCCTTTCCCTCCCCGTCTCTGTCCGTCTCTCTCTCTCTCGCTCGCTCTTTCTCTCTCTCTCTCTCTCTGTGAATCTTTGTGCATATTTGTGTATGTGTGTGGATGTGTGCGTACGTGTGCGTGTGCGCATGCCTGTCGTGCACACGCGCGTGTATGTTGTTGAATGCATTTTCCCGCCATTCTCCGTAACATTACCCCCAAAGCACAAGTCGTCATGTATAAAAGGGTTATGGAGACTGAGGCCAGGTGAACATTAATTCGAAATCCTGTTCTATCTGAAAAACATCTCAGGTAACAACAAAAAGCATCTTGCTATTTCCCCTCTCAAGACCCCATCCCTCCTTATCGACCAGGTGAAATCCGGCACTGGCATCAGTTCGTTTTTTTCTTTCTTATAAGTAACGTTCCTCGATAAACATGTTTAACATTTCCCTTCTGCTATCTTTCTTTACTGTTACAAAATCACACACCCATATTTGTAAAACTAGAGATTCTACTCTGTTTTTTTGTTTGTTTTTTTCTTTTCTACTTAGTCACTTTTCCAATATTTCTCCCTATTCCGTGTCGAAAGATTTTTTTTCCTCCTCTTTCAATCCATTATCGAGACGACGTAAACTCTCAAACGGCCCACCCGTCCAACCTGTCAAGTAGACCATAGATTCTTCTGTCTTCAAGTGTGTCTTTCTTGTAGCACCTTATTTTCTTGGAAAAGCTTAGAATGAGCAAAATGTCGAAATGAAGAATAATTTGTTCTAAAAAGTTTTCCGATATCTTCATTTTACTGACTCACGCAGTGTGTCCTGTTTATTCACTCCCCCACCAGAGCGAAATGCAATACAAGGTCAAGGCTTTACGTGGGGCAATTGTATACAACCATCAAAAATAACTCCATGGTTGCCAAAGAAACCGCCGTCACGAAAGCGTCAGGACGAGCCCGACCTGTCCCTTTAAGTGCAATGGGACAGTGCTGTCCCGGGGCAACGGATCCCCCGCAGCAGGGCCGAGTAATAGTGGGAGAGCCCAAGAATGAGTCCATGCCCAAAAGGCCAGAAAAAGGTGGGAGCGTCGATATATGTGCCACAATGCTCCTCATCACGTTTTTGGAGCTACAACCTTGGAAATCTGGATGGGTTCATTATTTTTGTTATTTAAGAAATGCCTTTCAGGGCCTCTTTGGTTATTTTAGACTCAAATATTGTGCTGGTATTTTCAGATAATTTTAGATTAAAGATCTTTATCTATATAATTTTAGATAATAATTTAGATCACTTGTTCTTCTACAGGCGTGGGGTAAGGTCATTCCTTTATGCAAGGTACGGATATTTTCCACTAATTATATATCATGGGTGGATTTTTCCTTCTTCCTACCACTTTCAGTCAGTTATATCTCTCTTGATTTATATCACAAACCATCAGCATCAACAAAAGTTTCTTCTATTTTCAAATGGATCTCGCTAGCTGACTACGGATGTATATGTCACGAACACATGTTTTACCAACACAGTTACTGAAAATCTCAACATTCACTCCTTATTATGTCCGGATATTGCCCCTCCCCCCTCATCCTGAAAAAATTTGCCAGTGTGTAGATTCAATGTACGTTTATGTTCAATTGTACCCTTAGTTTATATCCAGCAACGTTCATGCTTTTTATTCTAATTTGGCGATTACCGCTCTTTTCCAACTTTGTGACTGATCATCCCCAACATGAAGAAGATAAAAGACTTTCTATTGACAGACCAACCAGATCTTGATCACTGAGCTTAGTTTGGCACAAGGCTACACGTTTCAGACAAGCAGTAGTATAGCCTGTTAGCTATTAACCATTGCCATATGGCAAGACAGCGATGCATAATGCAAAAATATTCAGTGGGCTTATTCTGACACAAGGGCACTAGCATGGGACACCCAGTAAGAGTCGAAGTCACTAAACAGCTGTAATGGCCTACTTGAATTGCTGACACGCTATTGATATGTGGAATAAACTCTCTCCAATGTTTTTCTGAATAATACAAAATCGATGTTTTTATATCTAGGCTGAACAACTGCCTTACTAAATGTTAGTCATTTAAATCCTCTCATAAAAACTGTCAATCAAACCGTCTTAAAACTGTAAACATAGGTTTCTTGGGTTTTTAAGTTGGCTGACTAACTCACTGACTAGTTTTGTGTGTATCTTGTGTACAGATATCACTGATGGAGCTAGAGGCCTGGAAATTTAAACTTTTGCTCCATATGTTTTATTTAATTGAATTGTTTCGTTTTGTTTTAATATTTGAATAGGTTTTTAGTGGGAGTTTCAATTCGCAATGTAAGTTTGTGCTAATTTGGTCTCTTTGTGCGCGCTTACTTTTTTGAAAATCAAGACTTTTTTCCAATTTTTTAATAGACCATCCTCCACACGACATGCTACCAAAAGACATTGGTCGTCTGACTGTTTCTATTGAGTGACTAAGCAGTCCTATCACTATTGTAGTTAATTATTCATTGTAAAAGTTTTTGACTCTTATAATTCTAATATCTATAAGCCATTTACCAATTTTCTTCACCACATGCAACTCATTTCAACACTTATTGTTTTTGTAGTCTTCTTTTCAAACAAGTCATTTTTTAGTATTTCCAACTTTTACAATTTTAACACCAATAAACTGTTTCTCCTTCTTTTTACTGGTCTCGATTTTGTGGCACCCGTAGTGTATGGTAATCTGTACCTCGTTTGTACTCTGTACTACGAATGTACAAAAACGACAAAATATTTTGGTGTAAAAAGTACCAGACAGTAAAAGCTTCCTTGGAACAATGTTGGAATTGTTGTCATGATTATAAATTATGGAGTTTCACAGCTTCGCTCATTCGATGTTAAAAACGGTAAACAAATATAAGGAAATAAGAGAATTAATGAGAAGTCTTTCAGTGGTACAATATTTTAAAATTCCAGTAATCACTGGGAGGAGGAAAAAAGGCGAAAAGACGAGGGGAAAATAAGGATTTTACATTTGCTTTTTTTAAAATAATTATGTCTGTTTCTTTTTATAGATCAAAAATATTTTTGTATCTTTGTGCATCCATAGTACTGAGCAAACTCGAGGTACCAAACACCATACGCCATTTTTTTAAATTTCAAGTTTGTCTAAATAGTTTGCTAGCTGGCTATGTATGTACCAAGCGTACAGATCACACCAATGGAGTTAGAGTGTTGAAAATATCAACATGTATTCATTCTTATACTTAAAAATATCTAATTTGCTTTTTCCAGAATTCCCCCTCAAACAAAAAATGAGGGTCCAATTTTCAATCTAAATATACTCTAAATTGATCCCATAATTTGTACCCGTTTGCTTTGTTTTTTTCTGTTTTTTTTTTCAATTTATATATTTTTAGTGATCACTGCCCAACAAAATTTGATGTAACTTATTCATTGATCATAAATTTTTTTAATAATCACCCCAAATACGACATACTGCCAAAAGACGTTGGGTGCCTGACGTTTCCTATTGAGACTTGTCTATCATCTCTAATAGGATTTGGATTAATACCTTGGATTCACAATCGTTACACTTCTGCCTACTTTTCTTTTTTGTCTATAGAATAAACTGCTGTCACTGATTGACATACCAAAATTTGAGTTCCGACCTTTGCTCAATCTTGCCAATCCAGATATTTTTCTGCTTTAAATGTAGGTGTTTTTGGTTGCATTTAGATGTCCCTAATCGCTTTTTATCCATAGTAATGAAAGAATACTTAACATAAATTAAGTAATATTTCAATTAAATTAGTTGAAGATTGAATATTTCTTCGATTAAGACGAATAATCTGTAACATACTTTCTAGAATTCACATATATATCAAGAGGATGTTTCGGGTGCTGGGAAATTATTTTTTTTACTCAACTTTGGATGTAAACTCGAAAGAAGGGTTTGCAACTCTGAAATTACTGGAGCTTCACACAATGAAAGAACTAATGCACCTACGGTCTGACTATCAGCCTTGTTTTCTTTTCTCCTCGTATTATTCTTTTTATATCATAGATGGAGTTTCCCTTGCTTTCTCATCTTCCAACTCATCCTCTCTCTCTCTCTCTCTCTCTCTCTCTCTCTCTCTCTCTCTCTCTCTCTCTCTCTCTATTTCATTTTATATCTTTCTAAGATGATTACTGAGCTAAGCTATGTTTGATACAAGGCCACTAGTGCGAGAAAGACAGTGAGGATCGAACTTACTATACACGTTTTTGCAAGATCTTCTCACAAGACAAGAACTAGTACATCCATGGTCTGACTTCCAGGCTTGTTATATTTCCATCCAGTTATCTTTTAGTCATTAGGATTGATGTAGAACATTCCAGGAATGTTTTTCTGACGAATTATTTATTCATATAAATTCATGACATCATTTATCCATCATCCTACTCCCCTTGGTTTTGAATGACATCGTGCCGTCTCCCAGATGAATTATGTTTTTTAATGATCCATATTTAACGATGAACTGATTGTATTTCAGGAAGAAAGAATTGACTGTAAGGAATGATACTCATTCTGCAGTAGTTAGATGACGGGTTTCGTTGTCATCTCGAACTCGAAATACTTGACTAAACTTCGGATATGATTAAAAGAGGTAAACTCTAAAATGGGACGAAGACTGCACATATAATGATCTAGTACCACTGCGATGTAACGAAGAAATAACAGATTGGTGGTATCACTAGGTACTGATGGGGCGCCCTTGGTTAGTGGTAATAATGATTTGGTCCAATCTTCTGATGAGTGCTTTGTTGGGGACACCGTTGTTGTTTTAAAAGCAGTAGTTGCATGCAATTTTGTTGTAGCACAAAAGAACAGTTCTGATTCTCTTAATTCTCAGAATATTTTTTTGATGTATTGAATTTTTTGAAAATGATGATTGAACCTAAAATGACACAAGGAACAAAATCTGTGATACGTCCAAAGAATACGCCGTGTGTAAAAGAAACTTCTAAACCAGCTCTATCATTGTTTACTGAGTCACAACTGGAACACAAGGGGAGGCAGGAGCACTGAAAGGATGGTGCAGCAGGTGCATTGCAATGAGACCCAGGCAGCCAAGGAGGGCCCAAAAGTTTCTCAGACATAACATAGATATCGAGACTTCTAAGTCGTTTACCAGCGAGCAAATATAGAATGGCAAAGTAGCACCTCGAGTACACCTCATGAATATAAGATTCCTGCGTGCAAGGTCTTTTCTAGTTCGATGTATATTTCGAACAAGTCCATTGTTATCTTTAACCCTACACAGTTTCATTTTGCCTCATTATCCGCTATCATCATCATCATCATCACCAGCCTTTTAGCGTCCGTCGTTGGACTTGAACCTTCCCCAAGATTCGCCAGACCTATCATAGGCGCCACGGAGCCAATATTCCCTGAACTTGTTTAGCTCGTCACACTATCTTATATTTTGCCGGTCATAGTTTTGCATATACTCTCTTAGGGTCCATGTTGTGAGTCATGTTATGTATCGGTTGTCTGACATTCTTGCAACCTGACCAGTCCATTGTCATTTGAGCTTTCTAATGGATTCTATGATATCCCCGACTCCTGTTTTTCTCTAATCGACAATGCTATAATGTGATCTCTCCATGTGATTTTGGGGTTAATTCTCTCTTGTGCACGTGGCATGCTTCTCAGTTTGAGCGTAAATTTGGAGGGAGTATCGTACTAATTCTTTTCTTTTCACAACTAATGGGATTTTCTTGTTAGTAAACGTTGAACTTGTTTACCATTCTAGAGTGAGGTTCGAGCATTTCGTTGTAAATACTTTTTTTAAATCCCAATAAAGGCAAATTTTTTTCTACCGAGTAGTTCCTGTTTACGTTGAAGATGTTGAAGGTTCACATTGACTTGTCACTATATTTTTTCTTTGGGATTTTCTTTATCAATATTTTTTCCATTGCAAGCGGCCCTTTTGCGTGCAAACTCATTTCAACCATAGTAGTAGGTTTCTAAAGCATAAATCGGATCACCATACCCCAATTACCCAACGGGACATCCTATTTTCTTCCAGTGTATACCTAGAATTGCATTTGAATTATATCTAGAAATATATGATTTTTTAATGCTATTTATATAAAAAAAGTATCTAGGTACCATTTTATCTTGTTTTCTTCTATAGCCAAATTTTAAGATTTCTTTCAGTCAAAGGAAAAATCTGAGTGTGCATGTGTGTGTATGTGTGTGTGTGTGTGTATGTGACCTGGTGCATTCCTGGTCACATTTCTCGAGTTACAACCTTGACAAATTGCATGAACACTCCACATAAGGCCGTCAGAAAACTTTTGGGGCGTTTTGTTTTTATTTTAGAAAAATTATCTTTTGGGTCCTTATGGTTATTTTGACCAACAATGCCCAAATCTCATGCCAGCTTTTTTTGCATAAATTTCGATAAAAGATATATTTTTCTTTAGATAATTTTCGATAAATGTCTAGATAATTGGTTCTGGAATATGAGTTGGCTACGGTGATTCATTCATTCGTGGTACTGATATTTTCTTGTCTCTCATCCTCTGCTTCTTTTTTCCCAACTTTATTCCACCTGAAAATGTTGGCATCTGCTCATGAACAACTGACCAGCTTCTAGATTTCCCAAGTGTCAAAATACATTTCTAAGATTGATGCACTCGGATGAGTTAGTACACTGACAACAAACAAACACGGAAGTCAGACCACAGATACGCTAGTTCTTTCATTTGGTAAAGATTTAGCGAGGGTAGTAGTGCCAACATTTTTTTAAACATTTTTTTTGCAACTAAAATTGTGTCTAGAAACATCTATATTCTCCATCTATATATATATAACATATTATTCAAAAATTGTGACTTTTATATTCCACATGTTCTTGATTAAAATATTTATATTCTCTCTCTCTCTTTCTCTTTCTCTCTCTCTCTCTCTATCTATCTATATCTCTATATATATATATCTTTATATATATATATATATATATGTATATATATATATATATTTGATCTTGTGAATATATTACATATTATCAATAAATTGTGACTTTAATAATCCATATGTTTTTGATTAAAATATTACTCAATTCATTTGTAATATTACTGAATTGATTACTAGTCATTGAACAGACATGTTACTTATTTTATTGAACATCTTTTAGATACCTTTCCCCTGAAATCTGGACGCAACCAGAATCAATTAGATTAAGATTCAGCACATCTAGATAGACAACACGAAACAAAAGACGTAAGTCAACATCCAAATTGGCAATGCTAAGCAAGGGATGTAACTAACATTTCGCTATGCCAGTCAGTGACGGCAATCGATACTAGAGATGCTAGTGCATCAAAAGACTCTAATGAGCAGCGCGCAGTTATCGACAACAGGGATGAGGAATAAGAGATTTGAGGTTCTGTTTTAGGAATCTCACACCTGGAATTGTTCACATTCTTTGTAAAAAGCCAATCTGAACTTTAGAAATATCCTTAGCCGCTTGTTAACCCAAATTTGACCTGATAGCAACTAGGTAAAAGTATATATGAACATATTGAAAGAGAAAAGAATAGAATATCCGTAGCTTGAATGAATGAATCAAAATAGCCCGTGCGTATACCCAAAGTAATTACCTAAGAAGTATCTCAAATCTTCTAAAGAAATACATATTTTATCTAAAGTTATCGAGACGAAATGTAACCAAGAAACACACACACACAGACAAAGAAAATCCCATAGCACATCAGGCTGCTTGATCGGGCAGCCCATTTATAAGGTTACGATAATTCGATAATTGATCTAGACCGAGGAATAAACGGATAGATAGATAGATAGATAGATAGATAGATAGATACTACCCATACTTCCCATACTTAAGGGTTGTTCACCCAGTCTTTTTTGAACTTGAATAAAGAAATCACAGATATGACACACAATATCTTTATTTGATTGCTTGTTATTTTGGTTTGATGAAATATAACTCAAACAAATTAGATTGAAATATTTCATTATTGGAACCGAGGAAAAAATTATGGAATCACCAACAAAAATCGTGATTAATACTTTGTTACTCCCCTTTTGGGGATTCGAGATGGTACGAGTTTTTGGAAGCCTGAATTGCACTAATGAAAAATAGTATTTTCCATGAAGTAGTTTCTAAATTTCTCTGTGGATTCAACTTTAACTGGAGTCTTGTCATGGCCCATTTTCAAAGTTAGTCCACCTCCAATTTTAAATCGGATAGAAAGACAAAGTGTTTGTTGACCTTATCATTGCCTTCCCGAAGGGATAGCTGTGACACTTTTTACTTTCAATAATCATCCTGTAAAATATCTTCGTTATCACTGAATCTATTTGAGAAAAGGAGAAGGGCCAAAATGACGATATGCACCAATGCATTGTCTGATGGAGTAATCATTACTATCCACCCTGATCCTTTATCTGACATGCAACCCCAAAACATGAAGGAGTCAAAACTTGTTTTGTTTTCCCCAGGCAGTCATTTTTACATGTTTCATTGGAATCGTTCAAGAAAAAGCCTGCAACATCATCGCTTTGGCCAATGCAGATCCATGATCCTTCATAGCAAATCACTTTCATCCAATCACCTACACTCCATGATAGCTTCTCTTTATCTTATTGTAAATGTTTAGGTATTGGTGCCTGTTTTCAATTGGCTTTTCTCTATTTGAATTCCGTTTCATCGAGACAATGCCATACAATTCTGCTTCAAACACTGACTGCTGCTTCCGTTCATTTATTTCTAATTCGTTCTGTTTTGTCTTTTTTGTTTTCAAGGCTTATTTTTTAATTTCTATGCTGATGCCTTGACGTCCTCTGGGTTCTACTTATAGGTTTCCCTTTATAACCTTCCAATTTCGTTCATACCAGCACCAAGCTTTAAACTGAGAACAACCGACATCTTTTGCCACACATGATGTTGGATATCCTTCACGGGGCGGGGATTTTATAATCCTGTCAATTATTTCAATTGAAAGCTCTTATTGAAATCCTATTCCCTTCCAATTGACCCAGTCTAACAATAAATACACACAGTTCGTTAAAGGTCTACAACTTGTCTTTTTTATTGGTAGACGAATTTGCATATTCAGATTTGTGCTTGTATTCGTATAAGAAGTAAACTACGAGGTGATTCCATTAATTTTCCTTTATTTGATCCGGAAAAGAAATAACTTGAATATCTTGATTTGATTTGTTTGATATATCATGGACATAAAATTCTGGGCTATTAAACAAAAATATGTCTGTTTTTCGTTTGTTTGCTGCAAAAAAAAAGCTGGGTTAAAACCAACTGTGCAGATTCCATATTTTTGCCAGAGGCAGTAGATAAAAACGCAGTGAATTAAACAGGTAGATGGATGAACAAACAGATTAGAGATAATGGCCTGCCTCGGGGCGGAGACAGTTACATAAACTACCATTTCGTGCCAGTGGCCGGTGTTTGAATCGAGGTAAAGGCCATGATTTCGAAAGCTGATTCTCAAAGCAGGTTCGCGTAACTTCCAAAAATCATGCGACGCAATCTTCCTATTTCTATTTGTCTTTTATTAAAACAGTGAAATGTTTTGGGTAACAAAGACAAATTACATAGATAGATGGATAGATAGATACGAATAATGAATGAAGAGTGCTGAAAAGCTTAAAAAATGATAAGCACTAAAAAGATAGATAGATAGATAGATAGACAGAGAGAAAGAGAGAGAGAGAGGGGTTGGTAGGTGAGGAGGTAGGTAGGTTTGACAAAAACATGCGGATAGTTTTTGGAAAATAATCCATGCATTTGATCTGTCAGAGAAAACTTCCCTTTTAGTGCTCTTTTAAATAACAGTAGCCATTGAAGGTGGCAAAGAATTCTCTTCTTCTTGAATGGGCGTACGTTTGTATGTTTGTGTTATCCAGAGATCCTGGTCAAACTATTTGGTCCACAAACTTGAAACTTAGCATCAGTACTCCATCAGACCCCATTCTAAACCTTTTTTCTTATCTTTGAAAAAAGGATACTTTTTTCCATATATCCGTTAATAAAATCTAAATTCTCCAGAACTCCAGAATCTAGATGTTACTCGATGTTTTTAAAATTTTATGTCAGATGTTTTTTTCAGTAGAAAACGCCAGTGATATCATAAGTAATATTCATTGTGAACATATCTATTCTCCAATGGATTTTTTTTTTAATCGACTTAAATTTTGACGCCACAGGTGTTCAATTGTTGACTTTGAGAGCAAGCTTATTTCCAAGTGTCCAGTTCTACTTAGATATGTACTAGAAGACCATCAGACAAAACTGTCACCAAGAAGGTCAACATTGCTTTCCTCATTTTTAGGTTGGACTGGCTGATTGGTTGGATGACTGGCTGTTGCACTTGTGGCCCACACCAATGAAGCAAGAGGGCTGATAATCGAAACATTTTCTCTTATTACGACAAAGAAAAACTTCTTGTTTTAATCTCAGCCCTTCAGATAGGTTTCAGTTTTATGTCCAGCTTCGTGAACGTTTCTTTTGTTTTTTCTTCTTTTGAAAATTCATAAATTTCAAAAATGGAATAAGAGAGACAGAAAGACGGACAGAAAAGTAACTTATTTACCGATCATCATTTTCCCCAAATTTTGATTGATCACTCCAAACACGGCATGATGTCGAAAGACGTACGTCATGTAACGGTTTCCATTGAATGAATAACTGTGCATTAGAATATGCATTCAACAAATAAATCATGTGAAAACTAATCAAATATTTTGGCAGTTTTCCCAAGATGACAAAATTGCAATGTTTTAACTGACGCTTCACTTCATACTCACAGCTTCATTCAATTTTCTCCTTCTTGGAGTTTGCAAGCGAAATACAAATCAATTACGAACGAATTCTGTTTCATCTCTCGGTACTGCCAAAAATTTTTTAGAATTGAATTCACAATTATTTAGGCATTTTATTGATATACATTCGTATACATATGGATGACACAATAACAAAATAATATATATATATAAAAATATATATATATATATATATATATATATATATATATATATATAAATATATATATATGTATTTGTGTGTGTGTGTGTGTGCGTGTGTGTGTAGAAACAACAGACAACTGGTCCCTGAAGAGTGCGAGAAGCTCGAAATTTTTACATTTGCTGAGTACATTTCCTTGTAATTTTTTTACTATTTAGTATTAGCTCTATTTACTGTGTTAAATATTGAGAATTCGTTTGTTTGTTGAAATTTGAGACATTTTATGCCTCATATATCTATATCTATCAATCTATCTATCTATCTATCTATCTATATATATATATAAACAACTGATAAGTTTTCCCTGCTAGTCTGCATACACCCACCCCTTACAAATTAGTTGAACATTTGCGTAATTCAACTAAATTTGGTATGCATAATTAGTGGATGTATGGAAATAATTTGGACTAATTAGTTCTCACTCTTATTTTTCTATTATCCTATGAAATGCCTTTTCTTTTTTTAGTTTCCTTTGTTCCCGGATAGTGAGTGTTCTTTTTTAATTGATCACGTCTATAATGAATAGAAAATGTCAATTATCCCTTTTGTCTTTGTTACTAGAACAGTTATAATTTGCAACGGACTTCTCTTCAATTTGGCAACAAGTGAATTTGAGCATTTTCCATGGTGTTGTTTATCGCAAAACAAGTGGATTGTTTATCACTGTACGTCCAACCACTTACATATTGACATTGTTCAAACAGATTTGGCTCAAGTTTGAAATACAAACTCAACAGCAATCAGAGATAAGAGTGATGTTTTGGGGGGATTTTACAACGTATGTATAATGCTAATCGGAACCCTGATTTTCTGTTCGAAAAACATGAATAAATCGTGTATTTCTGTTATCTACTTATACATATATTCAAAAAAACTAGTTTTTGTTTCTAACACTGTCATCAAACATTGGTTGAACATTGATGCAGCTAAACCAAATTTGATGCAAACTTTGGATACATATTCAACGGACCTAAGGGGAGGTTTTAAAGAAAAAAAATTCAGAATTTTTTTAGGGATTTTAAGAAGGGCCTCTATTTGAAATGTAATGCTGGAAATTTGATATACATATATACACTTACATACTTGCTGCACTGCCTCATGGGGCGGCTTTCAGCAAAAAAAATTATGCAATGACACAAAATAGTTATTTGTGCCATATACCTTATGAAACTTTAAGAGATAAGATTGTTCAATTTTACCATTTTGCATTCATATATTTTCCTCTCTATCATGTCAAGATATTCTTGTTCGGTGGTTTTCAAGTTTTTATAATCATGTTAAGACATTGTACAAGTACTTGTTATCCTTACTGGTCTTGTTTTCTATAAAACTTTCTGATCGTTTTATGCGTCATTTATTACACCTTCTCAATAGCCAATTATATTATTTCAATTTCACCGTTGTGATCTCTTTGCTGATTATTGCATAAACATAAAATTAACAGTTAACCAGGTTACGAGAATCACCTTCATCACATTTTGTAAACGTGGACATGGGTCACAGGCGTTTATCACTATCAAGAGAAAGGGAATTCCCCTAAAATTTACTAAAACTCAACTTACTATTGCAAAACTTGAAAACTTTCATCTAAGTATGACTAAGAACATAAATTTACTAAGTATGGACAAATCTCCCAACTGTGATGTGGATACTTAATGAATATCATAACGCTAAAAGGCTTTTATCCGTTGCACTGCTCAATCTAATTTTAAAAAAAAAAACAAGATTGAATACAGCCTGATATATTGTTATGTTTTAAAGAATTTTTTTTTTTTTAATCAAATTCTTCTAAAATATTTTGACGTAGAGGGTCCAAAAACTTTTGGGTCACTTGCTGTTGCCAGTTGTCGTAAAACTTGCGTAAACCATCCAGTTGGTCGTTGGTTTCTGTAAAAAGAAAGGGTTGCCAGATTACTTTTATCGAAATCGAACACGGATGAAACGAAATCGGTGAATTTCAGACAGAAATGAGCATTAATTTAATTTTAAGAAATTGGAATGATGTCGTGGAAAAAAAAAGAAATAAAAGAATTAATAAAATAAATTTCTATCGGTGGGAAAATAACTCATCTAAGCCATAGTTCTGCTGGAATAGTTGTAAGAAAGGTTCAATTTAGCATTATAGTAACTTTGTAAAATGGAAACCCAATCTAAAACCTCTTTCATAGCGAATAATTTATATGAGCAAATGATGATTACATGGATTGAGAGTAGAAAAATACTTACAAATTCAAATGCATATATGAGAGGCCAGACTTACTGTCCTTGTTCAAAAGTCCTCAATTTAGCATTACATTGGTTGAAAAAATGGTAGGTATGTGAAACCAATTCAAACATAGTTTTCAAACCTGACCTTGGTGAGAAGTCTTTTTAACTTCATTATGTATCAGATGACTTATGAGAATAGAAAGTTTACAATTTGTATTACGTCCCTAAAAATACAAAAAAATCACCTGAACAGCGACATGAAAATAATGATTGTGTACAGAGCTTTTAGTTTGGGAAATATCTATCTGAATTTATGTGAAGATTTAAATCAGACAATTGGAATGTACGATTTTTCAAAATTTTAATTTGTACAGGGCTAAGAAAACGGACACAGGGTCTGAGGTCGGATATATATAGCAGCCCTGGAAGAATCAACGAAATTATATCAAAGGTAGAGTTCTTAAATGATGTCCTATGTTCATGCAAGCATGAGGTTATCCGTCATGGAAACAAAACAAGTAGTGCAGAAAAAACAAGAAGTTTATTTTAAATTGTCTTTTCAAAGCCAAATAATTAAACATTATTTCTGGCATTAAAGTGTTTCAATCCGTTCACTTCCAATGAAAGAAATATTTTTTCTGATAAAAGCAAGTGGAAAAGCAAAAAAAAAAAAGATTCCATTGAGAAAATATGCGTAAAAAACTTTTTTTATTGTTTCAATGTGATAGTTATATCATTTTTATTCCTTGCATACAGGAATTTTAAGAATCGAGAGAAAAAAAACAGGTTTAATTTATGTGTACGCACGACTAACAGGTAATTCGCCCTCAACTATAACTACTCACTATTGTTCTAAAAAGAAAATAGCTACCTGGTACATTCAAGCAACAAGTCTCCTTGTTACAAAACAAACACCTCTAAATAACTACGACGTCAGACGTTCTAGGTAATTTATTTTTGAATATGAAACTTTCTTAACAAAACTAAAACTCTAGTAATATGTTTACAAATTTGAGAGTCTTTGTTTTAGAAAGAAAGACATTTGTGGAGTCAATATAGGTGTATGTGCACAGTTCGATGTAATTCATTCTACGGTTAAGGCGTGCATTGCATTATACCAGATTTGAATGGGAAAATTTGTTTGAAGCATTTTTCAGTGCAACGTTCGGGGGTCGGTATGATTAATGATAATTCCTACACGATGAGGTTTGTCAAAATTGATTGAGTTTAACAAAGGTTATTACACAATTAATGATGTAAATTAATCTTAAACATGCCTGTCCTTATATATATATATATATGTGTGTGTGTGTGTGTGTGTGTGTGTGTGTGTGTGTGTGTGTTTGTGTGTGTTTGTGTTTGGGTAAAGAGCCAGAGAAAATGGAAAGAACAAATATTATCCTCAGACGAGCGTAGCCGTAGATTTATCAAACTTTTTTCGTCCGTTGCATCCAACGGAGCCTTTGGAAAATTGTAATCACACTATCGATCCCATCATGTAGATTTTTCTAAAAATCGCAGTAAGCTTCCTGCATGTATATATGACGACAGCTTCTTGCTGTCTTTCTGATATAGTTCAAGGGGAATCTAGAGAGATACGTCTGGCACAGCTTGGCTGCAGGAACTGCCAGAAGGATACCGAATCGGGTGTCAAACAGCCTTAGAGGGGATCCACCCCCTAGTTTTTGAATTAGAAATACACACACACACACACACACACACACACACACACACAAACACACACACACACACACACACACACACACATATATATATATATATATATATATATATATATATATATATATATATATATATATATTGTCAAGTTATCAGTTGTCAAAATTTTGTTCTGGTTTTCATAATATGTACACATAACACACACATATATAAAGAGAGTGAGAGGGAAAAAGAGAGAGAAAGAAAGCGTAGTTCAATTTTGTTCTCAACCGATGGAAAAAAAACATATATATATGTATCACTTAGAAAATTAGAAAATTATCATTATGTATATAAATATAAATATATTTATGGCCAGTGTATTGGTGTGGATTATAATTCATTCAAAAGTATCACAGTGAAGAGACAATCTTGAATACAATAGATAATTTTGCTTCATTTAATCAACTGCTTCAGAAAAGGCTGAATATTCTTTCATAGAGCCCATATCCGATTTCCGTTGAAATGGAACTAACAACTTTTTATATCGCCTTCATTTTAGTTATAATCGAAGGAAAGATGAAAAGAACAAATATTGGGCTGCTGCTTTCTGTTGAAAGTTCTTAACTCTTTGAGTGGTTTCTTCATAACCGGTCTGAATGACTTGTATTTATGTGTCTCATGAGGTATTCATTTGTACTAATTTCCGTGTACTTTCGACTGGTCTTTTTCCAGGTTAGTTTTGTATCGTTAGTGCTGTGATTGTTTCAATCTTCAATTCCCAACCGCATTTGACATCTTGTGATTGCTAAATCACTTTGATTTGTTTTAAGTTCTATTCAATTTGTTGATGGAGTTATAGTTTAAAGTTGATTATTGATACATGTTTTGTTGTGCTACTGTTTTATAAGTATTTCAGGATGTTGGTGCCTACTTCATATGATATTTTGTATTTATACGAAAAATATATATCTGTAGACAAAGAAATGAGAGGTTGGTCTTATTTAGTTACTTATACAAATTGTTTCGATTCTAAATACCACAACCCCCTGATTCACCCTTGTACATATCATTCGCAGTCTATCCGAAGTTTTCTCTTTTTAATATCACTCTGTTCACCATTAACCAGATTCATAAGTTACCCGGACATGGCTGCAGCTGTTCTTCGCAAGGCGGCTGTCAAGTTACAAGCGACGTTGGAGAATGAATCATAATGCTTTTTTTCCGGGAGTACTGTTCAAGAGAGAAAAAAAAATGAAAAGAACAACAGGTCTGGTTAGTCACTCAATAGAAACTGTACAGTGATCGACGGTTTTTGGGGGTTTTTTCCGAAATATACTGTGTTGTGGATAATCAGTTGAAAAAATGTTAGTTAGGACTGATCAATGAATTAATTATCTCTCTTGCGTTTTCTTGGAAAGTGATATAAAAATGTTTGAATGCTAGACAAAAACAGTGACCGATTCAGTGCAAACTTACTTTGTTAACTGAACTTCCCACTGAAAACCTATTCGAAACAACAAAGGACGTGTTCAGGGACATAAAAAGAGAAAATGTTTGAATTTGAAAATCAGCCATATAGCCCCATTAATGTGCCCCGAAATGATACATGAATAGCCAGCCAGCTAACGTACCGGCCAGCGAGCCAGACCTACGTAAGAAGTAAAAAAAAGAACCACTACTGAGAGTTTTGGTGATAATTTGATCAATGTTTTCTGACATATATATATATATATATATATATATATATATATATATATATATATATATATATATATATATATATATATATATGCATAAGCGTATGAGAAGGAAAATTAAAAAAATAACTTGTGAGTATGGTGAAAAATTGATACGGAAAGGAATATATGGAAATATTCTACAGCACTATACAGCAATTTGTTCCCAGATTTTGAATTAGTTGACGAAAATCTACTTTGGAATGATATGCGGTATAAAAACCAGAATGATATGATTAAAAGAAATCGTTCTGTTCGGAAGAAGAAATAAATAACGTGTTTTCATCATTAACGTTATCGAACAACATATTGTAAAACAAAAAATTGAAATAGAGTTTATTTTCCCTACGCAACTAGAACAACAAAAATGATCCCCATCGAAAATCAGGATGTAAACCATTATGTAAAATTCACATACTCTACCGTGATTCGAACTGAAGTGATTTCAAGGAGGCTTTCTTACTGGTTCACTGGCAGAATTGACAGGCTAGATAACAACAAAAATGTAACCTATAGATACGTGCCAGATTATTTCATATATATATATATATATATATATATATATATATATATATATATATATATATATATATGCAAAATAAATGAATTAATCAGTATGCTAGGCATCTTTTTGGGGGGTGGCCTACCTTCAGTTGTACATGGTGCAAGTGTGTACCTTTCAGTGATTAAAAGTTTTCCGGAGAAAATGAAGTTAACACCAGACGGTTTGCTTTGGAAGTTAAAACGTAAATCAAGGAAGAATATTCGTTTAGAGCTACCATGAATATAGAATATAGTTGTAGCCGCAGTAGCAGGCCTTGGAGTGGCCACAGGCTGTCAAGTTACTTGGGAGCTGGGCAGTGGTTGAGCATTAGACTGTGTAGGATTCAGTAGGTTGGGGATGTTATTGATGGTTGTGTAATGGAGTCAAGGGACTTCGTATTTGGTATCATTAACGGTCATTGAAAGTCTGATGGCTTTCATTTGTACAAATAAAATCCCATGCAAAGTTTTTTTCTTAAAGGTAGGGGTCTGCGTGGTTGTTTGAAGTTTCTAATATTGGATTTACATGAAGGCTAGTAGGGTTTGGATATGAGGTTGTTATTAAAGGAGGATTATGATGTTAGAAATCAGTGTGGTCATTGTTGTTGAGTTTAGTGTCAAGTGTCTTAGGGGGACAGTTCAAAGTTTGTTAAACAATCTATTTTCATGTCACACTTTTCGTTGAGTCAACAGGTGTATTTTTTTTCTATTTTTTCAGTGATTATGAATTTAACGTCTGCGGCAAAACTATGAAGTGCAGTTCTACTGGGATAAGATAAGGATGATTAGGTGATATATACGTGTATAAGATGATTTCTTCAACTTTTGTATCGTATATGTAACAAACGAAAATTATTTCTAAATATAATATACATATAAGACTTTTCATTTATTGCATATTCAATACGAAAATTGATGTAATAATCTTCAGTCTGAATAGAACTAGGAGTGAAGTAAGTCCTGTGTACCTCTTTGCTCTGATATCTTCTGTCACCGTAAGGACAACTTCATAATTCCAACCTCCTATATTTTTTCATTTTTATCAGAAAATGACTGTTTTTATCGCTCTAAGTAGTTGATTTCTTAATGTGCTTTTGCAGTATTTTAGAGATTATAACTTTCTGTAAACAAATTTCAGGAAAGACCCGACTAAATGCGAGTCCAAAAGTGTAATATATTCAAAATTCAAGTCCCCAGGTGGCGTTTTGGAAGGACTGACAACTTAACAAGCCAAACATGGCAATACCTTTGTAGACTATCGAAGGGGTGCTGTCTCAACTTGAGAATCACTGCATCAAATATTAAAGGGGTAGCTAAAATCTCAAGCTACGTTCCCTGAGGGCTAATGACGATTTTCTTCTTTTTTTGGATTCTCAAAACAAATTTATTTTCAAACGCCATGACTCTTCTGTCGAAAACTGATGTGTCTGTGTCACCAATAGAGACCCACATATGTTTAAATGCTGACTGTATTCAAGTTCCTACATCCTGAAGCTTTGGGGCTTTTAAATGACGTATATCAATTTATTGATTATACAAACATTGTGCAAAGAAAAGCATAGCAAAGTTTTGCATCAGCCTAAAAGTTGAAGGCTTAAGAATTGAATGAATTTCGAATTCTTTCAATTCAACTCTTAAATTCATTGACCACCTGAGACCGCTCTATATCATATTGGTAGTGGAACACTTTTGTGAATCATTTTTCTAAAAAGTCGAACATTTTAGCAGATTAGAGAGGAAATTTTAAAGAATTACCAGGAGTTTACAGGGAAGTAAATTTACTTTATTTCCTGTGGCATTGAAATCCAAAATGTTCATATGGATTTAAAAGTTAACCCGATTTCGTTGCGTTTTTGCCATGTTTACAAAATACTACTTCTCCGTCTCCTGATACGATTCGACGATCCGTATTCGCTGTTATTCGCTGAACTTTTCATAACTTCTCTCCTTCACCATATCCCAACTATCCTACGCCGTGGCAGGTGATTACGATGTCGCGCAGTGCTCTAATCTTCTCGTCGTAAGACCTTAAGAATTGCTCAACTTCGAATTGTAAGAACGTCACCTCGCCCCGTTGCTTAAATGCCTTTCAGTTTTCGCTCTACCTGTCGCGTCGGAGTCTCGTTTGCAAAAGCCATTTTCCTAATCTCGTGTGCTAGGTCTCGGTACAGTATTAGCTTCTTTGCAGTATTCGGCTGTAATCCATCTTAGCAGCACTGTCGTACATCGAAGTTAAATAAATAAATAAATAAATAACCATTTTTTTCCCAAAGATTCTCATCTGTTCCTCCCCTCACCCACACTTTTCGCTTGGTTCCAATCGGAAGAAAAATTCTTTTGAATCCTGTCTGAAAGGAGAGAATATTAAACATGTAGAGGGGTCAAAATGCGCAGATTTTTTCAAACTCTGCCCCCAGTTGATTAGCCCCAGCTCCATCTTCCACTGCTCCAGCACACAGCCTTGCTCCAACGTTCAAAATCTTCACATCTTGACGCTTCCACCTAATTTATAGCAATGTGATATTTTCAATAAAAATCTGTGTTTTTTTGTCTTATTCTGATGAAAATGTGGCAAGCTAACATGTTGATAAATTGTCGATTTTAAGAACAATTTGTTTTTTTTTTTCTGCGTTGTGAACTATTACTGCCACAAACACACACACACACATATTCCTACTTACATCTACTCACATATGCTCTATTCCCGATATCAAGAATGCATACATAGATGTTTCAACAGTAAAATAATACATATATATATATATATATATATATATATATATATATATATATATATATATATATATATGTGTCGGCGTGAGGGTACCCGAGTTGAGCTGTGTACCTCAGGCCCCTATTACGCTTTATCCAGCTCTTAAGGAGAGGGCAGTGTACCTGTGAGGAAATTTGGTATTCAATATTTCATTCGTACCAGAATGGTAGCTGCTCTCACAAAACTCAATCTCATAACGCATACATTAACAACACAGCCCCTAAAGTGGTCTACGATGTTTCGTTTGTCTGATATTCTGGTCCCCACATGTGCTTCGCATGTGTTAGTTTATATCTGACAGAGCTACGCTTAATAAAGAATGTTTAAGTAAATATAAAGTAAAACATTTTTTTAAAGAAATGACATTCACGATGCAAATGTTTTGATGATAGACCCACGTACAAACCCAAGTTATTCACTAGTTAATAAATAAAAAAAGCCATTTTATTTTTTTCCCATATCATAATGTTTTAGCTGGTATTCTCCAGCCCTCTTCATGAGTGGGTCACTTCCAATAATTTTCACGGATTAAAGAATGAAATCGTTCACTAATCTACAGATTTATTTTTGAAGTCAATTTAATTTTCTGGAGGTTCACCTAATATCGCCTTTTTTTCAATATTTTGTTTGGAGATTCAGAAAACAATCTGTTGTAAGTGGCAAATTGACCATAGTTTCCTGAAAAATTGATCGATGGAACTAATACCAAAACATCAAATATCGACAGCGATATTCCTGTAATTAGGAAATCACTTTTAGTCCAAAATAAAAGGATTTACGAGAAGAAACCTGAGATTTTATCTACATACATCTACGTGTTGGCCACTGATTTAGGGAATAGTTATCTTATTTCGCTGACAGGCAATGCTTTCTTGAAGTGTAATTAAACGAACCAATCAATAGAAATCAGTTGTGTTTCTAGTCCATTGAACCTGTAGATATATAATGAGATGTAATAGAACAGTAAAGTTTGTTTGAGCAGATACCTTCGTACTCATAGGACGAGCAATGCATAAGTTCAAAGTGTTCGTTAAAAATGCCAAATTCAAAAGGGAAATAACTTCTAAGAGAAATTTGGAATTGTATCTCTTGAGTTTACAGTCATATGATTGGTTGATACGCTTAGCTGAGAACACAGCTAATCAGCTGACTGAAGGATGAAGGAAGTTTTTTCAAAGGATTATTTCCCTTTCAGATGATACGCTCTTCTATGAACACCCTGTAGTATACATGATATGACACCAAGTTGTGGAGAAAATCCTTGACTGGAAGAAGATATGTAACTTTCAAAAATTCACTCAGTTTACTTCTACTGATATTCAATTTTTGAGTGATTATTTACATTATCATTATAAACATTTCACATATAACAGAGGTAATTTTCTTTCAAAATGAATACCTATGAGAATAATTTTAAGAATAGCCTCCAATGAGATTTGAATTCACCTAATTTCGTATCAGTAGTTGCTGAGAAAGATTTCTCCTTATGGTTTGTTTTTTGAGACACAACTTCTCTAACCTCATTCTAAACAAAATGCAGATTTTACCACGAATACCTTTTCAAGCAAAATCTCTTTCAAAATATAAATTGAATTCTGCTGCTGAAAATAATATAAAAATTCACACTGTATGTATCAACCACATATTTTCAAAACACAATGGATTCATACTATCTTTGCTAACTTTGATACTAATGTTGCGTTAAAATTATTGGCAAATGCTGAAATATTTGAGTAATCTTTAAAACAAAATAATCATGTAATTAGCATTATTTTATAATATCTCTATAAAAAAATGAACCCCTTCTAGTGTTTACTTCAAAAATTGCCGAATGTTATTCACTATTATCTATTTAGAACAAAGTCTCTTTTTTTTACTTTTTAGTAATCAATGTTCCTGCATTTTAGATTTGTGATTTGGCATTAATTTGGGTTTGGTACGCCCTTGATTTTTATCGTTTTAGATAAAATAAATTAATGGAAACTGAATTGTTTGGGGGTTCTTTTTACAAGAGCTCCCTGCTAGATTTCGAGTCCCTTAACAGATGATTCAAAATACGCTAGCTTTGAACCTACTCCGACCTAAATGAATTAAATTAAGGAATCTTTGTATCTTGTTCATCCATATAACTTGAAATGTTCCATAATCACGTCTGCTTCACACGCAATATGTCGAGGGTTCGATTCCCGGCACGAACCAACAGAGGGGTAGAGATTTCATAGGGCTGAGATTTCCCCCTGTCATGGGTAAACAGCAGTGCAGATTGGGCTGTCCAACTTTGAGAAGGCCACCAGTCTAGGAGAAGGACAACTCTGATTCCAAATCAACAAGTTGGGCTCCTGTAACTAAGCTGATGCTATACGTATTGCACTCGGCTACTTTCCAGATTACATAAGCGGATTCTGGTTACTAGGAATCGCAGAATCCCCATACTCTTCACCCAAGCTTGTGTCCTGGGATGGGCGTTCCGTTGTCTGTAAAAACAGAACAGACGCCATTTAAGAATAGGAAGTCTCTGCATTTTTATGTACATCTGATTTTCCATCAGTATTCTATTTTGTTTAAGGTTCTCCTTACAAATAGTTTAATTCAATGAGAAACAATGTTATTCTTCTGTCTGTTCATCGATTAATCGATTGCCTAATTGCTTTGTCAGGTCCGAGAGTAGGAATATTAGCTGGTTTCAAACACGTGCGTTTTATAATTGCTTGACCGTCAGCCTACCTTGCAATTCTCTAATGATGTTCTTGAGTTTTGATGGATTTTATAATGTTTCAATAAGGTTCTTCCGCAGGGAACTATCGATCATCTCGGTTTGGCTTCGCGAGAAAAAAAAGACACTGGGTGGGTCTGCCACGTGTGATGTAGGTCTGCGGGTAAAATAACTCTCAGGTCTACGCAAATGAAGTTTTAAAGTGAATTGTAGTGTGTGCTTGTGACCGGCTTCACTCTTAAAACCTAGGTTTCACATGCCATGGGTCCCTGAAGTCAAACAATGGGAGCAAAGTCTAGACGTTGAAAGTTCTATCGGCGTCGCCTTCTCCTCGGCAAATATCTGAGTAGGTTACAGAGATCTACCGCCCTTCAAAACTAGCAAGAAAGTGTTTTTTTGAAACTCGAAGCAAACTTCACAAATAACTAACATGTATTTTAAAACATATAATAATAATAATAATAATAATGATAATAATAATAATAATAAGAAGAAGAAGAAGAAGAAGACCTGAGGAGACTTATTGTCACTCAGCCTTCAGCGATAACCACTGGGCAACCGGTGTGAAACTGTAAATCGTAGAATTACTGCGACCTATGAGTACTAGGAGAGGAGGGCTGGAGACTTGAGGAGACTTGTTGTCACTGAAACTCCAGCGGTAACTACCAGGCAACTGGTGTGAGATAAACAAATGGGATTCAACCATGGGGAAAAGTGGTATCAGCACAAGCCAGAGGCAGTTTTGGAGAATGACAACCACAAACTACTGTGGGACTTTGACATCCAAACTGACCACCTCATCCAGGCAAGAAGGCCGGACTTAGTAATAGTAGACAAAAAAAGGAAAGCCTGCCAAATAGTAGACGTTGCTGTGCCTGCAGACCATAGAGTAAAAAAGAAGGAGGGTGAAAAAAGGGAAAAATACCAGGACCTAGCAAGGGAGTTAAGGAAAATGTGGAACATGAAAACCAGGGTAGTACCGGTCATAGTGGGAGCACTAGGAACTGTCCCCCAAACGCTGAGGGAGAGACTGGAGGAGATCGGGATTAGGGGGAGGATAGAGACCGTACAGACCACAGCGCTACTTGGAACTGCACGGATACTGAGGAAGGTGCTAGAGATATAAGTACTGCAACGAATAGTAGCTCTGTCATGATATGCGAAAGAGGGAGGAGACGTTAGCTGAGGACCTGAGGAGACTTATTGTCACTCAGCCTTCAGCGATAACCACTGGGCAACCGGTGTGGAACTGCAAATCGTAGAATTACTGCGACCTATGAGTACTAGGAGAGGAGGGCTGGAGACTTGAGGAGACTTGCCGTCACTCAAACTCCAGCGGTTACCACCAAGCAACTGGTGTGAGATTCCAAATAATAATAATAATAATCATAATAATAATAATAATAATAGCAATAATAATAGTAATAATCGTAAGAAGAAGAAGAAGAAGAAGCCTTGATAAATGTGCTAAAGCTAATTTCAAAAGGGGTGGAGTGGTGATAAGGAATCTCACATATATAGAAACAGTAATGAGGATAGCATGAACTAGAAGTATAAAGATATTTAGGAGGCAATAACGGAAGCGGATTCCAGAACGCCAGTATGAAAGAAAAAGTAAAGAAAGCCTATTTCAGAAAAGTTTGTGCAGTATTAAAAGCTAAATTTGAAAAATTGAGTAAAAAGCATCAATATGTTTGCTATTCCTGTGATGACAAATAGCATGAATATAAATGACCGGAATCTTGATGAAATAAGGAAAATTGGCACAAAAATCAGAAAATTACTAACATACCACGGAATACACCGCCCTGAAGCATCTATTGATTGTTTCGTTTTTTGACAAAGGATAAACAGAGAGGAGGAATTGATGTAACACGAATTAGCATACAAAACAACAACAATAGGATTATCTCAAAATCGCCCAGGACTGGATGTTGAAACTAGTCAAGGAACATGAAAATATTTAAAGAAAAAACTTTTATTCAATAGTAAGAGGAAGTAAAAACGTTCGCAAGGAGACTTGATATAAATTTGAACAATGGAGAATAATTACAGAATACAGTTGCGTAGAAAAGATGAAACAATAAGCGAAGATTGAGGTAAAATGAAAACAGAATCATCTGCACGGATAATACGCCACCCGTAGCGGAGATGCTGATGTTGATCAGGAAAAAAACCCATCAATGGTTCCGAGTAGTTTATTGAAAACAGAGACAGAGGGATTCATACTGAACGCCTAAGACCAAAGCCTACACAGTTAGAACTTCCAAGCAAATATAACAAAAAGGTGCCGACCAAAAATGCTGCTTCTGTGATCTGTATGTGGACACAATAGACCATGTCTGGTCTGGTTGCTCAGCTTTAATACCTACGGAATATACGTTTAGACATGACACAGTGGGTCAATATCAACACTACGAAATGCCACCAGAACATCAACCAGAACTAGTAACTGATGGGTAGAATGCTACGATACTATGGGAATCAACAGGACCATCAAAAGAAATAGATCTGATATAGTAATCAAGAACCATTATAATAGATCATGGCTTTTCATTGACAGGAGTGTGCCTTCTGATCGAAACATATCTGTAAAAGAATTCATGAAACTAGGCAAAAACAACGACCTTGGGATTGAAATATGGAAAATGTGGTACTTGAAATCACAAACTGTCCATGTCATGGTTAGGGCGTTGGATATGGTTGAGAAGGGTGCTGAAAAAACGTCTTGCCAAAACTCATGCGGACCTTTCTCTCCGTGGAATCGGGGAAAAAGGGCTTACAGATACTGGTCATATATCAGAAATGGTGCGATCATCTATTGTGTATCACTGCGGTATCATGTATGTGTGTGTACATCAAAATGGAAATATCTGTAACCTCTCTCAAAATCAGAGGAAAAAGAGAAAATTAATAACGAAATAACTCGAAAGAAAACTGAAAAAAATAACTAGTACATCACGTAGTACAGTACATTGTTGGTAACGACTTGGCAATAGATTGTAAAGAACAGAGATCAGAAGTAGAAATAATAATAATAATAATAATAATAATAATAATGATAATAATAATAATAATAATTATTATTATTATTATTATTATTATTATTATTATAAAGCATAAAACAAAATAAGGTAATTTAGATAAGTCTTCTTATCAAACAACCGGGAAAAAAAGAAAAAAAACAACTTATCTTTCTCGGCAGCTGTGAAAAACACGTGTTCTTTAGAAGTTGACTAAAAAAAATATGGCGGCTGCCTACGTCCTCTAGAAGTTCGCTAGGTAATGGTGAAGCTGGAAAAATCCTTCAATCAAAATATCCCCTGGCCTCTATATATTTAAATCACGTTAGCAGCAAGTTGCAAGTTCCTTTCCCGGAGAACCTTTCATTAAAAAGATCGATAGATTCATTAATGGGTTTTTCACTTTGTTCCAGACTCAAGAAGTTTTAGCCTCCAAGGACGTGGTCTAGGTGCTTGAAAATCGGTGCTTCGCAGGAAATGGGTATAGTGTTAGGCGGCGCGCAATAAGATGTCTAGATTCGACTGATTCAATCTCATTAAAATTTGTGGCAGGGGCGTAGCCAGGTTCTAAAGTTAGGGGAGCGAGAATATAAACAGGCACCAGGAGATGTACTAAATATATATGTTTTTCTATCTTATGATTAAAATCTGTAGTAGAGAAGACTCGCAAAAAGTGTACAAACCTACCCCGCCAGTGGGAATAGTTGGTACAGTCTGATCAGACAAGCAAATCCTCTCTAATAGGTACAACTCTGATTGATATATTTCTGTAATTGGGAATATGAAGTAATAGACCAGGCAGAAAAATGTATTTGAGTTAAAAGTAAGATTTTAGGGATATAATAACCACACAATAGAACGAGTAGAATCATATGTTAATGAATCACAATGATACATTGTAATAAGATCGAAGATGGAGAAAAGAAGGAAAGAATGACGTCACCAATGACTTGCTTGATGTTTGTTTGTTTTTTTTATTTCGCAGTCTTATTTATTTTTCCTCCGTCCTGATTGCATACAATTACAGCGTATCAAATGACAAACCCTGCTTGGAATTTACCAACCTCACAAAACACTCAGTCTTCTTTGCCTTCTATTCCCTGAAAATTTTCTGACAGAAGTTGCTTGAAATGTAGTTTCGTCATAAATCTTTTCACTTTCTGAAATGTAGTTTCATAATCATTCTTTCAGCGCTTGTCACTGGACACATACTTTCCCTAGGATTTCCTGGACCTTTCTATCATGGGTGTGTCAGGGACATATCTAGTTAGTCTCGTCATCTTATCTCCTGCTACTCACGGTTTTGTATGTGATATCTGTGGATCCAAGTTGTGAGTCGTGTTGTCAACTGGTTGTCTGCTAGTCTTGCAACATGACCAACCCATTGCCATTTAAGTTTTCTGATGGTTTCTATGATGTCTCAGCATAATTCTCCCAAGGGTACGTTGTATAGTGCTCAGTTTGAGGGTCAGTCTCTTGGTTAGGTTCTGTGTTTTAGCTCTAAGGGTGACTATTGGGAAAATGAATGTCTTGTTTAAGAGGTCTGAACTTGCTCCACTGAAGGATTGCCATCTTAATGATTCTTCGTCTGGTTTCTTCTTCTGAAGTTTTCATTGAGATTTGTTGTCCAAAGTAGAAGTAGTGGTCATCTTTTTCCAGCTGTGTATTTTTTATTTTGGTCGTTGTGCGTTTGACTCTGACATGTTTGTTGCACATAACCATTGTTTCGCTGAAGTTCATGTGAAAACCAACTTTCTTGCTTCCTTCATTCAGTTCGCCAAGCATTAGTTGGAAGTTGTGGAGACTCCCTAAAAAATGTCGTCTGCTAATCTGAGGTTGCTTATGTATTGACCGTCTATTCTGATTTCTTTTTCTTTCTCCAGTATAGATTTCGAAAATTCATCACGAGAACGGCTGTGAAAAGTGTAGGCGAGCTGATATCACCTTGTCTTACCTCTTTTCGAGCAAGAAAAGGCTCTGAGTCTTTATGTAGTCTGATAAAAGGACTGCTGTAATGGTTTATATGTTATAATACTCTGATATATACAGAGTCTACAACTACAAGAGAGCTAGCATCAATGACTATGGGAATTTCTACTGAATCGGTCTATTTTGAATTCTACAAATGCTATAGCGAATAGCACTTTGTATTCTGTTACTCTCTCTTTTAGTTGATCTATTGAATGAAGACGGTCAATGGTCGAATAGCTCCTTCTAAAGTTAGTTTGTTCTCGTTGTCAGTTTTCATCAAGCGTTTTTTCTATTTGGTTGTTGATAACTTTGGTGGAATGTTTGTAGATGGTTTGGAGAAGACTTATTGGTCTATTGTTGAGGTTTTTCAGGCACCCTCTTTTATAAAACAGTATTATCAAGTTGAACACTAGAAAAATAGAAATGTAGTACATATACTGTTTATTGACTCTTCTCATAAACATAGACAACGAAGTCACCCAACTGCACAATACAACATGAACTCATTTTTGACTAAGTGAAAAAATTACTTACCAGGTCGAGAAAAAAACGTTTTTCTGCAAAACTCACTGCGTTTACAACACACATGTCTCAAACTCGGTAGGGGATATCCGAAATTTTCCTGCTAAACAAATACTGGAAACAATAACTGAAACGGTCTCATAAATCTATATAGTATTTAAAATCAGAACATAGTAAAAACACGTATGCTTTTCAATTAATTTACATTTTAAACTAGAAAGCACTCAGAGCGTGCATACCCCTGCCAACGCCATTGTCAAGAGGTTGGGAGCTGGGTAATTATTCATGGATCCATCCAAAATATTCACTTGTTCTTCCATAGTCGATTGTCCATTTTTCAACTAAATAACATAGAAATTAATGGAGAATTCTGCAAATGCCTGCGTAAAAAGTTATCTGCTTCTTCTGTAATCTATTGTCGAGCCTTTTGAAAGATGTTACAGGAATTCATCAAGAGACTTTTAAGATATCGTTTAGACGGACATGAAATGACTGCGATACTATGTGGTTTGGATACATATCTACGATGTAAGAGAGATAATTGAACATAGATCAACTTCAAAATTTGGTCAGTTCCTACCAGGGCCAATTGTCGATCCCTACTCAGAATTATTCAAGAATTCATTGAGAACTTTTTGAGGTATCATGTGGACAGTAATGACCGTATTCAAAATTGCAATCGAAAAAAGGGAAAATATCCCCCTCCCCGCTACAAAAAATCCTGGCTAAGTATATACATATGCCTCTTTTGAATTTCCTTTGCAAAAATTAAAAAAATCCCTTATAAAAATAATGAGAATCGACTTTTAAAAACTAGATATCTGAAAATTGTTAAAAAGTTGCAATTCATGAAGAATCTACTCAAAACAGTGACAACTGCTGCCCTCTTGCTACGTGAATGATTTGTAACATGAGGATAGGTATTATAGTGAAATCAATACATAAAACTGGGGGCTTTTGTAAGCTACTGAAGGCTTTTCAAATTGGTCAATGTATCAGTTTAAATTGATTTTTTGACCCCTTGATAGGAATTTATCATATAACAAACCCATTTATTCCTAACAAACATTTGCAATAGTCTTCAAGTCACAATTTCATGATTTTGGTTGATGTTTCAACTCCTCATCCACATCGAGCTACCGAGCAGATTTTCTCTGGGTATTATTGATTTTTTTTTCTCTTATCACATATAAAGGATAATTCCCCACTGAAGGAATAATCAATGAAAGAATCCATATCTTCTTATTCATCCGATTAAAATCAAACACATTTCAATGAAGCCAATCTATTGAAACAGTTTTTTAGAAACTGTCAAACAAAAAAACAAAAAAAAATATTATCCCAAACTGTCCATCAGCGTTCAGGCATGTGTTTTTTATTTTTTGTTTTTTGTTTGTTTTTTATTCGGAGATTCAAGTGATCACTATCAAACAAAAGGCCAGAGAAGTAGCTTATTCATTGTTCACCCCTTTGGGTAATTTGTAATTGATTGCCCTGAAATGCATGCTGCGAAAAGACATTGATCATGTGACTATTGAATGACTAAGCATACCTGCTTCCCTTTACATATCGATCTGATCGACAATCAGTCACTCAAGTGATAATTCTGAGATCGATGTGTCACTGTCAATTTCGTTGCATGAGTACAGTGTTTGGTTAGGGTGAAAAGAATCGATTAGGGTTGTCTATTCCTATATGCATACACACACACACACACACATACATATGTTTGTGTGTGTGTGTGTGTACTGTTGTTGATGTTTTGAAAGTAATTTCACATTTTTGGTCAAATGTAACTCAAGACAGAGTGACTTGTCAAAAACTTAATCATTATGGGAAATGATAAAAACTTTTTTAGGCGAAAGCATTAAAATAATGTTGGATTGTTTCACCCCAACTTTAAAAATTGTTCCTAAAAAGGAATATGAAATTGAATATATATATATATATATATATACATATACATATATATATATATATATATATATATATATATATATATATATATATATATATATATATATATATATGTGTGTGTGTGTGTGTGTGTGTGTGTGTGTGTGCTTAGGACAAGGTCAAACCTTTTAGAGTCAAACACAATAATCAGAACTGTGAATACAGAGCTAAAGTAAGTAAACCACTACATCTACCTGGATATTCTGAAAAGAAGAAGAAATCAAGCGAGTGATCTCCTTGAAAAGGCAAGCCTCAGGTAGAGTAAGCTCAACTGTCAGCATAATCCCCTTAGTTCTAAAAAGAAGGGTTTACAACCAATGCATCCTCCCGATAGTCATTGAACGACCTAAAACATGGAACGTAACCGAGAGATTGTCCCCCAAACTGAGAACTGTGCAACGTGCTCAAGAGAGAATCATGCTCAACATTACAGTACAATATATCAGAGAAAAGACAGGAGTCTGGTATATCATGACAAAAATATTAGAATACTTGAATAGCAATGGATTTGTCGGATAGCAAGAATGTCATTCAACTGCAGGAAACTACAATTCACAATGTAGAACCCCAGAGATCATATGGAAAACTGTTGCCGGCAGAGATGAAGATGGTGAGATGAGCTTAATAAGAAAGTATAGGCTCCGCGACGCCCATGATTGATAAGTCTAGAGAAAGTCTATGTTCAACAACGCACGCAAAAAGGATAATGATGATGATATATTTTTCAGTATAAACGATTAATTTAAAAATGGAAATACTTTGTTGCAGTTTTTATATTCTAGACGTTTATTTTCGAAATTATTGCAAAAATGTTGACTTGTAACGTTACATTAACGAATACCTTTCACGAAGATATTAGAATATATAGACACAGTTAAGTGGAAAAAAGTAGTTCGATGTTTTCCCCCAGAATAAGCGGTATTTCTAACTATAGCACTTTGGAACGTTGTAGAAACTTTGTGATAGCGTCGCGACGACGTCTGAGATCTGCAGCCAGTTTGAGTTCAAAGAGATTATCAGTTGCAATGACTCATACCCCTTAATCTAAATGCACCTCGCCTACGACATTGCAAAAATGTTCTGTATTTGCTGGGAAATTCAATAAAACATGGATGCTGAGGTAGTTATCCCCGACTTTGAGATTTTATCTACTCGAGGGAATATTTCACTGAATATAGGCTTGTATTGTCATTGAATCGGACTGCATACTTTCTGTGGACCATATCATATATCATATATCATATATGATTTTGCGTATATATTTAAATCCCGTTCGTCTTTGGCATTAAAGTTCTTCAGTGAGTAATATTGTGCCTCAAAGAAATAACCTGCGTAAGATTAACTTCTAATGTTCCATCGACAACTTATTAACTAACAAAGAGATTTGGTTTAAATTAGGATATGAGCTTTTACGTATAAGATCCAAGATTGACACAACGAGGAATGGAAAAATTTGTGACTAATTTTAATTTTGCTACGTTTGAATTTCTTGTGATTACGTCTCGAAAATTCACATCATTTCAAATGTCCCACAATTGTCTGACATTTTTGCAACATGTCCATTCCATGTCACTTAAGTTTTTCACCAGCATTTTGATAAAACCATGACTAGACATCCTTTTCCCTTTGAAACTTATCAGCTTGACCCCGGTGAAATAATAACAAAAATTGAATATATTAAGATAATATTAACGCAAGTATAAAAATAGAAGTATTGAATAGTGCGTATCAAAATAAACCAATTTGTATCAATACTATTAATTAGATAAGCAAAAAAGATTGATCCAGTCATTATTCAGTGTGAAAGCTCATTGTATTGATAGGAACCAGGGAAAGAGAAAATATTTGGCTCTGATCTATTTGTCTGACTGGTAGATACTTAGGCAGGGTGGAAGATCGAACATGGAACGCCAAGGAACAAATTGTCCAACTATAATAATAGAATCGCCCATTGAGGTCATACTACCAGCTAAAAATGGTTCTATTTCAACCATGTAAAGAAAAATACTCTATTTGATGATTGACTGTGTTAAAAAATACGTATAATGGAAGCTTTGATATCATAAAAAGTGGAAAAATCAACTTTAACGTTAGTGAAATAAAATTATTCTGTTGAATATAAGAGAATCGAAGATGTTTTTAATGTAGTTAGTATTCTCAAAGATATGATTAGTTGATTTGGATTCAGTCTGAGATGAAATCTGACTAAAAAGATTTAATATTCACAGGGGTAAGCATTCAGTGGGAGTGACACAAACAGTGAGTTAGGCCTGTTGGTATAATTACCGATCCCTCATCGTTATATTACGCAATTCCAAAAATGAGTGATACATAGTATAAAATAATATAATAATGGCAAGCTACATGTATGACATGAACTATATAATAAGAAAGGTAAGTGGTGCTCGATTAACACTGCTGGGAGGCCACTTTGAAATAACTCTTGTGTTTTTAAAATCCCCAAAACGGTTACATAGTAAACAACTGATGATACCAGCAAGAAACAATATATTGTACCATAATAACAAAGTAACTAAGTGACACAAAAATGTTTTTGAAAAAATATTCCAAAGTTTGGTTTTTAAAGCTATGAGGCTCTTTAGAATATATATATATATATATATATATATATATATATATATATATATATATATATATATATATATATATATGCACACACACACACACACACGGGATAATGTGACTATAAGTATATGCATTTATTATATCCCTGGACATTTCAGTAATTTAATAAAATCCTTTCTATTAAATTAAGTGAGGTAATTGTTAACAAGTGTCTGATGTACTCTTCTTTGTTAAACTGAACTAAATGTAATAATAATCAAGTATATTATGCTTTGGTATTGATAGCGTATATACAGTTTACTATCATATATGCGTACATATATATGTGTGTGTGTGTGCGTGTGTGTGTGACTACCTATATATATACATATATACGGTGAAGGACATTAAACAAACTGAGCAATTAAAACTGTGATAGTCCTGACAATATGCTAGAAGAAATGACAACAGTTTGAACAAAACATTGATCGTTTGATGCCCATTAACGAAAAGATTGGAATCAAGACGGAGAGGTGAAATTGAAGAGTTTGCCAGTAAGACATGGCAGAGATCAGCACAATGGCAGTTGCTATGGGAGGAGTTTAAAAATGCCTCTGTAGAGTGACTGATGGCAATGATGAGGCCCGTAGAGGGCAGAAACATGAGCTAGTTTATGTAGCGAATCCATATTCTACTATTTATTTCCAGCTCTACTCTAAAACATATCAACTTCATGAGTAAAATGTTGTATGTATCGAGCACTCTATGAAATAAATCCTTTACATTTCAGAAGTGGCTTTATATTATTGATATATTATTCTATTATTTTATACTGCTTGCTTGATCTGTACCACATATACTGTATATATATATATATATATATATATATATATATATATATATATATATATATATATCGTTTACGCAAAGGGTAGCTTGTCTGAACATTCAATGGTTCTTCTCAGTAAAAGAGAGAAACAATCTTGTCTGAATGTATACGTATAGTGATTAGAGAAATAGACTATTCCACTCCAAGGAGACCCTTTGGCAAATTCGTCGGTTCAATAGGAAATATCTGGACATTCTCCGATGCATAATTATATGAACATTTACAGAGAGTTCTCATCGATTTTGATCATTACTTGACACGAGCCCTGCATTGGAGCAACTAAATAACTTATACGACTAATTCTATTGGTTTGAACGCTGACATTGGAAAATCAGGACTGATCACTGACATATTTCAAAACGAGATCAGGTCACAAACTTTTATATATTCATATATATATATATATATATATATATATATATATATATATATATATATATATATATATATTATACAGGTGTGTGTATGTATGTGTGTGTACATATATATATATATATATATATATATATATAACACTTCATTGGAAAATGATTTCAATAATAAAAGTAGAGTTGTTGAAACTTTAAAATTTAATATTTATATATCAAAATGGGTGCTCATTAATTCAGAAAATTGAAATATTTAATTATTTCAGAAAAGGGACTCTGCACATGTTTCAAGGTATATCCATTTTTTTAACAAATATAAGACATAACACCGACACCATCTGATCTCTCCCCTCACAGACACTTCATATCTCAGACTAAACTGCTATAAACACCCCCACTCATTCTAAACAATCCAAAACACAGAAATATCCTCATTCCATCCCTCTAATCTCAAACATGTTAACAGCAAATGATTTTCTATCCAATGTTGCAAGTTTCTTCGCGAAAAGATGGCTGGAAACTGTTTGAATTTATTGAAGCATACCCACAAAAATCAAGTGGTAATGTGTGTGTTTGTGTGTGTGTGTGTGTGTGTGTGTGAGTGTGTGTGTGTGTGTACCAGTCTTACTGAATTCAACGGTTCTCATTGAAAGTTGAGGAAATTATCTTGTTAAATAGCATACACCTACTGGTTCCGGCAATAGGCAGCGTTAATTTCAGGTCATCATTGAGGGAAATTCTTTTCTTCATTTGCCAATCCTCTTGTGTACCATAATAACATATAACATTCTCTCAAAAACTCAGACCGTTGATTTAAGGCTAAAACTTGACTTTGCAGAATCTGTTTTCGAAAGCAGATAAATAATAAAATCCTATGCTTGTTTCAAATGTGTATGTATATATATTCTTGTCAGAATATCATGTGATTTCGAGTGGCTGGCTCGCTGGCTATCTATATATGTGGCGTGTGCACAGGCTGAACCAATGGACCTAGAAAGCTAAAAATTCAAACATTAGTCTTTATTATGTCTAAAGAAACAATTATTTTGCTTTTCTAAATAAGTCCTTGGAATGATTTTCAACTCACAATATAGATTTATACTAAATTTGTCGCTTAGTCAGTGTTCGACTGCGTTCATACTTGTTTTTTTGAAAATTTGGACTTTTCAAGTGATCACCACCCAACAAAAGCGTGAGAATACATTCATTCATTGATCACCCATCCAATCCACTTTTTTCTAATTGACCACCTCTACACGGCAAGCTGCCAATAGATGTTGGTCGTGTGGTCGTCTTCTTCTGGGTGAATAGTCAGACCCTAATCGATTTGAGTTAATCTTAATAAAAGCATAAATCTTGAACTTAAATAGAATGATGACAAGCAGACTAAATTTGATCATATGCGGATCTCCAAAAGTATTGGCCACTTCTTTCCTTTAGAAACATTCAAAATGGCCAAGGGTGGGGAAGAGGAACTTGAGAACAAAACTTCGTCTATACCAAGCCCCCAAGCACAGCATTTCGAATTCCTGAAAGCGAAAAAAGCCATACATATATTTCCCAAGCCTGACACAAGACCATAATTATGCACACCGAGCAAGGCTTGAAATTACAACCCAAGTAATAGTCTGAGATCACCTTGTACATCAAAGTGCTAGATGGGCTTTACCAGACTTTGTAAGATACGAGGACACCAATGTGGAGTACCCAGTTAGGGTTGAACTTATTATAGAACAAATTATTTTCAAGATTGTGCATTGAGACAGTCACTCAACTTAGTCCAGATAGGCTAATAGTGTTGTACACCGTTAAAGCAGCAGTGAGTTCGATCTCTACTGTGCGTCCTACACTAATTACCTTAGACCATACTTTGTTAAGCTTTATATATCACTGGGGGTGGCTTCACAGCGGAGTTCCGGTTAGCAAACTATTCTTGCAGACCATTACTCCCTAAAACTTATTGTCTGGTGCCATACCAAAGTAACACCGGTAATTATTTATGAAATAATAAACGACCACCCGATGAGGCAGTTTTCAGCTGATTCAACCCCCGCCCAATATTTGGAAACAGCTGTAACTCCCGACCACAGCTAACCGAGCAGTTTTCACCTATCACGTATACGTATATATTTAATAAAAATTAAGGGTTCAGTTTAGTTACATTGTATATAGAACCCCTCCTTTACGCTCAAATACTTAAGGGGGCAGTGACAACTGTTATATACATATATATATTACTGAATCAGGCTTTATCATTAATTTTGGCTGGTTTTTACCGTCATCTCAACTTTCAGCTTTTTATCACTATTTTGTCTTGGGCCATAATTTTTCTACAACTTCACAGCGTATTTGGAAATAAAAAGTACCTCTACGTTGAGAATAAATCTCAAACACTCTAGCCAGAGGGAGTCCATCATATGTTTGGTTGCTTTTAACCATTCAGCCTCAGGGACTCCAGAGTTAAAAAGAAGACGATTTTACATCTTAAACTCAAGTACCTACAACTGATATTTTTAATATGTAAGTTTCACTTTATAATCAATTTTTGACTACTTTTTCTTCAATCAACTGTTGCTTTGTATCAAAACCCTTTAACTAGAATACCCTTCGACCGGACAAGTTGCGTGAATTTGGAATAAAGAAATGACCTACGATGTGATTTCAATCCATCTGTGGGGCGACTGTGCCAAGAATTAGTTCCTAATGAATTGTTTTTCTGATTATCCCATTCTGTTGGATATGAATTGTTCATTTAGTGATATTTCATTCTGTTGGCATAGGGAACAACACAATTGTGCTAACGATCGTCAAATAAAGGAATCAGACACAGGAAAGCTTTTCGGACTCCTGCCTTACCATGAGAATGAATTAACCCAAGCTGAGTAGATAACCATAATACAGTGTTATCTAGTGTTATTCATATAAATAGATAAATCTTGTTCGCCACTCAATCGGAACTGTTAAGTGACCAACATCTTCAAAAAGAATGCTGTGTTGGTGCTGATTAGAAAAATTAGTAATACGACTATGAATAAGTCAATGAATAAGTTACCCCTCTCGTCTTTTGCTGGGGTGCTGATCATAGAAAAATGATTTTAAAAAACCAAAAAAGACATTGAACACTGCAGAACATGAATTGAGAGACCAATTTAGCATAAACTTACATTAGGAATTTAATATGTCAGTAAAGCTATGTTTTTCTATATAATGTAAGTAGATGTTTTGTGCGGCCTGTACGCGTGATATATCCATAGCCATCCAAACAGCCAGACCAACGTGGAAACTGAAAGAAACCTATATCGATATTGACAATTTTCATTTGACTGTTTCTAATTGATTGATAGATGGATAGATAGATAGACAGATAGATAGATATCCAAAACTTTGGAAATCAGGGAGCAATATAGCTTCCTGAAAAAAAGGAAAAAATGGTAGAAAATGAGGTTCTTTATTTCTTAGTTTAAAGAGAAGTATGAAATATCCAGTACGACACGTATAAACGCTCGGTTACCTGACCGATGATCACTTTGGGTAATACCTTGTATGTACGTGTATAACCTTGTCTGTATACATGTGTTTGCCTGTGCACGAGAGACTGACAGACAGACAGAAATAGAGAGAGTGTGTGTGTGTGTGTGTGTGTGTGTGTGTGTGTGTGTGTGTGTGTGTGTGTGTGTGTGCGTGCGTGTGTTCCTGAGTCTTTACGGCATAACCAAGTCTGATGGAGAGAAAGTGAGTCATATTTCCGTAAAAATAATGTCCTATGAAAGAAAGCATTCATCGTACAAAAGATCTAAAGGTGAAACAGCGATTCCTATTACAGGTCGACTTGAGGCTAATTAAAATGAAGATTGTTTGGAAGTTAAAGGAAGACTTGTAGCATAAAAAGATGATGAAGACGGATAAGTAAATAAATCAAATGACGATGAATATATCTGAAAGTACATTTAGCTCGGAAACTGGATCACCCTCAAGTACAATTTTATACGACCTCCCTATAATACATTTTTAATATAATGCAAATGTCTGTAGGCAATTCTTTATTAATCGTTTTTTCGGGGGGGTGTATTTTTGCCAGCATCTCATTATTACATTGGATCATGTAGGATGGATCCCAGCCAGTATTTATGTGTGTATATTGAACGGAAAGTAAGGGTTTAGTTTTGCATTTTAGATATATTGTATTGTTCATCCTCTCATTTGCAACGCCTCAAAAGAAATTTGTAAAAATATTTACTGCAAAATATCCCCCTACGCCTTATTGAGTATTTTACTGAGTTTCGCTAATGTCCGAATGTAAGCTAACATGGTGGCTGAAATAGTGTTGTTTTCCCATCAGCTCAAGTAAGCGGCGTTCGAACTCATGCAAAAAAGCAAAATTTTCAGATGGTGATTTTCGAGGAAAGTAGGCCTTGCCGAGTTCGTTGCCAGGTTACCTCCCTTCCAACGTATCGTGAATTTAGATGTTTTTCAGCTAAATGTAGATGTTTTTGGTTGCGTTTGGATGTCAAAAATTGCGATTTAGTATTTTCATTTAATTTATGGTAAGATTTTTATAAAATGAATACTAGAGATTTAACATCAAATTTAATAATAATATGTGATATATTTCCTAGATGTCGGATATATATCTTGAGAACCGAAGTGTTTCTATAAACGCAAAGTGTGGGAAACTCTACATTAGTACACATTTCTATCCGACTGAGTACACACTAAACTGTGTGATTAGGGTGGAGAAAATTGGGCATGGAGTTGCACCCTCCCCTATTCGAAGGGATACTGATGAATTGTAAGAAGGGCCTTCAGGTCACCTTCGACTGCCAGCACAGTGTGGCCCATGACTTTTGTGAGCCATGAAATAAGCAGGTACAGGTTGAGCGTCTGAATGAATTTCCTTATGCACTCAGCAGCTGTCTGAGTACACCCTAAGCTGTGTGATTAGGATGGGAAATATGAGAATAGGTTGTACCCTCCCATTATCTGAAAGGATAGTAAAAAAAATGAAAGAGGAACCTACGGGGCGCCTTTAACTGCCAGCACAGTATGGTCTTTGATTTTAAGATGTTTTCGGACTCAATTTTTCATGTAAACTTTTGAAAAAGATTTTAAATTAGAGTTGGAAACCTTTTTTCTTGCTGTACCTTTACGTATATTATCAGCTTCTTGCTCTCAATTCTGTATTTCTTTTTTTCTCTCTTCATTCCGCCACTTAACATTTCTTTCTTCTTACTATCTATTCTCTCTTTCCTCTTTTCTTTCTTTCTTCCTTTTTTTAGAAACTGTCAGTCAAAGCTGTCTTGTAAAATGACAACATAAGTATCTTCAATTTTTAAGTAATTCTGGCTGGCTGGCCGATTATGCATATGTCCTGCGTAGAGCCAGCATCCATAGGGCTTGAGGGCTGAAATCTTAAAAAGTTACTCCGCATATGTACCAAAAAAAAATTAAATCTCCCTCAATATAGGAGTTTTAGAGGGTGATTCAATTTGCAATGTTACTTCATGCTGAATTGGTCCTGCTGTTTGGTTTTTATCAGAAAACTTCAGTGATTACTGCCCAACAAAAGACGAGAAAAATGACTCATTCATAGATCACGCCTCTTTCCAATTTCTAATTTATCACTCCCAGCGATAAGACATTGGTCACATCACCGTTTTTATCTGGTGGCTAACCAAACCCCTCTCTCCCTCTTTCTCTCCTTTCTCTCCCTCTCTCTCTTTTCTTTCTTTACTTTCTTCCTCCCTTCCTTCCTTCTTTCCTTCCTTCCTCCCTTCCTTCAATGTCCGTCTTGTTTTTAACCTCCTTTCGATTGGCCATTCTTAGTGAAATTCTTTGTCACACACAGTTACTTTGAATGGTCGTCATTTTGGGTGTCTGTTGAATACAAACACTGAACTCATTGAATCAAAACTTATTTGTCTAGAAAGATAACCAGAACACGTAAAACCCAAATGCAACCTCACAAAGATCCATCTCGAGTGAAACCCTCAAAGAGAACTTCAAACGTGGTTTTTATTTTTCTTCCTTTTGTGAAGACCAAACAAACGTTCAACTAATGCAACAATCACACAAAAAAAGTCAAAGTGCCATTATCGATTACTCAACACAAACACTCCAAACTGCTTAAAAGAACAGGTTTGGTTAGTCTTCCGGAAGAAACTGTCAAGCGACTGATGTTTTCTGGCTGCATGCTGTGTTGGGAATGATCAATTGAAAAATAGCGAAAGATAGGTAATCAATTAAGGAATAACTTCTCTTGACTATTGTTGGCCGACGATCACTTATAAAAGAATAAATTAAAAAAACAAAAATAATTTTTTTAAAAGTGTTAACGCTGCCACACACAAACTAAAGGACCAGTTTAGCATGAAATGACATTGTTAATTGACCACAAACCTCCACCCTACTAGAAACTCTTCTGGGAGTGCAATTTCAAAAACAAGCAAAAAATGCTTTTTCAACGCATAATAGAGGGTAAATATTCAGATTTCAGCCCTTTACCTCCATCGATGCTACCTGTAGACACGGTGCAAGCGTAGATTGATAGATAAAGGTAATTAGTCAGACAACAAACCAGACTGTTAGACAGCCAGTCAGACAGCCGGACAGCGAGACAAATCGACAGACCGACCTAAAAACTGAAGGAACCTATGTTAATAGTTGAGGTTGACAGTTTCTAATAATCGATGAATGCCAGGAAGAGTCAATAGAAATCCTGCCATTTATTTCCACTTGTCATCAATATTTAAGTTGTGTCGTTCATTTGGAGGAGTCATATAGATACACTAAGCGCAGTAATTAAACCTCCAATCATCACCATTAGAAACCGTCAACTGATTGTGTCACAAAAATTGTCAACAGAAGTTTTTCCAGTTTTTTAATTGGTCCGGCTGGCTGCTTGGCTATGTATGCACCACGCGTACAAGCAGCACCAATGGAACTAGAGGGCTGAAAATTCAAACATTTACTCCCTATAATGTCAACGAAACGTTTTCTTCAAATCCCTCCTCCTTACATAGGGATTTTAATCGGGGTTCAATTTGCAATGTAAAGGTTTGCAAAATACATTCCTCTCATGCATGCAGTAGTACTCGCGTTTATTTTCCGGAAATTCAGAAGTTTTTTTAGTGAACACTGCCCAACCAAATGCCGAAATAGTGGCTTATTCATATATCACCCATTTTCTCAATTTTCCATCTGACCACGACTAACACAGCATGCTGCCAAAAGACGTTGATTATGTGACAGTTTCTGTGGAGTAACTAATCTGACTTTTTATTCAAAAGTTAAGTTTAGCACCATGCTAAGTCAGATTGAAGTATAGGTAGTACCTTGTACGTATGTGTATGCTTGTGTTGGCAATCGTGTGTGAGCACATTTGTGTGTGTGTATATGTGTGCGTGTGAGTGGGCGTGCTTGACTATGTATGTACGAATATATATATATATATATACATATATATATATATATATATATGTGTGTGTGTGTGTTCCGTATACAGGCTACACCGCTGGCGTGTCAGTCAGTGCTAGTAATCAAAGCTACCAATGCTAGCACATCTAAAAAAAACTTTTCTCTTTATTCCAAGCGATAACCACTCCTGGCGAGAAGATACAAAGAGATACACAAATCAAAACTGAATTAAATCCAATTTTAGATGCAAATGACTTGTTATTAGCAAAGGAGAACGCAATCTGTCTTGAATCTAGAAGTGTACGCAGCAAAACTGCGTGAATTAATATTCTTGTCAGCTATTTTAGGATCTGATCAACGAGATTTCTACGGAAATTCATGAAATGCACAGCAAAACTCAAAGTTAAAGATACCAGAGCTAGGAAGCTGTATCTTGAACATTATGCACCAAATATAACACAAGTTCTGATGTGCATAATTGATGGCATAAAGCATGATACGAACAGAGCTAATGTCATTCAATGATAATATTTCTATTTTTCACAGCAAAATATTAAAAACCGTCAAACAAAACTGTCTGCACACTCAACAATAGTTTCTTCAGTTTTCAAGTGATCCAGGCTGGCTGGCTGGCTATGTATGTATATTTGTAAGAGAAATCAACAATGAGTATAAAATAATTATGTCCACGTGTATTATTGTATTATGTTAATCTTTGCTCAAAAAAGTTCTCAGTACCATCAGTAGAGCGGAAATAAAACGAGTAAAGATTTTATCAATGGTTCATTACAAATTTTACATTCTTTTCACTAAGACAAATTTTAGAATGATATATATATATCATTTTGAATGACTTGTAAGGTTGAAACCTATGTAATTCACCAACCTCATCATCCCTCCCTTCACACTATCCTTAATATACCCACACAATCTAATACCACATCACTTCCCTCCAACCATGGGATATTTTGTCCTCTCCAAGACCAACTGCTGCTGCTAAACCTTGTCACTGGCTGGACTTTCTCTCACACAACAGGGTGCCCCAGCAAAGCTCCTGATGGTGGACCCAGGTTCCACATTGAAGTTAGAACCCCTAAAAGCACACACACACACAGCACACACTACTGAAGATGGGAATACCTCCTGAAATATTATGTGTAGACCATTAATGAAAACATTTACGAATAAATGAACCTAACTTCAAAACACTTTACTCCCGAGTCTCTCTCACTCACCACAGTTCATATATATATATATATATATATATATATATATATATATATATATATATATATGATTGTATAATGTTGCACCAATGGAGCTAGTTGGTTGAAATTAAACATTTACTCCTTATTATATCAAGATACAGCAGTTTGTTCTTATCTGTAAATATCCCCAACCAACAAAAACAGACTTTTAGTGGGGGGGGGGCTCAGTTTACAGTCTGAGTATATTCGGAATAAGTCCCTTGGTTTGTGTCAGGCAAGGTTTTCATTTTTCCCCAACTCAGACTTTTCCGGTGATCACCGTCTAACAAAAGAAAGAAGTAATATATTAATTGATCATCCATTTTCCAGATTGATCACCCAAAACACAGCATCCTGCCAACAAACATTGATCACGTGACGATTTCTATTGAGTGATTAACCACACCGGCATTTTTTAAAACGTTGTAACTTGTTAGCCGTTTTTTTTTTTTTAGCAAAGTTCGATGAAAATAGAAAGTCCTCATGGCATGTTTAAAATGGCATTATTTTCATGTGAATCAACCAATATATACAACGTCATACCTAATGAATGCAAAATGTTCATGAAAGTACGTCAGAAAAATAACACATTATTGCAAGACGAGATATCTCATGGCAATGAACTGTTGACTTGATAAGATGGGTTACCTTGTGGCAGCGAATAAGTCCATACTGTACAATAATGCGTTTGCATTAAGTCTAATTCTTTGCTGTGTCGAATAAGAAAAGATCCCAGTAATGTCGTCTGATCCAGACCCTCGTTTGAACCGATTGGATGAAAATTACTATTGGATGGATATTACTTTTTTTAACAATAAAATCACCAGCGTAGCAACTTCTGACGCAACACGCAGCAAAAAACAACTAGAAATAGATAAAAACCGAGCGGCATAACTCATATTTCTAAATAGGCAACACTGGGCAAGGGGCGTTGCACACATTTTGGTATGTCAGTCAATGACGGTGATTGCCGCTATACATGCTAGCGATTCTAAAAATCAGAATTCAGAGTGGGGGAGAGGGCGTTTTTGCAAAAAACATATAATTAAGAGCAAATTTACATGCTCATTTTAGGCAAGAAATAAGCATAATGATTTATTTCACAATTTGACACAATTTGAGACCTTCCAACCCTGACGATACTTATGTATAAATCAATTCGGATCTTAATCATTCGAAATCATAAAATATAAACGAAAAACGAAAGAATGTGATTTTGAATACCTTAAAAATATATGAAAAAAAATTTCTTAACTTGGGTTTTTACAATATTTGTGATGCCAATTCAATCAATTCTCTTCGCTCAGAATTGATACGATATTTTCCCGCTTAAAGTTGATACAATATTGAATAAATATTCTTTCACACCGGGAAATATCTGTATCAACTCAAAACGCTATCTATCATCGGATGAAAAAACTAATACACTATGTCACTGGAAGAAACCAGCAGGATGTAGCGGATACAAAAATATTTATAGAGATTTTTTAACACGCTGTACTTAGAAGTACCGTCAGAACCGAACGGATAGAGACAGGGGAGTTTTTTTCCAGCTCGACGATGCAGTCAATGAGCTTCCGTATCGTGATAAACATGTCATACACGGAGTCACACTGGTAGATCTTTGTTCAGTCGTCTAATATAACCGTAGCATAGGTTTCTCTTGATACATGAGTAATGAGCTATTCTCTTTGTCAAGCCTCAAGCTGAGAGCAAAACCGAGAAAGCATATTGAGACGAATTTCTATCAATAAATATTCTTTTCACTTCATCGGTCCTAGGTGATCAACAACATCATCATTATCATCATTGTCAGTAGCAGCAGCCTTTTAGCTTCTGATTTAGGACATGGACCTTTCTTTAAATTCTCCAGACCTCTCCATCATGGGCATCGCAGAGCCAGTACTTTCTGAATTTATCAAGCTCGTCACACCATCTTACTTTCTGTCGGCCACAATTTTGCATATGATCTCTGGGGATCTGCGTTGGGTGACATAACTAACCCATTGCCATTTGAGATTCCTAGTAGGTTAGAATCTATGTTTTAGCTCCTTGGGTAAGTATTGGTAATATACATTGTTCGTATACCATTCTTTATAAGACTAGTGGGATATTCGTGTTCTTGAAAGTTGCGGTTGCTCTACCAAAAGCCTGCCAACCTAGCGTGATTCTTTGCTTGATTTCTTCTTCTTTTGAGGACCTCATGGAGACTTTTCCTAGAGAGATTTAAGGGTCTATTTTCTCTAATTCTGAATTTTCGATTTTGATCGTTGTGTCTTTGTCCTTAACACGTTCGTTGTGCATAAGATATTACATTTATATTATTTTTTATATTCTTTACTACCCTCGCGTCCAAATCGGTTGTTTATTTTGTTTTCCTACTGTAACAATAAGAACAACAATCCACACCTAATTTAGGGGAGTAAATACTTCATTGTTTCTTCATTGCCCCGACATGTTAAACCGAACAGATATGTGAAATCAATATTTCTCCTACCTTGATTTGAAATCCCAACCATGCAATGGGTAGTCGGTTCTCTTGCCGACTGAATCAAACTGTCAATTCTTATATATCTACAAAAATGTATGTTATAAAGGCACAAAGGCTTATTTCATTCTAATAAATCAATGCATCGAAGAATCACACTAGGATGGCAAGCCTTTGGTAGAGCAAGCTCAACCTTCAAAAATAAGAAGATCCCATTTATCCTTAAGATAAGGGTGTATAACCAATGCATCCTTCCAATAGTCACTTATGGAGCTGAAACATGGAACCAAACCAAGAGACAGATCCCTAAATTGAGAACCATGCAACGTGCACGTGTAAGAATTATGCTGGGCCTCAAATGTAGAGACCACAAGACAGCACAGTACATCCGAGAAAAGACAAGAGTCAGGGACATCATAGAATCTATTAAAAATCTCAAATGGTGGTGGGCTGGCCATATTGCAAGAATGGCAGACAACCGATGGACATCACGACTCACAACATGGATTCCCCGAGATCACATGCGCAACTGATGCCAGCAGAATATTAGATGGAAAGATGAGCTAGACAAGTTCAGAAAGTACTGGCTCCGCGACGCCCATGATAGAGCAGAGTGGCAAATCCTGGGGAAGGACGCTGAAAGACTGATGATGATGATGATGATACCTAAAAAGTTATAATTTTTTATTTACTATGTATACAATACAAAATACTTTGTAATCATCTTCAGTCAGAATGAAATTTGGAATGGGTCATAACCCTGCAGCAACCATGCATGCCTACACTTATTAGCCCCTTGAGAACCTGTCCTTAGTAGAAAAAAATTTTTTTTTTGATTTGAAACTTTCAACTCTGCCAATTTTCTATTAGTTAAATTGGCAATAGTTCTACCATTCTACAAGACTATCTTTTATGTGCTACTTCATTCTCCCGACTGATTTATTATCTATTTTTTCTTAATTCTACATTTTTCCATGAGTGAGTTTCGCTAACGATATAGAGAATTTTGAAAATCCAGCCAGCTTCTTCTCATTGCAGCTTGCATTGCAAATGGTTCGCCTTCTTTGTAGCTGATTCGCTTTGTTTTTCTTTCTGAATACCCGGTCGATGCTAGTGACCGTCAATCTAAACTGCCATCGAAACTGCCAACATTGGTTTCTTCAATTTTCACTTGAGTCAGGGTGGCAAATATGTGTGTGTGTCTGTGTGTGTCATGCGTACCGTTCGCACCAAAGGGGCTAGAGGGCTGAAAAATTAGACTATTATTCATTATGCTTAGAAAAAAATCTTTTATTGTTTTCCCTCTATCTAGGTTTTCAGTATAAGATTCAATTTGTAAGTTTGAGCTGAATTGCTTCTCTAGTTTGTGTCAGGTAGTATTAAAGCTAGTTTTTTGTGGGGGGGACTTGATACTGATCACTACCCAACAAAAGATGAAAAAAGTAACTTACCCATTGATCACCCCATTTTCCAATCTTTAATTGATCACTCCCAACATGACATGTTTCCAAAAAACATTGGTCACGGTTTCTATTGCGTGACTCACCAGACCTGCTTGCTTTATTTTTTTCTTACTGAAAATTCGTTTTCATGATTTCATTTTATTTTATTTATCAAGTTAGTAATTTTTGCAGCTGCATTTTTTCACTGAACCGGATGTCGAATTACATATTATGATTCACTATTTTTTTCTGTCTTTATAAATTATTGAGTATTCGATTCTCCTCCAAGATAGTTCACGCTAGATAACTTTTGCTGCTAGCGGCAAAAAATGCATTCTCTTCCACCATTTATCCACGTACTTATCAATGAATAGATATGGCTCGGGGCCTTACAGTTGTACCAATAATTGCCACTGAATCACGCGGTAAATACTATGTTAATAGCCTGTGTCAACGTGAGCGAGGGAAACAGACAGTGCTTCGAGCTCAAAATGGTAGCAGTAGTATTTTTGCTGTCAATCTTTCATTTGCAACACGCTCCAAACATCAGATCCAGAACCCCTCTCCCAATGCCCAGGACGAACACAATTTTGTTTGTTTTATTTTTTCGTTTTAAATATCAGCGTAGAAACATTTTGTGAGTACAAAACCTCAAATAATCCTAAGCAGTCATGAACTAACTTGGAAAACAAGAAATGATTATATCAATTGTCCTATTAAACAGATAGAATGGAACAAAAAATGGATCCATCTCCCATCCTAAAAACCTTAGCTTTTGTGGCTCTCTCTTTCATTCTGGCTTCCTAAGTTCAAATTTTGCCCTCAGCATACGATTCTCTGATAGTCTCCTGGGTGAAAGAATGAAAATAGACTCTATACATCGAATATGGCTGAGCTAATATTTACATCGTAAAAAATATCCACACGCTGCAGAACCGACTCTGCTTCGTAGCCAATATTTTGATAATCAACATAGAAATAGAAGATATGAAACACTTATCAGTCATAGTTATTGCAAATTTTGTTAGTACATTAATTATCATCTGGGCTTGAACAACTACAGACGACGAAAGCGAAATATCAAGTTGTTTGGAAAGTAAATACGCATCTCATTGGTATAAACTATAAGCCAACCACCTAAGATAAGACCGAGGTTGACTGGTACGAAACATCGTCTGAATTTAGTACATCATCACTTTTATCCGGAAGTTTGTCGTTTATAGTGATATAAGGACTTTCCAGTGAGGAAAATAAGAAATCGAAAATTCTCATTTCCGTTGAGCTTTTCTCATTGATAATGATGGTGATTACATTATTGACAAATATCATTAAAATGAATTCCACTGACATTTGCTTTTATTTCATTTTTTAATAAAGGTAATTATTTTCCGATCACGAAAATCACTTCCTAACACCAAAATGCACAGTTACGTAATAATCGTTTTGCATCTGATATTCACCCGACTATAGTCATGATTTAATCATTCTAGACTAAATCCTCCAGGATCAATCGAACTTTATGTAATATATCCATGATTATCTTTCAGTAATGAATATATTTTCTCTGACTTTGAAGATCGTTGGAATCACATCCAATTAAATGATTCCTGTGTTTTCTCAGAAGACGATTTTCTTTTTATATGTTGTTGGAACGCTTTTTGAATCAAAGATGGCTTCCTCCACGATACAAAGTCCGTCTTTAAACACCGTGGAAACGTTTCTCAAAATAAATGGAATTCTGTTTTATTTCTCCAAATTAGACTAATTCCCCATGTTTAAATGTGTGTTCACTTTACTATTGATATGACTATAAGTATAAGTATGAGCAAAAGTATGCGTATGAATTATATCTGAAGAATACACACGGTGCCGATATTACCTTTACCAAAATATGTAGATACCCTATATGGCTACCCTATATATTCTTCTAAAGCAATTTCATGAATTTATGCAAAAGCTCTCTAGGAGAAATATTAACATAAATACGGTTTACAGGTGCTAAATTTAGTCGATGAGTTCGAATTTCGGAAGTTGCTAACGTTAGAAAAGGGAAATGTTCCTGTGTATCGATCAGAGACGAGTACTACTTAACAAGAGATCACTTTTAATCGTCGAGAACATAACCATCAAATAAATGAATAAATAAATTGAATAACACCCATCGAATGGCATCTCAAATAAATTAATCCTATTTAAAAGTGTCATGTCCTCAAACATCCATAACTCTAGATGGTTGGTATCAGCAGTCAACTTGATTTAGCTCCTCGTATCGTAGTTTTTATATTAGGAAATGAAGCACTACAATAGATTCTGTCCAAATTGATGAGTAGATTCAGTGCAATTTTACTTGAAAGAAAACTGCTCTCGGCACACCCACAAATAGATATAGATTCGATGGTAGAAAAATCATTATCTTTCGTCTTCCAAAAGACAATATCTCTGATTTCCCTGAGATATTACAATTGCTTACATGATTAATACCAGGACTTTTAACACTCAAGTTATCATCCAAGTTAGAATTGCATTTATTACGTCTTTGGACAATGGCGTCACAGGTCTGTGTATATAAACCACTTTCATCTAAACCACCACCATCATTTCATTCATCATTAAAACTACTTATATCTATAACTTATTCAATGTATGATTTCTGTCTGTTTTCAGATACTTGATTATGTAGATTAACATTAATCTCAACAGAGAAACGTGTTAGTGAACGCTTTTGAACCTTTTAGGATCATGTATAAGGCAACTCCAAAAACTCCTTAATGTTATTCGTCATAAGCCAACCCGTTTACGTGGAACTTGAAGATTAATTTGAAGCATGAGAATTCTCTTTAGATTAGAACTCGTCCAGGCGGAGTGTTTCCGTGTGAAAATTTTAATCTTCAACTGCAACAATGGTACTGCTCTGAAGCTAAACAAAAGTGAATGGTTTCCAATTGTAGTCGTGATGTCGTTAACAGGAGACATTTTTCGTGCTTATCTGTTGCAAAGTCGATCGTAAACACGAGTTATCGCCCAGAAAAAATCGTTTGAGTTGAATTGTAAGATGGTTTTACTCAAATCCCTAGTAAATTCACCAGTTAATGATTCATCTTTCATTGTATTAAAAGGGCTGGTCATCATCTGGGGAATCAATATCGGTGGAAAAAAAAGGTGAGATCCCTAATTCATTGGGTCTACTGCGTATGCCTAGGAGAACAATTGAAAAGGATGAAAGACGTAATTCTTTTCGAGAAATGATCGTCATTTTAACTGTTCCGTGAGCTCATTTTTATCAAAACATTGTACTGCGAAAGATATGCAGTCGTTCCCAATCTATGAAAACCAATGGCTTCTCTTTTTATAACTCTAAGAACAACACAATTTCAAACTGATTTCCCTATCTGCCGAAAGATACAATTAACAAAAGCTTCGGATACTGATTGTTCGCTGATATTAATCAATGGTTAAACCCCAATCCAACGAGTTGAATGGATTAAACACGTTGAAAGATATTTATAGGATCTTTGAAATGGATCTGAATCGTCACACACTGTCGTTTAAAAACGTTGTGATGGTAATTCAAAATTCTGAATGGGAGATCTATTATTTTTATTCATTTTTGACTGTTGGCTAAATATTCACTCTTTACAATATTCGACTCTCAATAGCTAAGATATATCCAGCTAGAAGTAAATGATATATATATTTGCTCTATTTCGAAATGCCGAGCACTATCAACGTAAATAAAGACCTGAAAGAGAATATATATATATATTTATTAATTAAACTACGATAGTAACCAAAATAAATTGTTACCTGTTTTTTTCCTTTTCATTATACACTCAAACTGGAAGTAATTTTTCCCGTTATATATTCTGTATATTTTTGCATGAACATAGAGATTACAACAAACACAGGCAACAGGCACACACACACACACACACACACACACACACACACATATATATGCTTTATCCCCGATATCGAGTTCTCTTCAAGGATACATAAAGGGATAGAAGGGGGAAAAGAACGACAGATTTGAATTTTAAAAAAGATAGAGAGATTGATTATGTAACTGAGTTTAATTCGAAAAATCAAATATTGCAATGCATGACCTTATTTAGAAGAGCAAATTAGATCCAATTTGTAATGAAAGCTTCAGACAATACTGTCACTAAAACTGTCAATAAATGTTTCTTCAGTTTTTAAGCTTATTTGGCTGGCTGACTGACTGGCTGGCTGGCCGGCAATTCATATATGTATGGCACATTCACGCCTCACGAACGGAGTTCGAGGGCTGAGTACTCCTTATTATGTAGAAAAAAAAAGTGTTTTCCAAATTGGTCCCTAATATCATATTCGGCAGTCTTCACTTTTTTTTTTTTTTTTTCGAAATTCAAATATTTTTTCGGGATCACTGCCCAACAAATGACTGATTCAAATCACCCTTTTTTTTTCGAATCGTTCTAATTAATCACTCCCATCTGAACAAAAGACATCGGTAACACGACGTTTTCTATCGAATGACTAACAAGATCCGTCGTCATCTTGAACTTTCCTTGCACCAATCGATCAGCTTTGGAAAATTGATTCATTTATCATCGACTGTCAACAGTTCCATTTCCCACCTGCAGACGTGGCCAACGTGCCTTGTTCAAAGTTATCACTGTTGGTTGTGAAGATATGCCAGGTAGTCCTGCCGTTTTTAAAAGTTGAGATGGAGTCGCCTAAATCTGTGTCGAGGAGTGATCACATGCCTTCTCTCTTGGCGTCCCCATGTTGACTATAATGGATTTCAGTCTATCTAGCTAGAAGAGACATCCAGCTAATCTGATCTTATAAACAGCATTGTCTTGTTTGGATGGAAACAGGCCTTTGGTAAAGTCAATTTTTGTCCCTTTCATTATCCCAAATTTCACTTTTCGAAGACACTTATCCGAGCGTTG
>OY735210.1:26335940-26355940 GCA_963457665.1 Thysanoteuthis rhombus | reverse complement strand
CGAAAGTAGCTTGAAGTAATTTGTTTAATTGTTTTTTTTCTCTCTCAATCCGTTACCCGTGACACGATATGCTGCCAAAAGATATTACTAGTGTGACGCTTTCTATTGAGTGACTAAACAGTAACTATTAGTAGTTCTAGTAGTATGCTTTCCTTTTCACAAATCATAATCGATATGTCTTTCTTTATCTACCACAACTGAGTTTAGTCGTCTATCCTGAACTAAACGAACCAGCAGTTTTTTTTTGTTGTTTTTTTTTTTTCAAATCCCAAGGTATTTCAATTTCCAGATCCCTGAGAACAGATGTCAATTGGTGCTCATCGGGTAATACTAGTGATGCAGTATCATTACAAGTTCTTTTTTTTATATAATTATCACAAACAACTGAATCATCAATTTTTACTTCTCTTTATTTTTATCTTGATCGATTGGAAACCAAGCAACACGTCTAACGTGAGTTGTTTTTTAATTGAAAAAAAATACCTGAAAACGAATAAGGTCAAAAGTGAAAAGAGAGAGAGACAGAGAGAGAGGGGCATGAAAAGAGGGGGTGAAATGAACGACAAAAGGTGAAAAATGTAAAAATATAATAACACCATTTCAATCAAATCGTTTGCGTGCGCGCATGCGCAGGCTTGTTCGAATTCATAATTACGAATGCAGCATATTTTTCTTTCTTACTTTCCTTTCATTTTCCCTTCCCAGGCGCCAAATTTAGAGATCTGTGTATTTAATCCGTGGAAATATTTCTTTTATCAGAAATTTCTATTTGAATTTCAATTCTTATTTCAATTTTTCCATGGACCAACCATCGAGTTCCTGGCACAAGATGATATTTGATATTGCAATCTTTTCTGTAATTGGTATTCTTGGCATATGTATTGAACGAACATAGCCATCAGAGATGGCAAAGCGTTCTAACTTTTTTTGTATCCGTTTATGTGTTTCTTTATACGTTCGTATGTTCCAGTGATCCTGGTCATACTGTTGTGTCTGTAGACTTGGAAATTGGCATCAGTAGTCCATTAAACTCCTTCTGAAAATACTTTCTTGATTTTTGGAAAAAAGGCTTTTTTGACCTTACACTGACGAGTTCATTAATAACATCCACATTTTCCAGAAGCACTCTGAAGGTGGGTTGTAATACATTATGATGGATTATGATACTAGTCAAATTTGATAAGAAAATTAATGTTTCATATCATTCAAGATAAGGACAGGCAAAAATCAATCACGAACTAAGCAATTATACAGCTTTCACCTGCTATCGGAAAGTAGAGCGTTCTTATGAAAAATTTTTGAAGGCCAAAATGGTATACACGAAAAAGCAAGTACCAATAATTTACATTGGATTTTTCCTGAGTGTATCGTAAATCTCAGTGATGATGATGATAGCATATAAGTCGTCGAAAGTCAAGTTTGTCGGTTATATAGGGAAGTGTAGGAAGTGAGGAAGATGCGTGCTCAAAACGAAGAATTTTTCCTGAGTGTTTGTAGACCCCAAAATAGTAACCTTGGTGCGTTATAGAATCACAGCACAATCATGATACAAATCATTATACACCACAGATATGTTAGGCTGGGTTTTCGGGGTGAACTTCATTTTCGCTTTTCGCCATTTTTGTAAAAGCGAAAAATGTGACGTTAGGCGAACTACTTCAGATCGGGAGATAACTATTTAACTGTATTTCAGCCGGTCGTTGATTGTTTACTTGCTGACCATATTTTTTCTTCTTCCCTACCTGGCACTGAATATTTCATACTGCATTTTACTATTGAGAAAAATCAATAATTCCTGCATTAATCTTTTACTGTCTTTATTTGTGTTTTTATCATCTAGTAGAAGCACAAGCATCTCTGGCATCAATTGCCGTCACTCCTTCAATAGTCCAAAAATGCTATTTAGATGATATTCAAAAAAAATAAAAATAAAAATTTGTTTAATTTCTAGTTACATATTAGGTAATACTCTTGATACTTTAAAAAGTATTTTAATAAAATAAATGGTGAAGATTAAAGTCAAAATTAGTTTAATAATAATAGGTAATATATTTCCTAGATTTTAGATATATATATATCAGGAGAATCGAGATGTTTCAAGTGTTTTGATATTTTTTTTGACTCAAATTCAGATATAAACTTGATAAAGTTGGCAAAAGTGTCCTTGCTAGATTTTCACGCAAGAAAGGAACAAGCGGATCTACGGTCTGACTCTCAAGCGTGTTGTCTTCCTTTCTGGATCCTGAATATCTTATCTAATATTTTTTTTACATTTCGATTTGGATGAAAATTTTCACTTTTTTATCAATACTAGTTCTAATCGGCGTGCACGTATGTGAGTAGGTCCTCTGATAGCGTCACCAAAGGGTCTGGAATGCCAAAGGTGGGCCGAGAGTTAAACTGCCAAGTCCATTTATAAAATCAGTTCGAATCAACGAATTTAAATTTTGAAGTTATGCTTTACAATACTGCACGGGGAAAATGTTACTGTGTAGTGATTAAACAAGAGAGATACTAAGCAAGCGATCACAGTAAATCGTTGCGATCATAAACAATATTACCGTTAAGGAACATTCTAGACTTGAATAAATTTATCCCATTAAATGGTTCAAGTGCCAAGAACTCTCAAAACCTTGGATGGCTGATATCATGAAACTGACAAACCGGAATTACAACCCCTCATTCAAAAAATTGTAATATCGGCCATATTTCTCCAATGAAGGATCTACTGAATTATCAGTGCTACAAGCTGAAAACTTAACTCAATGTTCATTTTCTAATGTATAAAAAATGAGTTTGATGGGTTTTTTTAAATCCATATATTGTTACAAGTTGACTCTGTTAAGGTGGCTGAGAAACGTTCCCCTTATGGTGGCAACATTTCTAAAAAAATCAATTGGAAATATATGAGCTAAAAAAATTGAATATAATTTGCACTCATAGAACTTAAACACACTATTAAGAATAGTGGATTAGTCCAGTGCGAAGAAATCAAATAGCTAGAATTCCATTTATTTTAAGAAAGATTCTATGATGTTTGAAGACGCACTTTGTTTATATCGTGGAAGCGGCCATCTTTGAATCTAAATACGCCGATGCAAACGTAAAAAAAAATTATCTGCCATGAAAACATTGGAATTATTTAATTGGATGTGATTCCGACGAACTTTAGAGTCAATAAAAATATCATTATTTAATAATTATTACCACAAGATAATCATGGATAGATTACATGATTTTTAAGTACAAATCCCTTTATTTCAATGAATAATAAATAGAAGTCGGAGTTAAGCTTGAGAATTGAAAATACCCTGGTTGCTACTATGGCAATATATTGAGTGATTAAAATCGTATTACGAGAATAATATCATCGTTTTTATTTCACATCGACGTTTTCTTTACGCATGTTTTGGCTTTGATAGCTTGAATTGATAGAGCCATATTTGTGTAAAATTTTGTAATGAAGTCAAATCAATCCTGGGGGATTCAAATCTAGAACAATTGAATTATAATTATAGTCGGATGAATAAAAGAAACAAAAGGACTATAAGGTCACTATGTATTAGGGTGTTCGGAATGTAATGACATATTTTATATAAAAAAACAAAACAAATACCAGTGAGGTTAGATTAATAATATCTATCAAAAATATTATCATTATTAATGACAGCAGTCCAAAGGGGAGACATATTTTCGATCTGTCCCTCTGAAAAAAATCTGCTGGGTTTATTTGGGGGTTGGGTTACTCTTTTAAGTCTGTGTCCTCTTTGGGGGTCTTTCTTTACAATATATTTTAAGCGATAGATAGAAGGGGGATTAACTGAATCCAGACGAGATTTCGTATTATTCAACTGTGATCTTGCGTTCGATATATATATATATATATATATATATATATATATATATATATATATATATATATATATATATATCAGCCTTTTGGCATCCATCCTGAGATTCGCCACATCTTTGTATCATTGGCATTGCAGGGCCAGTGATCTCCAAATATATCTAGCTCGTCACAGCATCCAAATTTCTGTCGACCACAATTTTGCATATAATCTCAGGGGGGTACATTGAGATTTTTGGTGTCTAGTAGTTGTCTGATATTCTCAACATTGCAATATGATCAACCCATTGCCACTTGAGTTTCCTAATTGTTTCTCATTATATCTCGGACTCCTGTCTTTTCTCTGATAAACTGTTTTGTCTTATAATCTCTCCAAGTGAAGTTCAGCATAATTCTCTCATGCAAATGTTGCATGGTTTTCAGTTTTAGGGTCAATCTTTTGGTTAGGCTCCATGCTTGAGCTCCATAGGTGACTATCGGGAAGCTGCATCGGTTGTACACGTTCTTTTTTTTTAGGATAAGTGGGATTTTTGTGTTCTTGGAAGTCGAGCTTGCTCTACGGAGAGCTTACCATGTACATAATTACTTCCTGATCTACCTAACAGTATTGTATGCTGAAAGAGCTATCCCGTTTCTATCTGTTATAAGTAAAGGACAACTGTGTTTGCGCTGTGTTCGTGTGTATGTGTGTGTATGCATGCGCGTGTGTGTGTGTGTGAAAACGGTTTTGCGGCGACGTACAAAATTTATCACTGGGCGACGCGTGCGAGTTATGAGTAATGCTTTTGGAGTTATAAGGAAATTTATAGAAAACATCAATTTGCGATTAAATCTTCACATCCAAGATTCTGTCAATAGTTGTCCCCCGACAAACAGTGCAGGTTGCCCATCGCCAACTTGCCAAACGCGGCAATCATAAATATACACTTTACTCCCTCGAATTGTCAAATAAATAACTTCAAAATTATACGTGGAAAAACAGATATACTACTGCTAAACAAACTATGATATTAATAGTAAAATTATTAATAAAAATAACAATAATCCAATTATTATATAACACAATACACACACATATGTATAAACAGCTGACGAACTCCAGAGTTAAGAATATGATTATAAATGTAAATAAAACTGAATTACATGCAACAAAAACCTAGAATTATATAATAGACTGTTATAAGACAACACGTTGGAATAACAAAAATAAGAGAAAAAGTGGCTTTCATGACATATGGTTGTGGATATTTGGGGACTACATATAAAAATTGGCTAAAGAAGTTGTTCGTCCGTGGTAATACAATAGGAAAAGTTTTTCATCTATTTATATGATTTACACATTGCTTTATATAGTTTAGAGAGTCATCTGAAATGATTTCTTGTCGTTACACGGTTATATATCATTCAATTTAGAATAACTAATAACTAGCATAAACTATAAAAGAATATGGGATTGCTGCAGGAATCGATTCTGTCACAGATAGATAGCCGCTTCAAAGTAGCAATGCATTTACCATATTGTTAAACAGCAAGCCGGTGCTGCAATGGCCGAATATCTGCTTTCAAAACAAATTTTCATCTCGTATATTCTCGGTCTTTTTCGTCCGTTTCAACGCGACAGTGCGTATTTTAAAAAATGGGCATATTTGGTCTGATAGAAACGATGTACATCACACTACATAAGCCGATACATTTCTTGTAGCATTGATTCAATTGCTCTACGTAAGTATTGAGCACTTAAAAAAAGAAATTATATATATATATATATATATATATATATGTTTGTCCTGGCTTTGCGAACGAAGATTGTTTGTCGAGTGAAAATAAGTTGGGTGATTATAAAGTTGCTCTTCGGGATAATAATGTTTTTTGCCTCAGAGCAAAGACAGTGTTACAGTTTTTCTTCAAGAAATGTGTGTCAATCCGAACGAAAATTCACAGTGGAAATCTTCTTAAAATTGCCTATGCTAAAGCTCCATCATGCAAAGCTGATCTTTCAGCCGTTGTACGACAAAGTTAGAAGCGGCTTGACGGAGAAAATTGTTTTTCACAAGTGGCGTCTATAACTCAAAGAATCCAGGCTGTCATAAATTCAGAGGAGTAGCAGCAAAGTACTAATTGTGATTCTTAGGGTTGATAGTTTCATGTTTTTCCTCGGCATTGAGTGATCCTATAATATCTCCCTAAATTGGATCTGGAAAATATCCTATAAATTAAGATTATAAAATTCAATCTGTTTGGGATAAGCTTCAAATCCTGAATGTTCAAATTGTTTTGTGACATATCTGTGATTTGGTTGTTAGCTATGGAATATATAAAAAAAAGTCTGGGCGAACATCCTTTCAAGTATGGTGGTTCAATAATGATTGTCAGTTGTCAGTTGTTTAATGGTACTCACGGCAAAGTAGAAGAACTATCAAACTGCCTATAGCAGTGACTTAATTGATTCAAAGAAAGCACAAGAGGAAAAACTGAGAAATGTGCTTAAGAAACACTGCTACTATTCGCCATTACTTGCCATTCATTAATTGAAATATTTCGACGCAAAAAATCTATGTCTGCCAGTTCTTGATACTAGTAGTTCTCAAACGTTAATGAAAGGTCTGGCAGCGAATGGCAGGGAGCTTATTATTGTTTGAGAATTGGCAGTATTTCGAAGCAGTGGGGAATGGCAGGGTGTGGCAGGAATGAAAATTACCACCCTAATGAAACTGCTCGAGGTGGTAAAGTAACTGTTAAAAGGAAAGCAATACAGAGACATTTGAGAAATGCAACTCTGAAACGAGAGACGGCAGGAACTTTTATCTCAGCCACTTGTTAGTGAGGTTTTCTCTCCAGCACCCCTAAATACCCATGGTTCTCGAACGTTAACTAAATGTGCAGCGAGAATGGCAGGTAGCTTGTTCATGATGGAAAGCTAGTTGTATCAAGAAGTGGCAGGGAATTGCAGAGCGTGGCAGGAATAAAAAGTGCCACACCAATGAAACTGCTTTGGAGCCGTGAACGAATTGATAAAATGGAAGCAAATAAAGGGGAAATTGCGAGTAAGAGAGACAAACGGGGAAAACTTCACGGAAAATTTAAAAGACAAATTACGGACCAAAAAACTTGGCATGGATGCGCATAAGACATATAAAATTAGAAACTAATTCCGTTATCATTACGTCTCATAACAGAAGCAATTACGTCAAGGCAAAATTTGGCAAAACACAGAAATATAACTAATGTCGTCTGTGTGTAGAATGAGACGAGACTGTTTTAAGCCACATCATAAATGAATGCAGCAAGTTGACTTGAAGGAAACGTAAAAATAGACACGGTAGATTAAGAAGACTGATAAATTGGCGTTTTTTCAAATGACATTGGTTCGATTATGAAAACCAGGGGTCTCCTATGCGGGTGGCACCGCCCTCTAGTGGGGGATTTGCAATTTTAAGTGGGCGTTGTTTTGTCTTGCAGGAAACTAAATTTTATGTTAATCAAACGGTAATATGTAACCTGTGAAGTTAGAGTCCACATTTTTTTTTCCAAAAATAACAAAAACAAAGATTTTAGAAAGAGTCTAGTGAAGTATTGATGTCAATTTTAACGTCTGAACACAGAACAGTATGGTCAGGAGTGCTGGAAAATACATGCACGTGGACAAACAAGAGAACATAAATAATTTTTTTAAAAAAGGATATAATCTTCGCCACCATTGATGGCTACGGTTGTTCAGTACTCTCGAGATTTAAGATCCTGACAGGCAAACATCTGTATTCTTGCAGGAAGACCTAGGGGTCAATGTAAACAAGAAAAGGGAAGCATCTCAGATTGTGAATGTAGCTATTTTGACCGACGCGAGGAAAAGCAAATGCAAAAAATAAGCTTGGTTCCAAAAAGCAAGAAGAACCATTGAAAACAAATGTATTTAGTTGAATTAAAAATCAAATACTGCATTTCAATTACCTTCATCTCACTTCAAACTTTTTATATATTTATATATATGCAGTACACAACGGTATGATAAGAAAACAAAACTATAGGTTGAATGAAACATCAGTCGTTGGTAGTACTTGTAGCAGAAGGTGGGGAGGAGGAAGAAAAACCAGTAGAGTTTCTTTGAGTCAATTTATTGATTTTCATACTTGTTATATGGAAATATTGTGCAAATATTTTTTAACAGTATTCAATAAGGGCCAGTTTCGGCCCCTTAGGCTTTTTTGCTTTTTTTTTAATACAAACATGCAGGCCTTCAATCTTCATTAACATTTGGTAAAGATATGTCGAAAGAGATGTTATGATAATGATGTCACACTATTTGTTGACATCACACCCCTTGCCTCCTATTTCTGTTGTTTAACCTAACTGGTACCTATCAATAGACCGATTTATCCAGCTTATAGAGATATGCAGACACAATTGAAAATTTCAAATCCAGGTTTTGATTTTTCATTTAATCGAAGACATATAGCGCTTCTCATGTTTTTGAACGAAGCTCCAAGGGGGAATAATACAACTGTAGAATTTTCTAAACATGAGTATTAAGGTTGTTGTCTATCATTAGCACGCTACGGACCCTCCCAAAGACCCTACAGGTGCGAACATAAATTTTCAAAAAATTATAAAAACATCGGTTTTGGCTACAATTGCCTTTTCTTTTTCCCCTCCTCCATGGGGTGAATTTGTTTTAGTATTTTCACTATCTATATTTAGTGTTTTATCAAAACATTGTATATAGTATATGAAACACAAAAAGTTCACTCTGATGATCTTCCTTGTTATTGCAAGAGTGAAATATCAGGAACAAAGGTAATTGTAGCCAAATCTGATGTTTTTATAATTTGTTTACTTTAATTACCTGGAAGAAATGTCATTAAAAGATTAGGAGATTAGGTGAGACAGGAATAATTGGACATTCGAGGAAGATTTGAGACTGTCCGGGCTCTGACAGAGGGGAAGCCGCCGGTGATTAGCGAAGATTCACTGCCACTCGATATTCGGAGAAAATCACAACACCTGCTCTTAATATGGAGAAACAAATAATTGGATTCGAACCTCAACTTCTACCGACAGAACTATCACAATGAATAATCAGCACACAGGCAGTCGTGTATATATATATATATATATATATATATATATATATATATATATATATATATATATATATATATCGCCAAAGCCCTCAGTAGGGCTCTACTGCTCTTTCATGTATATATGATGAAATACAGGATTTGCAACTCTTACAAGTCTATGTTTATGCATTATTTTGACTCCTTCAACTGAATGATTCGGTTCATTTTAGATCCCTCTTTAAGACGTTCTTCTATTGTAGATCCATATATATTTTCTTTTTCTTTTGTTTGTTCATTGCTTATCATGTTCTTTTTTTACCTAGTGGAGATACTTTACTGTTAGTTGTTATAAATCATAAAAAAGAAAGAGGCACTACAGGGATTTTTTTCAGTATTTTATTGAAACATCAGCTGTTTGTGATATGTTTACTTGGAGAGTATCTCATTTTTACTTAAATCTATTTCCCAGTGTTGTGGTTCACCTTTCCATGATCCCAGTTGTTAGTTCAGTTATTGTAGGTTTAGTATGTTTCTATATATCTAAGAAAATCCTGAAAAGGTGATTTGGTTGTTCTCAAACTGGCTCAATATGTAAGAACATAAATGTCTAAAGTAATGCTGCTTCTACAACTGTTAATAATAAAGAAGGGAATAAGGTACCTACGGTAATCAATTTTTAATATATATGTATGTGGGGTGTTAAATTGTGTTTTTAATAGAAAATTTGAGCTGTGCCAGCATTTTGACACTTCTTCATTTTTTCTATTTAATAATTCTGCTTTTTGGGGGTTTGGGGGTTTTTTTTGTATTGTATATCAAATTTCTCATTTAGGGTTTCAATGTCCCAGAGTGATCTGTTTTGATATTTTCCATTGAAAGCTAGAATACTAACCGAAAAGAAAACCTTGCGAGTGAAATATTATATAGTGGTATCTAAAACACCCTTTGAACAAAGATTATCCTACAAAAGATTAGCCAACCATATCACAGTATATATGAATTTTTGGCGAATAACCTATTGCAACTTTACACCCACAGCTTGGTATACAATATTCGTTTTGAGACATTTGTTTTGCAAAGGGTACCTGTTTCTGTTTGTACAATTGCAATCTGACTTTTTGGTGTTTTCTCCATTAGTATCATTTCTAATTACTTTATTGTTATGTCATGAAATCAATAAAAATTATCCCAACAGCTATAGCTAATTTTTAGTTTGACCTTGGGGAATATTTCATTCAGTTGGTTGCTCTAGGGAAGTGTGTTTCTATTAATTTGAGGAATATTTTCCCTTCGTTGCTTTTTGCTAGTAGGTTGAATGGTAGGGTATATCAGACGATAATCTTGCCTCTATTTTGTTTGTGGTTCCAATGTTAAACTTGATTGGATTTTACTTTTTCAACATATCTAAAGCTACTCTCGGAAAGACCACTGTCTTTTAAGGCTTTAGCATATTTTCCTAACATCGTTGAATATTGTTTCGTGAGAGGAGTTGTATATATGCCTAGTATCAATATATTTGAGTATCTTTTGAATGATTTTGTGAAGTTTTTGAATCTTGCATTAATACATGTGATTACAGATTTTTTTGTTTATGTAGTTTATAGGTGTTATCATTCATATTTTATACAAGCGTCTAAGAAATTGTAGATTTTTGTATTGTCTTCAATTTTAACAACTCAATTTTTTTATTTCTTTTATGATATTTTTTCCGTGTTGCTATTTTCTACAACAAGTAGGCTGTCAACCCGATAGCGTCTTATATTTGTAGAGTTTAGTTTTTCCGTAAGGTTATATAGTATATATTGGAGTGTGTGTGTGTGTGTGTAATTAGGAAGTGGATATTTGATCCGAAACATTGAATATAAATTGCTTTATATTATACTGAGATTCTATTTGAAATGATCTCCCGTTAATACATGGTGAATGCATCATTTAGCCTTGATATAAATAGAATAAACAATTGAAGAAAATGAGACTGCCGCAGGAATCGAACCCGTAATCTATTTGGTAACCACTCCGACGCTGCCGGTAATGCAAAGGCCTAAATAACTATTTCAACCTTTAATTTGTTTATCCACGGTCTACCTCTGCTCTATTAGTTATTTTCAATGTAAACAATTTATGTTTTTCAGGAATCGATATATATTTCCAGGTATGATTTTAAAGCCCCAGCTTCTTTAATAGTTTATTTTCTTTACATTGTATAGGCCAAATGATGCATCCACATAACGGGAGATTATTTCAAAAAGAGTTTCGATAACTCAATTCTTAATCATATATATGTGTACGTGTACATGTACGTGAGTGTTTGTGTGTTTGTGTAAGTTTCTGTGTGTATATTTTCATGTCTTAAATAGTATATATTCGGGCAGCATTTTTCTTTCAGGAGGGTTTCGTTGAAAACAACATATAATTTTCATCGATTTAACTTTTTAGATATTTTCACTTGTTTCCAAAAACGGTGTTCTTTCACAGGGTTACACGAATGAAGCAACTGTCCCAAGTTTGTAATATTGTTTTTTGCGTGCTTTCGACTGTCATCAGTAAATTTCAAGACAGATTTTAAAGTTGAACGATTGTAGTATTTGTACTTGTTATATGGTATGTTATTGATAGGGACTTACGATCAAATAGGATCCTGAATAGAATTGAGTAATCCACATTAATGTTGTTTCTTTACAAAAATGAATTATTAACTTTGACAACGTTATTTCCCATGACAATGTTCATCGAAATAAGACAAAGCGTGCAAAGTACGTTACATCACAATTCCGTTCTTCTAAACCTGCAACTTCATTCAGAGGCTCTTCAAAATACCAGCTCCTACTTCGAGCGATGTTTCAATAATGGTTTGTAGTCTGGCTTTGATATAGATGGCGTCCAGAATCAGGAGTCTCTTTCTATTTTTAATATTTGTGTAATATTTTCAATGGTTTCTACGAGGATCTTTGGATCGTGAAGAAAGATCAATAGTGATCTAGGATAGTTTTGTAAATGGAACTTTGTTCCAATAAGTGGTGAGTTCAGCAACGTAAAAGTGTGATGGCCATAGATCCAAAATGAGTTTTTTTTTTTTCTTTTATTACAATCAGGGATTTTGTTTTAGAAGGGAAAGTATTGCTGGTAATTTTGAAGTTGGAGATTTGGGATTTTTTGTTAGCCTTAGATGTGAAATGGGATCAGTGAGATATATATATATATATATATATATATATATATATATATATATATATATATATATATATATATATTGATTTTCAGCATCAAGAGGGGCAATGATTTTATTGTTAGGTTTTCGTGAATATAAAATTTGAATAGATTTATAAGTTTTGTCGACAGCTGAAATATAGGAGTAAGTATTTGGGATATGATGGGACGTAACCTTGCTAGTTTTACTTTTTTTTACATTTCTGAATAAATAGCCGGCTGGGTTTGTAGTACCCAACTATCAAAAGCCGTCAAGCAAAACTCGCACCAATACTATTGAAATAGGTTTTTTCAGTTTCTAAGTTAGTTCTGCTGGCTGGTTATGTATGTATGTATCACAGGACGCATCATTAGATGCAGATGAAGCTGGACAGACTGACGGAAGAAAGCAAAACAGTTGGTCTCTACATAAATTTTAGTAAAAAAAAATGTCATGTAAAACGAATACGTCAAAAACAATCAAAATCAGAGACGCAGAACTGAAAAAAAGTAGAACACTACGTTTACTTAGGAAAACAAGTCTCCATAAAATCATACAAAAAAAAACGGACCAAGTGAAGAATTACACTAGGTTGGCAAGCTTTAGGTTTTTGAAAACTCAATCTTCTAGAGAAAAAGAAAGGCATACAATCAATGTATCCTCCTGATAGTCACCGATGGAGCTGGAACATAGAACCTAACCAAAATACTGACCCTTAAACAGCGGATCCTGCAACGTGCATCAGAGAGAATCACAAGACCGCACAGCATATTACAGAAAAAACAGGAGTCTGAGATATCATAGAATTCATAAGAAAATCCGTGTTCCGAGAATGGCAGACAACCACTGGACATCGCGACTCACAACGTGGAACCCAAGAGATCACATACAAAACCGGAGCCGACAAAATATAAGATGGCGTGTCGAATTCAGAAAATATTGGCCGCGTGAAGCCCACGATAGAATTGTCTGGCAAATCCTGGGAAAGGTCTTTGTCCAACAACAGATGCTAAAAGCTGCTGCTGCTGCTGTTGCTGCTGCTGCTGCTGATGATGATGATGATGATAATGATGATGATGATGCGTAGATGAAATGATTTTTTGTGTGTTTTTGAAAATTCCCCCATGATAGGCGAAGGGTTCAATGTTTAATGTAAGTTCATGCTGGATTGGCCAATAGTTCATGTCTGCTTGTTTTTTTGAAAATTCGAAATTTTCGGTGATCAAACAAAAAGGCGAGAAAAATATCGATTTTTATTGATCACCCTTATTTTCCAACTGTCCGATCTGTCACCTCTTACTCGTCATTCTGCCGAAGGACGCTGGTCATATGACGGTTTCTATTGACTAATTAACTAGACCTGTTTTAGAATGTCATGTAGAATCAATTCCTGCATTGTTTGCTGTTATCAGATTGTTGAGATTGGCTTATAGCTGATTGATCGGAATCTTATTTACCATTTTGAATTTGGTACGGTCATTGGAGATTATTTGTAATTTTGAGTGATAGTTTGTTTTTTTCAAGATTATGAAAATGTTAGTCCTGTTGGCTCTTCCGATGACAATATTTTGGTGGGTACATAGTTGTTTTACCACATTACTTAAAATGTTAGTTATGAATGTGTTCTTTCCGCTCTTATCATAAGAGTGCATGACTGCTTCTGCTTTGAGGGGGTCTCTTAATTCTAGGTGAGTTTTGATTTATTTTTCATCATGTAATTGCAAATTTCTAGTTCGGTCTTATCATTAGTGAGTAAGAGCCCTGACGCTGGCCAAGGCAACAGTTGTTCCTACCTGAGCTTCACCTATGACAAGTTATCCCTCGTCTCCAAGTTCTTCGAGGTTTTTTACGATGTAAAGACTGCGGGCGCCAAAAGGGGCCATGTTCACTTCACCATACGCTATTCTTTTTACCAATAGCTGGTATTGGAATTAGTTTCAGTCTCAGTCTCAATCCGTGTTTGGACCCAGGTAGACGAGCCCATTTTCTGCACTGATAACCGATCGGTTACAGGTACTTTCATTAGTGATTTGCTCTGGCTGAAAAGATGACAATTTGGTCCGAGGTTTAGGGAATCTTTCATATGTTCGGTGAGTTGATGGTCAGGAAAATTGAAAAAGTTATCAGGTAAGAGTACAGAATCTTTTTATAGATGGTTAGAATTTTCCTGGAACATTCGTTTCCATGAGTATCCTTCACTTCCTTTGCGATAAGGGAGATCCAGTGTTGAATTTAAGTAAATATTCAGGAGTTGTAGATGACTCTTTTTTCAGCTTCTTTATTTCGACGTTTAGGTGTTTGATAAAGTCTTTGGCCTGGGTAACCTAACGTTTTATAAGATTACTTCGGGATTCTAAGGTGTTGGAGTCTCGGATAGATGCATTGTCATGTATTTTGAATAATGGATATTTGGGCAACAATTTTTCTTTAAAGAAAGTTTCATTAAACATAATTTAAATATTGTACCTGTAGCATGCATATATATATATATATATATATATATATATATATATATATATATATATATATATATATATATATATATATATGCACGCTGCAGGTACAATATTTAAAATCATAGTTGAGGGTAGCTGAACAAATAACCGAAACTTCAGGTGTGGCTGTATCAACATACACAAACAATTTATCTACTTTCACCAGTCTGCAACCATAAAAGCTTCAGTGAGGAAAAATTGTTTTAAATTCTTTGTTACTAGCTTTTAATCAAACTTGTATTTATGGAGATTTAGTAAACATCACGTACGTGTGTATATATATATATATATATATATATATATATATATATATATATATATATATATATATAATGTGTGTGTGTGTGTTAAGGAATAGGTATATTTCATCTGACAGGATGAATTATGAATTAAGTTATACTACATGGAAACTCATTTGAAATGTCCTCCCGTCATTTCCACGGTCAATACATCACTCAATTTAGACAACGTAAATAGAATAAACAATTAAATAAAAAGGCGCTGACATGCGTCTTCATGTCCACATCAATTCAATATATATACAGATATATAAGTGTTACAGCACACAATGATATCTTTTCATTATTCTAAACCCATTTATTTCAACCCTCCTTTTTTGCCCATTCTTTGGGATTCCTTTTTATGCCTTCTTGTTTTGGACTATTGCTAGTATCGTGAGTCTGATCTGCACTGCATGTTTGCATTTCCTGCGTAAGACTTTTCTTAATAATCTCTATCAAAGTCATTTACTTGTGATTCCACATTAATTGATAGATTGGAGAAGCTTTTCTTTTAGACATTTGAATAACAAAGAAAAATGTGGGTCAGTATGTAAATTTCATTGCAAACTTTACTCTTCATCTTGGTCCCTTTTTTTTGAGACAATGTTCCGGGTGTTATACCTTGCAGCGATCTTCAGATGAGGGATGGGTGTATTTTTTACTATCGAGACGAAGATAAGGGTATATGCACATCTCCCTGCTAACGCAGCTGTACCCAATTTGTGTGAGGGTGTTTTGCAGATGTATTTTTGTCGTTTTGTTTTGTCATCAACCAAATATATATGCGAAAAGGGGTTTCCCCTGTCCTGATGATAAGAAATACACCGCTCATCATCTGAAGAGAGTTGTAAGGTACGAAGGCCGAAACGTTGTTTAAAAAAATGAACGAAGATGAGGACAAAAATTTACAAGAAAATTCACATAATGCTATTTCCTCATCTACAAAAAATCTGACAGAAACAAGGATCAGGTTTGTATAAGCACCCCAAGCCTCTAATCTCTTCCCCCATGGGTCTTGATAATGGCTCCAGTTATTCCAAATGGGATAAGATCGGTCATGGGGGCGAACGTTGAACTGAAGGGTGATAGATTACAACATACAATTGGATTTCTCTTCAACGTAGGAGATCTTTCATCTAATGACATTCAAGACAACAAATAAAGAGAAACACTCCCCTTGGGAAATAATTACAGGTTATATCATATATATATATATATATATATATATATATATATATATATATATAGGTGTATGAATGCAAAGAGATATGACTAAAACTCACAAATATCAATCCAAATATTGAAAATCTAGTTGTAATGCACAAAGGCCACATTGAATAACAGAATTAGCAAAATGTTATTTTAGTTTCTTTGAAAAAAGGGTTGATGAGGGTCTGTGATTGCTTTTAAAAATAACCAAGAGAGAATGATAGGGGAGTAAAGGGTGGAGAGACCCCGAGGGTAAATAAATACCAGAAAGGCCACCCTTTTATACGCAAATAATAGGCATTGTATGAATTAAAGTCTGTCGACCAGAACTATCAATACAGGTTTCTTCAGTTTTTAAGTTGGTTTTGCTGGCTAGCTGGCTATTATCATCCATGTAGACCTCATCAATGGAATTAGAGGGCTGATTCTTTTCAATATTTATCCCTTATCATATTTTGAAAAAAACTGTTTTTGTTTTCATGAAAATTCAACCTCTGTATAGTTTTTTTTCTTACAAAAGAATCCTATTCACAATGTAAGTTTATGCTCAATTGATTTCTTCTTTGTTTACGTTTTTTTTTCCTAGGGGTAGGGATTCGAACTTGTTTAGTGATCACTCCCAATAAAATGCAAGAGAAGTAGCTTTCTTATTGATCATCCCTTCATTTCATTTCTTTCAAATGATCGACCCCCAACACGGCACGCAGCCAAACGTCTTCTATTGAGTGACTAACCATACCTGTTTTTATCTTTGATTTTCTTATCGTGTTATTTTACAGCTGGTCATTGTTTGCCTTTCACTTCTGATGCGTTTATAGAAGTGTTTGTTATTCATTTCGAAAATGAATAAAGATATGCTGTGAAGAAATACCAAACTGGTTTGCTTATCAGTTTCGCCCACCCACGTATCACCTGACACGTTCGCCGTTACCCTCATGAAATTTGGTCATTCCCAACATCTTTTGTGTTGCTACGTTAAGAGATTATTTTTAGACTGGACATTGTGTTGAGGAAGTGAATTCAAACGAATTTCGAAAAAAAAAGATGTGAAGGGGAGAGAAGAAATTCAATGGAAGGAGAATCTATCAACAGATAAAACTAGGCGCCACCTTGTTGTGGTCGTATCGCAGCTGGCGTATCCATGGTGTCGACTGATTGCATTAATTAAATTTCTAGCACCTACGATAAATTCTAAAGGGAATATTTTTCGATTGTTTTAATAAATTAAAATATTTTATCGCACCGGCTTAGATTGCTCCAGAGAAGAATAGTTGGGTAAGTTTCCTAAGCAGGAACGGCTAAAGTTGTATTCAGCACAAAGAAGATTGTTGTAGACCGATGTTCGCAAAAAATGCTCTTCTGCACAAAAGTCCCTAGTACCAAATTTTAGCTCAATCCGACAATCTATAAAGTAACTTGGTGTGAAGAAACTTCTAATGGAACGAATCCCTTCTGAAGAATGGTTTGTGTAAGTAGATGTTCACTTCACTACGATAATTAGAAGAAAAAAAAAGAAAAAGAAAAAAAGAAAGACGGACACAAAGAGAGAGGAAATCATAGAGAAAGAAAGCAAGAAGGGATGAAACGGACAAGACAGATAAGAAATTCCAGGGAGACATGAAATAAGAATAAAAAATGATGGAAGATAGCCATGCCGAGCTCAGATGAATCACCGTTGTCTGCACGTGTTCCAGAACCAATTATCTAAGAAAAAATACATCTGATATCATCTAAAAAAAATAAATCTGACTTATAAAAAAGATACCATCTCAGGATTTGGGTAGTATTGGTTTGAAATTGCCAAAGATACCCTCAAAAGCACCATTTTGAAAAAAAAAAGAGAAAAAAACTTTTCTAGATAGTATACTCATGCATATTTTCAATTTTGTAGCCCCTAAAATGTGACCAAAAGCGCCGAGAGATACACACACACATAAACGAGCAAAAATAAGGAGAATGTGTAGCCCTCAGCTTGTTGTTTGGGCGGGCAATTTTGAGGGCAACAATGATTGGATAAGAAGGAGAAATGAAGAAATAAAGAAAATGGGAGTCGATGACTGATTTTCCCCGAAGCCAACTCGTCCTCATTCGGCTAATGATCGTGGAGGTGGAGTGGAAAGTTCTTCTACATGTGACATATTACCCAGACCTGTCATCTTCAGACTATCATTTGTCTCGCTCCAGGCAACACTATTTGTTTATTCAACCAGTCCAACTATTTCAAGATATCAGAAAATTCCTCAAAAGATTCATCGAACCAAGACCATCTATGACGGAAAACACGATTAAGTTAAAAGATGGCATAAGGTCATCGACAGCTATTGGGGAATATGGCATTAATGACTGAACATTGATGCTATAGATTCAATTGAAGAAATGATTCTGTCAGAGATACTGAAGACATTTCCCTCAACCTGATTGGTTCTGTCCGTTTGGACAAAGAAACAGAAAGTGATACACTGAAATAGCAACAAAGACAGAGACAGAGACAGAGACCAAATGGTGTTACACATTATTAGGAATACTTCGAACATTTTTACTGGGAATGCAAGAGTTTCTAAGATTTATTGAGAAACAGCAATTCAGTGAGAACCATGCAATTCATAGAAGAATGGTAAGAGTGAAAATGAGAAGCAGAAATTTTACAATAAATCTGCCATCCTAAGTAGTATTAGCAAGAGGAAGATGAGAGAGAAGATCAAATAGTAGTTTTTTCGGTCAATTGATTCTCATACTTGTAAGATATTGTGGTACGGAAATATAATTTTGGCTTTTTTTTTCGAATACAAACATATGGACCTTTGAGTTTCTATCATGACATCATTATTATCTGGAAAAATATTGATTGCAATAGTGTTCTTTTAATGTCATCACGTCTTTCAATGTAGACCTTGTATATTCAACTATGACAACATTACTAGCGAGCAGAAAAAAATGATTGTGATAGTTTTTTTGTTTTTTTTTTTTGAATGACATAACAACTCTTCCTTCCTTCCTATTTCGGTTGTTTGATATAACTGGGACCGACTGACCTACAGAACTAAAAACGTCTAATAGACATGTGTGGTCATCTCTAACAAGAGGCAGATTGTGAAACCCGAAAAGGTGAAACGCTTTTGGACTTGGGCTATACAGCAATAGACGATCTACCTCAGGAGCCAAAGAGAGAAGATGATAATGAAACATGTCAATGACTGTTACCATTCTTGTAGATCATATATATATATATATATATATATATATACATATGTATATATATATATATATATATATATATATATATATATAAATTTGGTTGTCTGTCTGTACGTTTGTGTGCATACTCCATTCAAAGATACAACAATCTCCATGATATTTGTAATATTTACTACAATTATACGCTTGAAAGAGCACGACGTCAGTTAATTTACGTAAATCTTAGATTTAATTGTTTGATACGATAATTACTTTCAAATTTTATATTTTTGTGTTATCTTTACATATGATACATTGTTTTGCAAAGTATTTTTTTCTCTCAAAATATATCAAGTTGAAAAAAAAAACGTTAGGAAAAATATTATTGTCGCAAAAATCCCCGAGTCACACTCACGTGTGTGTCGTGTCTTCTGGTCTGAGAGATATGTACTGTTCCTACTTGAGTGAAAGTCCATTTAATATGGAAAGTTGCCCCCTTTTATATTTTGCCCATGAAATTGGACTTTTCCATGTTTGTCCTGTAGTCCTTTACAGACGATAAATCGGCATTTAGGTTTTATCCTCTCATTAACAGTAATTTCATGTTGTTGGAACTGATTTTTCTACGTTATTGTTTTCTGAAGTATGCATAAAAACTCTGACCATACTAAATACTTCACAGAGGAAACGTTAACAAGGCCGGGTCGCTTTTATAGATACTGATTGTCACATTTAATGTTACCATCC
>OY735210.1:26300940-26330940 GCA_963457665.1 Thysanoteuthis rhombus | reverse complement strand
TTTGAAACAACAGGTTGTGCAATAAATCCTGCGACAGGCAAAATGAACTATCATTAACCGCCCTGAGTGACCTCTGGCCGGTCATTGGTAGTTCATTTTTCCAAAGAATGTAAGTAAAATTAGTTGTAGCATCTCTTAAGAAACACTCCAAATGGTGTATGGTGGCCGGTGACAAAGTCCAGGTTTTCGTTGCATGCGTCAGCTCAGTAAGCCTTCACTCATACTGGGAATCGAACCCAGGACCTCCCATGCGTGTGGCAAACGTGATAACTATCACACTATCAAAGCAGACATCAAAAAAAATGTGGTGCGGTATGTGGGGGTATATGGTGAGATTGAAAGGCTGTCCTACACCATTGGCTTTTTCTGGAGGACCAAACAATTATTTCGAACAAGTACTGGTTTGAAGAGATAAACTAAAAGCAGCATTTGGAAATTAATTAACTGCAAGAGGGTAATATTTCATTGGTAGAGCTTTAGGCCACATGACACCTCCGTCAATTGGTGTCTCCAGTTCATGGCTATGATATTGTCCGTTCCTTTATTAGGAAAAAAAGACATCCACCTTTCTGGGATCGCTACTACTACAACTGTGGGACAACTGTGTGCAACATTTCGTCCATTTCCGATAATGGTTTTCTCACTCGATCCCTCTCTTACGGTTGCCGGTCACCATGCCCCCGAATGTCGACTAAGTGGTTTCTCCAATGTGGGCTTCTTATACTTGCATCGAAACAGTCGATTCAATTTTCCAGAAAGCCCATTGTGATTTCAGATCTGGTTGCTGAAAAATATAATGGCGAATCAGCGGAAGAAAAATACTGCATCTGTTGCAGAAATACAATTAATTCATATTTGAAAACAAGAGTCCATTTATGATGGTAAACTGATTCATGTTATTATGTCTCTAATGTGATTGTGAAACTCCTTCAAACAGATGGAACGGCGCTGAAATTTCCCGTATCAATGCTACATTTTCTATTTTGCATTTTACACAAACGATATACGAAAATCTGAGAGACATAAACACTTTTGCTGGACCCTAAAAGTCCATAGACTAACTGCTATCATTCTCTTTTCGTTGATCTACAATATGTGCCTATCTCTGAAAATGCATATTTTTCCTATTTCTCTCTCTCTCTCTCTCTCTCTCTCTCTCTCTCTCTCTCTACCGTCTCTTTCTTACACGCACACACGCGCGCACATACTCGCACATATATACGCGTCACTTGTAACATACACACTCATACACATGAGCTCACTCATTTCCATTGGTCAATTATCTCATCACTCTTAAATTGCTGACCTTGTGCCCAACATGGACCAATCACGTAACACAACGTCTCTGCTGCGCTGCACATCCCCTAGGGTACAACTTGCAACTTTTAAAAAGATTGAAAATCTGAATGTATTGAAGAGAATCAATTCATGCCTCCGGACACTCGAATTCGTTGAGATCACTGAAGAGAATGTTTGTGATTTGGAGAGATTTACTGTAACTTGATAACCGCCAGATAAGTCAGATAAGTCAGATGTAAAGAATATAATGAATAAACTGTATATAATGACTTGATAGAAACTGTCAGTTGACCAAGGTTATTTCGGATGCATGACATGCTGGTAGTGATCAACTAAAAAATTGAAAGAATGATCAATGAAAACATTATTTTCTGCTCCTTCTCTTGGATCACTAAAAATTTCAGTTTGGGATTTTGAGTATTATAGTTGAATCCAAGTTCCTGGCTTTTCTGAGCAATTTCTGAGCTCATCAGATGGATGACTTTTGAAACATTAGGTTTTCACACAAGCTGTAAAGGATAGCTTTCATTGGAGATCAAATGACCGTAAGTTTATCCAGCACGTAAGCAATCTCCTCCAGAATTCTGTATTCAGGATAATTTTTTTTTTTTTTTCTAATTATTTTCGATGTTGGGTTGGAACCGTTCCGGTTACGCAAATCACGATGGGTGAAATTATCACGTTAATTTCGATATTTTTTCGTCTTTTCTAGGGAGACTCAAATATCATCACCTCGCTTTCATGCATATTTGCAGTAATAGCCATAGCACCAAAAATCATTTGAAATTGTCTTTTGCTGTTTGTCGAAAGTTGACATGTTTGGGTCAGCTAAAATGTTTAAGTGTCAAACTAAAAAGTTAGACAGTTCGTCATATCGAAAGAATGTGTGAAACAACAGCAAAGGATAAAATTAAACTATTTATTTCTGCTTGAATCTTTCTTTTACGTAGTCAAATTATGCTCCGAAACACAGAAGAAACCATTACCCAAATTCTGAGATTCATATTTTCTTAGCAGCTCCCCGTCCCAGGTCCCTGAGCCTTGCCAATTCTCTGTCCCACCTTCCTATTGCATGTCTGCATGCCAGACCCGATCTGATTAATGGAGAGTCAAATCTTTTTGTCTCCGAGTTCTTCTGGCAAGCACATCGGCTCAAGCTTCCACATGACTCTGTTATTTGCTCGACCAGCGACACCACTACCAAGCAAATCGTCCGCGATGGATAGGTCTAGCCTGGATTGGATCATTTGTTTGAATTCCAAAGACCCTAAAAAATATTCTTACAGTATCTTATTTGCGCATATACTATTGGGTTGCACGATCAGAATTACAGCTGTTTGCACGATCCCCAATGATTTATCCTCATGCATAGTCATATATATTTTATACTCATTCTGAGATGATATACCGTGTTTGCTATCGATACATTGGCTGTCTAATCTTTGTTACCGAATGAGCGTCATTTATTCTCCTCTGCCAACGAAGATGGAGAGCTTTATGTATTCGGTCGTGTCTGTCTTTCCGTCCGTTTTCAAATTTATCTGTCTGTCTCCGAAAGTATTCAATGAGTTTCAATGACATTTGTGGATAGGTTGGCTGTGAGGTGCAGAAAAGTTGGTTGAATTTGGGGACAGATCCAGGAATATCCTCCTTGAATCAGAGATTTTTTGTCCATCCATTCATATATAAGCTCATCACCCACCACACGATATCTCTAAAGGTTCTAAGAGAATTCAATAGTATTTTCCGGAAGGATTTAAAATAGGCTACGACGGAATTGAATTTGGAGGCAGATCCATTCACAATTACTTCTCTCAATATAACTTGCTCTTATAGAATTGTCCAGGGTCAACATTTGTAGGGATTCGATGTACCTCCCCAAATGTCTACTCGGCAACTATATCCATACTCTCCCATTTGCAATTCATTTCCGTCCCCTAAATTGTCCGTGAACTTGCTTTTTCTCCCCATGTTGAGCTTTTCTGGTTTTGGAGTTTTAATATCTTACACTCTTCCTCTTGCCAACTACAAAGCGCGGCTGTTAGAATTCATAATTCATTACCCTGCCTTATGTAGGGGTCAGGGCCTTTATAGAAGGCCCCACTCCCTCCTCTTTCCATTCCACATGCAATCAATCAACATGATTCTTAAGATACGGGGCGGCATACATAGTCTTCAATTAGTAGTAGTAGTAGTAGTAGTAGTAGTAGTAGTAGTATAGTACTCGTCAAAAATAAGCAGATGTAATCATGTTACCTATTGATATATCAATATTTCAGAATATTTATATTTTTCTAAACGTTGTATAAAAATATATAACTTCAGAGGGACTCGATTTCAAAGTACCATTTCAAAAAATTATATATAAAATCCTCATTCAACTTTTAGGAACGGTGTTTAAATCAGATTGTGAGAAAAGGGGAAAATCAGACCAATGATTTTTTTTACTTGTTGAAACAATCGCCACTGCTATCCACATCAAGTCACATGATTCTTATCTTCCTCCCTTTGATCAGTTTAAAGTTTGACTCTTCCAGCTGTACAGATAAATAGATAAACCAACAAATTTGATGTTAATGGTCGGTATATGTATAGATTATTGCTGTTGCTGTTGCTGTAGTTAGCTCTCGTTGAGTTTCCAATAGTGGTTGGTGGCTTTCACTGGGGATCAAGTGTCAGTAAATCTCCCCAATGGACTGGGACTCTCCTCAGTTCTTCATCTGATTTCAGAACTGCTGTCGTCTGATTCAAAATCGCTTTATCCTATTTTCTACGTCCTTCAGAACTGTTCCCAAGGCCCGGGCCCCGCTATCAATACTTCTGTGTTCCACATTTTATCAGTCCTTTTGGCAAGATATGCATAGGTATTCATCTAACTTTTGACTTTCTTTCAGCTTCTTTTCGTGGTCTTCCTTCGATTTAGTTTTCAATGTCTTTGGCACAGTTTCCAGTGTGTCTATTTATGGTACTAACTTGGCCTTTATGTTCCGTACTTTCCTCACTATTCTTGATATATCCCTGGCTTTTCATTCTCCTTTATAGTCACTCTGTGATTTGCAGGCAAAGCAACGTCTATTATTTGGCAGGTACTTTTCCCCCTTCCCACGATTACTCAGCCCAGTCTACTTGCTTGGATAGGATGGTCAGTTTATAATAATTTACATCTCCACAGCGGATTAATGTGTTGACTAACGTAACGGAAAAGGTGATAGAAAACCGGTTCAATTTTCCAGGACAGCCCCGACATTTATAGGGATTTTACTCATGTTCGGGCTTTGATCGTCTCTATTTCATTTCGAATCTCAAGTATTCTTAAATCTCTTCACGAAGATTAATGGTGCAATTCCTAGTGCTCCACTGATTCCAGGTACTATCGTCACTTTCAATCTATTTTCCTCATTATTATCCCTGGTATCTCAAGTTCAGTTTATCACTCCTTTCTAATTTATTGTAATAGGTGTTTGTTGTTGTTGTTGCAGCAGCAGCAGTAGTAGTAGTAGTAGTAGTAATAGTAGTTTCATTATTGTTAGCTGAAAATACCCGCTATCCAGGCGGCATTCGTCAGGTATATAGAGCCCTGGGTTGAAAAATATTAAATCATTACAAAAGAAGCAAACTCACAAAGCAAGAAAAAAAAGAAAGAATTGAAAAAGAAAAAAGTTTCAAAGACTGAAAAAGAAAGAAAGAACGAAAGAACGAAAGAGAAAGATGAAGAAAAGAAAGGTGAAAAAAACGAATAAAAACCGTTTCCTTAGAGATTAACAGTTAATGTCCCTTGTTTGGGATGCTGCCAAAATCTGGATTTTACTTTTTTGAATGTATTATGCATATGATATACTTGTTCTGTCCATTGGTAACGCTTGTATCGATTCTCAAACCCAATCAATGTCTTACTTCCTGATTCTCAGTGCGTTTCGTAGAGATAGGATACTGAAACCTGCTCCAAAGAATTTAGGTCAAATATTGCAAAACTTGGTATTTAATAATCAAATTCCACTCGTAAGTGCAAACGTTACTATGGGGATTTCAAATCATTCGTAATGCTGTTAACGACTTTCACAGATTGCTTTGATTTAATAACGTAATGATCACACTATAAAAGCATTTTTGATTTCTTTCAAGCATAATCTGATGAGAGCCACGAATAAAGTCCAAACGATAAAGGGTATGCAACTTTGTGGTGTCAACGTAAAATGATATAGGATATAAATTTCTGTGTTCCAATAGTCCACTCCTATTTCTAATGTTATTGATATTCGTTGAAATACCTCTCACCACCAGCGGAAATCCAAAAAATCTTGTAAAAAACAAAATCATTTTTTAACAACTCGTTCAACAGCTCCAGCGGATGACTACACCGATAGCGAATATTTTCAGTTAGTGTTAATAACAATTGTCAGTAAATTAGGTGTTTATTATGTAACAGAATTATGTGACAGAACGTCCATTTCAGGTAACTATTGGGCTCTTTTCCTTTAATACACCCTGTAGTGCTACATGTTCAGCAATGAACTTAGGGCTATAGGGTGTTTGGGACTATTGGACATGCCCGCTCAGGCGACCGAGACTAGGTTGATCAGACCCATTGTGTCCAAATGACATAGTTGTACATAGACCCTCCCCCGAATCAATAGCCACCTCAAAGCCCTTTACACAGGCTCTTGGGTGTTTGGCCGTTTGTTTGTTTTTCTCTGTGTACCCCTCACTACATGGTGTCCGCTACAATGAATGATCAGCAAGCGTAGTACCCAATCGGCTCAAACACGGACTTTCAAACCATCATTCCTGTACTCTAATATGAACTCATATTATGCCTGCTCCCCCTTGTTAGCATTCTCGATTGTGTCCTTCGAGGAGACCATTTCCAGCAATACCTGTTGCTTTGTTGACTTCCGTGTAAATACCATACCTAGACGTAGCAGAGTGGTTGCAATGTTTCCTGGAAATTTGACCTGCCTTTCTAAGTTGACTCTGAATATGACTCATACCAATCATTTTACTTTGCCTTCCAGTAATTCTGCCCTGCATCCCAACTTGCACCAGTTGACACAAATCCTTACCACAGCCTTTGTCGTAAAGCCGCCCGGTTCAGCGCGCCAAACAACCACGAAGCTCACGACGAATGTGCCTCGGACCTGTTCATAACTTTATGTACCCAGAACTTCTCTGTTTTCACGCTTATCCCCACTGAAAGGTGACTGACATTAGAGGAATCCCAATTCATCATCACCTCCCTGGGTTGGGTGACTATAAATACCTCTGATATACTGCTGATGGAGAGCTAAAGCTTGCTTCGTGGAATGCACATAAAAGGCAATGCCACTCAAGGATCTGGGAAGCTGTAACCAATGCCTCAGAAACTTGGTACAGGTTCTTTCAAGCGCCTCCACTTATGTAATTGGTACATTGAACTATTAAAAAACTCAAATGGCAATGGGCAGGCCATGTTGCAAGAATGAAAGACAACCGATGGACATCACATCTCACAACATGGATACCCAGAGATCACACAAGAAACCAAGGCCGACAGAACACAAGATGGAGAGATGAACTTGACAAATTCAGGAAATACTGGCTCCGCGATGCCCATGATAGGGAATTGTGGCGAATCCTGGGGAAGGTCTATGTCTAACGACGGACGTTAAAAGACTGATGATGATGAAACCAGAAGAGGTCACAGTAATCTCGGCAAGATTCAGTGTTGGTATATCCAGGCGTCAAATTTTCTCAGGGAACCCCGATTTATCTACTAACGTCAGTCAGGTTGTCCAATTGCCTCTTGTTTGCTGGAGTACAGACGCGTTCTTTAGAGAGCTGTCAAACATCTTGCTCAGGCTTTTGATCGTTTATTTCTGCTATCGTAGGGATCCCTCACGAGAAGATCTGGTCAGTCCCCCACACCCTCTTTAGGATGAGGGTCATGAACTTGATTGGCTTAAAACATTCTATCCCATGAGATTAGCCGATACAGCCATTGGGAGAGCCATCTGTATCCAGTGACGGGTATAGTCAACGTGAAGTTATCTATAAATGCCTTTCTAGGCAGCTACCGGATTGCCGATCTAAACAAAAGGCCTATCCGCTGATTCATGGACGATAACAAATATGACACCGAGGTTGTTCAGTCAGATTATCAAATTTACTCCAAACAAACTGAAATATGAAAGAAAATCTATAGAATACTGTGTGTTTTTTTTTTAAATGTAATTACCTTTTTTTTTTGACTACTGATAAATTGGAAAGATGAACTCGAAGTGAAAATCGAATTCATTCAGGAACTTTTCGTACTTGTAAATATAAGAAATAAGATTTGGTTTAAACATTTTTTTAAATCTGTCAATTATTCAATGAGAGGCCCCCGAATATTTGAATGGAAAACAAGATCATGTTTCATGAACGGAAAAAGTAGTTAAAATCAATAAACTGGCCTTTGGTAAAAAAAACAAAAAAAAACTTTGTTTGCTTCATCGCAATTTTCGTTGGGAAAAACTTTTCTATTCACCTTTTACGTAATATTATACTGAAAACGAAACTGGACCTGCAATCTGAAATAAATACAAAGAAAGTAGAAATAAGGATAATTGAATAACTCCACCTTGCTAAATTCTTGTTATGTAAACGAAAATCGATAACAATATAGCTGTTTTAGCCTTCCGTCCTTGAACATTCAAAATGTTACAGTCGTGAACATTGTTTTTTTAGCTTTAAAAATCTTTGGAAATTATAGACTCAAACCATTTAGTGTGAAATATTAAAAGACTGCAATTGGTTTTGTCGTGATGAAACGCAATTTTCAGGGAGAAACATCGTGACAGAGAGGCTAAGCAAATCTCTATTATGTATTTTTTAAAAAAGATCGTTGATTTTAGTAGTAGTAGTAGTTGTAGTAGTAGTAGTAAAAACTACATCCTCGAGAGGAAGTTCTCTGGCTTTTTTTTTTTTTGCATCATTCGTCCGAGAGATGTTATTTGTCATTTTTCCAAAAAGTGGAGACGTCAAATAGATTTGTACTGACTAGAGACACAGACGCGTAATCGGGTGGAAATTTTCTCTTAGATATCACTTTCTCTTTCATTACTTATCTATAATATTCGTTCACTAACTTCACATAGTCATGTCAGTTTAGTCGTTCAAAAGAAACTTTCAACTTTTTTAGGCAGCATGCTGTGTTGGAATTGATCAATTAAAACATTGGGAGAGGGGTTTTCCTCGTCTTTTCTTGGGTAGTGATCACTGAAAATTATAGATTTTCAAAATGTTTCCACAAAGGAACCATTTTGCATGAATTACAAACTAGACCCACCTTGAATGCTTTTTTCGTTGCATTAGAAAAACTTTTTGGTTTGAATAAGGAGTAGCCCTGTAGCTCCGTCGGTGTGGCCTGTTTGCCTGATTCATAGCCTGCCAACAGACTGCACCAACTTGGAAACTGAAAGAAACCTATGTTGACAGTTTTGGTTAACATTCTATAATAATGATATTCAGGAGGTGCATCACATTGGCCAATTGGCCCATGCATAACTTTAATCTTCGATAAGACATACATTATTGTGATTTTGTACTTGTTGAATATCTACATAAAAATTTGCTTGAGAATATATCATACGTAATATTTCATTTACACTGCACTATCAGGACAACTGTCTCTGAATAATTGTTTCTGTATGTCGAAAACTCCCCTTATAACTGGTCCCTCAGATCAATCAATCACTCTTGGCAATTTCCCCGTGATATGATCATTCACATAACATGAGGGCAACTATTTTCCGTGGGCCAGATCTGGACTGCAACAACCTTCTTTGTTGCCCACGACCAACCTTCACCTTCATTTAAAACAGACTTTCCCAGAAAGTCAATTTCATGATTTATATTGGAAAATTCACTTCGGCTGTGTCTTCAAAAATCAACAATATAATGAACGTAGTTTTTGTGTTCGTCAACAGTAGAAATTTTTGTTCACTTTCTGTAATTCGATCTACATGGTTAAGTGAACGTGTGACCCGAGAATTTAGAAAGGCCTAATGGGCCGCTCGATCAAAAACGTTGCCCAATCTTCATAATCAACTACAGCATTTCCACGGGGGCAATTATCCAGGAGGCAGTTGTCCTAGAACCATGTATAGCATGATTCCAAATGAAGAAAGAATAATTCTAGAGATCTTATACTCATATTGTTTTTCTTCTTCTTTCAGTTGCAATATTTTGTATTCCTATGACTGCCGCTGAAAGTGCTTACACCGTTTGGTTATACGGGGAATTTATTTGTCGATTCACGGGCTTTATGCAAGGTAAGCCTTTCTTTTTCTTTTCTTTCTGATCCCTCCTTTTTTTAAATATTTTCTGTGGAGCAGACATTCTATCATTCTCTTTATTAGTTCTTTTCTGTGTCTGTAACTGTCTTCCTAATCTTTTGCTTTTAAATCTTCACCTCTCATTTTCCTTCTTCTTCTTCTTCTCCTTCTCCTTCTTTTTCTTCTTCTTCTTCTTCTTCTTCTTCTTGTTCTTCTTCTTTTTCTTCTCCTTTTCTTCTTCTTCTGTGGCTGCTGCTGCTATCGCGATCAATTACCTCCTACCTTCAATACTGCCCGCTTGACAAAACAGATTTCGCTCTTCTCTCATGCTTTCTATTCATCTATTCATACGAAGTACTACTTCGCCCTGTTTTTGTTTCTCTCCCCCAGCTTAATATCAACTGTTTTGCTTTGCTACTTCTTCTCCCACCTCAGCTTTTCTCTTATTTTCTTTGTCTTTTCCTTTCGAATAACTCAATTTGAATGTAATGGACTCTCCAGTTTTAAATGTCAAATTTTAAATTCAATGCACGCAATAACAATTGAGTCAAACTAGCCAGAAAGAGACAAAAAATATTTAAATGAATTCTAACAATTTCAACGATATCAAATTATATATATATATATATATATATATATATATATATATATATATATATATTGCTTCTCTCTGATCAGAGTGCAATAAGATCACATTTAAACAAACATAGACGCTTTTGAAACACCCATACGCCTTATCAACAATACGTAAATAATCAACGAATCAAATTACCAGAAAAGAGTTGTTGTACTTGAAGCCATTTTAATAAAATTAAAAGTGAAAGTCTTAGTAATTCCCTCCCGTGAATATAGACATGGAGTGCTCTCGATGTTTAATTATTAGTACCCGCCCCACCACCGGTCAGAACTACATGATCTTGATTATGACCGACGAATGGGTCAAAAGCGCTCGATCTGAAAAATCATGCGATTAATTTCTACATCTGTCTGGTCCTTCTCTTGTGAGAAAAACAGGAAAATATATTCTCGTCTGTCGTGTTAAATCAAACTTTCACACACACACACACATATATATATGTGTGTGTGTGTGTGTGTGTGCGCACGCGCGCGCGCGCGTTTGAATCAAAGACAAATTTATGCTTTATCTTAATTGGTTTATTCCGATACACGTTTTGATGATTTATTCATCTTGCTAAGTCGTTTAGATGTTAATTTCATATCTAAGTGATATTCTTCGTTTCCAAAAAATGTCACAGAACGCAACCATGGCAGATGCATCGTGGCCACATAATATGTATATCAATAGAATGCTGAAATGTGGTCTTTAACAATTATTGACATTTGTTTTGCTATGTTAGCACATTGGACAGTGTCATTAGGTCTAATTATTATTTGTATTTTGTCGGAAATTACACACAGTTTGATTTGAATTATGGAAAGAGAGAGAACGAAAATGGAGTCTGAAAGTTCGGGGAATTGAACAAGATGAATATATCTGTTCATCTGCCAAGTTGTGTAACATTCTTCGTGTTTCGCCGAACATCCGACATATCCCTTCGAATGACATTAACTTCCCGGAATTCGTAGTACATATCTCGACTCAACTATCCCCAGCCAGTTCAGTCCTCAACACTAACAGATATTCCCCTTCTTTTTATGCTCGACATTACAATCCATCAATGTCACCCCTCATCTATAGTTCATTATTCTTTTGCCTGCATCTATATGTTTATACCAGATGTCTGGTTATTACAGCTGACGACTGAGTGACATCGAGTTTTCTCATATCTCTGTTCTAGAACAACTAACCCACTGATGATTGCCCCCGGATAATTACCCACTGACAATAGCATCGCAACCGTAAAGCCAAAGTTAAAGTTTGTGGAAGTGAAGTGGATAGCCGTGTAAATGATCACAATATGCAGAAAATGGTTCCGGGGAGAAACTATCAAGTGTCAATTTATCTGGGGGCAGTTATGTAGGAGGCAGGTCTCTTATGGGGAGAATAGATTCAGCGGCAGTTGTCCTGATACCTCCGGGTACTTTCGACAGAATTCAAGCACTCTTGTAGCCTGGACAATCTCACTTCTTCTCTGAATCTCCAGTTTTTTCAGTCTTGCTTCTTCTGCTTACGGCATGATTCATGTGATCGAAATCAACATGCATTATAGTTAGCCATGTCAGATATCGTAATAATATAGAATTTCATTCATACAATTGTCATAGTAAAATACACAAATACTTCAATATGCTTAACAACAAAGAATATAAATTTCTATTAATATTCGGACCATCCTCATCTTGTTTGCTCTTCATACAACGTTTCGGTCGTTGCACTCTACGGCCTTCATCAGGTACCATCTGGTAGGTGTTGGGAAGTAACGAACAGAACCTTTTATTTATCCGACGGGAGTATATTGACCGCACTCCCCTCTTAGCATTAGTAGTATATTGTCTCACACTAGGATTGAACCTAGAACCATCAGATTACTTTGCAATAGTTTGTCTGATGCTATAACCACTACGCTATGTGTCCGCACGAACTTCAGCAAAACGAATATTATGTACAGCAACCCTATTCAGGACAAAAACACAACGATCAGAATCGAAAATGGAAACCAGTAGACTGTTACATTTACATTGAACAACGACTTTCTATGAAATCCTCAAAAGAAGACGAAATCAAAAAGAACAGTCGCTCTAGGATGGCAAGCCTTCGGTAGACCAAGCTCGACTTTCAATATTCTTCTTTTTTCACTACGAACACAGCTTGCGGGCATAGACGTTGGCCAGGTGACGGTTTCTATTGTGTGCTGAGCCAGACATGTTTATTATTTTTTATATCATATTATTGTTCTATTCCTATCCTCTTTTTACTCAGCTAAATTTTTCATTTTTTTTTTTTTTTTTTTCACTCACTGGCTCGCTTATATATTTTGGCAGTTTTCCTTGTTATTTGACTTTTTGGCAGAGTCATTTTTCCCCCAAAACCTTGTGTAATTGGATATATTCTACATCGGTCCCTTGAGATGAGGATGATTTTGTAATTTATTGCATATGACTTGATACTTACTGAATGAAAGTATATAATACAATTATATTTTATATAATAGGATACTTTATATATTGAGGCCAATGCTTACTCTCACAAATGAAAAGGTACACAACAATTCATACAAGCACACATACACACTCATACACGCATATTCATACATGCGTACGTGACTCTACTTGATATATAGAGGCACGTACATTTTTTTTGCACAGTAATTATATATATATATATATATATATATATATATATATATATATATATATATGCATGAATATGTAGCTGTATAAGGTACATTAATCCACGTGTGTACAAGGTCTGTCCTGAAAAGAACAAACAATTTTAGATATCTTAAGAATCAGTTGTGCGGATTTAATTAAACTTGGCAACCAATCAGAAAGATTTTACTCACACACTCACTCAAACGGCAATTAAGTAAGCTGGGGGAATGAAATATTAAACATGTTTGTACTTTAGAATTGGCAGCATGCAAACCTCATAAGAAATGTTTTGACATTTCATATTGCTTCCCACTGGATTGACCACTACTCCACCACACCCAGCTGAGCTTCAGTTATTTCCAGCCATAACAAAACAACATATTTATAAAAATCGATGATTGAATAAGAAAATATCCAATATTTGTGTTGCTTTGCATCGAAAATCAAAAGGGGAGGTCAAGAATTAACAAGTGTTACTCTCAAAACAGGGTTATTATATGTAGAGGCATCGCCGAAATTTTCTAATTGGAAAGTATTGCAAAAGATTTTACTATCAAAATGTCTTGCAGAATCAACTTCCTAGGGAAAAGGCATTGAAAATCGAGAGGAAAAGGTTAATTGAATGTCAGAAATGAGGACGAATATTATTGACTGGATGGGGAGATATTTATATATATATAAAACAAATGATATACGTAAAACAGATTGCTCTGTCAGTCACAGTGTACCCACCCTCTAACGCTGGCGTAGTTCAATAAAATATGATAGGCATAATCAGTGGACCTAAGATGAGAACTTAGTTTAACTGGTAATCCCAAAAGAAAATTGTGGATTTTTGAAAGGGGGTTCTAATAAGAATGCAACTATAAATTCATATGAAATAACTGGCTCTCTTCGTTATCGTGTACAACTTTAACCTCGTCCAAATTTGGAACGCATACACAACCGACCTAAGGGATTATTTTAATGTAAAGAGCTTCAAGGAAAATAATTTCCGTGAGTTTAGGAGGGGAGCTCCAGTATAGAATAAAACTATCATTCTAAACCGAATCTTCTGTTCAAATGAATAAATACGTATGCATACCAGATAAAAAACATCTGATAGGACAGGTTTTCAGCTAGTTATATATTATCGCTGTTACTTGATACGAGTAAGGCGACCCTGAGGAAAGTATGATGTCTCGTGTCCTCCATGGAATAGAGTGTGCGCGAGAGAGTCCGGTCCGAGCTTGACAAAAATGTTTTATGAATCAATGGAATAGCATGGACTTTGACGGCTGAAGGACATTCTTGTTGCTGCAAACAACACCTCGTATTTCCAGACGGTCATCTACCAAGGTATTGACCAAGCTCGGCGTTGCTCAACCTCGGAAGTGTATCCAATGCGATCGAGCATGATATATAAGGTAATTGAAACGTCGCATTGAATAATTCTGATGAAGCAATTCGTGGATAATTGAGTTTGGAACTTCTTTTCCCATCGAGAATGAGTATTGTCGTCGTCTAGGTTGCTTTCATATCCAATTAATTTCTTATGCTCAAAAGTGACAGGCTCGTATCGATTGAATTTGCCCCAGACAGGCAAAGAGGGCCCAAGGTTTTATGTCGTGAAAGAGTTAAAATACAATAAAGCACTCAACAGATTTTCTTTATACAGAGGTGTACAACTTTGAAAATAAGTAAGGGAATGCAGGGCTACCTGCTCTAGTGGATGTGAGGATCCAGTGAGGAAACCAAGCCTTTTTAATTTGATCGTTATCAGGGTACTTTGATAATAGGAATAGAGCACTTTGGTGGATGGGGAATCTAAGATAAATAAATATATCGCTTAAATTCAGCCTTACTAACTGTCCACTTTCCTGGTGCAGAGGTAGGTTACAGGCCTCTGGGTCTGAAGCGAAGGTTTCAATTCTACCTCAGGTTACTGGATGGGATAACGGATAGTCTATAGCCATACTGAAGAGTTGTAATGCAACGAAACAGCTGTCTATGGATGACAGAATAATTCACATATATATATAGTGCTATTTTATATAACTATTTTGTTTTTAGAATCCCCGAAAGAGTTACATGGTAAACTATTGATGATCCCAACAAGAGACAATTTATACATCGTACAATGATATCAAGGAATAGGGGTTACAGGGGAAAAACACAATGGAAAATAGTATAAATTGCATTGACAGATATTGGAAAATGGGTGACTGAGGAGACATAAAAACCTATTGAAAATTTTCTTAATATTTAATGTTTAAAGCTGTAAAGCTTCTAGACTGCACATATTATGAAGTGAGGATTCGCTACACAAACACGTTATATTGTATTATATCATATTCCTGATTTTTGAGTATGCATATATTCTTGATCTGTATCATATATATATATATATATATATATATATATATGAGAAGAGAGAGAGAGAGATAGTGAGTAAGATTGATAGCTACAATGCCCTGTTCAAGTTAGTGGGAACAAAAAATAAACAGAAAGAGAATTTTAGTAGTATACAAATAGCGCAGGAACGCAATTCCCATCCCCAAACAAAGTTAGGGAACAATTGCCACAACACTTGTGGGTCTGTGATAAGTTGTACTATTTATTTTTCCGAAGTATGGGCATTCCAATGAAAATCCGTCATCATGCACCCTCAAAATGCGCTCCTTGACTCATTTAGTATAGATGAACCCAACTGGGAGGCTGCAAACCCCATAAACAGAGCCGTTGGCAGATCTTTCTATTTGAGGGGCCTCCTCTGATATCTAGTGTGACTTCTTAATCAATAACGGAGAAAGAAATGTTGCAGGTGAACTACCATCAATAAAGCTTTTCGGGGCCCACTCAAAATCGCTCACTCCCACTCCCTCTCTCAGCAACACCCCTGCCTTCTTGTGTATATGTACTGGTTAGCTTTCAACAGTTATGACGGTTCTGCAACAAGTTTGTGGGACTTCACGTTACAAGCAATAATATTTATGGTGTAACCTAGAATTCTTTTTTTTAATTCATTAGTTCTTTCTCGTTGGCTTAGCATGCTCTAGTCACTTTTCTCGTTGAATTCACAATATTCTGTCATTTTTTAATTCAATTGTATTACTGATTTATTCACGTATTTGTCTCTGCCAACAATGTTCGAGATGTTTACATATTCAGTCGCATCTTCCAGTCTTTTTTTCTGTCTCTCAGTATATGTGTCTGTCTACATGTTCAAATCATAACTCAAAAAAATTCCGAGTCGAGAGATACTTTAATTTTTTCTCCCAATGCTTTTATGTTTATGAGTTCAAGACTGTCTATACGATATCTCCAAAAGTTATTGATGAATTCTCTTTGAAAGATGGTCAGGATAGAAACAATAGAGTGATTAAATTTTGAGTGGATCAATGCAAAATTATCTCCACCACGTCGTAGTTACATGTAAATACCACATGATATCCCCAGAAGTTTATGTTCCTCAACGTGGTTCTCTAAATGTTTCAAATGGTTCCCTAAAGCGGTTCTCTCAAGCATTTTGTTACATTTGTTTTTTTTAAAATGTTCGTGAAAATATGAACTATCATTCATAAAGCTCTCTGGAGCCCTTGGAAAATTTAAAATTGTCCCCTCTATCCCTCAGCTTTGCCCCTGCATTAGTGCTTTCGTAATCTTGCATTTGTTGATGGACTTCAAACAAACTTTCTCACTCAGGTGCCCTCCCCTATTTTCTCTCACAACTTTGAAAATGAGTTCTCCTTAACCTTTCTCTCTTACTTTCTTCCCTACATATCTTCTGAGCCTTGCCGAGTGTTTAGAATCAATGATTTTATCCAATTGACTTTAATTGGAATTGACATTTCATGCAATTATAGATCAAAGTGTGGTATCCGTATCTGTGATTCATGAATGAAACATAAAAAAGAACATACATTAAATTGAAGTTATGGCAACGTTACGAAGTTCAAAATAGAAACAATTTAGTACTATTACGGAAATTTCAGATATATTTGACGTATTGACCGGCCGTATTACAAAATTAAAGTATAGCTATTTTCCGATCAGAAAACAAATGTGTTTTGATACCCATGTGCATTTTCCAAATTAGGAAACCCTTTGTAACATATGCTACACATTCAACACCAGCTCTATTCGGCCTTGTATCTCTTTGGACCTTACCTTTCCTCATCTGCATTTTTCTCACACTTGTTTTTCTTCATCTCCGTTCTCCATTCATTCTTCTCTCACGTATATCCAGCTAAGTCAAATAATTGTACCTCTCTTCAAGCCAACTAGTCGGGTCTGGGATTTCGTTCCTAGAAGATCGGATTTTTTCCATCTTACACATTAAACTAATGGAAGAAAACTTAGCAACACCTGGGTCTTCTCACCGTGAAGGTAATAAAACACTTGTATCTATGAGAGACTGTCAGTTGAGAATGCGTCGCTAACATGGCCACCTTCGATATAACATACCTGAGAAAGTGCATCATAAACCAGGGCGTTGGCTTAAAATGGACACAAGTCATCATCATCATCATGTTTACTTGCTGTATCCATATTATGCCAACGCCCTGGCTTATGATGCACCTGCTTAGATGCATTTGCTTGAGAAAGACTATGTCAGCGACCAATTAATTAGGGGCGTTGGCATAAAGGTTTTATATACTGGAATACCCGGTGTTGACCAAGGAGAAAAAAATAAATAGATAAAAACCACAGGAAAGCAGATTATTTTTGATACAGATTTCATGAAATTAAATCATGGAATGGCGTGGAGTAAATTATTAAAAAATCATATTATACATGCAGGGAAGAGCGGCTTAATCCGCTGTGATATGTACCTCTGGTGGAAGACAAATCTTTGTTACCCGGTTTAGCAATCCATTGCTAGAGAGTTGGACTCTCAATATAAATTTGTTTATTGTAGCCTCTTGTCTGATTATACCATGAAAAGCAAAAATTCTCAAAAATTAATTACAAGTAGAATTTTGTAAATATTTTTTTCTATTTACCGTTTTTAATTTTTGAAAGTCGCTTCGATGAAATGTCGTTTCGATGAAATGTCGTTTCGATGAAATGTCGTTTCGATGAAATGTCGTTTCGATGAAAAGTCTTATAATGAGATGTCTTTTCGATTAAATGTTGTACGATAAGAAGTTTTACTACCGTTTTGCAGACTAGACTAAACCTGGTGAATATCTAGGAACCTCTCCTTGAACGATGATTGAGCTCTACTTATGATTATTATTTCAAATCAATGCAAGTTTATTCAAGCCTTGTGCGATGCTCAGGTCAAATTAGTAAATATCTATATAAGCCACTTGTTAGAGAGAGATTAATCACAAAGTCCAAAGACATTACTTCAAATTCGATCTTTACAGGGTGCAATGCGATAGTGAATCGTTCTTAGATGAGGCTAAGCTCATTAAATGTTGATTTCCAAATCGTATTTATCTATGTTCGTTTCTTCTATTTTCATCAAATTGATTCTGAGGATAATAGAATTTCCCTGATACATAATGAATGTATTTTCAAGGAATTGGTTGCTCAACTGACAAGTTCACTTCCTCACACACGTATATATATATATATATATATATATATATATATATATATAATGTTATACAAATTGGTGGTCAATGGTAACATTAAATACCACAACACCTAATTACCATTGCCTCCTTCTAAGTACTCTTCTGCCACATATTTTTTGACTAGTTTACAGAATGTACTGCTTTCAAAGGTTTTGCAAGCAGTATCCAAGTTTTGTGAACTCATGAACTTATAGGTAGCGCCTGATACATGTATATAAATGTGTGTGCGTGTGTGTACACCTTTGGTTAAGTATATAAATTATATAAGTGTATGTACACATCCATCCATCGAATTCAGTATATAAGGTAAATCAATACAGATCTATGAGAGAAATCAATAAATGCTAGAACAATCTTTTGAGGTAAGTTTTATTAATAGTTTCTCATAGAGAATTTGTGCAGTGTATTCGCTGAGAGTCGTAGTTCCCAAGTCTTGCATGTCTCTAAATCTATTCATGTAGGTATATTTTATATACTTACCTTTATGCCAGATCGTGCTTACTAATATGCAGATATTTAATAAGCTTAGTTGGGTCTGGCATAGTGCCAAATTACAGACAAGAAGATTATCTCAATAGACAACTCCCATTGGAGTATATATGGTTGATGACGTTAGTTTAGTGTCCCTTACAAATCTTAGGTCAGATCGAGCCTTGGACTTTATTCTTACGAGTTTGGTTTTTTTTTTATGTGCAGCACCCTCGGTAGGATTGAAGCCCACCAAAATGATACCTCGACCTTCATCACAAAACCTGAAGTGTACTTGATCAGCTAATATAATTGAATCAATCAGGTTTCCATTTTTATTCCAGCCCAGCAAGTTACAATTGGGTGGTTAGATAGATAGATAGATAGATGGATAGATTCATGCAGTTTATGTACATTCAATCGAAAAACAGATCATGGTAATGCATTCCCAACATATGAGAACATGTAAAAGGCACATTTTATTCAGGTGTCTACCTTGTCTTGTCAAAAGTATATATATATATATATATATATATATATATATATATATATTTGCATCCATGCCGGTGATCCTGGATTTCTCAACACCTGTACAACCATTGTTTGCCTTAAATCAACACGATTCACTTTTAGTACTTGGAATATACAGATTTTTAGAACGGCGGTCATCTTTGATTTCTCAAACTTTAAGGCGTTCTCAGCCATTTAGATACAGCATCATCATCAGCAGCTTTTTCGCGTCCGTTGGACATATACATCTCAATCTTAAATAGATAAAAAATAACATATAAGCTCATCATATGGTTAATATATATATATATATAGTTTTCACAAGCTCCTAGAATTAGAAGAATCTGCTCTACCAATAGTGAACTTAACAGACACAAACATAACCTAATACAATATTTCACCCAACGAGGTTATCCGCTAGATGACACAAAAAAAACAAATAAAAAAAGCGACTGGAATACCCAGAGATAAAACCCTTTTACTGTCCCATAATAACAAACCCAACTGCATACCCCTTATAACAACCTTCAACAACACACTCCCACCCTTAGCACACATCATCAATAATAGATGGAACATTCTCAAGATCAAAACAGATCTAAAAGAAACATTCACAGACCCATGTGTTATCTCCTACCGCAGACCCAAAAACATCAGAGACATGATTCGTAGCAATAATATCGTTAACAATAAAGTCGTACACAAAAATACACCTAGAACAATTAAATTCTGCACACCTTGCAACTTAAGAAACAGTCTATGTTGCAACCACCTCGAGTACACCAACACATTCACAAGCACCACCACAAAAGAGAGTTACCACATATATCACAATAGCAACTGCCGCAGTAAGAACATTATATACCTTCTAGAGTGCAATAGGTGTAAGTTACAGTACATAGGCAAGTCCGAGTGGCAATTTAATATTAGACTCAACAATTATAGACATAGGATTAAGTCAAAAAATAATCGTAGCCCACTTCCTGTAGAACTACACTTTCGCACACCTGACCACAATTTTGCCACTGACGCTAGCTTCACCATCATAGAAAAAATAGAAAAAACTACTCCAATTGACATAACTAAAGTTCTAGAAAAACACGAAGACATGTGGATCAACAAACTTAAAACCCTATACCCTTATGGATTAAATACTAAACTGAACAACCCTCACCACACAGAACACTAATACACACAACTCCTACCATTAATATCCTCACACCCACATCTAAGACACATTCAATAATGGAAGCTTCAAAGTCACCTAGACCCATAGGAAAAACTTCACCTTAGCCTGTTATAACCCCTGTCCAAATCATAGCCAAAACATTTTCAGTAACTTTTAAGGTTGATACCTATGTAGCTCCTTGACCCGACCACCTCTCCTTCTACACTATCCCAAACATACCAAAAAATCCACCTCCACAACACTACCCCCTACCTTGACACACTCTGCCCTCCCCAAGACCAACTGCTGCTGCTTTACCAAAATCCCAATACCTGCTGGTCATTCTTACATTCAGCAGGAGGCCTCTAGTAGCCCTGACAACAAAACTTACCCACAATGCATAACCCCTGGCAGTGGACTCTGGTTCCCGAAACATGTATGGACTATTGACATATAAGGATTAATAAACCTTACCACCAAAAACTTCACTCCTGAGTCTGTCTCATTCTCTAAAGTACACAATATATATATATATATATATATATATATATATATATATATATATATATATGTGTATGTGTGTGTGTGTGTGTGTATAAGCGTGTGTGAGAGAAAGAAAGACAAAGTGAGTGAGTGGGAGCGAGAGTTTATATTCATGTTGATTTACATGCATTGGGCACCAAGTACAAATGCGTTTATGTGTTTGTGCTCCAAGATGTCGAGAACTACACTTCACAGAACATATACGGAGGCATGTATGAAATCAGCGTATAATTATGTATAACACACATCGTTTGGTTGAATTTAAAAAGAACATTCGATTTGTATAGGGTCTCTGTCTGTGCTCCTGGTAAAACAAGTCTGTCGAGGATTTTCGGAAAAACTTTTAAAGTTATATCAATTAAATCAAACTGTATGTATGCTTTTAATCAACATCATGCAGAGTGTCTTCTCATCATTTCCTTTTGAGCTGTTTTGTCTTAGGTTCAAAGGCATTGTTCTTCAGTAGTCGAGTGTTCAATTTTGCAAAATAATAGAATAATACTAGTGTTGCAAAAAAAAATAGTATCTAATGTTTCAAAATACAGAATAGTGTTTAATGTTGCAAAAGAAAAAAAAGGACCATGTTCGAATTCCAACCGGGAATGTGTTTTTCTTTCCCTTTGAATCTTTTATTCTTCAAACTATCATACCCATGGGCCTCAAGGATATTTGTCAGTTTTGATAAAATCTTTTTTCTAGGTTTTATAGAGGCTTTTATTTCCAACGCACTTATAGGGCTAAACTGGACCTTCATCTTAGACGAGCCCGGAATCAGCAGCTCACAATTTTCTTTTAGCACTCATTTAAGGTTGAATGTCACAAAAAAAGTTTCGTCTGCATTCCCGCTCTCAGAAAACAACTCACCGGAAATATTTTCTCTTCGTGTTTTTATTCTTTTGATCTGAAATTTCATTTAAAAAAACTCTTAGAGCTAGATCTGATGAATTCATAATATACGTACATTGTGAATCATCATCATTTTGAGATTTTTTTTCATTATTTATTTGAATGTACTTGCAAACTAGGGGGTCCAGTAAGAATCGGGCACGGTAATTCATCGTTTCAAAGTCATGAAGGTGCAGTAGTCAAGTGGTTAAATCTTCGGAAAAAAAGCATGTCTGAAATGAGTAAATTTCAACCTGCAAGTACGATACGGTTGAATTTTACACAGACACGTTTGACGCTTTCCATGGGGTCTCCATTCGTGCTGACAGAAAACAAGTGTGCACACGTTTTGTCTTTGTTTGGGTTTTTTGTTTTTGTTTTGTTGTTTGTTTTTGTTTTTTTACTTATTTTGTTTTTATTTATTTATCTTTTTTTTTTTGAAGGGTGTGCTAATTTACAGTTTTGCAGTGGCGAGGATTCACTAGCCAAGTGGGAAAGGACTTAGAAAATAGATTAGACCGAGTTCTAACTGTAAGATATCTAATGCAATTTTGTACTAGATTTCAATTTTTTTCTCTAAATTTCGTGTGTTTTCAATTTTAACGGACTGTCAAAGCCTCTGGAAGTTTAGCAGGTTTGAGAGAGGAAATATTTCAAGTTTTTGTTAGAGGGGATTCTATCTTAATTGTAGCTATGATGCTGAACTTTAACCTTGATTCCCATTCGTTATAAGCAATTCCCATTCGTTATAAGCAACCATATGTAGATTTCTCTTTCTCTCTGTGCTTATGTCAGTTTACCAGATGTTGCGTGGGTCTGCCTTGGAATGTGTTCCGGCCCCACCGGCGAGGTATCACAGAGGAGAAACAAGGGCATATCCCAAATCAGCTGATCACAATTTAACTACAACGCGCATAAAAAGGTCAAATTTCATCAAAAATAAACCGTCAATTGGGGACATAGGTGTTTGGGCTCACATAATTGAAACTAACTTTAGCCTCAAAGAAAGCAGTTAGAGCAAACATACACCAGTTCAGACCCAATGGAGAAAATTTACTTGTTTATATCAGTTTCATTTACTTTCAATCTATTAGGCACTTAAATATTCTGGAAATCTATCCGTTTTGAGAAAAAGATATATTTGAAGGTTTCACAAGACAAGGTTTTTATTTACAGTACAGTCACGATGCTGAAGTGCATTCTCACTTTGCATTCGTGATAGATGATCAAAGACGTACCTCTTTCATTCTAAGTGTTAATAACCAGTTTGGCAGAATCTTTTTAAGGATATCTTTCAACTGAGAAAAAAAAGATGAAAAACTTTATCCAGATTTAAACGTAACAATGAATCATGGGCAGAATTTTAATCTCATAGATCACTTTGACGTGCAAACTACAAACCCCCAAAATGATCGAATGAATTCCTGGTTCTCAGAAAACTACACATGCCTGACTGACGTTTCTTTTTAAATCTCTACTCAATGCCATTTGCTTCCCAGTGTTGTCTTATTCACAGATATTTCCCTGAGCAATGCAAGGTATCTCAGTTAATAAACACACACACACACACAGAGACACACACAGACATATATATATATATATATATATATATATATATATATATATATATATATTTGCTTGGACACATATCTTAAGTCTTGCTTGAAACCTTTGTGCTGAATCACCATTTTGCTAAATCATTAAAATTGCTCATTTTGTGAAATAGGCAAAAACATCCCCTAATTCGTGAAATAGGCAACTTTTCTGCATGATTCACAAATTATATTAGTTAATGTCCGCTTGAGTGACAGCTGTATCAACGATCGTAAATTATTACTCAGCAATTTCAACTTATAATGAAAACAAAAGAAATAAAAAAAAAAAGGTCCATTCATAATTTTGCCCCTAGAGTTAAAATATCAAGTTTACAGCATTTAATTTGTACGATTTGGTGATAGAATGGAAAGGAAGATCTAAAAAAAATTACCAAAAACAGCAATTTAGAAAAATCTCCACGCGATTTTCAAGAAAGTCAATCGATTTTAGCTCAAGGCAAGAAATAATGAGAAATACTCACAATGAATCGAAATGAAGACAGACTAACAGGCTTTTTAATTTCATCTCAGCGTTTGTATGACGTTTAATCATACTTTTAATGGAAAAACATTTTTTTAGATATTCTATATGGTTACTTTTTGCTAGTGTTAAGTAGAACGTTATGTCTGTGTAAGTGTTACAGCGTATTCACTTACTTACAAATATATATATATATATGCGTGTCCTTGATTGTATTGGAAAACAGATTAGCAGGTTTGACTAACTGGCAACCCATTTAAGTGTGCATCGTGCGTACAGGCTGCATCAGAGAAGCCAAAGGGATGAAAATATAGTCATTTGATTTTTCTTTCACTTCCACACCAACAAATAAAATTAATAGGTTTCTATTTTTCTATCTAACTTAACACTGTTGGTCTTTCACTTTTTGACTAGTTGCGTTCGGGCTTGTTTGTTTTGAAAATTCGAACTTTTTCAGTGATCATCATCATCATCAGTCTTTTAATGTCCGTCGTTGGACATAGAACTTCCCCAGGATTCGCCATAATTCTTTAATATGGGCGTTGCGGAGCCAGTACTCTTTGAATTTGTCTAGCTCATCTCTCCATCTAATACTCTGGCGGCCTCAGTTCCGCATGTGATCTCGGGGTATCCATGTTGTGAGTCGCCGTGTCCATCAGATGTCAACCATTTTGCAACATGGCCAGCCCATTGCCATTTGAGTTTTTCAATGGATTCTTTGATATATCACACTCTTGTCTTTTCCCATACCAACTCTGACTAATGATAGATGAACTAAATGAAGAGAGCTAAAACGTCGGCCTACACATGAACTTCAGCAAGACGAAGATCATGTGCAAACAACACATCGGAGATAAAAACACTAAGATCAAAATCGAGGACACAGAACTCGAGAAAGTAGACCACTGCCTCTACCTAGGACAATGAATGTCCTTGATACCCTCAAAAGAAGAAATCAAGCGGAAAATCCAACTAGAATGGTAAGCCTTTGACAGAGCAAGCTCAACCTTCAAAAATTTTGATAATCACGGCTCTACAAAATGTGAGGGAAGTAATTTATTCATTGAACACCCCTTTTTTTCCATTTTCTTTCAATTGATCATCCACAAAAGAGCATGCTGCCAAAAAACGTTGATCAAGTGACGATTTCTGCTGAGTAACTAACCAGGCCTGTTCCAGAAGTTCTGTGGTAGCAGGGTCTTGTTTAAAAGAAAGAAAGTGCTTGTTCGAAGGCGCATGCGCATACGCCTTGTTGCTCCAGAGATCAGACGTGTACAACTGAGGAACATGTCCCTGACCTAATTTGTCCGGTAAAAAGAAAACAGAAAATGATGAGAGAGAAACAGAAATGAACCCTGGATCAATACAAAAATAATATAAATTCGGTACCAAATTGGATATCCAATGGGGTGGAAGACAGCAGAGATAACATATCGATTTCTCAGTAAGGCTACAAAAGCTACATCAGCAAATCCTTATTCAAGAGAAACGCTATTGGCTGATGAAGTGAACGTATTCAAAGGTAACCCTTCTGCCAGGGGCGTAGCTTGAAATTTGATTGAGGGATTTGGAAACCTTTGAGGGAGCTTGGCTCCCTTCGCCCCCTACTTCCAATTTTTTTTGCGAAACCATGTACCAAAACTCTCAACATAGTTTTTCTTGGTTTCCAAGTGGTTGGGCGGGCTCACTGGCTGGCTGGCTGGCTGGTTGGTGGGATGGATAGGCAGCTATTTATGTATGCATGTTTCATACAGGCTGCACCTATGGAGCTAGGTGGCTTATTTAATCATTTACTCCTTATTATGGATAGAAAAAATTTTACTTAAATACGTCTTCCCAAAAAGGTTGGGGGACAATTTGCAATGTTAATTTATGCCATATTAGGGTATCAGTTTGGGATAAAATAGCATTGTGTCTGGCTGAGTTCACATTTGTGTTTTTTTTTAATGAAAAATCGGACCGTTTTGGCAATCACCGCCCAACAAGAGGCAAGAGAAGTAACTTATTCATTGATCACTCTTTCTCCTGATTCTTTTATTAATTACCCTTAAGACGGTATGCAGCCAAAAACATTATTCACATGAAGGGGTGTTATTTTGTTACAAACCAGGCATGTTTATAAAGCTTCCAGGACACCTCCATTAGAAACAAGGGGTGGTGTTTATTTTTTTGTTTTGTTTCTTCAACTCTCCCGTTAGCTATGTCTCTGCCTGACGACGATTTCTATTTCTGTGTTAGCATTCCTGGCTGAGCTCTCCATTGGAGAGTTTCGGAGTGAATTGTACGTAGATATATAATTTGCCACATATAAAGAAAAAATCTTGGCTCAGTCCAACATCAGGCTAACAAAGATTCCGTTGGGCATTTTCTTTAGTAAACAATAATAAAATTGCTCTGCATGGAGTGCTTCCACGGTTTTGGGGTATAATTTGGGTATAGAATCCAAGTATATTGAAGTATTGTGACACTTGGGAAAAAACTCATTTTACATGTTTCGCCTACGTAGTTTCATCAGAAATGATATATCAGTAAACAATATGAAGGCATGATGCAAAACGTGATCGGAAAGTTTGTTTGTTTTTTTGACTTTCGTTGTTCAACATTATATCTGATGAAGCTGCATAGGCAAAACATGTAAAATAGATTTCCCTAAATTTCATGATAATATATATATATATATATATATATATATTGATCAACTCAACACTGCTAGTATTATGTTAATATAACTGAGTTTTTTTTTAAATCCCCGGAACAGTTACATGCTGATCATAGCAAAAGTAAAATATACATTGTTCCATAATGATATGTTGAACAGTGAAACACTGACGAAAATGACATACATTTCATTCAGAGAAATTGCGAGATGGGTGACTGAAGTGACACCCCCCCCGAAAAAAATTTAAAAGTATTCTAAGCTATAAAACTTTTTAGACAGATATATATATATATATATATATATATATATATATATATATATATATATATATATATATATTTGTGTGTGTGTATGTGTGTGTGTGTGTGTGTGTGTGTGTAAGTGTTCGTGTGTGTAATGTTTTCAGAGTAACCTACGTAAGTAAGCCTTCTTTCAAAAAATAAAATTGTAGAATAAAATAACATCAATGTACAATACACATAAACCTTATATAAGATGACATACAACATGTATCACATAAACTACGCAATAAGAAAGGGGGGTGTCTGATCAACACTTCAGGGATACCAATTTGATATAACTGTTTAGTTTTTGAAATCCTTGAAACGGTTATATGGTAAACAACTGATTATCCCAACTTGAGACAATTCATACATCGTACTATAATAACTAAGTATAGGGTAAACAGGGGAAAAACACTTTGGTAGATTACATAAACTGTATTGACAGATATTGGAAAATGGATGACTGAAGTGACACAAGAAATATATTGAAAAATCTTTTGTGATGTTGGGTGTTCAAAGCTGTAAAACTTTCTAGAAAAAATACATACGCATGTGTGCGTACGACCTTTCTCACTACAGTTCCAAAACTTCACCACGATTCTACCTCTCCCCAAATTAGCTTTTGTTGTACACATATTAATATTTTTGGTGATAATGGAAAAAATGTTGATGAATAATTTCTGAAATTTGCAACCTTCATCTAAGATTTATTTGAGCAAGTTCCGGCACTCAATCAGGATGCTTTGCATTGAAAATCTGGAAGGAAAGTCTTGAAAGTGCCCAGAAATTAATGTAACATTTATTGACAGAACAGGATTGATATATGCTTCATGTAAAGGCGTCATTATCCATTTTGCAACAATAATATCGTTCAAAACGACTTTGCTATAAAGGAATGCATTTGAAAACAGGAAAAAAAAGCATTGACTGTGTTAAGAATGTAAGGTGAGCGTTACTGACAGAACGTATGATGAATTTCTAGATTATCGTTTGCACATTGCATTTTTACATACAATGCTAGTTCACCAATGCTGTGAAAAAATGACTACTCATAACTAGTATACGTACACACATTTCAATCTTTACACGTGCATAATAGAGATTTGCATCGCAGTGAGCTGGGACAAGGGTGTTCTGTAGATCACCAACGGATTTTTTCCATTTTTTATTACTTTTTATAATTCTATTATTCTTCAAGTTTAGTATTTTCTTCTATATTTCCTTCTTCAAATAAAATTTTATCATATTATGACGGATGCGCCCCTTTGCGTGACAGAAGATATCTGCACGTTGCTAATTATCATATGTGTGTATTATATATGTATGACATTCTGCAAGTTTTAGTGTAAACTCCAATGAACTAAACGGCGTAAATAAGCCCAACAGATAAATTCGTGTATCATTTCAACGCAATATGAATTTCTTTATTGAGCAGGGAAAAGTGGAGATCACCCTTGCATGAGAAATTATGAAATTACTTACGTTACATGGGTCACTGAGAATGGTATAATATCTGGATATTTGTTGATCAGTATACTCACTATCATAAATAGACCATCTACATGGGACAACTATCCATACCCCCCACCCTTCAAAGCGGAAATAATGCTAATAATAACTTTAGGTTGACAAGCATTTGTTAGAGCAAACTCAATCTCAAAGAACAAGAAAATCCCATTAATCCTGAAAAGAAGGGTACAAAACCAATGCATCCTCCTGATAGTCACCTATAGAGGTGAAACATTGAACGTAACCAAAAGATTGACCCTCAAAGTCAGAACTATGCAAGATGCACTGGAGAAATCATATCAGCATCACGTGGAGAGAACACAAAGCATCATAGTACATTAGAGTAAGGAATATCACAGAACCTATTTGAAAAAACCCAAAAGGCAATGAGCTAGCCATGTTGTAAGAATGTCAGAAAACCGATGAACATCATGATCTACAAAGTAGAAAGATCATATGCAGAAATGTGGTCAGCAAAAATATCCAATGGTGTGACGAACTGGACAATTCCAGAAAATATCGGCACTAGAATGCCCACCATAGAGAGTTCTGGTAAATCTTTGGGAAATTCTAAGTCCAACAACGGATGCTAAAAAGCTGCTACTGCTGCTGATGAGGATGAGGATGAATATGATAAGGATGATGATGATGATGATGGCCAAATCACGTCTGATACAGCGATTCTTGTAAGATCGCCCAAGTTGAACTACATCGTGCATAGTCAGTACCCAGATGGGTGACCGTCTGAGAATACACGGTGTCGTATGTAGGAACCAGATAGTTATGCTGTCATTGCAACCTGTACTTTGCCATTGATTTATACAGCATCTTGTTAAGCTGGCACTAGACTCTCCATCCAGTCAATTTTTAAAGCCAAACCTGTTCCATGAAGGACACATGACAATGTTCTCTCTCTCTCTCTCTCTCTCTCTCTCTCTCTCTCTCTCTCTCTCTCTCTCTCTCTCTCTCTCTCTCTCTCTCTCTCTCTCTCTCTCTCTCTCTCTCTCTCTCTCTGGAAGGCTGTAGAATTGATTTACCGAAACGTTATGGTAGCAACTCCGTCAAAAAATTATAGAATGGAGAATTGTTTATGCACTCCTAACAAAAAATGTTTGTTTGAAAGGGAATCAGTTCGAGCCTAGGTAAGAAGTTAGGATCTCGAATAATAATTTTCAAGGTAAGCATGGTTTCTACCCTCAGAGGATTGGTGCAATCATCCTACGCGAAGTCTGCACTATCTTGTTTTGTGCTGTACCAAGTAAGGTAAATATTCATCACGCTGAGACATACGTGCCTACTCGAACACTTTGATAGTTACATATGAGTCAACGCGTGTTCGAACCCAGTTGAATTAGGCAGGATTTCGAATCATTATTTTCAAGGCAGGGATGCTACTTTGACTTGGAGGCTCAGTGCAACCGAAACATCCTTTCCTTTAATCGTCATCTACTTTAGTAAATATAGAGAA
>OY735210.1:26285940-26295940 GCA_963457665.1 Thysanoteuthis rhombus | reverse complement strand
TGATTGGACATTTTTCCAGACTGCCTCCATTTGATCAGTCATTTCTAGCGAGTTCTTTTATCTTTTCTGAACAGAAAGTGAAACTCAGTAAACCTTAAGTCTTCATCTCAGTCAATAATTGAACAATCTTAGTGTAAAATTTGAAGTCATAAAAAAAAAAGAATTCCATTGAGAAATAACATGTTCCGATTAAAGTCTACAATATCATTGACGTTTTCCACTGGAAAACATGTAAACTAGCGTGAAAAGCATGTGCAGGCATTTAGATCCTGGAGAGTCAACATTTTTTATAAAGCCCACCAAAAGGCCAAAGGAACTTTTTTAGGGGGGGGTCGTGGAGTACTGATACCAATTTTCAAGTCCGGAGACAAAACAGTATGGCCAGTAGCACAAGAACAGACAAATAATAACACGAAAAACACATGCACATAAAAAACGGAAGAACTCTTAGCCATCTTTGGCGGCTACGGTTGTTCATTATTTTGCTTGACGGTTATATAGCATATAGATTTGAACGGAAATCAGTGAAACACCAGATTTTCCAAGCGTAGTATCAAACATGCCAACAGGAGTCAAAAGTACCAGTTTGGTAAGAACCCACCATATGGGACAGCCTTGTCCGTAACAATAGATTTTTCACTTGATGGTAACAATTTGGCTTATGAAAATATCTCCCATTTGAAACAGTAGACACTTGAGTTTAGATGTTTCTTTAAAAAAAAGAAGAATTTATCTTATAAAAATCCGAATATATCCGTGAATCTTTCCCTTGCATTAACTATCAAGCGAAGAATCACACTAGGATGGCAAGCCTTTGGCAGAGCTAGCTCAACCTTCAAAAATAATAAGATCCCATTAATCCTAAAGAGAAGGGTGTATAACCAATGCATCCTCCCAATAGTCACTTATGGAGCTGAAACATGGAACTTAACCAAGAAACAGACCCGTAAGCTGAGAACCATGCAACGTGCACATGAAAGAATAATGCTGGGCCTCACATGGAGAGACCACAAAACAGCACAACACATCCGGGAAAAGACAAGAGTTAGAGACATCATAGAATCCATAAAAAATCTCAAATGGCGGTGGGCTGGCCATGTTGCAAGAATGGCCGACAATCGATGGACATCACGACTGACAACATGGATTCCCCGAGACCATATGCGCAACCGAGGCCGGCAAAATATTAGATGGAGAGATGAACTAGACAAGTTCAGGAAGTACTGGCTCCGTGACGCCCATGATAGAGAAGTGTGGCAAATCCTGGGGAAGGTCTATGTCCAATGACGGACGCTAAAAGACTGATGATGATGATGATGATGATGAACATCTATGATTCGGCAAGTTTGGGACCTTTGGAAACTGTCCTTTGAGACCCACTTTTTTAACAAAACAATTAAAATTCGCTTCTTTTGTTTCCTTAAAGCCTAAACAGTAGACGATCTGATCACATATTCATGCAAAAAGGAGTCCCTTTGTCTAAATGCTCCATTTACTCACTCATTTTGTGACGATAGATGTTTAAAGCTTACGCTTCTCAGCACTAGCAACATTTTTTGTACCCCTAAGTCTCTCGACATCCTGTAGGACTAAAATACAGTTGACTATATGAAATTAACCGGACTGCGTCGCCAAAACACTCGGCTGCATTGTTAGCAAACTTCGACTCTGTAGCATATCTAAAAAAAACTAATGTCGACGTATTCAAAATGTGCCGAACCATGGTGGTTGTTGAACCACATAATGCCGAATTAAAGATGTTCAACCCGTAGTATGAAAATAGTGTCCCTCTTCTAATATGACAATGTAACAATCCACCAACTAATGAAACAGTTCTCTAGAAAGAAGCCATTTGTATCGGCGTTATCCATATCCAAACTAATGAAACATGATGTTTGTTTTGGCGTGAAGGAATCCATCAAGATTGTGTAAGTAATCTTGGGAAAGATTATCTTGTCAGGAATCGGGTGTCTGTATAAACGGTTCTTGTCAGAAGTTCGGTATAGGTACTGCATTAAGAGGCTTTGTCCGGGCTACCAGCAATTAATTGTCCAATTCATCCGTACTGTTAAAGTCACTTAAAAGGCTTCAATGATAGCTGAGCTAGACTATTTATCCCATTTAATTCCTATCTATCTATCTATCTATCTATCTATCGATCTATCCAACTTCATGGATAGGTATTTAAGTGTTTCTCTCATCCTGATCTTATCAGCTTTTTTGGCGTATCCCTCCATCTATCAATCTATCTATCTATTAGAAACCCTCAACCAAAACTGTCACCAAAATTGTCAACACAGGTTCCCTCAGTTTTCAAGTTGGTTCAGTTGTCTGACTGGCCGACTATGTAGATGTATATCTAAGTGTGTAAGCATGTTACGCGTGGACAGGCCCAGCAATGCGGCAAGAGAATTTTAACGATTCTTCCTTAGTATATCTACAAAAAAAATCCCCTTTGTTTTTAACCCCCTGTCAGATCAGTTTTAGAAGGAGGATTCGATTTGCGATGTAAGTTCACCGCAAAGTCTGTGATCGCTAGTTCATTGAAAATCAAGACTTTTTAGAGATCACAGCCCAAATCATCCTTAACACGGTATGCAGCCAAAAGACATTACTCATGTGATTTTTTTTTCGATTGAGTGACTATATATCTACCTATCACCGAATCCTACTTACCGAGGTAATTGTTGTGTTTGCCCTCAGTGCTTTCAGTCATGATTGATTCCCCGAAAAGGCCAGTATTTCAAACACTAATCATCAAGACAAAGCAGGCTCTTTACGCCTGAAAATGGATGCAACACGACTTCAACCAACTTCAGTCCACCTAACTACAATTGAAGAGGTCTGTGTGCGTGCGTCTGCATATGTGTGTGTGTGTGTGTGTGTGTGCAATGCGATTACTAAACAACTGGCATTTGCTCAAAGTTTACAATCGCCAAATGTATTAGTCAGTACAATGCAGTGTCGAGTTTGAAGTCATTTAAATCAGTGGTTCTTGAGAAAACTAATAGAAGCAAATGAAAAAGAATTAAAAATGGTGGATATCTCTTTATACTTCCGGTGAATTATCTCCCATAACTTCCGCTTTTTGACTCATTCAAATCTAGATATAAAATATCTAAATTAGCAACACTGAATACAAGTACCTGAAATACATGGAGGAATATTTTACCTGATAATTATGTTATCAAAATCAGTCGGTTCCTAACACACTATCTGTAAAAAAAAGTAACCATATTCAAATATTTATTTTTTTATTATATTCTGTTGTTTATAAAAATTAATTTGATAACATAAAATGATAAATTCATGAAAATGAATGTATATTGTTCAGATATCTATACCCTTTGTAAAATGTTATCAGTCAGTTATTGTTATCTAAGTGACCCTGTCCCTAGATAGTAGTAATACGTAGCTTATTCTTTATAAGAATCGATCTGTTATTTAAGAATTAATTGGGTTTCCATCAGTTATCAAGCTATTTCTAATTGATGCAATAGAATAGTCGTTATCTAGCTAGTATCATGAGACGGCTTTCACTGTAATGAGATAACAAGTGACTGAGAGCCTCATACATACGCTTGGGACAGAATGATCTAAACATAGTCCTTAAGGCTATCACTCTACATGGTTTAGACCCCGTATACCTCATAGTACTTCAACATATATACAGTCACAGCAGCTCCTGCATAAACACTCGGGGTGCTGCTCACCCGAACTCTCCACAGCCAACTTCGAGGTGATCTTCTGGAACCTAGACTTGGGAAATGAATCAGAATGGACGGCAAAAATCTGAGCCGTCTCAAATTTGCAAAGGACATGTAACGTGCAACAAATACGTCGGAAATAAAAGCACAACGATCAGAATTGAAAGCGCTGACATGAAGAGAATAGACCACTACATCTACGTAGGGCAAAGAATCTCCATGAAATCCTCAAAAGCAGGAGAAATCAAACGAAAAATCACTCAAGGATGAAAATCTTTCAGTAGAGCAAGTTTAACCATCAAGAATTTTAAAAATCCTATTAGTCCAAATAAGGTTACACAACCAATGTATCCTCCTGATAGTCACCTATGGATTTGAAACGTGCAACCTTATCAAGAGACTGTTGGTATTGGACGGACACAACTAAGCTTGATGAATTTTTGAGGAGAGGAATCCACCAGGTCAATGATTCTTGACCTTTGTCTCCTTGGGTTATTATTTAAATCTTTGCCTTCCCTCCACTCCCAGCCCTAAATCCACCCACTTGGATGCATCTCCCCAAAAGAATATTTATTTCTATTATGTAATGCTTACTCTTGGCTATACCAAGTAAACCAAAATTTATGTCCAAAATTAATATATATATATATATATATATATATATATAAACTTTTTCAAAGAAAATTTTTTTGTCATTTCAGTCACTTATTTGTTAATGTAATTTATGTAATTTTCTTCCGTGTTCTTTCTGTTTTATTCATACATAGTATCATGGTACCATGCGTAACTTTTTTCTTATTAGTATCATCTGTTGTAAAACATGTACCTGTTTTGGAGATTTTAAAAACAAAACGGTTATATCAACATGGCACACCTGCAGTATTGATTAAACACAACATCCCTTTCCGCTTTGAAATAGACGTATAGTTGATATCATACATGTGGTTTATTATTTCATTTCGGGTATTATCAAAATGTATTGTATATAGATCTTATTTTATTCTAAACATCATTCAATCTTTTTATATAGGCCTTATTTACTAAAACAATGTAATCAGCGATTAGGCATCAGTAAGAATAACAATAGACGTGACACGCTTTTCGTGTCACTTCTATTGTGTGTTAACCAATGACAATATTAAATCAGTTGTATCAGTTTTTTTTATCTCAGACTGCATGCAAACCAACCTATGATATCATCGTTGAAAATACTAATTACACAGAAAAAATTATTCGACTGGATTCTCTACGAACGTATCTAACCAAAGAATTTGACAATTTTTGCCACCAACCTGAGTTTTTCCACGTCGCATACAATCTTTCTCCCGTCAATTTATCGTTTTTCTTTTAGATTATCCAATAAAAATTCTTATATACATGGTTGAAAAAAAACCAAACCACTTCCTGATGGGTTGAGACACCTCGATGGGCTATTCCATATATATAGCACACACCACTGATGATGGGAAGAATCCCGAAACATGTATGGACAATTTACTTATTAGGATTAATAAACCTTACCTCTAAACACCTCACTCCCGAGTCTGTCTCACTCTCAACAGTACACATTATATATATATATATATATATATATATATATATATATATATATATATATATATCGATTAAACGTGAGAATTTAGTTCATAACAATGGTTAAACATTCGTGACGCTACTTCAACACACCTGATTGTGTAATTGGGCTTGCATATCATTTATATGCTATAGTGAATTACTTTCACAATGATTTGTTTTAAAATGTATCCTTTCTTTGTAAGACTGGCACAACAGGATACTCGTAAATTCCTTGCAATCAGTACATTTGAATACTCATAAAATCTGCATAATCTGATTCGCTTATATCTCTCGGTGATGGAAGGTAGTAATGAAGATACTGTGTATTTCATATAATTTCACGGGTACACCAACTAATTTCCAACCCACTTGGTTCCAGATTGTCCGGTTTTCTCGACTCAAAGAATTGATCTTACATTATTAATGGCTGATGTGTTTGTTCTCAGGATTGATTGATTGTTTTCAGTAACTTATTAAAGAATAGAATCGGGCAAAATTAACATTTGAATATTTTCTGACAAAAACACAATGATATAGAGAGTTTTGTTAAAACAGAATGTTGGAGTCAGGTCATTTATATAGATTCAATTACCAGTATCTATAACGAATGTTAAAGGACGTTTTTTTTTTCCAAATTAGCTCAATATATATAAATAATATACTTAATATATATGGTCTTACGAAGTTGATTCGAAATCTCAAAAATCAATAATAAGGGAAATATGTATTTCATCATTTATCATTGTATATTTCTTTTGTATATGCGTTCATTTTTAACGGCAAAAGTACGCTAGTATCCAATATGACACATCTGGCCCATTTACTATGCACACATTATACCTTTAAAACACTGGGATTCGAAGATTTGCTCAATACAACATCGTTTCTATTAGATTTCAAGGGTTTGTGCAATGCATTGTGACCATCAGTGAGACGTGTCAATTTGGCCCAGTCAGTGAGAAAACCACCTACCGATTACTTGGTCATGATTTCAAATCACGATAACGGGAATGGTAATCTTATATAACAGTATAGTTTGACGTGACGGGACAGATAAACATTGGAGAGTTTACTCCTCTAAATTAGGTGAGGACTGTTCTTGTTCTCACCAACAAATTTGATAACGAGTATCTCGGACTTTTTGGAAGTTTACGTCACATTTCCGCTTTCACGAGAGAAGGATAACAGCGACAATGACGTTAGGCGTTCGATTCGCGACGAGCAGTTACAGAATCAGCGCACACTCTCTTCCCCCATCCCTCTTTTTCACTGTATCCATTTCTCTCACTCACTCCAATACCTCAACCCATTGTAACTCCAAACACCTCAACATCCAACGACCAAGCCAAACTTACTTGGGGAAGGCAAAAACTTTCGCATATAAATCAATAAGCTTAACACCATTCCAGCTATCGGAAGTGTCTTATTTAAAATTGGAGGGGAAATCTTCATTGTATTAGCTTTAAAAAAGCAGGCGAATTTCTCTTAAGCCCCCATCGACAAAGGGCCTCAGGTAGCAGCCCTTGGCTGCCATGACTGGGAGCCCAGTATTAAGGATGTGCTGTTCCTTAGTCCTTTCCTCGACTATGCCCAAGTGTTCATGGTATCAGGGAATGCTTCGACGCCTGGTATTCCCACTCGGTCACCCATCTAGGTACATGGCGTTGATCAACGTTAGTCAGCTTAGAAGATCAAGTGAGAATCGTTGTATCCAACGAGATTTGACGTGAATAGAGAGTGAGAGTGATACTATCGTATTAGCCTTGACAAGCAGACAAATAGTTGATGATGTTTTCAATTGAAACTATTTGTCAACAGAATGAACCATCGTTGCATCCATACTGATTTAACCCCACCATGAAAAACCATGAAATGGAATTAAATCGCATGCAATTACCAAGAACGTCGATAACGACGTTCTTCAATGATACTGGCAATATATATATATATATTTTAAGCGGTTGATGTACATTAAAGAGAAGACCAAACACAGAGAAGGAATTAGGAAAGGAATTAACAAACGAACGAAGTAAAGAAAGGAAGGGAGGAAGGAAGAAACTTCTGGTAAATCATTCAACAGTAATCAACGTCTTTTGAGAACATGTGTTGTTGGGCTTCATCATTTAAAAAATCGAAAAAAGGGGTGATCAATGAATAATTCACAGCTTTCACTTTTTGTTGGGTAGTGTTTACTCTAAATAAATATCTTCAAAAGAAATCAAAAAAAGATATCACAAGTGCTGCCGGGCACAAACTGAGATATCAATTTACATAAATACATAGCAAATTGAATCCACACAAAAAAAAAAACAATTTTGATGGAAAATATTTTTTTTAAAACAAAACAAAAAAACATATGGGACGAATGTTCAAGTTTCCAGCCCACTGGCTCCACGGCTGCGGCCTGTACGCGTGATACGTGCATAGATAATCAGTCAGCCACCCACGTCCACTTGATAAAAACTGAAGAAACCTATGTTGAGTGATCCGGTTTTGATTTACAGGCTCTAAGAAAAGGAAGGACGGCGATGGGAAGAAAGGAAAGTTTGGAGGGAAGGAGGAAAATGGAAGGTTTATAGGAAGAAGATAAACATAGTTCTTACAATCCAAGTCCACCCCGCCTCCTGAGCAAGCACAATGGCCCACTATTGATACTGCTCAAAAGTTGAATCTGCAAAACTCAGTTTGCCCCGAATGTTAAATTTAACCAAAACTCTTTGTCTGTATACAAGTGCTGTTGTTAGTAAGTATGCATGAATACGAGTGGAAGTGTGTGTGTGTGTGTGTGTGTGAGCAAAACTCAACATTAAACGTCCAAAAGTGCGAATTGGTATTGAAGTGAAAAATCCAAACTGTATGACATTGTATAAGATCAGAACTGTTTTTACTACCATCATCAGTCTTTCAACCTCCGTTGTTGGACATAGACCTTCCCAAGGATTCACCACACTTTTCTATCATGGGGGTTGCGGAGCCAGTGCTTTCTGAATTTGTCTCACTCGTCCGTCCATCTTCGTCTTGCTGAAGTTCATGTGTCGGCCGACTTTCGTGCTCTCTTCATTTAGTTCATCTAGAATTAGTTGAAGGTCGCGTAGGTCTTTTGTGAAAAGGGTAACGTGGTCTGCAAATCTGACGTTGCTCAAATATTTCCTCATCTATTCTTATTCCGGTACTCTCCCAGTCTAGTTTTCTGAAGATCATCGTGAGGCAGGTGGTGAAGCCGAGTTTTTATGTAACCTGATAGAGGAGCTGCTGTGATTGCGTGCATGTTTCAGCACTTTGACGTACACTGGATCTACACCTCGTCGAGTGTTGGCCTCGATGACGTTAGGGATTACGACTGGGTCGAACGCTTTTTTGAAGTCGATAAATGCTACGGCGTGTGGTAGTTTATATTCTGCTGCTTTTTCTTTCAGCTGATTTATCGAATGCAGGTGGTCCATGGTCGAGTAGCTTCTTCTAAAGCCAGCTTACTTTCGTAGTTGGTTCTCTTCAAGTGTTTTTGTGATCCAGTTGGTGATGATTTTTGTGAAAAGTTTACATCCGCAGTTGAGTAGGCTTACAGGCCTGTAGTTGCTGGGATCTTCCAGATTTCCTTTCTCATATAAAAGCAAATTCACAATTATAAACATGAGGAATATATATTTAAATTCACATATGCAGGCACATACACACACATACCGGTATATATATATATATATATATATATATATGTGTGTGTGTGTGTCGGTACATAAGAGATTTTTTTTTCTTTTTAAATACAACAATTCTGATGATATTGTAACTGAAACAAGATTGATATGGACAGTTTTGTGACTTTGGGAGTTGCAGTGAGCGGTATTCCTCCAAATACAATTGTAAACCATTCGTCTTCTATCCAGGCACAGATAGACAGACAGAGAGTCAAAGTTATATAGGTAGATTTAAAGATACGAACAGATGGGGGTAGGTTAATATAGAATTGTATTGATTGATGTATAGAGAAAAAGTCGTTAGAGTATGAAAAGATAGATATATAGATAGATAAGCTTTGTACCAGTTATTGGGATATTTAGCCACACCCAAATACTTTACACCATTAAATCGAACACGCAGAGATGGTTAAGAAAGAAATCAAGCTATACATGGGTAAATCAAAAGTATTGCGACAAATTCATGGAAACCTATTTGACAAGATTTTCAATATGCAAGGATATAGTTTTCCGACATCTGGGTCCATACAATCCAAAAAACGGTGTTTCTATCTCTCTAACCCTTCCCTAAAGAATACTTCGCCCTTTGTTTTCTAAGATGTCATTATGTCGGTTTCAACATCATTGGGACTTGACTCCCTTTTAAATGTTCCTTGAATCTGGGAATCATAGATAATTCTGAAGAGGTAATATCAGGGTTGTACAGAGGATGGCGTAAGGTTTTCCAAATAAATTTGCGAAAGGGACCCCTTGTTACCTTTGAATAATGAGCCAGTGCATTGTCATGATGGAGAAACTTCCCCGATCCAACCTATTTGACTATTTTCTGCCGATGCAGTTTTCAATTTTTTTAATTATATTCCAGATAAATGATCCCCCATGATCTCCCAGTATCTTTTGAGAAAAATTTATCAGGACTCTACGTTTAGAATCTCTGGAATCTCTCAGTCGCTATAACATTCTGAGCTTAACTTCCTGCTTTGAATTTTACTGGCTAAACGGACCCCTTGGAAGCCACTCCATTGA
>OY735210.1:26260940-26280940 GCA_963457665.1 Thysanoteuthis rhombus | reverse complement strand
AGTGAGTGAAGCCACTTTGGGTGCTTGTCACCACTAATCCTGTATCATACATCATAAACTTCGAAGGATTAACTTGTGATATATTTTGCACGGACAGGGACAATTGACAAGCACTGTAGCCAGCACAAGGGCATTCTTTTTTTGAGAGAAAAATTAAGTATGGAAGTTAGAGGAAAATGAGCTAACAAGCAAAGAGAAATAAAGGAAATGCTTTTAGAACCTTTCATTTAGGTTCTCTCTCTTTTCTGAGAGAAAAATATATTCGTTCCTTGCATAAGTGAACCACCTTAGTCCAAGCATGTATCAAAACCAATTATCTAAAAGATACACCTAAATTTTCTTCAGAAATAGAAATTATTTTTTTAGAAAATTGATCTTTTATCTGAAATCATCTTCAAAAAATAGATCTCTTATCTAAAATTATCTATAAAAATTGGATCCTTTATCTAAAATTATCTTCAAAAAATAGATCCTTTACCTAGATTTGTCTTTAAGAAATGGATCTCTTATCTAAAATTATCTATAAAAAAAAGGATCTTTTATCTAAAATATACTTTAAAAGAATAGATTTATTATTTAAAATTATCTTTAAAAAATAGATCCTTTACCTAGAATTGTCTTTAAGAAATGGATCTCTTATCTAAAATTATCTATAAAAAATGGATCCTTTATCTAAAATTTTCTTGAAAAAAGTAGATGTCTTGTCCACAATTATTCTAAGAAATAGATCTCTTATCTGAAATTATCTATAAAAAATGGATCCTTCATCTAAAATCATTTTTGAAAATACCAGGACAGGGTTAGGACATTGTTTGGCCGTTTTAGTTTCGGAAGATCATCTCAAGGAAGACTGTGAAGAGTTTGGGTGATCTGGAATCACCTTGTCTCACAACTTTTTCTAGTTGAATAGGCTCAGAGCCTTTATGTAGCCTGATGAAGGAACTGGTCTGTCAGTAGATGTGTTGCAGTAATCTGACATATACGGGATCTACATCTTGTTGTATTATTGCATCAATGACTTGGGCGTTTTCCATTGATTTGAAGGCTTTTTCAATGTCCACAAATGCTACAGCTATTGGCTTCCATACTTTGCAGCTTCCTCTTTTAATAAGTTTACAGAATGTAGATAGTAGATGGTTGCTTAGCTTTTCCTGGGGCCAGTTTGTTCCAATGAAGAAGAAATAAAGCAAAGAATTATACTAGGTTTGCAAGCTTTGGGTAGTGCAAGCTCGACTTTTGAAAACAAGAAAATCTCACTAGGCCTAAAAAGAAGGCTCTATAACCAATGTATCCTACCGATAATCACATATGGAGCTGAAACATGAAACATAATCAAAAAGATTGACCCTCAAACCGAGACCCAAGCATGAGACAATCTTTTTGGTTTGGTACCATGTTCCAGCTCTATTGAATTCAGGGAATGCATTGTTTGTGTACCCTTCTTTTAAGGACGAATAGGATTTTCTTGCTCTTAAAGATTGGGTTTTTCCTACCAAAAGCTTGCCAACCTTTCGTGATTCTTCACTTGATTCTTTTTTCTTCCGATGATTCCATGGAGATCCATTGTTCTAAGTAGACGTAGAGGTCTATCTTTTTTCAGTTCTGCGTCTCTGATTTCGATTGCTATGTCTTTGTATTTGATGCATTCGTTATACATGATATTTGCTTCATTAGGGTTTATATGGAGACCAACTTTCTTTTTTTTCTTCGTTCAGTTAATCTACATTGGGTGATGGAACCCAAGATACATCTATACATAACCAGCCTGCAGGCCCAGCTTGCTCTACCGAAAGGGGAATACATTGTTTGTATACCCTTATTTTTAGGACGATTAGGATTTTTTTTGTTCTAGGAGTCTAGCTTGCTCTACCGAAAGCTTGCCAACCTTGAGTTATTCTATGTCTGATTTGTTCTTCTGTCCTCAGAAAAAGGAGAAATGGGGTGAAAAGTCTCTCAGATTAAATTACGAAACATTAAAGAATTTAGGTCAAATATTACAAAACCTGGTATTAAATAATCATTCCACTTGTAAATGCAAACGTTACTATGGAAATTTCCAATCATTCATAATGCTGTTAACGACTTTCACAGATTGCTTTGATTTGATAAAGTACTGATTGTGCAATAAAAGCATTTTCGATTTCTTTCAGGCATATCTTGATGAGAGCCACTAGTAAAACCCAAATATTGTAGGGTGCAATTTTATGATAAAAATTTTCAAATAGTATAGAATGTAAATTAATGTATTCCAAAAGTCTATGATCAAAGAAGAATATTCAATTTTTACTATCATTATTAATAGCAGATTACCCATCGTAACGGGCAGGGTAAAATCAAACATTAATTATATAGATAGATAGATAGATGGATAGAAATCAATGTTTAAATTAATTTGTTTTTCACTAAGTGATATTTATGACTTTTGAAGTTCTTTGAGATCTTGGAAAAATATCATTATATTGCTTAATAGAATACAAATAACAAACATTCTTCCTCTTACTCTCAGCCCCGTTTATCAAAGTACCCACTGTTTATGAAACGAAGTATTTCTAATCAGTAGCCAATAACTCCCTCTCACTCTTTCTTCTTTCACAATGAACGATATGACGTCTCCATTCGCTCTGACATCAAGCAAATTTTCATCAGCACCCACCCAGTACATTCAGCTGAAAAAGTGGTTGTACCCCATCTATCAGCTGGATCCACTGGGTGGATTTAGCAAGAATTTGCATTGTAAACGAAAACACCCAATAATATATTTTGGTGGGTGATTTTTCCAAACTGAATTACTAAAAACATTTCTTAGGGTCACATTGGTACACACAGAAAATTAATTTCTATTCATCCATCTATCTTCCTCTTTATCTATCTATTTATGCCTGATTCTAGAATCTGCTTACGTCCTATATATCCTTTTAGCATTTGCTGTGTCACTGTATACGTTGTCATAAGATGAATCGAAGTACTGATGCAGTTGCAATGATAATATTTATAACAACTTGGTGAAATGCCCATCCTAACAGACTGTTGTAAATTACTGTGAAAAGAAATCCTAGAAGTGGCGTATATTTACATTTCTCTTAGAACAACGTAAATAATTTTCAAATATCTTAACACCAAAAAGCTTGATTTATTCTCTTTACCGACTTTCCCGTTTGTGAAGTTCCACGTTCTTCTTATCGATATCAAAAAATGACGCCTAACTAAAAATACATTCTAACATTTCAATTTATTAAAGCAATAACAACATAATTCGAATCTACGTATTTACTGTGTTTGTATCTACTGTTTTTCTTTTATTGATTCTGTCAGTTATTTGTGGAGATACTTAGCCGGGGGACGGTTTCAACGGACCGAGAATGGTAAAATGATGACCCAGAAACCAGGGGAAAGAACAGGGAATAATTTACTTTGAAATTATCTGACTTGAGTATTTACGTAATCAAATAGTCTTCGTATCTTTGATAGAGAGAAGGAGCTTAAAAGCCGAAGTTCTTAAGGAAGGGTAGAGTGAGAGTGAGATCTAAACAGCATCTCTTCTGCATGGGCGATAATAGATTTTTGTCGGTAGGCAAGTGAATAGTGACCACAAAACATGTGACCATTCTACAATGAATTTGAATTGGAAATCGACCCCCATCCCCGCAGCAAACATATTTTGGGGTATAATTTTCGAAATCTGACTTGCTGAAAACTGGCCTGGGCTCCAAGATATACTCACAGAAAATTTCATAATGTCATGTTGAGTAGTTTTTGCAGTAGGCTGTCACATGCAGTCGGACAGACGGACATTTAGCTAATAATGATAGAATACCAGTTTGAAACATTAACAAATATGGCACCAGTAGAGATTGAGGTTGTTGTCCAATGAGGACATTTTTTTTTCAGGGTAGTTTTTTTAGTACTACGCATTTATTGTGCGCATAACGGAAAGAATTTAATGATCTTGTTCTTCAGTGTGAATCGGAACAATTAACAATTAGGAAAAACGAATTAATCCTTGAAAAGGTTGTATTATATAGTTTTCTTACAATATACATTAATATAATATTGGCGAATTCCTACTCTGGCATAGAGTTGATTTCTTTTCACAACAACGACGACACTGACAATGACATTCTCCAAAATCAAAACCGTTCAAGGCAACTGGGTTGGCAGGAAATAGCGTGCAACCTTATTCCAATCCCGCTAGGAACATTTACCAAGAAAAACTCGGGTAACCCACACTAAGAGACTACTCTTTTTCCAGTTTATCCCCATAATGGCCACAGATTATATCTAGGATTATCCCTATTTTCTTCTCATTTATGTAGGAAAATACCTAGATACTATTTCATCGATTCCCCTGTAATGACAAAAAAAATTAAATCTTTTTCAATCGAAGGAACGTTGTTTTTACATAAGATAAAATAGTTTTAAAACTTATTAACAAACCCATTTAAGTTCCAGTCAGGGTGGATTTTGACCCTGAAGTAGCTAGTTTGGTTCATATACGATTAATCCTTGACTTGAAAATTAATTTTTGAATATCTTGCCGAAGGCTTCTTCATTGTCTCACAACGCCAAGCACAACTTGATATCCGGCACGTTTTGTGAATCATGCTGCTGAATTTGAACAGGAAGATAAACATCTACGCAATGAACTTGGAGGAAAAGACAGATCTTTTTTTTCCGTTCTGAAATTATCTACGTTGATGCAAGTAAGATTTTTTCTTCCAATTACTCCAGTCTTATGTAATAAATGAAAAGCTGTATTTCCTTAAGGTTATTGAGTGTTTAAGGATGACTATACCTCAGCGAAATATACGCACCAGCCATAAGATACAAGTATGTGAATTTGATAAGCAATCCGTTTGTGTTCAGGTTTCTGGCGGGTTGATCAGTTCAAAAGAGAATTGCGACGTATCGGATTAGATTTTGTGTTTACTACAAGAATATTTTACTTTTTCTTTTAATTTGTATGAATCTGCTCTCGAAAACTAAGAAAACCTTTCTTCATTGAAATAACCCTGATTTTATTCATTTTATTTGCTTATTCTTTTATGGAGATAATCTTCCAAGCGATCTTTTTTATGCTTTACTCTAGCAAGAGAAAAAAGCCTTTTTTTTTGTCTTCGTATACTCGATAGAAAACCGTAATCAGAACTGCTTCTTGCTTTCTTCTTTCTTTTATTCTTTGTTTTGTTTTTGTTTCGTTTTTTTCTCTTATCGTCTGGTTTCTTTCATTTGGTGACACTGGTTTGTATGTGAATGAATTTGCAGTCGGATGTGGTCGGGAAATGCTATCTGTATCAGTAACCCAATGAAAAAAAATAACTACATTTCGCTGCGATTGACAAAGAGGGAAAGAGATGGGATGGGGAGAAGAGAATCATAGAAAGAGACAGAAAGAGAGCAAAGGGGGGGAAACAGAGAGAATAGAAGAGAGAAAACCAAAAAGAGATTGAGAGACAAAAGAAGGGAAAAAAGGGAAAGAAAGGGAGAAAAGAAAGAGACAAAAAAGGAGGGAGAAAGAAAAGAGAGAGAGAAAGAGAGATTGAGACAGAGGAAAAGCAAGAAAGTGGTTTCTTCTGTTTCCCGATTAAAATCTTAGGCAAACTAACGACAATGTAACTCATGAATTCACTATCTAAAATAATTTATCTACATGGGTTTAACTTTTTCAACAAAAAAAAAATGAAATAAACCCTGTGGATAACGAATATTGTGGAAATAGAATGAAAGTTTTGTATCATTCGGAAGTTACTTCCCAGCTCAAAATTTCTGTAATATCATTGTGCATGAACGAGGTGTGCTCCGAAACAATCCAGTTATTTTGAATATCTCGACAACCAGTGACGCAGCCAATTAGGGGGGACCTTACTGGGTATGAGTGATTGGTCATTCTCCCGTGACGCTCTCTAGTTGGAAAGGAAATGTTAATGAATTGGCGATTACCTCTGTCAAACAAGTTGGAGAGGGTTGGACAATAGGCCAAGATCTGATCAAATTTTGAGGCAGTTCCGTTATTCCTCCCGAACAACGGCTTTGACATAGGTACGCTTTTAATTTGCCGTGTGAACACCATGTTTACAATGACCTAACCTGTCCTTCCTTGACATTTCATGCATGTTTTTTTCTCTTGTTATGTATAAACAAAGTCTATTCATAAAGTTTTACAACGAAATTGAAAAGACAGGATCGCAAATCCCAATTTTGAAGACTGATTTAAATTTCCCACTTGAAAGATTAGCCCTGTACGATTTTTCAAAGACTTGTTTCATCCTACCACCAGATTTCAAATGATGTAGTAAGCCAAAGTTTATAGATATTTTAACGAACAAAAAGTTAAACTACGAAATAAAGAGGCTGAGATTTCTTGTACGACGGGTTCTCCTCACCGAAAAGACTGACGCAACATTATCTCCTTCCTACTATTTTTCTGACACCCGCTTTTCTGCTTTGTGACTTACTAAGCAAATCTTAACAAATATCATGAAGAAAGAAATAATGGAAGTTATATGGAGAAATGAAAATGGAAGAGTATTTCGAGTACGTACTTTCAAGGCAGATAGGCCTTTCCTGCTTGAAATATTGGTGCAACCAAATGATGCCCACGATAAATGTGTCCTTTGCCAGATAAAGTGGGTTTGACTGGCTATGTATATATCGCGCGTGCAGGCTACTGTAACGGAGCTAGAGGGCTGAAAATTTGAACTTTTATATATTATTTTGGTGACTCGTTTTACCAACTCAATATTTGGTGGGGGGTTTGTTCTTTTCACGGGTGATTCAATTTACTGTGTAGTTTTTTTTTTTGCTAAATTGTTCAATTAGCTTGTGTCCGGTAGTGTTTGCACCTGTTTTTTTTTCTTTGTTGTTGTTTTTTCCCATTTTTTGTTTGTTTTATTATTTTTGATTTTTATAATTTGGTCATTTAATTAGAATCGCTAAGAAAAGAAGAGCATGAAGCAAATGAAGCCAAATCCCATACTGAATATAGATTTTCGTAGATTAATGAGACTTGTCAGTTTGACTTAATCGATAAGAGAACCCCCTACCGATCATTTAATGGTGATTTCAAATCACGGTAGGGTAATGGATATTTATCATATCTGGTTGGTTTAACGTGACAGAGCAGACAAACGGTAGGGAGTTCACTCCCCTGAACTAGGTAACGGTTCTTCTTCTTTTTCTCCTTGTTACGGTAGAAAATAAAGTCAACTCCAGCGTCCGACCTGCACTGGAGTTTGACAAAAACAGAAACGTGATAAGAAAACGAAACGACAATGAAGAAATAGAAAATGGAAGGAAATACAGAAAGTTGAAAAATCTTTGAAGGGAAAACAGTGGAGCTTTTGAAGTCGGGCTAATAATGTCAATATTTATGTATAAGTCGATTTCATGTGTTGTTGGACTCATGATTCGAGGTCAGGTTTTCATCAATCCGTTATGTTTTCTGTATAGGTCGGTATGACTTCTCTACAATTATCTAACGGTAAATTAGGACAACGAAGAACCGTATGGTTTGTCACTGAATAGAAACTGTAACCTGACCAACATCTTTTCGTGGCAGGCTGTGTTGGTGGTGATCAATTAAAAATCGAAAAAATGGGTTATCAATGGATAAATGTCCTCTCTCATCTTTTGTTTAGTGATGATCACTAAAAATGCCAAATTAAAAAAAAACGGGTGCAAAAGCTACCGTATACAAACTGATGGAGCAATTCAGCTGGAATGTACATTGTAAATAGAACCCCTACTTAAAAAACGTTTCGATAGTGTTGAAAGAAAAACGTATTTTCTAGCCATAGTATTATGAAAAAAATTTTAATTTAGCTCCATTTTTGCGACCTACACGTGTGACATAAACGTAGCCAGTCAGATCCACTTGAAAACTGAAGAAACCTATGTTGACAGTTTTGGTTAATAGTCTCTAAAAGTGATTGACTTTTATGAAACAGAAAATAACAGGAAAATCGTAATTCAACAGGCAAGTCAACTATTTAGTTTGCAGATCATCTAAAGCAGTGGCCCTGGGCTTCTTTTGCTTGATACGATATCTTGGCAGCTCAGAAGAGGTGAATTTCCCTCCACTATAATACAAGTTATAAGCATGGAGCGTAACCAAAAGTTTCACTTTGAAGCTGAAAACTATGCTACGTGCACAGGAGGAAATCATGCTCAATCTCACATTGAAAGATGTCCAGATAGCACAGTATGCTTGAAAAAAAAATAGGAATCAGAGATATTATTGAAATTATTATGAAAATCAAATGGGTATGTGCTGGTCATGTTGCAAGAATATCAGAAAACCGATTGGCATCGTTACCCTCAAAGCAGATCCACAGAAACCATTTGCGAAAGTAGCCGAGAGAAAAAAATCGGCTCAGCTACGCTTATGAATCTTCGGACAAATCATGGAAAAGTCTGTCCATTGACAGATGCTAAGAGGCAGATGATAATGGTGATGATATATCAAAAAGAGCTCTGTTTGCGTCTCTCTGTCCATCTAAAAATATTGAAAATATACTTTTGAAAGGAAGCTAACCAAATTATATATGAGCACCCTCGAAATGATTTTTTACAAATAAATTTGCATTACCATGCTAAATTGCTTTTATTTACTCAGTATTTCGAGTTATATCAAAATCTAACTTCAGTCATAAATTGGTTAACTAGTTATTGAAAAATTACAATACCGATTTCTTGTGGTATCGTTTCTTCAAGAAATAACGCTATATATATTGTGGATTGTATTGAAATACTCGCTAGTGCTCACCACGAACTCAGCCACAACCACCATTACAACTGATACGACTGAGACAACTACAATAGGAATAAACGAAGTCAAGCAGATTACAGTAAGAACAATGACAACTTGTATATAAGAGATTAGAATAAATCTGCCTAGAATCGTAGCGTAAGTAGCCTAGCTTTCAATGGGGAGCCCTTGTGGAAATAGAATGAAAGTTTGAATCTCTCGGTTGGTGCTTCGCAGTTCTAAATTTCTGTAATGCAATAGTGAATAGATGTGGTCTGTATGGAAAGAAACCAGCCATTTTGAATACCTCGAGAACCGGTGGCGCAGCTTTGATGTAACTTGATAACCAATTAGAGGAGACTTTACTGCATATGAGGGAACATATGCTCTCCTATTTGGTTATTCAGTCGGCAATAAGGTGCCACTGAGTGAGCTAGTTCACTGCGTGACCGTCGCATGCATTCACAAATACTGAGCCAGTTTTTTCATTCTCCAAGTTTCATGCAAGACTTTTAGCAAGACCTCCCACTGGCCAGGTCTCTTGGACACCTTGTAGTCTACATCTGGCTCCATGCAAATTCTGGCTTTTTGAGAACAGATTTCAGACCTGAGTCGAGATAAAGAGAGTGTGACAAAACAGTAGATGGCTATCTCGACGGTGCACTTCACAAGTATTTTTTAAAGTGGAAGAGATACTGGAAGAAATGCGTGAAGTCTAAAATGGAGAATTTTGAAAGACCAAGACGTCATTGTTAATATTCTGTTCATATCAGATAGGTACATACTTTTCAACATGCCATAAAAGCATGCCATAAAAAATGTCAATTATCCTCTTCAAATTTTACTTTTGTTATTATTTGAAATCTACTCATTTCCCATTGGATAACGAGCAAATTTACACTTAATCATACAAAGTAGAAAAAAACAATTGCATAAGAACTTCATAATCCTGGCCTCGAAAACAAAGCCTGGATGATATAATAACATTTTATATACTTCTCACAAATAAGCAATCAGTGATCAACACTCACTACCCAGGAAATCGATAAGTACCGGTACAGCCACCCCCATCCGTATTTACTCGGGTGATGGGACCCGAAGAAGACAATTGCTTTATAACTGAACCACAGATGCTGCTCAGTACTAAATCTAGCTATTTTAGCTAGATCTAGCTCTTTTTGAGCTATATCAATATTTTTGGGTGCACCGTCCACACATGTTATATCAAAAACTGCGTCATAACGAACCGTCTCATAACGGGGGTAGGGTTGTAATGATCTCACGCTTTTACATGCCCCTTCAATCGACAGTTCGAGCTGTCAATCAAACTTGCTTCTCAGCGCATGTTTCAATCAGCGTTCGTGGATTTAGGATTACCATTCCCGAATGTTAGTCGTTAAATAATTCCCCTCGATACTGGAGGCTCACTCTTCTATAGCTAATTAATGCTTAATTTCATATGAAAATATATCAAATCTTCAATGAAGGCGGATAACTTCTGAAAGAAGTTACTTCTCTCGTATTTTCGTTGAATTTTTAAACATTTTTTTTCCTCAATTTTATCCATTGAATAGTTCCGCTGTGTTCAGGAGCAGTTTTAGGTAATCCATGTACTTAGGAGTTGAAAGAATCAGATGTTTTACAGGAAGTTTAAATAGCTACGTTAATGATGTTTGTTTTTTTCTTATCCACATGTTGAGAGGATTGAATATCCCTCCGCTAAAAAAAAAACTCTTGGATTAGTTTTGATATGAGATTTTAAGATGAGTTGCAATTGAAAAGGCGTTTTTATTCTTTCATTTTTCTGTTAACTTCTTTTCTTTCATGTATTCTTCACGATATCACGAGCTTTTAATGGTGGGTAGATATGAGCAACAAAAAACAGATCTAGTGGAAAGCAAAAAAGTGGAGGGGAACCCTAACAAGTGTCGATATTGGCGATGTAACAACCATAGCACATTTCCAGTCATTCGTAGGGTGAAACCAGCAATCAATCCTAGAAGGCTTTCTTCATCGCACTAAAACAGTGTAGGGTTGGTGCACTTCTTGCAGTCTGCAGTAATTGAGAAAGGAATCCGGCATATTCTGAATTACCCATAATGAAACATATCCTCAGGTCACACGCTGTTGGTGGGTATATAGATTCATGTATTCTTAAGAACTTACCATGTCTCACATTGTGCCTCTGAGAGATGGCATATAAACATAGACCACAACGGAACTAACTGGGGTATCAAGAACCACTTTGGCACCAAAACTCTACACAGGACAAAATGTACAAAACGACGGTTGAGAAATAGAGAAGAAAAGCTGATGGAGTGGTAGCTTTACCTGTACATTGACACTAATCCCCGTTTCCATGGAACACACTTGAGTTAATTGAATCAACAAATTACATTATTTAGAGGATTTACTTGGATCAAGCTTTCGTCTGATAGACGGTGACTGAGACATTAAAAAAAAGGTTTGTGATCCTGGGGAGTACAGGAAACTGGGGTATGAAAGAGAAACGAAGGTGACCCACGTTCCTCTTATAACTACAAAAAATGCTGAAGACTATTTTCGTCCTTTTTTCGAAAAGCGAAAAAAAAATTGTTTAATTGAAAAGTAACCATTGTTTCAAATGACAAGTAGGGAGATATTTTCAACAGCAAAATCATTTCCTAAAAGTGTAAGAGTCCATGATTATGAAAAGAGCACCAAGTCAATTACACTGTTATTTATACTAGTAGAGATACGTACCCTCGACCGCACGCAAGGGTTTGTAAAGAGGTAAACGCGTGTGCCAGCATTTAAATGGCTGTTAACAGTAGTATAATGGCGGTACCTTACTTTCCTCATGTCTGAGTATAAGTTTCCTGAGAGAAAAAAAAGTAGGAAGAGCCTCACAAATCAGTTGCCAATGGCCGCCGATAAACAAAACGTCTCTTTCCAAATTGAAACACTCAGAAGGAAGTGTGGGAGTTAACGATTTACAACTGTCATTATCTATAAACGACGTGTGTTGTCTTCATTTGGCCAACATTCACCACCGGAAAGTTTCTCCCGCCAACTCACCTTGGTCTACTATTCTGTCTGACAACAACGCCATAAACTAGACAGGAAAAAGGATTTCTCTGTGGTTGGAGATGTCGGTTGGAGCGGTTAATTGTAGCAATGCATCCTACGTAGACATTAGAAACCGTCAACCAAAACTGCCAAAATAAGTTTCTTCAGTTTTTAAGCTGTTCTGCCTGGCTGTGGCTGGCTGTCGATATATGTATGTATCATACGTACAGGCTGCACCAACGAAGTAAGGGGTGGGGCTGAGGATTTCATCATTTATTGTCTAATAGAACGTTCTGTTTTTGTTTTCTTTTTGTTTTATTTTTTGTTTTTTGCTCTTAAATTCACCTTAAAATTGTCTTTTAGAGTCAGTTTACAATGTGGGTTTATAATAAAATGATCCTCATGTTTGTGTCCGGTAGTTTTCAGTCTCGTTTTTTTTGAAAAATTCCACAAAAGACCGGACAAATAATTTATTGAACGAAAACCCTTTTTTTTTCTTTTTTCCATTGATCACCCCAACATGATATGCTGCCAAAAGACTTTGGTCACACGTCAGTTTCTATCGAGTGACAAAGCAGACCTGTCTTCTTTCTTTTTTTTTATCATCCGTCTCCATTTTTTCCTCTGGTGTTTTTTCCTGTTATTATCTCCTCGTCCTTATATTTATCTATTTATAAATCTATTTTTAGTATTATGATTATTATTTTGTTTTTGTTGAGGATATTTTGACTGTATAGATTGCGAAGGTGAGGTAGGTTCCTGGCTAAGTTGATCATTGATATGCAACCTGAGTTACTACACCTAATTGCGTTGAAGTGGCCCGTTATGTACAGGTGAAGCTCTTATTTCAACAACATCCGTTCAGATAAAACGGACAATCTGGGAACAATTAGTTTTCTATTTAACTGTGAGCACATGAAGAAATCAAGTGAACAATTACTCTAGGCTGGCAACCTTTTGGTAGAGCAAGCCCAACCTTCAAGAGCGGGAAAATCCCATTCGTCCTAAAAAAAAAAAGGCATTCAACCAATGTATCCCCCCGATAGTCACCTATGAAGCTGAAAAATAGAACCCAACCAGAATATCGACCCACAAACTGAAAACTATGGAACTTTCACAGAAGAGAATCATGCTCAACGTGGACAGATCACAAGACAGCACAGTATATTAGAGAAAACGGAGGAGTCGTACATATCATAGACAATATAAAAAAAACTAAAATGGCAATGTACTGGTCATGTTATAAGAATGTCAGACAAATGCAGAACATCTTGAAACACAACATGGATCTCCATAGATCATATGTGAAACAGGGGAGAACAGAGTGTCGCAACGAAGAAAACAAGTTCAGAAAGTGCTTGTTCTACAGCACGCATGATATTGAGGTCTGGCGAATCTTGGAGAAGGTCTATGTCGGACTACGGAAGCTAAAAGGCTGTTGATGACATAAGCTATCCAAAAGCACATATGTAAATATTACTCAGCCAACTCTGGGCTTAATAATCTAAACTTGATCCAATGTATTAATCTAAAAGTACCAACTGAAAATCAAGGGTTTTATGCAAGAGCCATGGAATGGAAGAACTAAGGCGGAATAAGCGTCGTGCAAAGTCAGGGCGGATGTAGGAAGTGCTTCACCCGTATATTGACACTAATCCCCGTTTCCTTGGAACACAACTGAGTTAATTAAATCAACAAATTACATTATTCAGAGAATCTACTGGGATCAAGTTCTCATCTGGTAGACGGTGTTCGAAAATAGGTGAAGGTACGTTTTCAAAAGCTGATTTTCATAGACATTCTATCTCACCCTTAGAGAGTGACCGATCCTTTTAATTATCATACTAACATAGTTCTGGTCTAAAAAGACGAGATTACTCAAGTAATGGAATGGCAATTCTACCAAGGATCAGAATGTAGTATCCGTGGGGTTTCATTAAAAGGCGTTGTACACAAAAATATGCAGGTTTCCCCCAGCTATCCGAAACTAGATCGTTTCTATAAGAAAAAAAAAACTTCATTATGTTGATTTCTTATAGATATGTTGTTTAATTATGTATTTTTCAAATATTTTTTGGAGCCATGTATGACTTTTGGAGCCTTTGTATGCAATTAAACACTGCCATAGGTATATGTACGTCAAACTAAAGATCACCCTATTTACTGATTGCTTCAGGTAGTAAGCACTAAAAGAAATGACTAAGTAGTGTAAGCGTCGAGCACTCGAGAAAATTTTGCGTGAAAATTGGTGAACACCTAGGCAGTATTAGATTAGTGCAGAACCTGTAGCATGTGTTATAAAGGGGGTTCCATATTAAGAGAATGCACATGAATAATAAAACATTATTACTTGCAAATTGAGGAAATATTTTCACTGGCTGTGCAGTAAGATAATATAAAAGATTTCTGATATTTCAATGATAATGTTACTTTGTTTTCGTTTTGATTTTTTATATTCTAGCAATGACCTCTGCTCAAAATACCTCGGTATTTATGTGTTGTAGATATATTTCTGATATATCATATTACCTTTGATTACAGTGTTGAAAAAATAACTCCGATTGAAGGCAATAATTGGCTAAAATTGGTTACCTTAGACACCCAGTCGTTTATAAAAGTTGAAGGCTGTGTAGTACTTTTTTGTAAAGGAGAAGAATATGAATGATTGAACCGGAATTCATAGCTTGCAAACATTTCGTGAAATATGAAATGTTGGGGTCCGTAGCATATAGAACTTTTGTTACGTAATTGATCCAGCCCTGGATATTAATCGTTACAACAAAATATTTCTAATGACAAAAATAAGTACAAATCGTTATTCTCCTTTCAGTAAATATTTCTGATAGTAAGAATATATCAGCATCTAGTCTAGTTAGTCATTCAGTAGAAACCGTCACGTGACCAATAAATTTTGGTTGCATCTCATTTGGGGGTGATGAATTAAGAATTGGGAAAAGGGTGGTCAATGAATAAGTTACTTCTCTCACCTTTTGTTAGGTAGTGATCACAAAAAAATGTCAAGATTTTCAAAATACAAGCGTAACCAAGGGACCAAGTTAGCATGAATTTACATGGCAAATTTAACATCCAACAAAAAAATCTACTTAGGAAGGGGTATTTCAAAGCTAAAATTCCCTGCTGTCTATCTCCATTGGTGCAGCCTATACGCACGACACATACACAGATAGCTAGTCAGCCAGCTACACCCACTTAAAAACTGAAAACATCAATGTTGACAGTTTCCGTTTACAGTTTCTACTATTTCTACATATGATGCATACATTATAATAAGGTGTTAGGTGCGATTAAGTCTAAGGCAACTCTCAGAAAACTGCTAAAAAAGTATATCGACGTCTTAACAAGAGTGGATCAATTGGTCCGTAGCCTGATACACATATAAGCTGTATTTCAATCCGAATTTTTCCACTGTATAACGTCAGATTTATGCGATCAATAGAGACGGGTTACATGCATTGACGTGGAAGGATATTGCGCTCGGAAATAAATATTTTTTTGTGCAAAATAGACTTATCGAGTTACTTTCGTAAGAATCCATTTATCACCTGCGAGTCAGACGATGGAGAGCTAGTTCTTTTTGTGTATATGAAAAACTAACAAAGGTAATGTTGCCAACTCAATTTTCAAGTTGACATCTAACGGTTAGTCGAAGAAATAAACATCGTAAAATACCTAGGAACATCTGGATTATTCATATATATATATATATATATATATATATATATATATATATATATATATATATACACAAAATATAGGAAACATCTTGCATGTTATCAATAAATCTAACGTGGGTGTAATCTTCAACATTCATCCTATTGAAATATAACTCGATTAATAATAAAAAGCATACTACCCATTACATAACTATGTATAAAATCAATGAATTACTTTATTTTTTGATTATCTAAATAGTAAATCCTGACATTCAGACACAACCAAAAACATTTAGTTTTAGATTAGAACCATCGTAGTTAGGAACACTGAGCAAGGAACGTAACTAAGCAACATCAAAATTGGCCACACTAAGAAAAATTTCGGTAAGTTAATCAGTGACGGTAATCGGTGCTAGGGATTCTAGAGCATCTAAAAATGCTTTTTAGTCATTCGCCTAACTTGATAATGCCAGTTACTGGTTGATCTTCTGATTCAGACTCATCCCTGACGTATCTTGACTGAATAATCCATTTGAGCAGAGATCATCAAGAGTCATCAAATAATTTTTCAATCCATTTTTTTCCTGATATCAAGATTAGTTTCGGAGCTTACCTGTCATTTCTGAAACTTCTCAACAAACAAAAAAGCCTTGATATATAGATATAAAGAATAAATCAGGTACATGAATTTTCAAGCCTTGTACGGTTTAAAGTAAGCTATAGAAAAGGTTTTGTACCTCACATACATCTACAGGTGAACTGGGAGTTAAAATTGAAAACCTTTGATATTTGTAGCAATTTACATCATACTGTTTCTGGAACATCATGACCATTATGCTGGAATCAATATACCATAGTAATCAATTCGTCTATTCTCTTGTTTTCCTAGTGCTTTCCAGCCTTTCACAGCAGCCCAATTATTGATCTTTTCTAAGACCTTTTCTCTTACCAAATGACCGTCGAAGTCAGACATTTCTTCCTCCTACAATCAGGAGTCTTCTGCCTGACTCCGGCGATGTAATTACGATACTACCAAAGACTTGTGCGGTTTGACTCGTGTCTGTTTGTTCAGGATTCTTGTTTTTCGACGTGCTATAAAAATTTCCCAAAGAAAATATCTATTAAGTTCTTGACTGATGTATTAAGAACATAGGAAAAGCGCTGTAAGATGGTTTGGAATGGCAAGGAAACGCTTTATTCCACGAAAGTATGCGGGACATGTGAAATGCCAACGTGGCCTGTTTTGTGAGGACTGCACAGGGACCACCAACAGTTCTTCGAACGAAAGTTACACGATACCTGCAGACTCTTAATTTGAGGAATTCATAGTTAAAGTTTTAGATACTTTTAGGCATTTTATTCCAAAAATGACTTTTCTTATGCAACTATTCATTCATACGCTTCGTGATCTGACTATCATTTCAGGTGCCCTCTGTTATAACGTGGGTTTTCAGGTCCATGAAAGCCAACTGCCCTACAACTGAATCTCAGTAACAAGGGGCAACCAATTCAGCTTTTTGGAACTAGATAAATGTTTTACGGTCCATCATCCATCCAAGTTATATCGCAGACCACGAATTGCATCATAACGGCACATTTCCTCTAATAATTAGATATGTAGAGACACAGCACATTCTAGCGTTATAACGGAAAAACAATAAGCCTGATTGCACCGATTACGATTTGAATATATACGTTATTACATTATATAATTTGTATATATTAGGTGCAATATAAATAATTCATGTCTCTAATGGACTTCCATATTCAATTGATAGAGCAGCGACTAAGATATCAAAGGAATTCATGATTCTCAGTCATAGTCGAAATTAATCTTTGAGCTGTTAAATGTGTATATAGTGGTGTTTATATGTATGAATAAAATAATGGACTATTTTTCACTTACAGTTGGCGAACATGCCACAGACCCCACCACGCCCTACTGAACAGGCGCCGTCTGGCACTTTGTGATAAATTTTTATTTCATTGTGATCAAAGTTTGTTTTTACCTAATTATTTTATTAACATCATCTTCGTTGTTTTTCATCACAACGTTTTGGTCTGACAGTTTCATCGGGGGGGGGGGCAGATACGGAGACATAACCACAAGAGAGCACAATAGAACTAAATGATGAACGGTTCCATGACAAACGGACATAACCCACTTGCCTGATAATGAGCAACATATATAACATAATTATAAGTAGCATTCATTGATCATTACCTAATTTCCATTTTTTCGATTGCTCACCCCAAACATAGCAAGCTACCAACAGATGTTGGTCATCTGACAGTTTCTGTTGACTGACTGACCCGATAATAATAGGAAGATGATTTTTTTTTAAACTCTACACCGGATAGATTCTGAACATAAATGGTCGGAGAATGGACCGATACAAATATTCTGGGAAAAGAATGATGAAGATGAGATTGATCTATCTGGAAAAATATAAAATTTTAATATACCGATAATTTGAAAAAAAGGTTTCCATGTGTGTGTGAGAGAGAGAGGGAAACTAGTCCGATATTCATGTATATTGTATCAAACCATTTAGTGATGTGTGATATAATTTTATATAAAATAATATAAAACTGCCATATGCAATACAAATGGTAATATCCTGTATGGAAAAATATATGTATCATGACATGACTTTAAAAATAATAAGATAGAGCTATGTGTCAAAATCATAGTTTAGGGAGAGGTGATGCTTGATCAACACTGCTGAGGAGCCTGGCAAATATAACTGATTTGTTATTAAATCCCCGAAACATTTACATGGAAAGCAACTGATAATTCCAACAAAAGAATTCACATATAGTACCGTAATATGTTATTTTGTTTAAAATATAATAAGCATTGAAAAGAAAATCACATGAATTACATAAATCGATCTTGGGACTCAATCGACTGAGATGACATACATTTTCGAAATTTTTTCTTTTATATCAAGATTTCAACGCTGAAAAGTTTTGTATATATATATATATATATATATATATATATATATATATATATCGAGAGAGAGAGAGAGAGGGAGAGAGATTTACTGTAAGACGTTAAGAGAGACAGTCGGAGTTTGAGGTGTACATGGAGTAATTTATTTTCATGGAGTTATTCTGAACATATTCCGGAGTGAAAAATCTTCATCTTCACCGCAAAGGTCTGACATTTTGTTACTCTGGATCAGCAAACTGAATTGATGGTGATGACTGTCATGAGAAATGGTTAACGACTTGTATGGAAAGGGGTGATCCAGGGGTCAGGCCTCCAAGAGACTTGTTGCCATAGGGACATAGGGTAAGAGGAGGAAATGTCTAATATAATAAAGAGGTTAAAACTGGGAAGGGTTGATATTCAGGAATCTTAATTTACAGAATCATTTGGGATAATATAGTGAATAGTTTCATCGTATGTGTGTGTGTATTTGTGTTTGTGCGTGCGTGAGAGATATTAGACCACTGCTTCAGATTATAAACAATATTTCATTACTAGTTTTATTCCATTCTATTGTTTCTTTTCATCCTAACACTAAAGGAAAAACGGTGATCAATGAATAAGTTATTTCGCCTTTTGGTGGACAGTGATCGTTGGAAATCTGTTTTTTTTTTAGATAAGCGGATCAGTTCAGCTTGAACCTACATTACACATAGAAAAAGATGCCTTTTAGAAAAAGTTTTGTAAAAAGACTACGGATTTATTTTATTTCATTTTTTTTGGGGGGGGGGTGGACTTGATGGAGAGTAAGTGTTTATATTTCAATCTTTCTGGTTTTATTGATACGGTCTTTACGCACGATACAAACATAGCTAGCCAACTGCACCAATTCGAAAACTGAAGAAACCTTTGAAGAAATTTTTGGTCGACAGTTTTTCATAATAATAACAACGAAAAAGCTTCGTACAAAAAAAACTCAAAATCAGTTTCACATGGTATTTTTTCCTTTCAGACAAGACAGACTCGAGTAATGTTCATGAATGAGTGTTTTCATCATTAATAAACAGTATTCATACAAGAAAATCGACTAATTTCAATAACTCATTCGTAGATGTATAGAGATGCTAACATATATCATTGATGGCGATGGTAATCTGTACTCAATTGTATATGTACTATTTATTTAACAGAGGAATACCATTACTGCCACTTTTCTACGTGGCGTTCTCCCATCGGCTGTCTGCTAACAGATAGACACTTAGGGCGCAAACATCCCGGTGTGCCATTTTAAACTGGCACCACGAGTTTCCCGTTCTGTTATAAGCCTTTGCATTCTGCCCTTCTGTGCACTCAAAGCTTTATGCACGATATTTTCATCTGTCTGCACGATAGTTAGTTGGTTTATTTAATTGTTAATATGAATACGTCCTGATTTCTATGCCAATTCCGTTAGAGGAAGGGGAGAGGACTACTCTGTTCGAGAATGAAATTAAGAATTCGCATTCTCACTCTCTCAGGTTCTTGATATAAGTATGGGCTTGTATCTATTAACATTTTCGTACCTATTTATGGTACATCAACAGGTATATCACGCACT
>OY735210.1:26250940-26258440 GCA_963457665.1 Thysanoteuthis rhombus | reverse complement strand
GGTCGGGAATACTAAGTCAGTTCCAGGTATTGTACTGGAATTGAACAATATTATCCAAATGATGATAAAAAAAGATATTTTTCAAATGATAGAGGATAAAGGGAGATAACTTTTAGTCCTTGCACGAGTTATTTCTGGATCCTCAAAGTATCATAGTACTTGAACTCGGCGACATGTCACGTCTGATATCTGATTTCTAACCATTCCTCTTGCCTTTGTTTTTAGTTTCTGATAGTGGATATCATCTGAAATTGCAACCACTTAACCATCGCATACTGTAACATCTTTAAAAGTGTAAGAACATACAAGTAACAGAAGTAGAGTATTACTAATGATCTGCATTGTATTGTTGTATCCTGAGATCGTTTTTGAAGTATTTTATTACCAATATCCGACCCTTTTTATGCTAATGCCAATTTACCTAAAACGTGACATGACCGTTATTATAGGCGTTCCTCGTTATAGCACAGGACAAGGGTCAACCGCACTGTAACTGAGCTGCAACAACCACAGTTGCCAATTTACCTCTCTGTTGGCTAGATCTAGCTCTTTTGGAGATTAGTATTCTAGGGTTCATCATCCATCAACACTGTATTGCAAATCGTGTAATAACGAATTGCATTATAACCAGGGATGCCAATAACATTAAATATCGAATATGTTGAAACTCTCATTTGCTCAAATAATTAGATATCTAGAGACTCAGACAGTTCTGGCGATAGCCGAAAAGCAATAAGTCTGATTGCAATGATTGCGATTTGAATCTTCTATTATATTATATTATCTGTATCTATTGTACTTATATGAAATATGAATAATTCATGTCTTTAACAGTCTTTCATATTCAATACCAAAACCAATCGAAGAGATAAAAACATATAAAAGAAATAGAAATATTGATTCATCAAATACAATTCATGATTCTTAGTCATAGCCCAAAGTAATCTTTGAGACATTTCGTGCGTAGGTATTGATATTTATGTATATAAGTACAAGCTGATGTTCATGCAACAGTCACCCCCTCACGTAACCACAGAACATGTCTCATCTGGTATATTGTGATGAAATAACATTATTATTCAGTTTTACGGTGTTCATAGTTTATTTTACCAAAATATTCCATAATACATAGTATGATGTTTTTAATCGATCACTCCCAACACAGCATGCTGCCAACAGACGTTGGTCACGTGATAGTTCCTGTTTGGTGACTAAGCAGATGTGGTGTTTTTTCTCCTGATAAGCAAGGCAGACTTGAGACGATTTCATGAATGTGTGTTTTTGTCATTAATAGTTAGTATTTATTTGAAAATATCGACTTATTTCAGTAGCTCATTCCTAGATATATAGAGATGCTGACGTAATACATTAGTTATTTGTTTCAAAGATATATCATTGGTGTCAATGGTAATTTGTACTTCATTGTATATGTACTATCTCTTTCAACAGAGGAATTCCGTTGCTGCCGCATTCCTACGTGGCGTTTTCCCATTGGCCTGTCTGCCAACAGATAGACACTTAGGGGGCTGACACTTGGTATGCCATTTTAATCTAGCATCACAAGTTTTCTTCTCTATAATAAACTTTTAGATTCTACCTTTCTTCACAACCAAAGAATAATACACGGTATCATCAGCTCTCTACATTGTAGTTGGCTTATTTGATTGTTAATATGAATCTTTCCCATATTTCGAAATCAATCTCGTAAAAGGAAAATAAAGATCACTCTATCATGGAAAAAAAATTCAAATTTCACATCCTTACTGATATAAGTATTGGTTTGTTTTCATCCACAATGTTGGATGTAATGATGGTACATGAATATTCACATATTTATACACTTATGGAGTTTCTTTGCTCACTGATATAAGTATAGGCTTGTATTTATCAACATCCTCGCAGGTATTGATGGTACATTAACATATACCTATCCACACATTCATAGACTGAACTTGGAAATATAAAAGAAAGGATTCATACGATTAAAAAAGTGCGTTTTATATACAGCAAAATATAGATATTGCATTGATACTAGATGAAGCACATATGAAATGTCTTTATAAGAAATAAAGTACATATGAAATAGTAAGTATATGGAGATAATAATATAACTCACACAAACATACACACACACACACGATAAAAATACGAAGATACTTATTTACGTACATCTCCTCAAGTTTAGCTAGATATATACATAGCTAGATAGATGGATAGATAACAAGAAATATGTAAAAGAAAAAAAACTTTTCTGGGTGAATGTTCAAACCTTGTACGGTTTAAAGTAAGCCATAGAAAGGATGCTGTACCCCAGAGACTTTTTCAGGTAAACCAGGAGTTGAGATTGAAAACCTTTGATGTTTGAAGCAATTTACTTTATAAGATTTCTGGAACACCATGACCATTATGTTGGAATCGATACGCCATAATACGAAATTCATCTATCCCCTCGCTTTCCTGATCTTTTCTTCTCTTTCCCAACAATTTAATGATTGATCTTTTCTAAGACCATTTCTCTTGCCAAATTACCTTCAGATTCAGACCCTTTTACTTCGTACGATCAGGAATCGTCCGTTAGGCACTGTCGATGTAATTACACTCCTACCAAAGGTGTATTTAACCATTTCTGTTTGTTGTTTTCACTTCGTTTTTGTAGGTGGTCAAATTGCAAGAAAAATACCGTAAAGAAAGTACCTATAGTTACACACACACACACACACACACACACATATATATATATATATATATATATATATATATATATATATATATATATATATATATATATATATATATATATATATACATTTGTTTTCTACGTATAAAAAGGACATTGAAATAGTTTTAAATTCAAAGGGAACATGTCTTTCGCAAAAGTTGTCGGGACGTGTGGAATGTCAATCTGACCTATTTTCTGAAGGGGGGAATTAATTGATTTAAGAGGTTAGCAAACGGACATTCACTCACCCTCTCATTTGTGTCTCCGAGATTCACACTCAAATCAGTCACTAGCGTTCTCAACGTGGACTGATATGAATCAGGTGTCAGATCAGTTGCACAAAGTTCTGTACCAGCAACGATAGATTTGGGTTTTAAAAAAATACGAGGGGCCTGCCATACCATGCATAAAGACTAAATGTCCTCCATTATCTTGTATTTTCATTCTCGTCTTTTGACGAAAACCGTATCTAACTTGGCCTTCACAGATGCTTTTAAAAGTAATTTTTAAAATACTTTCTTGAAATTTTCAGAGGGGTAATGAAATTAATTTCAATTTTAGCTAATAAAATTTTTCTGATTGCATCAGAAATGTTAAATAGAAAAATGAATTGAAACAACTTAAAATCATCGGTTCTCAAAAAAAAAAATTACCTACGCCCAAAATCGTTTTAGATGGAAAGATGAAGTAAGCCTGGCTGCAGTAGGGTCATACTCCACTCTAAATTCCATTCCGACTGGGGATGATTCTTTGAACCTTTGTATTGTACATGTACTTTTTTTTTAAAATAAGAAATATATTATTTGTATGCATATATTTATTAAAATGAAATAAGCCCGAATGTAAACGTATGATTAATTTTTGTTGGAGTCTTATACTTTTCAATTTAGTTCAGTCACTAAGACAGCTCACTAACAATCAATAGGTAATGAGTTCAAATCACAGTAGGGGGATGTGAACTACACATCGAATTTTGGAGTGGGTTTTTCTTGCTGCCCTTGTTACGGTAGGGAGACAAAGACAACTCAAGATTTTGTTTCATCATAGTACCTAAACTCGGCTAGATGCCATGTCAGATATCTGATATCTGATCATTTTTTCAGCCGTCCTTCTCTTGATTCCAAAAATCTCAGACGATCTCAGATACTGTCCTAAATTGCACCTGATTCTTCAACCATTTTATACTGTAACAGCAATAAATATTTATGACATACAAGAAACAATAGTTGCAGAGCGTCTCTAAAAACTTGGATGGTATGGCTGTAGCTTGAGATCTTTTTTTTTTGTATTTATATCTAATATTTGAGCCTTCTTATGATAATATCCATCATCGAACTAGTGATATGGCAATTGGTACAGTCGTTTCCCGTTATAACACGGTGCCCATGTCCAAACAGCCAATCGCATTATAAGTTATGATTTAAGCTCAATTGGAGCTAGATTAATACTTGAATTCCACCATCAACCCATTTTACATCCTGAACTGCGCTATATCGATTGTTATAATTGAACTGGCTTGTATTATTGAATAAATAAGTTGAAATATTCATTTTCTCGAATATTTAGATATTTAGAGACTCAAGTAATTCTAGCAATAGCGGAAAAACCAAAAGGTGATTGCACTGACAGCAGTTTGAATTCATTCATTATTATGTTATAAGATTTGTAAGTATGATATAGTCTAAATGATTTATCTTTTTAATGGTGTTCCATATTCAATAGACATGAAATTCATTGTAAATGATTCAATGACAAAAGAGATATAGCCCAATGGCCCAATAATTATCATAAGACAAATAAAAAAAAATGTATAGAGAATGGAATGATTCAAACACTTGTGCAGGTATGTTAAAGTGAAGGGTGCGAAATTAGAAATGAAAGCAAATTTCGAGTTGAACTCGCATCAAACGACTTAGAGACTCATCTTTCATGTACGCCGCCTTAAACACTGTGGCTGCATAAGTGTGTTGATGAAGTATAGTTCAAAACTGTAGTGAATCCCCCACTCACTTATTTCGGAATCTTCAAACAATTTCATGGTAATACGTAGTGAGATAAGGTGATGTTTAAACTGTGACGTAAGTCGACAGTCATAAGTCAGCAGTAATTCTTTGTTTGAAACTACGTTTGAATAGGTTAACAGCGTTTGTAAGGAATTAGGTAAAGGGAGTTATTGAAAAGTGATAGAAAAGAAATTACTTTTTTACATCACACTACGTCATATCATTCCTTTTTTTTAATCATCGAGATAAAAAAATACAGCACAAGAAATAAAGATAGAAAGAAAGAAAAAGGCGGTGTTCATAATCAATGTTTATACAATATATATATATATATATATATATATATATATATATATATATATATATATACACACACACACATTTGTCAATGAATTATATTGCATTCCAAACGATATTTTTCTATTATATCCTTGATGCAGTGACTATTTATTTTCAATTCAGACGTTTTAACGGGAAATACCAATAGGAAACAAATAAATTATCAATAAGATGTTTTATAATGTTTTCTATAACAGGAACAAATGCTAATGAATGTTGTCAAAAATTGTATCTACACCGTCGCAGGTTTTGTACAGAGTGTGTTCTTCTTCTATCTTTACATCTTTGAATGAAGCACTTCTATAATTACTATTATTGGATGCACTGTTAAAAAGCAACAATAAGATAGAGATAAAAAAAATGTAATAAAATAACATTAACAATAAAAGTGCTTCGCCGAAAAAAACAATTCAAAAACACAGTTGATGTTTTTTTTTTTCTTCCTCGCAGGCAATACAGACATGGGCCATTTTCAGTAATGTGTGTTTTTATCATTAATAGTCAGTATTCATTCTAAAATATCGACTAATTTCAATAACTCGTATCTTGAGATGCTAGCGTATATCATTTGTGTCAATAGTAATTAGTATTCCATTGTATTGGTACGATTCATTTTAACAGAGGAACGCCATTATCGGAAGTGAAAATGAGAAGGTTTTCCTTTGTGTGTGTATTAGTTTATGTGTTTTAGTGTGCTTGTGCATGTGTGTATGCACACATGCGTACTTTACGTATAAAATGCACTTATAAGACTCTTCTTAGACTTTCAATGAACCACACACATATTCACACAGCAAATACCAATGAAGACGCACTCTCTCCTCCAACAACAAACCCACAACAACACCGTCACTAGATTAAACTACATAGGCATACACATAACCTCTCCGATTGTCTCTTCCTATTCGCAAATAATTTGATCTTTGACATGAAAGTGTTTCCCCTTTTTCGCCAGTAAGAGAAATTTAGAACAATAAAAAGACTAACCTCACATCATCTCCCCACTCCTTTCCAAACTTAGTTATTTACAAAATTTTACCATTTTCCGATTTGATGTTTGACAATGAAAGCAAACAATATATCACTATCCGCATATACTGGAAGCTCAAGTACTAAAATATCGCACTCACAGTAAAATTACAATTTGAAACTGAGGATATAGACTCACTCAATAGAAAAATAAAGTAGCTGTCATCTTTTTTTTCATTTAGATATATGTAGCTTGTTTTTTGAATATTCTGGCATATGCGTGTTTATTTTAATTGTTCTCATTTTACTATGTTATTGTTATTGTTATATTTGAGCTCCAAGTAAGTTGTGGATAGGAATGTATAATCTATGCATTTTTATTCGTAAAAGATGACATGTTTGGTTAATCTTAATTTGAAGGGCGTTTTTGGTATCCCTATGAAATATTTTGTTTCTTTGGGTTTCTCCAGGGTTGATACTCCAGCTTGAGATACAATATTAGATCTTAAACATTTGTTTTGCAAAGGGCATCTATTGCATTTTGTAAAAATTTGGTTTGTTTTTATGTTCTGCGCAAGTATTTTTCCTTATTACTTTGTTGTTAAGCTTCTTTGAAAGTTGTCCAAACAGCTATCGCTTCGTTCCAGTGTATCTTTATCAAATACATCGTGGGTTTCTCGAGGGAAGTGTTTTTCTTTTAATCTGAGGAAGATGTCCTATTACGTTAGTTTTGACTTTAATTTTAAATGGTGATGTGAACTAGATTATTTTTCTATCTCTACTCTTTCTGTTGCTGCTAAGTTTTGCTCTGTTGGTTTTCACTTGTAAATCGTATTCAAAACTGACCTCAGTAGAACTGCTGCCCTTCACGTTTTTAGTTTATTTGCTGCTACCATTGTTAAATATTGTATCTTCAGAACAATCGTGTATTAGCCTATATTCTATTGATTAAGGCATCTTTTCTAAGACTGTATTTTCATTGTTAGATTTTGTGTCAACGTATATAACTTCGAAATTGTATGGTTTGTGGGTATTATGGTTTTGGTTGAAGGTAATATCTAAAAAAAATGTTGGCCCTGATTTTTCTTTAATGATCATTTTTCTCAATTCCTGAATAATGTTGTTTTTTTGTTGTTTTTTTCCTGCATTTGTGTCCACTGCTGTTTCTAAGGAGTAGCAACCTATCGCCTTGGTAAAATCCTATATTTTCAGGATCTAGTTTTCTATCAAGGTTTAATAAAACAAACAAATTGATCAGGTCTGACTTCTCGGCAGGATTAGGACTTTCCCTTGAAACATCAGAGCTATGAACGACGTTTTTTTCTTCTCAAGTTCACTTTTCTTGGTTATTGAACAGTATCTGTTTTCTTTCCGTTGATATTAGTATAGGTTTTCGAGAATTCCATGGACTCCATATAGACGTTTTAGGTATTGGAGGGTAAAACAGTCCCCCATAAATAAGGGTCCCAA
>OY735210.1:26155940-26245940 GCA_963457665.1 Thysanoteuthis rhombus | reverse complement strand
GTGGCAATTAATCGTGGTACCCCCTCCTTCCTTCCAAAACCTGCTCTCTTCCAAGGATATCTAAACTTTTGATGATATTTTGTGCTAATACTATTCATTGTTCGTTGTGACTCTCTCATATTATTGGATGTGGTAGTATAAGCATGAATTTCATTGAGAACTTCTGGAGATACCGTGTGGACATTCGTGAGCGTTTACCCGTATGTGAAGAAAAATACAAAGGGGAAAATATATTTCAATCGAAAAATATTCCTAGATCTTTCCCAGGACTTAAGCCTCACTCTCACCCTATCCTTCTGGAGATTTTTCAATGAAATTAATTAAAGATTCTCAGTGATATTTTATGAACAAATAGCTGATTTATTTCCAAGAAAAAAAAAAAGAATTACCGAGAAACTATACGTCAAATATATAGGCATTCATCTTGTTGAAGCCACATCTAATGGTGTCACCCAGGGTGGACCACGCTCTTGCCACCCCGTTTGTTCCATCACTGTATAATGACAAAAATAACGATCGTTTTTTTTTTTTTTTCACTTCTTGAAAATTATCCAAACCACAGACATAGCAAAAAACAATTTTGTTTAATACCCAAACGCTTGTGATGCATCGTGTATGACGGAGAAACTTCGTGGACCATCAAATCAAAATTTAAGGTTTCAGAGCACGTCAGACAGTTGAGGAAAATTCGAAATCGCACAACCGAAACATGGTGATAAAATAGAACAAAGATGAGGAAATTTGTCCCGACCAAGTTATATGATCATCATAACCATTATCATCAGCCTTTTAGCGTCTGTCTTTGAACCCTGACCTTCCCAAATATTCGCTAGACCTCCATATCATGGACGTTGCGGAGCCAGTACCTCCTGAACTTGTCTAGATCGTCCCAGCATCTTATTTTTCTGCCGACCACATTTTCGACTTGACTTGTTCATTGCCATTTGAGTTTTCTTATTTTCTATGATGTCTCTGATTCCATCTTTTCTCTAGTACGCTGTTTTATGAGCATGATTCTATGCTGTGCACTTTGCATAGTTCCCAGTTTGAGGGTAAATCTTTTGGTTGGATTCTACGTTGTAGCTCCATAGCCGACTATCTGGGGAGTACATTGGTTGCATACCCTTCTTTTATGGACAGATGGGATTTTCTCATTCTTGAAGATTGGGCCTGCTCTTCTAAAAGTGTACTAACGTTCACCCCTTTTGCTTTTGAGAATTCGTTGTCTTAAGTAGATTTAGTTCTGCGTTTTCGATTCTGTTCGTTGTGTTTTAGTCCTCAACGTGTTATATATGACATTTGTTTTACTGAAGTGCCTGCAGACACCAAATATCTTGGCATCTGCATTCAGTTTGTTTCGCATTATTTCGAGTAACTCAGCGATTTTCAACTGATGTGTTACACCACATTGGTGTGCCACGAAGCCTGCGTAGGTTTGCCAGTGTAGTTTTGAAAGGGCTCGATCTTACCTCAAACAGGGGCCTTGGCCCAGTGTACCCCGTATGGGCACAGAATAACATTTTGATACGTTTCAATATTACTTGCAATTCAATGCGTAATGATAACAAATATGCACGAAAGCTTCACAATCTTTTTAAAGCCATGATGTATTTTATATTCTTGATAATAGAATCAATAAGTTTAGAATCACCAGTTTAAGATATGAACACATTATCATCATTCATTTTCTGTACCATTCCGTGAGATGAAAAAGGTTAAAGATCACTGTATTAACATCTGATCATCAAACCAAGCTTGTGTTCATTGTTCGTATTGCCGGCATTTGTCATGTTCTCCACGAAATTCGTATCGTTTCACATGGTCCTTTCTTTTGCGTGGATACAGCTAAAAGAGAATAATAGCTCAAATTTCAAAATGAGTTTGCCCGTGCTGCTGTCATTCAGACAGCTCATAAAGGCCCACATAAATGAAAGTATTAGTCGCCAATCGGTTGGTAGGTAGGGAAATGGACTGGGTGAATCAAGTTCAATCGCTGACTGAGACAGAGACTAGCACTAATGCTTTTGACTGATGCGTGAAGTCATCTCCCTTTTCCTTCCCCAGCTATTTGTAATATATGGTCAAGTGAGTGACACCTCTTTGGGTACTTGTCAGCTCTACGCTTATTTCACTTACGGAGAATCTTGAAGAACTAGTCAAGACATAGGAATCGCCAGCGTACCTTTACTGCTTGATTTACTAACTGAGCTGTCATGGAATGGTTTCCCATTGGCGATATCCCCATCGGTCATATGTTCACTGGAGCAACCGTTTGTACAGTACAACCTCCGCAAATACGCCTTTTATTAGATCTGCTTGACACGGCAATAAAGTTGTCGGGATCGTTCGGGATGTTATCTGGTTGGATACCCTTTGTCAGGAAGAAATTTAGTAGTTACTGCCGAACGTCTCATTTCTATTGTCTTCTTGGAGAGTTTTTTGACATTTTGATTCATATTCATACATTAAGCCAAAAATAGGAGTACCACGAATACATTTATTAACTGTTAATATTTTCACCTTTGACACCAATATTAATTGGATCCAGTCAAGGTCGACTAAAGGGGTAACAGCTTTTGCTGATATCGTTGCAGCTGGTGCTGCCTGGGAAAGTGGTTTTCCCAATGTTCACTTAACTTCCTCTCTCAACAATCGTAGTATGGCAGAAACGAGACATTTTGTACAGATATAGCAATGATTTCTGAAGAGGGGTAATGCATTGTGAATGTAATCAGCTTTAATTACGCAGATAACCTCTGTGCCATCTGCACGCGTTACGTTATTACTATTATTATTATTATTATTATTATTATTATTATTTGGAATCTAACACCAGTTGCCTGGTGGTAACCGCTGGGGTTTGAGTGACAGCAAGTCTCCTCAAGTCTCCAGCCCTCCTCTCCTAGTACTCATAGGTCGCAGTAATTCTGCGATTTACAGTTTCACACCGGTTGCCCAGTGGTTATCGCTGAAGGCTGAGTGACAATAAGTCTCCTCAGGTCTTCAGCTAACATCTCCTCTCTCTTTCACCTATCATGTCAGGGCTACAATTCGTTGCAGTCCTTATATCTCTAGCACCTTCCTCAGTATCCGTGCAGTTCCCAGTAGTGCTGTGGTCTGTACGGTCTCAATCCTTCCCCTAATCCTGATCTCCTCCAGTCTCACCCTCAGCGTTTTGGGGACAGTTCCTAGTGCGCCCACTATGACCGGTACTACCCTGGTTTTCATGTTCCACATCTTCTTTAATTCTCTTGCTAGATCCTGGTATTTTTCCCGTTTTTCACTCTCCTTCTTTTTTATTCTATGGTCTGCAGGTACAGCCACGTCTACTATTTGGCAGACCTTCCTTTTTTGTCTACTATTACCAAGTCCGGTCTTCTTGCCTGGATGAGGTGGTCAGTTTGGATGTCAAAGTCCCACAGTAGTTTGTGGTTGTCATTCTCCAAAACTGCCTCTGGCTTGTGCTGATACCACTTTTCCACATGGTTGAATGTTGTTGTTGTTATTATTATCATTATTACATCAACAGCATCGTTATTCTTATTAGTAGTATCATTATCAAAGAATTTCGTTTCCACATTGCTTTTTATCGCAATTTAGTTTGTTTGAAAAGTTCATCGACCTTGGAACTAGTATCCGTCCTTATTTCTTTGGTCAAAGATCTACTGGCATGGATCTTTTTCAGGTCTTCATTCTTGGAGAGAGAGAGAGGGGGGAGAGAAACAGAGACTGAGAGAGAGAGAACAGTTCATTTAATACCCCCACACACACACACTTACACATATAAACACAACCTGTTTCCTTTCCCTTATCCTGTAAACTGTTTTGATGTTAAATCTTCTTTTATAGGGAATATTTATTGGTTTTTAGAGGTACAAAAAAAAAACAGAAAAATTTCAGATGTAGATTCAAATCAGCACAGTTGAAAAGGAATCAGTTTTAGATTAGTTGCAATAAAAACAAGCAGAAATCAAGATGAAGGTAAATAGTAGTAAAACAGTAATAATGATGATATGCAATATTTCATCTAATAAAATAGCCAAAAATAAAGAACGAAGAGGAGTAAATATTTGGGCACTATCCTAATATTGTGGTCCAGCCTTTTGCAGCATTTACATCAAAATCAAAATGCAGCAACTGTTTCCCATACATCTGCAAAACATAGTATTAACTTCCTGTTACCAATTTCAAACGCTATGGTTGTATTTCAATTGTTTGCTTTTTGTTTCGTTTTTTCGTGAATTTTTATTTCGTTTGAGTTTTTTTCTTCAGTCGACAAAAACAATAGATATGAATCTTATTTATTGCTGTCCCTGAAGCATTCCATTACCATTTTCAATCTCAAACGCTATCATTGTTGTATTTTTAAAAAATATTCCTTGAATTTTAATTTTTTCCCTTTAATTCCATTTCTTTCTTTGATTTTGATTCATTTCGATTTTTTCTGGAATTCTAATTTGATTAAAATGCAATTATTATAACATTCAAAATTGAAATGTCCTAAAAAGCTGCCAAACAGTTTCGGAAAGTGAAAGATAGAAAAGTGAGTAAACTGATTTGAATTCATGCAGTGTAATCTCGAAAGAAAACCAACCGATTAGTGGAAATTAAGCTAAATCTTGACTCTGATCAGTCTGAAGGCTCTAAACAAAATGTTTGATGAACCGCTTCTTGATTGGACAGCAATGTTTTGTTTTTTTGTTCGCTGATTGATTAAATGTTTTCACTTTATTTCTGATTGATTGGAAAAGTTGATTGACGAAATTGAAATTCTTATATGCTGTGATTTTGCACAGGTCTTATGCTTAATTATACTTTTGATTATCGATATCATAGGTATTAACATTTTCATATCATCATTGTTAATATTGGCATAATTATCATGTCGATAGACCCTCATTATTATTCGTAGACATAGTATCATCACTCTAATTACTCATCAGCATTATCATGATTATCATAGCTTTTCATTTTTATCATCATTATCATCTTAATGATGTTGTCACTCTCATTATCATCTTATCATCGTCATTCGTAGGCCCTTACACTTGCAATTATTTTATTGAGATTATTTCATTATCATTTTCAGAACTGTTTTCATATTGATTTTATCTGCATTATAATTATCATGAACCAGCTTCAGCATCACCTTGATGTACATCTTTTCACCAGGTGAGACTGGTAGCTATCGACGGGGATGGAGTGACAGCAAGTTTGCCCAGATCTCTTGTTCGGTATTCACAATCCTAGCTAACTGCGTTATGAATCACATTCGTTCTGTCCCGATCTCAACTTCTCCCAGTCTCTTTATATAAGTCCGTTCCTGGTGTTCCAGTGATTATGGATGTGATTTTTACCTTCACGACACATAGTTTTTCGATTCATTGGGCTGGGTCTTCCTACTTCATGCTTTTATTTTTAAAATCATTTAGTCTTCAGATCACAACGTCATTAAAATTTAATTCAAATTCATTAGAACGAGGATGAAATGTAGAATTCAGAATAACATTAACTACATACAAGAATATTGTGAAAAAGTACCACATTTCATCTTTGTTTTGATTAAATTAAATCACATTTTGAATACGGGGTAATAGGAAATTTTGCACCTTATATTTGAATCGAATTCGGGATCCTGATTCTATATTTTTATTTTCAATGATAGTTTGCTCGTACAAAAACTGTCATAATTCCCCAAATGCTAAAAAACACTCTCGATGTATATGTGATAAATCTGAAAATGATGGGTGAAAAGCTTATGATCTTATGTTCATTAGTTTCCGAGTTACCAAGCTTCAAAGAGCGTATCGTACAGGCCGTGCTGAGCCCCTTTTTTTTAATCACATGAAGTATTGAAACGCATGTTATCGAATGTTGAAAACAGCGTGCTTCTATTTTTGCTAGTTACCAGAATATGGGGCAGTTCTGCGACAAAAACGCCTGGTAAGAACGATCAAGGCGTAAGCAAGGTTGCAAATTTTTTTTTTTTTCCCAATCTCACAACAGTTGCCTGGTGATTACCGCTGGAGTTTGAGTGACAGCAAGTCTCTTCAAGTCTCCAGCCCTTCTCTCCTAGTTTTCATAGGCCACAGTAATACTGCAGTTCACAATTTCACACCAGTTACCCAGTGGTCATTGCTGAAGGCTGAGTGACACTAAGTCTCCTCAGGTCTTCAACCAACATTTCTTCTCTCTTTCACCTATCATACCAGTGCTGCGGTTAGCATTTCGGCTTTCATTTCCCTTCCTCTGTAAGGCCACTGCTAACATTTAGTGTTGCAGTCTTTATATTGCTAGCACTTTCCTCAGTATCCACGCAGTTCCTAGCAGTGCTGTGGTCTGTACAGTCTCAATCCTTTCCTTTATCCCGATCTCCTCCAGTCTCGCCCTCTTGTTGTAACTATTGAGTTCCTCAACAGTGGAAAATGGTGGAGATCAAGTGACAGCAAGTCTCCTCAATACGGTACTTACCTCAATATTGTAGCTGATTTTAGTGATGTCGTTATTTTGGTGGTTTCGATTCTACAGATTTCCAACTATTCCATTCCTTCTGCAAAACTTTTCGAAATTTTTCTTCGCATTTATAACGATGGGTAGAATCGTCTCATTCATGCTCCGATTGTTTTTCAGTTCTCTAGACATTTCTCCATTTTTCTAGTGTATGTCAATGTTACTCTGTGATCTGCTGGATGACGCTATAATTGTTACCAGCAATAACCCGTGGGAATAATCCAACCGGCACATCTTTCTTTTACTCACTCTCTTATTAGATTGATTCACAATCATTTTATTCTGCAATTGAATCATTATTGTTGTTGTTGGCTTTGATTTACGTCAGCAGGCGGATCTTAACCAGAGACCTAAGCCTTGCAACTCTGTAATAATGACAGTCCAGGCTTTGGAGAGAATGAAGAAAAAGGGGAAGGGCAGGGCTTCTACATATACAGACAATACAATACTGTCCCGAACATACATCTACATATACATGAATAGACGTTTGCTGGTTATAGTACATACAATCACATTGAAAATTGAATGTTCAAATAATGTGTGCAGTGGAGGTAAGAGCTACTTTCTGCATATCATATATACTTGGCTTTCCAAGTATGCTGTCGGTAAGTTAACTGGTCCCTTTTTTTTTAATTAATCCACGGTCTCCAACAACAATAGGTATTATTTTGTCCCGAGTTGCCACTGATTATCATTTTGAGGTTTTTATATTTGGAAGTTTCTCAAATCTCCTGACAGTCATACCTACCAGGAGACACTTTTTTTTCTTTCTCTATAATATCTGTCGTGTTCGCGCTTATAGTTCAATCAGTATGTATTGTGAAGTCCAATAATATGGTCACATCTTTTGTCTTTGTGACTAGTTCAAGTCGTACCAGTTCTTAGTATATGGGGTGTTTTAATATTTGCAGATGTCTCCAGAGTAGATACTGCCCAATTCTGTCGTATATCATCTTATATCTATTTGCAGCCAGGATTATGATTATTATTATTATTATTATTATTATTATTATTATTATTATTGTTGTTGTTGTTGTTGTTGTTAATTAATGATATCATTTTTTCTCATCTAACAGGCTTGTCAATCGGTGAGAGCGTGCTCACCATCCTTTGCATGAGCGTGGACCGCTACCTGGCAATCAACTACCCCATGAAAAACAGGCGCCTCTTCACCGACACTCGTGTCAAGTGGCTCATCTTTATCACGTGGCTCCTGGCCGCCATCGCCATGGCCCCGCTCATGGTGGTACGGGAACTGAAGGTCCACCAGCTGGTCAACGATTCGGTGACCTTCTGTCACGAGGACTGGCCGTCCCAACGCGTCCGTCAAGCCTACGATATCTTCTTGCTGTTTTTCATCTATGTCATCCCAGGTACCATCGTTCTGTTTCTATACACACGGGTCGGGGTCCGCCTCTGGAGACCCGACGTCCAGTTGGAAGCTGATAACTCGAATATAAACAACAAAGCCAGGATTCTGACCGGGAGACGCCGGATCGCGCGCATGATGCTCATCGTCTCGATTCTCTTTGCCATTTGTTGGCTTCCATATTTTATCATGATGATCTGCCTGGACTTCAAAGTCATTGAATTGGACATGACAGTCGTTGGTGCTTACTTCTTCACCGTGCTTCTCGGACACTCGAATAGCGCCCAGAATCCAATCCTCTATTGTTCAATGCATAAAGGATTTAAAAGTTTTCTACACAATCTTCTTCGGTGCCGATTTCAAAAGCTCAGACATTATCGACAGGTGAGTGACTTGATTTTCCTTCTGTTTCTTTCTCTTGGTTTGACTCTGACGAAGCCCCACCTCAAAGTGAGTGAGTGGGATATCAGTCACAGAAAAAAAGTAGGGGAAGATAAAATGTAATTTTATTCAAATTTGATCTTTCAGATCTATAAGATAAGATAGCCATACGGGAACACAAGCTATGTGCTGTTACACCGCAATTTCAGTTAGAAATTGTTGCTCTCGCAGTGTTCCTTAGTAAACTGTCCCAAATACTAAGTGTTAATTTTGGGAATAAGTCTTTTTTACGTTTGTTCGAACATATTCCTTCTGCAGTTTCAAGCGATGACCTTATTTGAACTCGAGCATAATTGAAATATGTTGAAACTGGAGTTTTATAGCCACTACGAATAAACTGAGATCAGCTTGATCTCTCCTACCCTATGGAGATGGTAAATTTATTTCAGATTTCGCAAGCCTCGATTATTTTCTTTGGGCCAATACCAGTTGATTATTATCTTTCAAATAAAAAGTACGCAAAACTGGAACACCGTATTCCTACAAACTTCTAATCGTTGAAGTACATAAAAGTTCAATTTATTCAAGGTTTGTTTATTTTACAATAACATACGAGATTAGGTTTACTTTATTTTCCGCTATCAAATGAACTCTTCGCTATCCGTGTCGTTCTTGAAAAAAAGTGAAAGTAGCAGTTGACGTTTGTTTTGTCGCAATAAAAGCAACCAATGTCCCCTGTTCCCCCCCCTCTCTCTCTCTCTCTCTCTCTCTCTCTCTCTCTAACATCTTAGTCTATTCTACCTTCCTTTACCACCAACAATACAGCCTAACATCATCGTTTCGAAGGTCTGGGAACACTTTTTAAAAATCCCATATAAGCTGATGGTACTTGTTTCTTCGCCTTACGCCGTTTTGGCTCATGAAATGTTCGATAGATATGTTTTACTTTTAGATTGTTTGATAAACCTATAATATCTAGAGGTACTTACGTGGTACGATGGAGAACGTCCTAACGCCATTATTATCAATTTTCGACGAGTCTTCCTTCCATTTCATTCCTGTTACCATTTTATTGCCGAGGGCTCATCCTTTATGTTCGACCCATGCAGTGAATCACGTTCTTCGAGTTGCGATGAATAACAACAAAAATAAGATGAAAGACTAATCGTAATCTATAAATGACAATACTTCGTCGAAAAAAATCATAGTTTCTGAGACCAACGCTTTTATCGCACTCACATGCAAACACACGCACACACACACACACACAAATTTAATTGCATTAACAGATACTTTCGAAAAATTAACTGAAATTAGATAAATTTTGAAATTTTTTTTTAATCTTTGGTGTTTAAAGCTGTAAAGCTTTCTATTCTGAATATGTATGAATAAACAAACAAAAGTATTGATAATCTTGTAATATTCATTTTGGTAAGTTTTGCAAGTTTTGGGGAGGAACGTACAAAATAATTGAAATGTCGATACTGCGTGATATATATATATATATATATATATATATATATATATATATATATATAAGTGTGTGTGTGTGTCTTAGCATGTGTGTGTGTGTTCAAGGTTTACAGTGAATTTTCCTTGAGTATGGTCTTGTGCTCAGATAATTTTGATGAAACATCTATTCTGAATAGAATCAGTCTCGAAATAATGTTCCTAAATCATGGCCTTCTGTCAAAGTCCGCAGAGTCAGACGTACATCTTTTATGAAAAAATCTTCATTTTAATGAAATTATGATTCAAAAATTAGTCGTACGGATATTTCTGCCGTCAAAATTCAATTTTACGCGTACATAAATACATATTAAATACATATACATTTGTTTTTACCTTTTTTCCATCGTAAACTATTAGTAAGAACCACTCAGTTAGTATCTCCCCCCCAAAAAAAAATTTGAAATTGAAACCTGGTGTTTTTTTGGCAAACACTGAGTACAGGTTATTAGCCTTCGGTGAGGCTGAAAATCATAAATTATTGCTAAAAAAATATTAGATTCAAGCTGTTTTGGATGCGTAAATTTGGAACAGGGCCAATTTGCTTATTTTCGTCGCAACTTCATTCTGCTTTAAGAAGTTAATTTCTGAATAATTCAAAATGGCCAACTACGTTTTGGGGATGCAGAGAGCCTTACGGTTGGTAGCATAGAAAATAGGACCGCCAGACCTAGTTCTCATGTGCAGAGAGAAAATCATGCTGGGCCTCACATGGAGAGACTGCAAGACAGCACAGTACACCTGGGAAAAGACAAGAGTCTGGGACATCATAGAATCAATTAAAAATCTCAAATGGCAGTGGGCTGGCCATGTTGCAAGAATGGCAGACAACCGATGGACATCGCAACTCATGACATAGATTCCCCGAGATCATATACGGAACCGAGGCCGGCAGAATACTAGATGGAGTGACGAGCTAGACAAATTCAGAAAGTACTGGCTCTGCGACGCTCATGATAGAGAAAGGTGGCGAATCCTGGGGAAGGTCTATGTCCAACGACGGATGTTGAAAGACTGCAGATAATGATGTGACCCAGATCAAACATCGACTGGGAGATCTTATGTTCACTTTGCAGGCACGCGCTTCTCCCCCACTCCCAGCTAAGTGAAAATAACAGGGTATATTTGGCTCTTCGGTCTTGAATTGCAACGGATAAATCTGGATTAAAACCGAATAAGGTTCAGTCATTCATTCAGCTTGGCAAAGAACATAATACAGAAAGTATTCCCTAAATATGCAGTTAACAGATGTCGACATACCTAGCAAGCCGGAAGTGGATTATAATAAATTGCTTTTAGTAATAAATGAAAAAGTAATCGAACGAAGACCGTGTCTGCATCCCTATGATACTCCGTGTACAAATGAAAGATTTTTGCATTTTAAAGTATGTTTGTCAAGTAACAACTACCATTGATTTCTAAAACGGTAAGGAAATTCTGTCAACCAAAGACTATGTCTACTATTCATCATATCATCATCATCATTATCAACAGCAGCAGCAACCTCTTAAGAGCCCATCGTTTGATATAGACTTTCCCTAAGATTCGCCAGATCTCTCTATAACGAGAGTGCTGAACCAATACTTTCTGAACTAGCCTAGTCCGTCACGTCATCTTTTCTATGTCATTCACGATTTCACGTATGACCGTTGTGAGTTGCTGTGTCCAGCAGTTGTCTGACATTCTTGCAGCGTGGCCAATCAATTTCGATTCCCGTTTTCTAATGAATTCTATAATATATTTGACTCCAGTTTCCTGTCTAATATACTGTGTTGTTTTGTGGTATCTCCATTTGATGTTGAGTATGATTCTCCCCTTTTCTTAGGTTCAATGTTTTGGCTCCGGATGTGACTATCAGGACAATGCATTAGTTGTATACCTTTTTGGGAGTGGGGTGCTGATGGAACTAGCTAATTCTTTAAGGTTGGGATTGCTCTTCTAATTTCTAAACTATTATTAGGTGTAAACAAACAATGTGGCCTGGAGAAGGTCAGATAAAGAAGATTGTAGCTATATGACAATTTCAATTTCAAATTCCGATGGATCTTCTCATTCTACCCTGTAAGGTATGATTTATATAAGACAACCTCCCTGAAGTACTGAATACGTGAACAAATCTCAACGGTGGCTACCTTTTCATTTATTTAAATAATACTGCTTAGCCAGAGTCAAAAATTATGAATGACAGTGAGTCATCTGTGCAATTCTCAGCACATTACTCCAGTTAACAAAGCCTAACCAATCGATAATAGAATATACGGTAATCTTTGGCTATTTGATCTTAAAATACGATAACATTAAGATGGCCAGAAGTTCTTCCACTTGATGGCTGAAGCTGGAAAAAATCTTAATTTCTTGCTGACTTCACTGTGAAAATGTAATGCACGCTATGAAGCAGATAGAAAGGCTCCAAAAATTACAATCATACAAATTATTGATCAGATATTAATGATAGAATAATATTGGAGTTATGTTTGACAAATATTACTGCACTTTTGAGAACGATATCTGAAATTCGAAGAACGGTCTCTTTTATCAAGAACAACAACGATATTTGAAGCGTGCATAAAATTTTAAGCTGGAAATGAAAGTTCCAGCCATTTTTAGCTATCAAACAGGAGAGCTTTTGGCGATCTTTATGTGATTAGGACCAACTAACCAAAGATTACAGAATATTTTCTCCAAGACATTTCAAAAACTTGGCAGCTTCGCCAGGACGGATGGAAGTACAATTTTTTCCGCGTGATAATTATCTGGCTTAGTTGGCACAAAAGTCCGGAAAATAGATTCGGCGAACCGAGTTTAAATTCTTGCTGACTTAGTCTCTGATCGCTCCGTATTTATGCCCTTGGGGAAGATATGAATCCATATCTCCCATTGGATTCGGTCAGGAATTTCCCCCCTTGCCACTGGCATTATGTAACCTAGTTCAACCTATCGCATGTTTCTTGGAGAAAAGATGGGTTCCACCAAGCAAGTAATCCCTATGGCCCCTAGAAATGCCAGGGACGACCCAGCATGTTACCTCGAAGATCTTCTATAGTCGTTGAATAATTCAATTAATTCAATGTTGACTTCTCAGAGAACTACACTGTCTTGAACACGTGATCCTGATAGGAACAAACATGGCGGTAACTTTGACAGGAAAGATTAAGACGATCAAAATTGTCTACGGCTGTAGCGTTTGAAGAGAGAACACCGTGCAAAACGATTTTTCTCTTCCTGGGTGGTGAGCACTGTTCCATCCTGGCTGAGCGCGTGGACGAAAGTAAACAAGTTTTGCAACCAGTGCACAAGGGAAATTATACAGCGCAAAAAACTGATTCACTGTGACGAATTCAAATGTGTGCAGACATCTTTACCACGGGAAAAAATTGAACAGCATAAGACTTTAGTGCATGCTGAAGAAATTAAAGGGGACATTGGTTGTGATTATTCGAAGAAGGATATTAAATGTATAGAAAGGATATTAAATTGCTATAATTCCATTCAAGCTTTGCTTTTTGTGACCAGGATAGTGACATTTATATGTAATTGTTTTTCTTACTTTGATTGAAAATGTCTAAATTTGACCATTACCCAAATAAAAATAGATTTCAAATCATTACTTCATCATCATCAGTCTTTTAACGTATGTCGTTGGACATAGACTTTCCCAAGGATTCGCCACGATTCTCTATCGTGGGCGTCGTGGAGCCAGTACTTTCTGAATTTGTCTAACTCGTCTCTCCATTTAATATTCTGTCGGCATCGGTTCCGCATGTGATGTCGAAGGACCCAAGTCATGAGTTGCGATGTCCATCGGTTGTCCGCCATTCTTACAACATGGCCAGCCCAATACCATTTGATATTTTTAATGGATTCTATGATGTCCCAGACTCTTGTCTTTTCTCAGATATACTGTGCTATCTTGTGGTCTCTCCAGCATAATTCTTTCATGTGAACGTTGCATGGTTCTCAATTTGCGAGTCTGTTTCTTGGTTAGGTTCCATGTTTCAGCTCCTTAAGTGACTATTGGGAGGATGCATTGGTTATACACCCATCTTTTGAGGATTAATGGGATCTTCTTTTATTTTTCAACCAACCACGACAGCAAGCTGGCTTTAGAAGAAGTTACTCGACCATGGACAACCTGCATTCGATTAATCAGCTGAAAGAGAAAGCAGCAGAATTATTACGTACCTGATCACAAAAGTAAACTTTGAAGGAGCTAATTGATATTTCCTTTACATCTTAGACATAATCACACAGAAAATAACACTTACTACCCAAAAACAAAAAAAGGCTCGTATAGAAAAGTTGCTTTAGATAAGGGACAAAAATATGACTTCACGAAACTCCAAGTTTTCCTGTCCATGAACATCTTGTATTTCGAAAGTTCGCTTCATGCAATTTTTTGATTTTAACAGAAAAGGCAAAAAGAGGAATGGGCCTCCAGCATTTCTTTTTACGGCGAGCCATTATAGAAGCACTCCTTTCTCTCTGTCTCTTGTACTTTCAAATATCCAAACCTCTAACGACTGGGCCTAACATAGAATCACCACTATTTGAGGGACTGTGAACGTCAACAAATTCTTCCAATATAAATCAATGCTGATACCTGTTTTCTCGCTCAACGCTTTTTCGGTTTGCAGATTTTTTCTACAGGGATGCTGTACTTTTGGATAGCTGGGATAAACTATTATGGAAACGAAAACAAGACATGTTTTGTGAGTGGGCTGATATCCAATTTTCATTTAAGAGAAAGAATATTATTTGATATGTAAGAATGGCTATCTTTGCTATAGTACGGTTGTTGACAAGAAAACGATGGAAAAGGGACGCAGGTGACTAAACTTGAACCAGTCATTAAATCAACGCATATATTCATACAGTTATTATCTTTATCTCCTTTAGCAATGTAAAGTGCGATTTTCTTGGTTCTCTTTCTGTGACTATGGACTTTTCCACTTGAAGTTAACAAGTTTGCTGATAGAAATAGCTCCTACTCACTATTCGAAACAATCGACTCTTCCTATGTAACAAGTTTTTGTTTTTTTTCTAATTTCTTTGAAAAAAGTATCCTCTAAACGAAAAGATTGATCCTCAAACTGAGAACCACGCAACGTGTACAAAAGAGAATCAGGCTCAACCTCATTAGGAAAGATCATGAGACAGCAAAGTATATCAGTGAAAAGACAGGAGGCCGGGATCAGAATGTTGACTGTTTGTCAATTGCATGTAATTTGACGAACCAGTTACAGTAATATTTGTTCTCATAGTCTTTGTAGAATCATGATAGTAAAAAACGTAGTAGTAATATGTTTATGATTTGGACTGAGCAGGAGTGACTTTTCTAATATGTTAATATTTAAAGACTGGAACTGAAGCACAAAGATAAGCAAAATATATGATAAAATAAGATTCTGTCTATGGTTTTGAGATGGGTCATTAGCATTCACAGAGTTTTTTTCGAGTATAACGTTGTAGCGCTTCCACCATTAGAAAAAATCACGTTCGGAGAGTACACCTGAAAAGGTCGTGGAATTGGTCGGCTGGAACTTCGTATTAACAACACAAACAAGAAGGAGAACAATCGTCCGGAGAAGTCTTTAATGAATAGATTATGGTATGTATGGCGTATTGGGAGTGATCAATTAAAAATTTGATAAAAAAAAGGGTGATCATCGATAAGTTAATTCACTTGCCTTTCGGTGGGCAGTCATCACCAAAATAAAATCTAGTTTCTAAAAGAGCAAGTGCAATTGCTACCGGACAAAAGCTAAAGAGCCAATTTAACGTGGATTTCAAATTACATTGCAAATCGAATCCCTTAATGAGAAAAACCATTTAAAATCGTCTTTTTAATTTTCGTTCTGAAATAATGATAGAATGTTCAATTTTTTTGCCCCCTAGCTCAATTAGTGCGGTCTGCACACGTGATGCACAACCAAACACGCAGCTAGACCTGCTCAAAACTGAAAAAACCTATGTTGATAGTTTTGGTTTTTAAAATAATACCTACATACACGTGCATGCGCATACACACGCGTATACACACACACACACACACTCACGCACACATGGGAAAGAAACATACAAAAAATTCCATATCTTTCTCATGCAAGATATTATTTTTAAACCAATCAAAGTTTTGTTTGCTTCCGTTGTAGATTGATGCTTTTTTTTAAATGTCGGGCGTTAGAAATGCAGTGTTTGAAACCTTCCGTTAAGAGTCTCTAAACATTTGTTTACAAGCAGCTTAACGCTGTTTATAAACCAGTCAACGTCCTGTTTCTTCTCTCAATGTTTGTTTTTCGTCAGAAAGATTTAGATTATTCGAGATAATGTCAAAGATACTTGACTCATCGTTTGAAATATTGTGGTGAAATTCCTCACCACTCAAAGCCAAGATTACCTTTGGGCATCAAAAGTTTGCAAAAAAATCTGTTTTTCAGCTAATTAGTATTCCTTGCACTGAGTTTGCCTTGGGATCCTCATAATAACATAAAAATTTAAAAGTAGACAGAAAGATCCTGTCGTGAACACGATACTCAAAGGTTGCCTACCACAGTAAGTCCACTACGACAAAAAAAAAACAGGTTCTCTTGCTGACAAGTATCAGCTGACCAACTTCTCGAAGCAGCACAAAAAGACACCACTATGCATAGCATGATTATAAAAAAAACTTTTCCAACTAAGTACTCAATCAACATAACCACTACTAAGATAGCGTTATGGTCAAGAATTGGTTTCAGCTGCTGGTGTCACGAAACCCAGTAATTCTTTCCTTTCAGAGAAAATAAGAATTGTCATATTCAATTGTTTTGTTTCTAATTTCATTGGTGTTCAAAATTGAAAATTTCAAATACACTCAAAGTAACAAATCGATGGAAATAAGTTGGGTTTTTGGGGTTTTTTTTTTTTGTTTTTTTTTTTTTTTTTTGTTTTAGGGTAAATTTACTTATTCTCTCTCCCTCTCTCTCTCTCTCTCTCACACACACACACACACACGCGCGCATACTCACACCTCCATACATGTACTCTAATGTTTTTTTTTTTCAATTTCTATTATTGGAATCTGTCGATCAGAACAGTCAACTTAGGTTTCTCACAGTTTTTAAGTTGGTCTGGCTGGCTGACTGTGTATGTATCGCGCGTGCACACCAAGCCAGTGGAGCTACATGTTTGAAAATTTAAACATTCACACTTTGTTATATATTGAAAAAAATTATTCGTTTTGTTCTTTTAAATTCAGTCCCTAAATAGATTTTTAGTGGAAGGTTCGAGTAATTTTATGCTAAATTGATCATTTAGTTTTTGTCCGAAAACTTCCACACTTGTTTGTTTTGTTTATTCCTTCAAATTGGGACGTTTTCAGTGATTTCTGCCAAAACGGGAGGTAAAAGGAGTAATTTTAAGACGGATATCGATGAAATTTAGCTTCGACTGTGGCAGCAAGTAATGAGCTATCTTGCTAGCAGTAGTTCACTGTACTCGTTAACCATCACTCTACGACAGATGCACCAAGATATTCATTAAAATTCAATGTTTTATGCTGATCATCCTAATGGGAAAAATACAAAACAGGTCGGGTTAGTCACTCAATAGAAACCGTCACGTAACCAACGTTTCATAGCAGCATGCTGCTTTGAGGGAATTCAATTTCGAAAATTGGCAAATGGAGTAATCATATGATCAGTTACTTCTATCGCCTTTTGTTAAGCAGTGATCACTGAAAACAACATGTAAATTTCCAAAAGAAATCTGTGCGCAAGCTAGTGACCAATATCAGCATAAACTTACGTTACAAATTGCTCCCTTTTTAAGGGAGTAAATAAGCAAAGGAAACGTTTTTGGAAATACAATTATTTCCCATTCTTTGTATTACTTATGTTTATTTTCTCGAGTTCTAAAGTTCAGCACGAAAGGCGGAGTCTGCCAATTGAGTTCGAGACTGTGTATGCTCACATGGCAACAGGGACCAGGGTGGAGATTTGGAGGCCCTCTCCCTCTGGTGCAGTGGTTCCCAACTTAGAGTACACATTTTTTTTTAATTATTAAAAATTACAACTGAAACGAAGTCAGCTTTTTTGTTCAGTACATTTGGCACAAATTAATGGTCAAGTTTAGTATTATTTTTACGTTAGACCCTTTCATAACCTTGATGAATCGACATTTTTTCTATCAAATAGAGAAATTTCTCCAGAAAACAAACATTGTATAATGTTAGTAGATATGCTGTTGGTAAAGTACAATTCATAAAGCTTTGGAGGCTGGCTTCCATTATAAAATCGCCTTCACAAAGGTTGACGGAGAAGAAAGTGTGTGAACGAACACTTGAACACATCATTCACCTGTCAAGGCAGCAAAAGAGCTGATACACCTTTAGTTAACCATGAAGGAGTTTCCAATCAATATTACTTCAATTCAGTAATAGTCTTTTTGCTAGGATAAAATTTTGGAAGACAGTCTGTCTGTCATCTGTCATCGAGTCAAGACTGAAAGAAAAGCATTTTTTTAGAAAAGCAAATATATTGTTGAAACCTTTCAAAATAACAGAAGAGCTCTGATATCACTATATTTGTGCAATATACGTCTATAAATGTTGACACAAGATGATATTTATAAGTTATAGAAAGGTTGAAAAACACATTTATTACCACGAAAACATAGAAAGCGGCATTTGCTTTCACATCTATTCATTTGTCTATCTATCTCAGTCTATTCAAATCTATCAATCGCTATGCATCTATTTGTATATACCTACTTATCTAAGTAAATCCATTCGTATCTATCTATTTATCTGTCTGTCTGTCTATTCCTATCTATATCTATTCTTATCCATCTATTTAAGTAAATCTATTCATATATATCTATATCTACCTACTTATTCATACTTATATCAATGTGTTTAGTTACACACATCTACATATTTATGTAAGTCTATTCGTATCTACCCATATATATCTACCTATATATATATATGTCTATCCCTATCTATCTACATACCTATGAAAGTCTCATCATATCTGTCAACCTATCTGTCTATTTCTTTCTTTCTATATATCTGTCTATCTATCTGTGTATTTCTCACTATCTATTCGTGTCTATTCATATCTATCTACCAATGTAAATCTATTTGAATAGTATCTATCTATCTATCTATCTATCTATCTCTCTCTCTCTCATATATATATATATATATATATATATATATATATATATATTTTATCTCTATCTATTCGTATCTATCTACCTATGTGTCTATTCATATCTATTTATCTATCTAAGTCCATTCATAAATATCTACCTATTTATGCATCTATTCGTATCTATCTACCTATCTATCTGTCTATTCCTATAATCTATATCTGAGTCTATTTATATCTATCTACTTATGTTTATTCTTATCTATCTACCTATCTATTTCACTCTACTCCTATCTATCTATATCTAAGTATATTTGTATCCATTCACCGGTCTATTCATATTTATCTACCACACTTTATATCTATCTTTTCATCAATAACCGTTTTCCCGATATAGTACCGACTTCTGTATAGCCTGTCTCGTGTTATAATGCAGGTAAGCGACGGACCCAAAAATATTAATCTGGCACCAAAACAGCTAGATCTTATACAAAATTGCTAGATTTAGATGGAAAAAAGCAAAATAAAGTCAAAACTCTATTGTAAGAGTTCAAGAGAAAATAAGAAAGAAAAAGCCAACTCCGCCTAATGGTTAATTCAACACAAGTGTCGAAAGCAAAAAAGGAAGGGAGAGCCTACTCTGCCAAATGCTTAATCTGCCACTGACTTCGAAAGCAAAGAAAAAAAAAAGAAAATGAATGTGTTGCTTCCAGTTGGATTTGATCCCTAAAATGTCTAGCAGAACGCCCAAGACCACTGACCCGCAGAAATACTCTTGGTTTCATTATTTAATCGTAATTGTAATGGTTGGACAAAAAGCTCAAAATTACGAACAAATATCTACTGCCTCGTATTTTATATCCTTATGGGTTTTTTTATATTGTCCAAAGGTCTTGATACTATATTAACTGTTTTAATGGCATTTTTAGTGGCGAGGTGATTTTCACAGAGAGGAAAAAATATATATACTTAGTATATGAAAATATTTTTCAAAATAGATATTCAATATTTACAAAAAAAATACCAAGAACTCAGAAACACGTGACGGGATCACTCTTTCTTTTTACCTCCCTCTCTCTCCCCACTCTCTCTTTCTCTCTCTGTCTCTCTTTCTCTCTCTGTCTCTCTTTCTCTCTCTCTTTCTGTCTGTCTCTCTTTCTCTCTCTCTCTCTCTCTCTCTCTCACACACACACACACACAGATCTAATTAGTTGCGAAAAAGAAAGACGTATTTCTGTTGTAGTGAGTTTGATCCTTGCTGGAGGTCCTACATTTTTGGCCTTATGTCAGACTAAAGCAACTTTAGAAATTATGTGCATTGAGGTAGAAAATCATGTTAAAAAAAGGATGGTCTTCTTGAAAATTAGAATCCGATATCCCGGCTTTTGAGTGAGCTCGAACGATAAACACTGGCGCCCCGAGAAGCCAACATGAATTGGCGAAACGTCAAAATAAGCTGAGGAAATCTCATCTGTACAATTGGTTTATAAAATCGTCTTTTCATTTGGATAATGTCAGATCAACTATAATCCACCTCGATACGCTGTTCATTTATGTGTATATATATAGAGAGTGAAATGACAATATCGAAATGCTTGCTAATAAAAAATAATTTCTTTTATTTCGACTGATGCTATAACCAGCGTAAGAGCACTAGCTATCATGAATTTATATTGACAAAATAAAGGAGGAACGGTGATGGTCTTCATCTAGATTTAGCACAAACAATTGATTTACGGGACTATTCCAAGTATATTCAAGATTTAGAGGCATATCACACGCTCGTGCCTCGTGCTAGATCGGTTTCTATCCATTGGAATTACCGATGCTGTCACTATCTTCGTATTCTCTGCAAATGAGTTGATTCGAAGTGAGACGAAACGAGGCAACAGAACTTGTGACATCGTTTGAAAAAGAAAGTTGTGGGACAAAAAAAAAATGGTTAAAGGTTATTCCGGGGTTTTAGACGGATAATAAACAAAAGGAATGACATCCTGTTGGTTAACCTTTCATCTACTGCGGATTTGATTAACATTTGTCAAGTATGAAGTAACTAAGAGAAACAAAGAAACAATCAGGCAAGCCAATATACATATGTATGAAGTCACGCACATAGAATGCCGTCAACAAAGCAATATTTATTCGAATACATTTACATATACAAACGTATGCCATATATATATATATATATATATATATATATATATATCATTCTCAGCACATCTTTCTGTCCGTCTGTCAGCCTCTCCATCTCAGCAGCTCCATTTCTGTCCATCTATTCATCGATTGGAGTCTACGCATGATCCGTCTCTATCCGCTCAATTCTGACTTCCGGCCTTCTACTATCTATTCCTATTAATCAGTCACCGACTCTTCACATCTCCCCATCCTTCTCTCTCTCTCTCTCTTCCCCTTTCTCTCTCTCTCTCTCTCTCTCTCTCTCTATATATATATATATATATATATATATAAATATATCGGTATGTTCATATTTTCATCTCAATCTACTGTATCTGTTCATTCACATAGGAAGTAAATTTCAAGTAAAAAGGCCCTTTTAGAATGTATATAACACGTTAGTAGATTATACTACACTAGAATATACCCGTCAGAAATGACGGTGTTATTTATGTATGGACTGGCACTAAGTTGCCTAAAGCTATTTTATTAGGTAATTTATCTTCAATAATTCAAGTATCCTAATTTCAAGTTTTTTTTTAAAGTCCCAACTTATCTCAAGCTGTTTTGATGTGCGATGATTTAACATGAAGTTTTAAGAGTTTCTATGGCATAATTTACATAGTTATGTCATAATAGTGAATTAAATCAACTAACAACCGCAACAGACGAAATGGATACAAACAGAAAAATGTGTATACAAGCTCATTATATAGTTAGAGTAATGATGTTTCTTCTTATCTTAAATTACTGTTTCGTACAAACTTGAGAATAGAATGTTCTTACAAAAATAATGTCTTGGGTAAAGTGTCTCAAGCAACACGAATCCTTATTTCATTCGAAGTTTTAGGGCTGTAGACTTTTCCAAATTTCCAAAAGCAAGGACAATCCAGACCATCATTCTCAAACTGGGGTCCGTGAATCACTGGGAGCGTATACAAAGTTGTTACTCGTGGTCTGTGAGTTTGTCGAATAGACAGATCTTACAAAAGCGTAGGCCCGTAGAACAATTCATTTGAATAGAAGGGGATCTTGGTAATGGAGAGGTTGGGAACCACTGTTACAGACTGATGACGCTCTCAGACATCTTGAATCGTACACTGTGGTTTGTCAATCACTATACTAAAAATAATCAACAATGGCTTTTAAATATACTGAAAATATGCTAAAAGTTGTTTAAGTTCCGTTTTTAAGTACGTATAAGTGAAGTAATTTAAGTTCTTGGCCATTCCCCCCAAAAAAGGAGAAATAATGTCTGGCAGATATTACATTTTGGTTAATGGGACAAAGGTCTTTGACTCCCTTGGTTATGGTTGAAAATAAAGTATCTACAATATGCGATGGGTATCTCATGGAATCTATGTTTTGAGTTGTGATGATCATTGCTTGTCTGCCATTCTTTCAACATGACCAGCCCATTGTCATTTGAGTTTCCTAATGGATTTTATGATGTCGCATGCTTTTGTTTTTTCCCTGGTATATATCGCTTGTGATCTCTCCAAAGGCGGTTGAGCACGATTCTTCCTAGTGCACATTGAATGCTTCTCAGTTTGATGGCCAGTCTTTTAGTTAGGTTCCATGTTTCAGCTTTCATAGTTTGCCCTTCTTTTTAGGACTTATAGGGCCCCTCAGTTTTTGAAGGTTGAGCTTGCTCTGCCGAACTCTTATCATCCAAGAATGATTCTTCTTCTATTGAGGATTCCATCGAAATCTGTTGTTCTAGATAGAGTTCTATTTTCTCCAGTTCTCCATCTTCAATTTCGATGGTTGCATTTTCATTTTTTATTCGTGATTGTTGCACATGGCCTTTGTTCTGCTGAAATTCATGTGAGGGCCGACTTTCTTTCTTCTTCATTTAATTAATCTAGCGACAGTTGAAGGTTGTGTAGGTTCTCTGCGAAAAATGACAATGTCATTTGTAAATCTGAGGTTGTTCAAATATTCGCCATCTATTTTGATTCCTTTATTTTCTCAGTCTTTCTGAAGATCATCTTGTGGCAGGCAGTGAAGAGTTTGTGTGAGCTGGCATCACCTTCTCCTACTCCTTTTTGGAGCTGAAACGGTTCAGAATCTTTATGTAGCCTGATAAAGGATCAGCTGTGACTGTATATATGTTGCTGTGCTCTGACGTATACTGGGTCTATACTTTGTAAAGTGATTGCTTTCATAATCATGGGAATTTCCATGGAGTTGAAAGGCTTCTTGGAGTCGATAAATGCAGGCTCTAATTGGATTGGGCTCGTATTTAGCACTGGAAATAGGATAAATATTCGTAACCATTTATTATTTACTTGTTCACTTATTTCAATAAATTCTTGTTACTTTTATGACTTATTGGATAACCCCAATACGATATGGTCTAGGATCGGAGGAGACATTTAATTCTTTATTGAAATTACATGGTAAATTATTTCTCTGGTTGTCTTTTTTTCATTTGTTGTGGAATTACTGGTCACCTAGTCAAAATCAGTTGTAAATGGTTCAATTTTTAAACGCTGAATAAACGGGATTCAACGGTTGGAATTTCTCATTAACTTCAGTTAACCTATTACTTTGTATTCTCTCTAATGGGGAGCCGTAGATCTAGACGTCGAATTCACGGTGTGAAGGTTAAGATGGGTGCACACTGGTCTAATTTTTATTTATGACATTGTAGCAGTGCATGATTTATTATATTAAAACATTGGCAAAGACTTTTGGCTAATTTTGCCGGTTAACATTCATAGAAAATTGATGAAAATTTGTCGCCTGTTGAATTGGAAGTAATAACATCGATTGGAACCAAGAAAAGTTTTTAAAAAAAGATTTTTGCCATTTTATTGTGTTCGTAAAGCACCAGTGAAGACAAACATTTTCTTTGTTGGTCTCATTTTTCCTTTGTTTTGTCGGTAGAATGTTTGATTTCCGTGTAAGCATTGTATTTCTATCGTCTCCTTCTATTATTGACGTATAAAATGTTCTCTGCTGGCAAAAATAAACTTACATTTGTGGACATGAATTCCACCACAACGATTTATTCCTTCGTCTTAGTTGATTTCTCTTATTATTATTATTATTATTATTATCATTATTATTATTATTATTATTATTATTATTGCAGCACACAGCAGGTGATGATTTGTGCTGTATTTTCTTTTTCTTTTTTTATTGTTCCAAAGCTAGAGAAAATTTATGTTGAATTTCCCTGTTGACGATTTTGTGTGAAGCACGTAGAAGTCATCTATTGAGTTCATTTTTATTCCTGCACCATATTCGTTTTTTAATGATGGTTGATTTATTTTCCTTTTTTAAAATCCCCATTTGGGAGGGAGTCCCTTAGACCTGTTTCTTTTTTGTTATAGCGTTGGTTTGAGTTTGTTAGAAAACATTTATTTTCTGTAAAAAAAAAAAAGAGTCAACTATTAAGAGACAAAAAATAATGAATACTTCTCTGCGCAAATGTTCAAGGAATTGTTTGATGCGAAGAGCTGTGGAACTTTGTTGTAGTGGAGTAGGCAAGTCTTCCATTTCTTTTCAGTAGTTCCTGTTTAGAGGTTAATCATTTTCTTTTTTGTGTGCGTTGGTATGAACTTGTTGCCTCAGTTCTCTTAACATATATATGTGCCGCTGAATGAAATGCTTATGGAAGATTTTGATTTACTTTGGTCGGTAATCTTATGTTGTGAAAATATATTTTTTCTTGTTGTTGCGTACTTTCTCTGTCAAAAATAAATTTTGCTTTTCAGGCATTGTACGTATGGATATAACTGTAGATTTGTTAGTATATTAGAAGGATTCTATGTGAATGTCTTTGCGTATTTCTTATCAACTGGGTAAGTTACTAATTCATGGCAGATATGACATTTTAGTTTATGGAGGCAAAGGTGATAGGCACCTAGCTTAAGGAAGAAAGAGGGGTAATCACGATATTCGATAGGTTAAGGGTATTCCATCAGCGTGGCCTTTGCAAGAGAGATAGCTGCCCTGCCTCATGGGCGTGGAAGGTCGCTATAATTCAACATTGGTTAATAAGTTCTTGAAGTTGGCACGATGTGGTTGGGTCATATTGCAACGATACAATCGTGAAACAACCCCTGATGAAAATGAATTCATTTCATTCATCCAACAAATGAGAAAATAGATCTTTTTGTGTTCAATTTGGTATGCAGATATTTGAATAAGATCTCTTTTTCTGAATACACATGAAAAGATATTAAGTGTTGAGAGTCTTCGTGTAGATTTATGTGTACGCAAAACTAATCAAATGTGTATGTGGGATAAAGCACAGACAATTTTGTTGGTGAGGGTTCTGGTCACACAAACAATTATCGCCCAGAGAGGCAGAGGAGCTAAGATCAGAGATGTCCGGAAGAAGAGAGCATTTTCAAAATTGGTCCCCGTTACGTGACTGGCTCCCGGAATTCTGATTGGATAGTGCAAACAAGTGACAAAGTTGGAAGCTCTGATTGTAATGTGCACTAATTTAGCATTTGAGTTGTGTTAAATGTTCGTAAACGATTATTATTCATTTGTTTCTTTATTCTGATTAATTTTAGTTTTGTTTTTGTTTGTTTTGCTTTGTTTTTTTGTTTTTCTGATGATTTGTTGTATCACCACAAACGTCCGGCTCGAGGTGGCATTGGACAGATAACTGAGAGCACGAAAGTCGGAGTCTCTAACCCAAATCTGGATATCTGGCCGCCCTTGTGCCTCATCCAGCTAGAGTGCTGGCATATATATATATATATATATATATATATATATATATATATATATATATAATGAGGAAATCACGATGAGAAGACAAACATAATAAAATGAAATAGGAATGTTTTACTTACTCAAAGAAACTGTCACGTGACCAACGCCTTTTGGTAGCCATTAAAAAGGTGATCCATCAATAAAATTGGAAAAAAATTCTGATTAATCAATAAGTTGCTTCTCTCTTCTTTTGATCACTGGGAAATTCCGATTTTTTCGAAAAATAAACGTCAGCACGACCGGATACAAACTAAAGGATCAATTTAGCACAAAATTTCATTGTTAAATGATGACACTCGCCCCCGCTAAAAACTTATTTTGTAAGGAAATTTTAAGATAATTTTTTTCTTAAGATAGTAAGGAGAGTCCAAAATGTTTAAATTGGAATCTTTGTTTGAATTAACTTTATCAATGTGGTCTGTATGCGAAATCAGAGTTTTCCAGACGGATAGATCCACTTAAAGACTGAAGAAACCTACGTTGACAGTTTTGGTGACAGTTTTTAATTACTGTGAAAAAAAATTATACAGTTTTCGAAAAAAAAAACAACGATTGGACAAAGAATGAATAAAACCAAAGAAAATGCCAGAAAAATTGTTATGAGCGTATCTCAGAAGAAGAATAAAGTAAGAGTGTCCTTTCGCTGGCTACTGCATCATCTGTCCTGGTCCGGGCTTAACATATCAGATGTTTCTCCATATTAGCTAGTTCTTCGACCCACTCCATCATACATTAGTTTACCCATGACTTAGAGGAGGGAGACGGATTCATGCCTTTAAGGGCATTAGTATTAATATACTATTATTAGTTTTTGATAAGTGGAATAAACTTGGCAAAAAGCACTCGAAACGGCGCTACACTTCACCGTATGCTATTTTACCCATATGAGGGGAGAATGGAGGAAGCGGATGCATGCCTTTCCCAAGGGCATTAGTACAAGTCTCGGTCAGATTTTCAACTCTGGTTGCCAAGTGTTCTCGATTGATCGGCCACGGGCACTTCCTCAAAAATGTAGGAAGAGAGAGACCATGATCGTCGTGGCTGAAGAGCCATTTTGTCCGGGCCAAAATTCGCTCATAACTCTCCTGAAGGGAGTTCGATGGTCTCATAAAACACAGCGTTCTTTTCATTCGCTTGATTTATAACAGAGCATCGTCCGTCCCAGTTCTTTATCTTGCCGGATGTTTGCCATCAACAGTGACATGCGTTTTACATTACTGTACAGATAATGGAACACTACGATTCAGACAACGGAGACAAAGAGAGGGAAAGGTCGAGAGAGATACAATTAGAAAGGAAAGAGGTAGCAAAAGAGAAGAGATGTGTAAGAGAAAGAGAGAGGAAGTGAAAAAGAGATAGATAGAGAGGGTAGAGAAAATCAAAGAAAAAGAACAAATGAGCGAAACAGATACAGAGGGAAATGATAGCAAAAGATTGAAAAGGTGAAAGAGAGCCAGAAAGAGAGGAAAAGTGAGACAGATAGAGCGAATACGAAAGGCAAATTCTTTCATGAGCAAGTTGCATAGTTCTCATCATTTAAATCTTGCGGGGAATCTTCATAAATAAAAGCAATTTTTTTATACAATAAGGAGTAAATGTTTGAACTTTTAGCCCTCTAGCTCCATCTGCGCGGTCTGCACATGAGACACATATTTACATGAATAGCCAGCCAATGAAAACTCGCTTATAATAGAAGAAATCTATGTTGACTGTTTTGTTGATTGTATTCGTTGACGTTTTTGTAAGACCTTACGTAGATAAAGCAATGACGAACACAGGAAAATAACACAGGAGCAAATACGAAAGAAAGATAGATAGATAGACAGACTGACCACTAGAGATGAAGAGAGGAGAAAAAAAAGCAGTTGCAAAAGACAAAAGACCTGAGAAGATGAATAGTTAGTTGGGACGTCTGAAAATGACCCAGAAGAGAAGATCTCCGGTAGGGAAAGATTGAGAGACAGAAAGAAGCAAAGACAGACAGACAAACAGACAGACGGATAGTGACTGAGAGAGACTGAGACGGAGAAACAGAGCGAGGCGGTTGGGGGCAAACTGTGAAATAGAAAGTGCGAAAAAGGTTTACGAACGAGTAAAGCAAAGTGAGAGAGAGGGGGAGAGAAAGAGAGAGAGAGGGGTAAGAGAGAGCTTATATGAAAGCGAGCAATGAAAAAAAGATGAGACAGCCTCGTTAACAGATTCGTAATGTTGATAAATACAACCCGGTCTTCTGTATTCAGAGACAGCCAGCCTGCGTCTGTCGAGTGTCACTTTGATAATTTCCACTCGGAATGGCCGCCAAATTAGCCTGAATTAGAAGCGTTTAAAAAATCCCTTCCCGATCTGAGTAGATCGCCGGGAAAGCCTTTGTACTATTTAGTATGGCGCCTATGTTATTCCTTGCAAACTCAGATGAGTGAGGAAAAGGAAAACCCGCCTATTTTGTCTGTAAAAGCTGAAACAATGACAAAAATAATGAAGAAGACGTACTCAATTGTAGAGTGGTTGTTGTTCTGTCCGGAAGAGATAAGGCCATGTAATGACAGAGCTGTGATCAATTTAACGATGTTGTAGCTAAACCTAGCTACTGTCTAGCTATATCCAGCCACACAAAAACTGAAAAAAAAATACCAAACTTTCAAAAACAAACTTGACCAGCATTAGACTAGCAAAAGATTGACCTCTGTCCACAATACATGAGACATAGTCGGCATAGACACAGTGCAAAATATCAAAACAAAGGCCTTTGACCTAATATGATCTGACACTGTATCGTATTGTATATTATATAGTATTGAAATGGTTATTTTGAGGTCCAACATCCGCTCCGTTATTGCATCTATCGCGCTATAATGAACCACGTGTAGTAACGATCCATATTATTAGCAAACCTATAAATAAAGATAGAAAAAAGCAAACTAAATAATAATTTGTTTCTCTAGGTTCAGGCTCTTTTAACATTTTAGCAGCCATACTGGTCTCTTTAGGGGTTTTGAAATAATGGGATTTTGTTTTGAGCAAACATCATTTTGAAATAAATGTATTTATCCTCTCAATGAAAGTTTCCAAAGGAAATAACGTTGTCAGAAGGAATGATTCCTTTTCGATGTGTCCACAAATCTCTATGAGACGCTTTCCAGTCGGTTGGTCGGTCTGTTGCAGTTATGTTCGTCAACAGAAAGAGGGAGGAGAGTTTTTTGTTAAATTCACTAGCTATTATCATGATGCATGATGTCATCAATATATGACGTATCAAGCATTGTTTTTCGCAGTTTTGCCAAGTATCATAGAATTAGCTGAGCTTTTCATTATCAAGCTAATTTTATTGCTAAAAATGTTATATATCCCATTTAAACAACCAGTCACTAGGACTCCAAAACAAATTATTGATAAAAAAATTCGTACATAACTTCAAATCAAACGTCCTAATTGATTTTTAATAGCTAGATTTTTGGCTGACCCATCCTCACCTCTCCTTTCCTTTTGCTATTACTATCCCAATTTGTAACGTTACTACAAATTCATTTAGAATCTCTTTGAAATCGTAAATCACTGGTTGTGCCAACTTTGAACTCATTGTACCAATTTTTTTATAGAAGAAACAGTGTAATTGTTGGTTTTACAGTTTTATTTAAGCCTTTGTGCCGCAAATTGAATGCCTGGCTCCATTTCGATACTCTGGCAAGTCTCTTGGTCTCATTGTTGGGGGAAGCATGTTCTATTATCTCAACATCAACCTACGAAGTGGCGCTGTTATTCTGAGTGAAATGCTTTGCTGTTACTTTATCAGCAGGCCAGAACAAACGTATTCAAATGAACTACATCAAATACAAATTATACAAGAAAAATGTCGCCCAGTGAGTAAACAGGGCTGAAACTGACAAACCCACGAAAGCATGTAACAAAGTAACTATGATTTTGGAAAATAGTGATCTATTAGCAATCGTGCAAGTGACTTGGATTTGACTCTAACGATCAATGCTATGACTGCAAACTGGAAACAATCTCAGAGAATCACCCAATACAGACCAGGACAATAAATCTACATATTGTAAACGACTATAAAAATTGGCCTATATATTTAGCATCAGGTCAGCTTACCGTATTGATATCTGCTATTACAATGAATATGAATGAATGGCTTGGCTTCGTGGATGAAGATTTGAGGAGGGTTTTCCACGACAATCGGATCCTTAAAAGCCAAAAGGCCGTGTACGTGAAATAAGTGTCCAGCAGGCACATTGAAGCTTTAATCCGACTCCACTCTTAGATCAAAAAACAATCAAGACTTCACAGACATGTTTGCGCTGTGGCAAGATAGGAACCCTTTCCGTTTTCTCGGCTAAGCCAGGATTTGGGCTGGTGAGATGATTAACTGAAATAACGCCCCCATCCATCTGGACTCCGACGTTGTATCCATGAATTGTAATTGTAGGGTCAACGCAATGTTATTGAGTCAATGTGGATCCACTCAGTTATACTGAATCATGATTGAAGAGATTAAGGATAACATAAAGTACGTAGTGGGGAGATAACCTGCTTTGTAATAGTTCAATAGACAGAGAAATCAAAGCGTAAAAACATCTGGTTAGTCACTCAATAGAAACTGTCGTGTAACCAACGACTGTGAGTAACATGTTGTGTTGCGAGTTTTCAATTAAAAAGAATTGAAAAGGGAGTGATTTTCACGAAAACAAGCTCAAATGCTTCCGGGTACAAACTAAGGGTTCAAGTTGTCATAAACTTGAATCACAAATTGAGAAAAAAAAATGTTTTTCCGAGGGATAATTCACAAAAAGAAAAAAGAAGTTTCCTTCTAGATATAAAGAGAAGTAAATGTCTTGATTTTTTAGTCCTCAAGCTCCATCGATGTTGCCTGTGCGCGCAATACTAACCAACCAGCCTGCTCGCAAGAATGACTTGAAAACTGTAGAAACACCATGTTGAAAATTTTGGTGACAGTTTTAGTTGACAGTTTCTAATAAGCGTGTAAAACAAAGAATACAAAAATAATTCATACAAAAAAAAAGAGGAAGCCTGGATGTGCAAGGATCAAACTCCTGTGCCCTATCAAAATATAAAAGGAAAACCAAACAGAATTCATTTTTCTATACAACATCATTCCAAAACTACGTGTCCCATTTTAACTCCTTTATAAGTAGTCCCTGCAAATTGAATTGGTAGAATCCAACAAAACGAACCGACCTGAGTTGTGGCGGTGATTTCGTCATCAGTTTTTGTGCATGTCACTGTGTCACTGTGCCACTGTTATCCTGGCATAGCGTCACTAGTTTTTGATCTGGTCATTGTCATTTGTCATTGTTGTTACACATGAAAATAAAGTAAAGAAAAGAATTTCATTAATAAGGCATACAGACCTACTTGCGTGCGTTATGAATGATGAAAAAAAAATGGAACAATCAGATTTTATTAAATTTGAAAAATATTTCAAGATCACAAGAACAATTGTTTGAAGAACTAAACGTGTTTAGGGATCGGTGAGCGGAAATCTGGGTCCTCAATCGATCATGATTAGCGAAAATTCCATTAGCAACTCAGGATGGACCCCTGGCTGTCAGAAAGTGATTAATGGTTCTTTGTTAGAAACCTCATATAAGCGTGACAGGGCATGTTCAAATTTAGTTGGCATTACGTCAATATACAAGTTGCATCAACTGGACGACGGCGTACATTCGTAGCATTGTCCCTTTTAGACAAGGACGTAAAAATAACTCACTTTCCTATTGGAAGAACAAACCACATCCTGTGGCGCTCTCGTAGCGATATCTGTCAAATTACAGTGTAGTTGCAATAAAACCACGTCAACGGACCAATACTGGCCATCTCTTTTACTTACGCCCATGGCAGACGACCGATGTTTATGACTAAAAGTTGATCATTTATGTATTAACCTCTATCTCGACTTGATGGCACAGCCTCTTAACCCGAAGGAAAAGGAGATAGTGTATCAAAGCACAACGCGGGAAGAAAAAAAAGCCAGTGGTTGTTGGCTGGGGGTGGGTTGAGAGAGATGCGGACCAGATCTACGGACGATTGCACTTTTAGGAACTGTTCACATCTTGAGAAAATGTGTACGATCACTCAGGTCTCTTGTTTCAAGCTGGTTGCAAAAAGCCAGGAAATGTTCAGTCCAATGTTATCTGAATGGATTCCAAGAAATCTCTGTCAGCGTGAATGTATGCGTGTGTGCACTGCTATAGCCCAACAACTAGCTCTTTGTGAAAAGATGTTACGTTAGTCAGCACACACGGAAGTTCAGTGGCAAGTTTGAAGTATTTTAGGTTAGAGGTTCACGAGTGATCCAATAGAAAAACTTTTCTCCCTCGACTAACGCTCTTTAAGATTATCTAAATTTAGATATAAGATATCTAATTTGGCAGCACTGAAGGGAAGTAATCGAAACACTTCGAAGCCGAAATTAAGTACGGAAGGACGGAAATTATTTTACATGACAATTATGCAGGCTGCTCCATGTGGCTGCTTTCAAACATGCACGTTTGGAAAGGGCGCTGCCTTAGTATTTACAAACTAGAATCTGTCCATGCATATGAAAAAAAAATACGATTGTTTTTTGAAAGTCAAAGGGATCAACCTATTCGGACTCTCATAGTGCGAAGATCTACAACTTTTCTTTATCAAGCTAAAAAGTGTGGCAAGCATTTTTTTTTTCAAAGGAAGGCAACCAAATCAGGATATACGGAAAGCAAGTTGAAAATCACGACATGCAAATCTAAAAATACGTTCAGCAAATTAAAAAATACGGCGAGCAAATTAAAAGAAATATGGAAAACTGATAAAAAAGAAAAGAGGATTGAATCTAAATACACGAATAATCATATAGATACATCTACTGCTACAATCACTGCAAACGTTAATTCTTTTCATTAAACGCCTTGAAATTTACCTCTTAATGAAATTCATTATTTTTCATTACTTTTCAAGCTCTTACAAAATGTCAATAAATAATCTTTTTTAATTATCATTGAATAAATGTCTAGTTTATTTTGTACAGGAAAAAAAAGAAATTCAAAAAAAAAGATACCTCAATTTACCATGTATGATACGCTACCATATATGATTCATGCGTCCCGCTTGAGCTTCAATTTCCAAGTTTGCAATAATGTATACAAATATCTAAAACAATAATGTTTCCATAGATAATACGCACCTATAATTTTAACAAAAACTTTTCAGATAATATATGAATTGCTCATGATGAAATGCAGCGCCTAACCTATGAATTAGGATAATTGAAGACTAGGGCCTTATGCACAGGCATAAACGCTGAGATTTTGTATCAACATCTTTAACAAGGGATTCTTAATATATCACAAGTAGATTTTTTTTTATCAAGAAAACCTGATAGCCACATCAGTCTTAATTGAAAGTTAAATAAATCTGGCTTAATGATAGTAGCTCATCAATTATAAATTAATCCTGTCAAGGTTTTTCTATTTCGCGTACGAGTCAAGTAGGAACCATCAACAAAAAAAAAAATATCAGCCAAAACTGTCAACATTGGTTTCTTCAATTCTTTAGTCGTTCTGGATGGATTGATGGTTAACTATCAACGTGCCATGCGTACAGGCTGCATCAAAGTAGATAGAGGGCGGAAAATTTAAACATTTGCTCCTCATTATGCCTGGGGAAAAATTGCATTTTCTTTTGAAAATTCGGACTTTTGTAGTGATCACAAGGCAACATTGACCGCACTTTTCCTTGTCTTTTTAATTGATCCCCCCAAACACCACCTTCTACCAAATGACATTGGCCACAAGACAGTTTTTATTGAGGCACTAACCAAACCTTTTATCCTAGCATCGGAACTGAGAACTCTGATCCCTGAAATCAACTCCCTATCTCAAGTGGAGCACCTGACTATTCACTTATGCTTGCGGGCATTCATCAAGTGCTTAGATCTAGAGGAGCATCCTACCATAATTCTTGAATATCTATCTGTCTGCACGTGACAATGTGATTCAGGGACCAAGCGACCAATTCAATTAAATTTATTGTTTTTGTAATAGAACCCAAGCATCTTTTAAGTAGACAGTGTAAAGAACCGACCCTCATATAATATAATTCAGCGTACAAAAATTTTGAGTGGTAACACATTCCACTCCAAATCCTTATACGCCGTAATCTTGTCAACAACATCTGCATTCTATGTACAAACAACTGTGAAAAATAGCTGGTCATACTGGGGGCGATCATTATCAAATCAAAAAAGTTCACCACTCAACAAAGTCTGTTTAAGTCATGGGCAGGGGTCTTAAATGTATTCAATGACTGAGAGTCTCTTCCTCACAAAGAATTCTTTCGCCCAACACAATGACTCATGGTGATTGGACACTGTTTAAATTCGTTCAAAAAAGCAACATAACAGTTTTTTTCCACGACCTCGGCAGTGACTGGATGTACTATCGCAATCGCTCAGTCTAAGCTATCGTTTGAACAATACTTATCCTGACACACGTTACCTTGTACGTAAACAAGAAGAACTAAGGAAAGCGACTGTAAGAGATTTTCTTGTTAGTCGTATTTAAGCAGATTTGCCGCGCGCGTGCACACACACACACAAACACATGGATATAAGTATGAACCAAATATTGATTCTACAGTATGTGATTGAAATGACAATATCGGGAAGCAGTTGAAAACAAATAACTTTATTTCAACGCTTTCCTCATTTCGATGCTTGTCAGTAAATTAAGGTGGTACTTGTAAACGGGTGTTCATTTCGTTGGATTGTGAATCCGTGGTGGCTATTGGAAGCTGATGTGTTGGTAGATCATGTTTGTGGAAAGCGTCCTGGTGATATGTCTCGGTACACATATGTTTCGTGACACACACATTACCATTAAGTTTCGCCAAGTTTGTGACATGCATGATACCACTAAGCCAGCCATAATCATGATCAACCAACATGCAACGTCCACTAGCCCCCATAATTCACAGTCCAACGATATGGAAATCTAGTTTCTGGCAACACCCCAATTTCTAGTCGAAGCTCGAAATGAGCGAAACGTTGCGATAAGGGGTAATTTGTCTCGAATTGTCTTTCGATATGGTCATTTTAGTTATATATATATATATATATATATATATATATATATATATATATATATATTACTGTAATCTACTTTTGCGGAATCGCCTCAGGTATTCAAATCAAAATGTGAGCCCAGAGTGCATTATGGAGATAATTCATCGAATAATGTATGATTCAGTAAATGCCTTTTCAAATCTATGGCCTCTTTTATGATTTCAGCAGGAAATAACTGGAAGTTCCACCCGTAGTAGTATTTGAGACTCATTACTCATGCGTGTGTGTTTCATAAATGTGTATGTGTATGTGGGGGTTAAAAGTGTGTGTGAAAGAGTGTGTGTGTGTGTGTATATGTGTGTGTGTGTGTGTGTGTGTGTGTGTGTTTTGTATGTATGTGTTAATGTGTGTATGTATGTATGGAGAAAATGCCTTGGCACCTTTCACACAGTGACGCTTACCAAACTCTCTCCCATTGCCAATTTAGTGATGTAATGAATTCCTTCTGTTTTCTCACCGATGCCAAACAATACTTATTGATACGAAGAAAACGTTTTATATGTGTCGATGTGTAACTTGTTACATCAGTCAGGTCAATTGAGCATTATCGAAGATATGAAGAGACTTCAAGTTAACTATATACTGGCCATATTGTTAAGCTTCTACATTGGAGTTGATCATCAAAATCAAAATCTTCAAAACTACTGAATGGCTGACATTTGTCATGCAGCCTTATTTAGGAAAAAACGGGGTCTTCTGATCTCCTTGGTCCAAAGATTACCTCATTTTACCTCAGTTCATATCTAGAATTGCCTCAAATTATATCCATAAGAAGCGACATTTTCATTACATTTATCTATAAAACAAATAGCTGAATACTATCTAGTAAAGTCCCCTTACCTGATCAAATCTAAACATCTTTGTCAGGTAAAAGGAATTTGTTTATACAAACGCTGAAACAGTTTCAGAACTTATAAGCTGAGTCATCCAAACTCCAGTCAGGGTGGAGTTTGGTCCTTAGACAATCATTCTTGTTTTATTTGCTCTGAATCATCTAACAACTAACGACGCTTGTTTTTGGCACATTCTGCATTTGTTACAACGATCATAGTTGAAACATTATCAACAAAGCTTGTAAAAAATTCACTAAACACATTAGATAAGCAAGAAAGAGACACTGAAATTGAGTTTTCCGACGATCTTTTCCCACTTTCTGTTGGCGTGGAGCCTAATGTCCATTGTTAAGGATATCGTTTCCTTTAATAGACATTTGATATTGTCAGCTAGATAAATTTTTGCCTCGTTCGACGGCCCAGGAATAGACGGGAATTACATAATGTGCATAACCACTGTACCCCATTGGCTAACAATAGACCACCATTCTGAGAAGTCATGTCCAGCTGCTTTTCCTGAATCAATGTAAGAAAGTTTATCCTTGGAAAAATCGATATGATTTTGGTGTTGTGTATGTAACGAATATTATGGAGAGTGCAAGTAACGAATGGAGAAGTTTTGAGAAGATTAAATACAAACTGGAAACTTTTCCTAACTATTACAAAGAGACAGTTGAAATATTTTGGACAAATAATTACAAAGGAAGTTTTTGTAGAATCTAACGCCCACGAAGCACATGGAAGGCAAAAGGAACAAAGATAGGCCGAAAATAACCTACTTGAAGGGTTTGAGTAGATAGGTTACAGAAAGAATACTAGAAGGCCTACATGAGTAGGAGTTGCAGGGAACAGGAAGGAAGGCTGTGGAGAGCCATGGCTACATAAAGAAGATTGCGCATAGGTTCTGTATCTTGGTTCAGATATTGAAGGTTTTTGTTCTTTAACAATTCATCTTAAAACTCTGATGTTTGTTTAGGATTCGACGAACATAGCTTTGTCCAGCGTTTCTCAAACTATAGAGATTACAGGAATCTTCGAAATAAATTTCATATCTTGAAGTATTCCGGCATTGAAATATACGTACAACCTATGTGTATTATAACTAGAAAGTAATCATCAATATGCAACAGGAAGTTTTGTTACACATTTATTCATTTTGGTGAGCTGTGTAAGATATGCCACTCTCTTTTTCACCAAAAAGATATTTGAAACAGAAAAATTTTAAATGGAGGTCAGTTCCCTTGAATAATAATCGATAAGTTTAGCTTATCTTTCATAAATCTTTTTCATATATTTATATACTAAAGATGCACAAGAACTCGGAAGACATCATATAAAATTTTCAGACAGAGTCCCAAGGAGTATTGATGCCAATCCTGAAATTTAAAAAAGGACAACAGAGATAAAGATAAAGGACCAATTTAGTATAAAGTTGCATTGAGTAAATGTTGAGATTTTCAGCCCTTTACCTGCTTTTTTATGCTGCCCGTGTGCATGACACATTCATCCATCTCGAAAACTGCGCAGAATTTATAATGATAGTTTTAGTGCCAATTGTAATTGACCTTTTTATTCAGTGTGTTTTTCTTGTTGATTTTACTATCATCTATTATTATTATTATTATTATTATTATTATTATTATTATTATTATTATTATTATTATTATTTGCAATCTCACACCAGTTGCCGGGTGGTAACCGCTGGAGTTTGAGTGACAACAAGTCTCCTCAAGTCTCCTGCTATCCTCTCCTAGTGCTCATAGGTCACAGTAATACTGCGGTTTACAGTTTCACACCGGTTGCCCGGTGGTCATTGCTGAAGGCTGAGTGACTATAAGTCATGTCAGTGGTACAGCTCACATTTTTGCTTTCATTTCCCTTCCTCTATTGGGTTACTATTAACATTTAACGTTGCATTCTTTATATTTCTAACACTTTCCTCAGTATCCGTGCGGTTCCTAGTAGTGCTGTGGTCTGTACAGCCTCAATCCTTTCCCCTAATCCCGATCTCCTCCAGTCTCACCCTCAGTGTTTTGGGGACAGTTCCCAGTGCTCCCACTATGACCGGTACTACCCTGGCTTTCATGTTCCACATCTTCCTCGATTCTCTTGCTAGATCCTGGTATTTTTCCCGTTGTTATTATTATTATTATTATCATCATCATCATCATTATCATTATCATTATTATTATTATTATTATTATTATTAATATTATTATTATTAATAATGATAATAATTGTGACTGAATGTACATAGTTATGTATTCTGTACCTTCTAAAATTTCATTCTGCTGTTTCATAGTATCTTGGTATTATAACTATTTACTTTTTTCAGTTCGGTCGCTAGAGACTTTGTCACCAAGTGGGTTTGTCAACACAATCTACATGGTCTTAAATTCAGGGTTGCCAGATAGTTCGAAGCGTTTCTGACCAGAAACACACAAAAAAATGGACAAACGTCGAAATTGTTTATAAAAGAAATCATTTTCCTATTTATACTTACTTGCTGAAGTATTGTAAATCAGCATTTCTCTCAAAATTACTATCCACCTTCATCCTAAATCTTCAGTAATCTCTTCATCATAACTTCGTGATGATAGTACACGTAAAATTGCGTTGAAAAGCAAGCAGAAAAATTAAGATGAAGATAAATAGTTGGGTTGAAAAATGTAACAATAATGATTGTTGATAAAACATCGCAATGTTTAAATCAGCTAAATATACCATTTCGACGAAGTCAAATCGACTAAAAGTTCAGATAAGGCTGGACCAAAAATTCCACAAATGCTTTTCAGATAGGCCAGATTTGTCAGGTTCGGTCAGAAAATGACCAAAATGGTAACCTTGGTTGAAATCGTCATCCTGTGGTAAGTAATGTCTATAATCATGACGCCAAAAGCACGCCGGACGAAAATGTCGTGGACGGTTACCACGTGATCTCAACGATAAAATGGCGCCGTTTTCATCATGTCTATAATTTAATTGTCACTGAAAGTAGAGAGAGATTAAAAATGGCTGGGAAAAAAAGCATAATTGGCACTCTAAATAGCAGGCTTACTTTATAAAACATTGTATGACTTGATGCACGCTGCGTAATTAGGTGACTATTCCTGGGCGTAGTCTTTTTTATGTGAAAATAGAAGAAAGCTGAATTGTTATAGACATGTCCAATGGAGAGTTCAAGACCTAATGCGTAAAAATAAGGAACATGAACCGTGGTAAGTTTATCTGAGGTTCAATCCTTGGTGATGGCTTGATGATTAAAGTCTCCACAGGCTTATCAAATAAGTGAATACTTCCATCTCAAATTCCTGTCCAATACATATATAGTTTTTCTGTATTTGTAGGAAATACATAGTATTCCATGTTTTAGAGAAGGATCATAACAATAATTGAATAAAACAGACTTTGTGATAATTAATAATTTCATCGTATGGATATCACACTACAACTGAGTGGTTGTTTCAAGACCATTAAGGATAATATAAGAACTCTAAAATTAGGGAAAATGAATAGTATTTTCGAGTTTATATTCACCATTATGTCGGATAAACTCCATCCATTATATATATATATATATATATATATATATATATATATATATATATATATATATATATATATATATATACATGACGAGTGTATAAATAACTTCATCTCCGTTTTGACGATAAAGTCAACGCCAGAGGGAGAAGTGTTAAATGAACAAGTAAGTCTTATTGACTTCAATTTATTTTGTTTTTGTCAAACTGAGAGCCACGCAACACATGCATGAGAGAATTGTGCTGAACCTTACATGGAAAAATCACAAGACAGCACAGAATATCAAAAATAGACAGGAGTCTAAGATATCAGAGAGACTGTCAAAAAAACTCAAATTGCAATGGGCTGGCCATGTTGCAAGAATGTCAGATAACCGCCGGATATCACGATACAATGTGGATTTTCAGGGATTATATACAGAAATATGACCAGCAAAATATGAGATGGCATGACAAAACAAAACGTCCATGACAGACAAGAAGAAGAAGAAGAAGAAGAAGAAGAAATCGAATTTGTCTATGAGGCTTCAACCTATAGATATCTATTGAGTGGGCCCATCCTTTCTTAAAACTCTTTTTTTTTGCTGGAATCAGAAGAGCTTGGTAGAATTGTTAACCCCTATTCCAATCCTCTTTTGGGAGTGATAAGGTGTTGTATGGATATCATTACACTATACACTGAAATTTTTGTGCCGTGGTCAATATGAATAATTTTGTAATCATTTATGTCTAAAAGTATTGAAAATAGAAATTACTAGTTTTATTCTCGTCGCTGTCTATCTATTTTTTTCCCTCTTCAGAATAGTCAATCAAAATATTTAGTGGTACCAATTGCATCAATTCAGCTAGATGGCTGAAAGTCTGAAAAACTTTATGACGTCTTGAAAAAACCGTTTTGTTTTTTTTTTTGTTTTCTATGTATCAAAAATTCTCCTCCTCCTGTACCGGAAGAAGTTTTTTTTTTTTTACAAAAGGATATTCAATTTGTAATGTAAGCTCATGCTAAAGTGGTCCCCTAGTTTCTGTCAGGCAGCTTCTTGCTTGTGTGTTTGGTTTTTTGGTTTATTTTTTTAGATCCTAGACAACCGTCCAAGAGAGGACAAGAGAAGCAACCTATTCATTGAATACTCCAATCCTTTTCGAAGTTTTTTTTCGGGTGCGTAGTGGTGTAACAGATATTGCTGCTGAAAACGGGATCGTTGAACCGATTTCAAATTCTGGCTGGGGTTGCTTGTATTCACTTTACTCCAATGTCTTTAGATCCAGCGATGCCCAAAGTGGGCGTCACCAACCTCTTGCTGAAGCCAGAGTGTGGGCGTCCGAAATCAAGGGACATAGAAATCATGGGGAAATGGTGGCAAGGGGTGCTGGAGGGTAAGTTGGTTGGGTGGGCGTGGGGAAAGAAGGGGTCGTGGAGTGGACGAGAGCCAGAGAAACCAACTTTTATTTTCAACGTATAATTTCCAGCCAACTTTACAGGGATGGGATTTTGATAATATATATCCCCTAGAAGTGGGTGATGGGCTGGAAATGTTTGGGAAACATTGAATTAGTCTTTCCGAACTTCATTATCAGATGTATTGACAAAGGTGTCATCACTGATTTGATGATACCTTGATTGACTCAGAAAAGAGGTCTGATGTTTTCCTAAACGCTAAGACTGAGACTAGCTTCAATGACCTTGGTGAAGGTATGAATTCATCTCCACTCTCACCCTCCCTAACAATGGATAAAAGAGCATATGGTGGAGCAAGTGATGCCACCTTGGGAGTCTGTCGTTTCTGTCTATTTCACATACTACCAACCTTGTTGAGCTAGCTGAGAAAGACGAACACTTGATTTATGAAACCTGGGGCACGGACAGCTGATGCCGTAGTCATCAAGAATGCATTAGATTTTGTTTTAGATCCTTTCCTGCTGTGGCAGAAGAGATAGGCAACCACTAAGTAATCTCCTTGTCTTATGGAGGACCACGGACGACCAAAAAAATCCTGTATGGCCCATCAACGGTTTTTCGGATTATAGGAATAATAAATTATTGATTATTTTTTATCTCATATTCATGCTTGGTGTGTCTGGTGGGGTAGAGAAAGTGGTGACTATCGGGAGGATGCATTGCTTGTATACTCTTCTAACCACCCGACAAAGGCGGAGGAAGTAACCTATTCATTGACGATCCCCTTGTCTGATTTTATGATTGATCATCCCAAACACAACATGCTTCCAAAAGACGTTGGTCACAAGACAGTTTTTCTTCCATTTTTTTTTCTTTTTTTCTCAAAACATATTCACTCACTCCGTTGATCTATCCTTCAGTGCTCATCCGTCATGAATTTTTTCTATCTTCTCCATTTCCCCACCCCTTATTTCTCAACTGTCCCCGATTCGTTCTCCTCTCTTTTATCACGACATTTTACTAAGTAACTTTTTGTCATTGTTTTCGGACTCGACCCCCGATCTCTCTCTCTCTCTCTATTTGTCTGTCTGTCTGTCCGTCTCTCTCTCTCTCTCTCTCTCTCTCTCTCTCTCTCTCTCTCTCTCTCTCTCTCTCTCTCTCTCTCTTATTGATCTCCTTCTTCTCCTTTCTCTAATCTACCAAAACGCTTACAGTAATTTGTGCCTTCGTTTAAAATTAGCAAGCAAATTCTACCATTGTTTAGTAAAAAATAAAGCTAATTTTACTACAATCGGTTTATAAACGATGGTTATAACCAATTTTCGATATAGGGTTTCGTTTTATGGTACGCGACTGGGCAGTGCACAAAACAGGGATTTTACTCTGACATAAATGATTGAATTTTTAATTGCTATTTCTTAACAATTACATTAGACTAATGAACCCCGTTCAAATTCTTGCATTCATAACAATGAATCTTCATATTGTTAATTACCACACGCAATGTCTCCCAAGCAAAAGTGCGTATGGCTGCAGTGATATTGACAATTCATAGTGCTTTATCAATACAAACTTTCAATTATCTGAATAGAAAAAAATCCATTATTTATGCCCAAACTGCTTCCGGTTAGAATAATTGCAAATGTATCGGATTCAAATGTCCCACCCTTTTAGATCATTAGAGAAACAGTATGTTGGAATCAGGGTATTAGTATCAATATAAAAGATCAACAATGTGTGGCGATTAATGTATTTTGCATCAATATTACAGGTTAATATTGTGTCAATATTTATTTATTTTGCAAATCATGACGCGTATAATCGATAGATTTGTGCAAGCGATCTTATATTTCCAATTAAAAAGCACAAATGACAAGGACACAAAAATGGTTGGTCAAAAATTTCATTAAGAGCATTTAGTATTACAAACTTGATTTGCCAAAATAGCTTTTGATTGTATTGTGACAGCTATCTCATCATCATACATAGTAAAAAAATGGCAAAATTAGCAATCATCACTATCTTCAAGGACAGGCTCTTCTTTACTGTTACGATCTGATAATGATATTATTTTTCATGGGGGTTCTTTTGCCTTGAGCTCCTCTTTCCCTGGATTATCTTGTTTCTTCAGTCTTTCTTGACAATAGTGCTTCTCTTGCTAAAGTATCACTGGCGATGACGATTTTCCCTTTTTACGACGCAGTTTGTCTGAAACTTTTTCTATCCTCCTTATGGATTTGGATAATCCCCTAAATTTGTGTATAGAACAACATGTAGCTAATGTGCATGGCTCTTGGGATTGATTTAGGGTCTAAGTCTTCATTCCGTTGTGAGGATGGTTTTATTGTCTTTTGAGAAGGGTGATCTGTAATGGCAGAGCTAAGAAAATCACCCCGAGAGAACACATTTTCATCCCTTGTATAACTCACATTTTTCTGATCTCAGACAAAGTTGAAAGGTGCCATTCCCTTTTCATTGATTATACTGAAACGATGTGATCTGATATATTATGATAGACTTTCAGGGATTTTGAAGAAACCAGATGCCCATCGCTTGGTTGTAATATGTCTTGAAGGACTTGAATAACTGACACCGAGGTTGTATCTTGTTGCTGCTGTGGGTTGACAAGGTCAAAGAATCATGCCGTTTCCCTTAGCTATGTCAATAACACGAATTGAAATGTGGCTTTAATGGTTATCAAGAATGATAAATAAACGATTTTTCTTTTAGCTTTAGGTGTGATGAATGAAATAGTTCGTGTCCCCTATGAACAGATCCGAATTCATCCATCCTGATACTCGGCCTAATCGTGCCCCACAACATCTCTATGTAAACATAAATGTTACGTACATCAATGCCTGCCAACGACAGCAATATCTTATCATGCCTTGGTGCAGTGGCCGATAACCTTAAATTCTAAATCAGAAATTTCTACTTGGGTCTTTTCATTAACTAGCTATAAGATTCAACACTTGAGATGGAAATTTTACTTTGGAATGAAATAAATGATCTAACTAGAGTAAAACCATTCTACTCTCACCAGCTTTTCAGTCACGTTGGGGAAAAGATGGCTGTGAAATGGTACATATCCACACAAGATGGACGTATTTTCAAACCTGCAGATTTGAAAAATTGGCATTATGTCCAATTCCCCACATACATTTGCAACTATTAAAAGAAATCCATTAAACATGTATTCTTTGTTATTTCTGACAGTCTCTCTGAATGGACACATGCAAATAAGTAGTGAAAAGTGATTTAAAAGTTTCGCATTGTCGGTGAAATATGAAGTTCGGCAACAGTGTTATTGATTATCTCCCTTTGATAATTCGAGCGATTTGAATAAAATAAAATTTACAAACCGTAAGCTCATATTTACTCATTATTTCATTATTTGTCCATTTGCCACCATCTTGATTTTTCTGTTGCCAATTTCTACTGTTCACCATTATCTTTTCCCTTTTTTGTTTGTTTTTGCAGTATTGCTCGAATTTTTAATCATGACAGTAGGTAAACCCTCCTGATCAGAATAAATACTAGTCAAAAAGTGCAAACAGACAACAACAACATTTTCATTTAGAGTTGAATTGATGTATGGGAATGAATGGAGTGTTTCATTTGCAAACAAAGTTGATTATTTCTTTTATTGAAAGTTTGTTTACACACCATTTAATAAAATTGATATTGACACAGCCAGAACTATGTTATTTAGAGAAAATTGTAGATTTTTATTTCGGTATTTTTTTTCAATGCACTAGTGAACACCAATCCAGATAAATAGGAACCAGTGCTGGGTGGTTGAGTTTGAAGTTGTTTGGACGAGCAGTTCTCTAATGAAAATTCTAATTAAAAATTCAGAAAAAAAAAATCATGGACTACAGATTTTTGACATTTTCTATACATAACCTCGCTTGACTTCTGCTCAAACATTAAGTGAATTTAGGTATGAGATATCTGAATTTGGAACATCCCATAAAGTCCAGCTCCTTTCAAAGACTTACACTTGGAACGGACGCAATCCTATTACACCTAATGTGAACATATATATATATATATATATATATATATAATGTGTACTTTAGAGAGTGAGACAGACTCGGGAGTGAAGTTGTTGGTGGTAAGGTTTATTAATCCTTATATGTCAATAGTCCATACATGTTTCGGGATTTCTCCCATCATCAGTGGTGTGCGCTGTGTGAGTGTGAATTAAAATGTACCATGTGGAACCAGAGTCCACTGCCAGGGGCTATGCATTGTGGGTAAGTTTTGTTGTCAGGGCTACTAGAGGCCTCCTGCTGAATGTAAGAATGACCAGCAGGTATTGGGATTTTGGTAAAGCAGCAGCAGTTGGTCTTGGGGAGGGCAGAGTGTGTCAAGGTAGGGGGTAGTGTTGTGGAGATGGATTTTTGGTATGTTTGGGATAGTGTGAAAGGAGGGGTGGTGGGGTCAAGGAGCTACATAGGTATCAACCTTAAAAGTTACTGAAAATGTTTTGGCTATGATTTGGACAGGGGTTATAACAGGCTAAGGTGAAGTTTTTCCTATGGGTCTAGGTGACTTTGAAGCTTCCATTATTGAATGTGTCTAAGATGTGGGTGTGAGGATATTAATGGTAGGAGTTGTGTGTATTAGTGTTCTGTGTGGTGAGGGTTGTTCAGTTTAGTATTTAATCCATTAGGATATAGGGTTTTAAGTTTGTTGATCCACATGTCTTCGTGTTTTTCTAGAACTTTAGTTATGTCAATTGGAGTGGTTTTTTCTATTTTTTCTATGATGGTGAAGCTAGCGTCAGTGGCAAAATTGTGGTCAGGTGTGCGAAAGTGTAGTTCTACAGGAAGTGGGCTACGATTATTTTTTGACTTAATCCTATGTCTATAATTGTTGAGTCTAATATTAAATTGCCACTCCGACTTGCCTATGTACTGTAACTTATATCTATTGCACTCTAGAAGGTATATAATGTTCTTACTGCAGCAGTTGCTATTGTGATATATGTGGTAACTCTCTTTTGTGGTGGTGCTTGTGAATGTGTTGGTGTACTTGAGGTGGTTGCAACATAGACTGTTTCTTATGTTGCAAGGTGTGCAGAATTTAATTGTTCTAGGTGTATTTTTGTGTACGACTTTATTGTTAGCAATATTATTGCTACTAATCATGTCTCTGATGTTTTTGGGTCTGCGGTAGGAGATAACACATGGGTCTGTGAATGTTTCTTTTAGATCTGTTTTGATCGTGAGAATGTTCCATTTATTATTGATGATGTGTGCTAAGGGTGGGAGTGTGTTGTTGAATATATATATATATGTGTGTGTGTGTGTGTGTGTGTGTGTGTATATATATATATCATCATCATCAGTCTGTTAACGTTCGTCGTTCGACATACACGTTCCATAGAATTTGCTATACTTCTCTATCATGGGCATCGTAGAACCAGTACTTTCTGAATTTGTCAAGCTTGTCCCTCCATCATTTGTGCATGTGATCTTTTGGGATCCATGTCGTGAGTCGTAATGTGCATTCTTGCGACATGCCCTCCCATCGCCATTTGAGTTTTTTAATGGATTCTATGATGTTCCTGACTCTTGTTTTCTCCTGGGTATATTCTGCTAATTTGCTGTCTGTCCATGTAAGGCCCAGCATAATTTTTCCTTGTGCACGATGCATCATTTTCCATTTGTGGATCTGTCTCTTGGTTATGTTCCATGTCTCAGCTCCATAAGTGACCATTGAGAGAATGCATCGGCTGTATACCCTTCTTTTTAGGATTAATGGGATCTTCTTATTATTGAGGGATGAGTATACTCTACGAAGGGCTTGCCATCCTAAGGTGATTCTTCCCTTGATTTCTTCCTTTGAGGGTCCCATGGAGATTTGAGGTCCTAGGCAAATGTATTAATCTACTTCCTCCAGTTCTGTGTCCTCGATTTTGATCATAGTGTTCCCGTTTCCGACATGGTTGTTGCACATGATCTTAGTCTCGCCGGAGTTCATGTTTAGGCCGACTTTTTTGCTCTCTTCATTTAGATTATCTAGCATTAGTTGGAGATCGAATCAGTTCTCTGTGAAAAGGGCAATGTCGTCTGCAAATCTGAGGTTGTTCAGATATTTGCCGTTTATTTTGATTCTTTTATTCTACCAGTCTAATCTTCTAAAGAATATCTCGAGGAAGGCTGTGAAGAGTTTGGGTGAGCTGGTATCACCTAGTTCTACACATTTTGGAGCCGAAAAGGCTTCGAGTCTTTATGTAGCCTGATAAAGGGGCTTCTAAAGGAAATGTTTAATGAAAAAGATTGTTCCGTTAGGGATTTAATGAGAGAGTGGGAAGGTAGAGGGATTGATGGCTGATACTGATACTATAAGTATGATATACACGGTTGTCATAAGATATATTACTATAGTAAGAGGGGAAAGGAATCAAATATTGCAAGCTGCCATAGGACAGGCTTGCAGTGTGTTATAAAGGATGCACTTTTCCCGTCATTTAAAATGTATCTATTCAGAACAAGAGTAAAGAACTCTGTAGACAAGAGCAAATAAAGCTGTCTCTGGAGAGGAAGTCTTCAATGCACATAAAAGCATCGCTATGCAAGTGCACATTACAAAAGATATCGGTGTCAGGGGGAAAGCAGCGTTTTTCTCAACTTCTAAAGAAATAACCTTCCTTAATAAAGGGAAACTCTCTCTACGGAGAGACATTTATGGTAGCAGGATAAAAGCTTTGTACTCTCCAGAGAGAGAAGCATATGACGAGAAAAGATAACGGCTGGCCATTTTCCTGAAGCCAGAAAGAAGAATAATCCGAAGTAAAAACAAAATGAAACAAAACAAAGAACAAAAAAACAGGTCTTGTCAGTCGCTCAATGGAAATAGTCAAATGACGAACATTTTTGGTAGCATGCCTTGTTGATGGTGATCAATAAATATAATTTGGAAAATTAATGAGTTATTTCTCTCACCTGTTTGGGGGCAATGATCATTAAAATTCCAAATTTTCAAAGAAAAAAACAAACAAGTGGGAAAACGAAGTGACCATTGTAGCATAAAATCACATAGTAAATTCAGCCCAAATTTAAAAAAAAAACTTTTGGGGGAGGACTTCTTGAAAAACAGAATAAAGTATTTTCTAGATATGATAAAGTGTATTTGCTCAGCCCTTCAGCTTTATTAGTGCGGTGTATACGTACGACACACACATACATACATAGCCAACCATCCAGAATCACTTAAATACTGAAGAGACTCATGCTGACAGTTTTAGTTGACTTTTCCTGAAAAGGTACTGGATTCTCTATACACCTTTCTGTAGATCTGTTTTTATCTATTCTTTTGAAATACCCGTAGCTGTGCATAGGGCTGGAAATATAAAGCACTGCAATGTCTGAAGCGACCTCAACCGACACTTGACCAACTTATCTTCCGCTTAAAGACAATTGAAACCTGTGAGTTCAATTTTTCTTTTTCGTCTTCCCCCACCCTTTTTTTCGACGGCCGAATTCAGCCGTTTCTTTTTTTCCAAATATCCCCCACGTTTCATTATTTATCGTTTTACGCACCAACTAACCGCTAATTTCTCCCCCTTCTCCACCATGTTTATGTTGCGATTCTACTCCCAGACACCACTCTCCAAGTGAAATCATCATTTTCAAAGTTCGACAAACTGATAGATACGTTGTTCATTGTAATATAAACCTGATACTCGGACTGACATTGATTATTCAATCTTAGTCTGGTATAAGGCCAAACAAATGAAGCTAGATGCAAATAGCTAATTGAAGTAATACATAGACATTGCTGCAGAGTCAAACCCCATTCCTACTTCTATCCGGATTGAGGATGATTACCGCGACCCTCTAATTGTTTTATATAACAAATACAATATTGTATTCATAACGCATTGAAAATACTTTTAAAAAATCTTTTATTTTTTTTTGTAATATAAACGTATTTATTCATCAGATTGGAATGATCCCTTGTGTATCTGTGAAATATTTTTTCTCGATATGTAAGACTTGGCAGTTTGATTCAAGTGGTTAAAAGCTCGACTTCCGAAATATTCACGGTAGGGGAATGTTAATTTTTACTCCTCTGAATTTGATGAGGATCGTTCTTGTTTTGTTTTTGTAACAATACAGAAAAAAGACAAAATCAAACCTCTTTTATATCAACAAAAGAACTGAATGTATAAGTTGGTAAAATGAAGGTAAAAAATTATCAGGTAATGGAAAAAAAAGGTTTCATACAAAATTGTGCTGACTGATCATATCTTAAGACCAGTGTGCAATATTGTTGGGTTTCTTTTTTTTAGTTGTTTTCCCCTATAGTGTATGGTACTGAGGTGTAGGTAGAGATTTGGGCACCCGGGGAGTTTGCCTCTTTCATAGGTCCCTCCAGCATTTAGTGAGATTTAATGAAAAAGAAATTATCGCGATAAATAAATATGTGCTATCACTTGATGAAGAGATGAACTAGACATATTCGAAAAATACTGGCTCCACGACGCCCATGATAGAGAAATGTGGCGGATCCTGGGAAGGTCTGTGTCCAACAACAGATTTTAAAAGAATGATGATGATGATGATGATGATGATGATGATGATGATGATGATTACTAATCTGGTGAAAAACAATCCCAAATGTACGATTGTTATTTATGCAATTCATATGCGTACAAACATGTCCTTGTTATTGTATACTGTCAGTAAAAATGCAGTTGTAGAACTACCACTGATAGAGCTTTTGAAGTTCCCCTCGGCATTATGGGCCCATTTTCAAACAGGCCACTTCCTCTCCTCCTCAGTTTCGCTTCTGGCATGATGGTTCCTACCAGCTTCTGAGAGGCTGATCTAATCACTTTTCAATCCCATTATTTTTTTTCTAATCAACAAACTTCATCTGAACAGACAAAAGCATGATTTATACTGACGACCGATGTAATAATAATCGACAGTTTCAAATCGGTTTTAACGATGAATCCAGATAATCTCTACCTGAAAAAAATAAATATTCTGCTTGCTGCGTCGATGAAGATATAAGTTGTTTACATTGAAGTTATGGCTTTGATGGTTAAGTATCTGCGTATTCCCCACCTACGCCAGTGCCCGACGTTTGAGTTGAGATGAAAGCTAGATTTAATTGCATCTAATGCATCTAAAGGTACACATGCACTCAAAGTTTTACACACAAGTACATTAGTGTAAATACATTGACCTGCATGTATATGCGTTCATCGTATGATTAAGTGAGTGACACCACTTTGGGTGTTTGTTACATCTAAGTTTAATTTCACATATCACAGAAAAAAATTTGCAAAAGATGTAAATTTTGATGTAAAATATTTAAATTGGCAGCACTGAAAGAAGAAACAGAAAGTCGTAGTTTCGTACGACGGACACAAAATCATTTTACATGTCAAATATGGCAAGTTTCTCCACACACCACAAAGTCTGGGGGGTTCCAGACATGTAACTTTGAAACGGCCATTGCCCGTAGTAATCTTTGATTTTTCATTCCTTAACCATTGGCAGGAAAAATCTTTAATCTTAATTCTGCATTGCCTTGTGTAACGACGTATATATCCGATGAATGTCAATTTCGTAAAATACTCACATGTTGAGCAATTGTACTGCGTGCATAAACACAAAGAGAATCATACAAAGTTTTGTTCAATTGCAGTTAGATTTTACGCTGGTACGGTAGTGCATGGGCCAAAATGCTAGACATGGTCAACACTTATGAAAAGCTACGTCTGCAACGTCAAGCACCCACCCGGGAACCTAATCTTCAACTTCCACTTCGTCGCCATTTAGGCGAGACAGACTATTTGAAGATTCAAGTGCGCGAGCCGTAATTCGCCCACAGAGAACTCAGCACAATAGATTAAGATAAAAGATAAAAGTCAAAACTCATCCTTATTCGGATAAGTCTCATCTCAGTGGACATCAGAGTCACAGGTCACATTCTTTCCTCATCTTGAATCGTCATCTAGTAATTTTTTTGGTGAACTCCAAAACTTTATTTTTCTACCGTAACAAGAATGAGAAAAAAAATCTTAGTCCGGACCTACATTAGGGGTGGGAAATGGTACGTAAAATTAACGTTTCCCATCATAATTTGGAACCACAACCAGCTGATTGCAAGGAAGCTATCTTACTGACTGAGCTAAATTAGCAAGTCTTTGTTACGAATATCTATCATACAGATATACACGAGCTGATCTAATTCTAATAAATATATTCATGCATAAAACATTTATATACTAATATTTTCTATTCATTATTTATACAATCTTAACGTAACTCTGCTCTACCAACTGAGCTAACAACAATCTTGGTAATCGTGTTTGCTTATGTGTTTGTGTGTTCCAATGCTCCTGGCCATAACGTTTTGGCTATGGACTTGAAATTTCTATACAAGTTTGCTTTCAATCCATTTGTAATTTGTTTAACCAAGTCAGCATCATCTATGATTTCTGGAGACACAAAAAAAGCCTTTCTCGTCGGATTTTCAACTGAAAGCGATAACACAAACAGATTTGGTTTGCTTGTTCCTTTTCCACCTTTTACATTGGGTTGATTGTGAGTTACCCTGACGGTTTAGGTTAGGGGCACACCTTTTCCCTTTCCACCTTTTACGTTGGGTGGGTTGGAGTTACCGTGCTGGTGGAAGGATGGGGGCGAAATACAGCCGTAACTGTTTTAGCGTTTCCATCTCTTCGTTCTGACTCTCTCATGAGGTGTGGTCTTGAACGTGCCATCGTACATACACACACATACACACACACACACATATATATATACACACACACACACACACACACATATATATATATATATATATATATATATATATATATATATATATATTTGTGTGTGTGTGTGTGTGTGTGTGTGAGTGTCTCTCTCTCTCTATATATATATATTTATATATACATATATATAGAGAGAGAGAGGGAGAGTAATATTTACGCACTTTAATTATTGGGACACTTCTTGGCACACATAACGTATGTATGATTTTTTTTTCTTGGCCGTATTTTCAGGAGACATTTTCCCAATAATATCTCTCTCTTTTCTGTTCCCCTCGATAAAAAAAAACTGAGAACCAAGTTTTGTATTATTTCTGTCAATGTAGTTGCACAAATCTTGCTTAACAAATGAGGATATGCGATCTATTAAGTTGATGTTTATTTCTGTATTCATTCCTCCTTGGAACAATAATTGATAATATTCTGGGAATTATTTGGATTTATATCAAAATGTCAAGAGATTCAACACTACTTCTTTGATTGTTTGTCCAATATAGAAAAACAACTGTTGTATTATTTTTAACCGATAGTTTTCTTTTTCTTGTTAGAAGGATTTTTTTCACTCATAATTGAAGCAAAACAGTGTGAAAATAATGGCCTCTATCATGAATGTATTTTTCTTTTAAGGAAACATATTTTCTTTTTCGACGATTACTGTGAAAAGAGAAGCTTAAGATGCAGATCATTATTTTTACGGGTTTCTATTCTCATTACGGAAGTGTGATATTTTTTGCGTAAGTTCACAGAATAAAACTCTTTCAAAAAAATGAACTTGAAGAATTTTTAGTTTCATTTTATAATGCTCTCATGATATTATTTGATTTTTTTCCTCGACTATATCAGATTATAACAAAGTCTCATTACTTCAATGTTGCTATTTACTAAGCGTAACCAAGTTTACTATGGACGACCTTTTCAGGGACTTCATGATTTTCGTGAAACTACAGCCCGATTCAGAGGCTGAAGTTGACTTTTTTTTTCAAGATTATAACAAGAACAATCTTCACATGATTCAGAGGTAGAAAATCTACAATAATTGCATTTCCAATATCAAAATATTAGACAGTCAATCAGGGAAGAATTTAATTCCTGAAATGCTTTGTCTTTAAAAACAAGAGTTAAGTGTGACCATCCAGTAGCCAGGCTTGTCCTAGGAACAGTTGCACAATCTCCAAAATCCGGCAGTTTTTGATCTGTCCTTTAGCGACTCTTGAACCCTGAAGCTTGCAAGAGATGGGTCTGACAAGAAATGCTCAATAGTTTCAGTTTCAATATTTCTATTACTCAGGCAACGGTGTAGGTGTGAAAAGTTGTCTTGAGCCATCTCATCGGATGATAAAAGATGGGATTAGGTATATCGATTCAAACACGGATTGCTGATGGGGGTTGAACTTATTATCTATTAGTTATTGAAATACAGCAATCTATAAAATTAGTGAATATACTCTTGTGATTAGAGAAATGAAGACTGAATGAGAGAAAAGAAGGACACCGAATCGTAATAAGAAGAAAGGTACTTGCCACAAGAAAGGAAAAAAGGGAGCGGAAGGGAGAGAGAATATGACCCAAGAAAGAAAGAAAAAGGAAAGTCAGAAAGAAAAGATAACGAGTGAATTGGGTAGTATCTATGACGCTTTGGAGATCTCCAAGGCATTTGACCTTTGGCACAGAGGCTTACATCATAAACTTACCAGCTAGGGAAACAATGGTAGAGCTCATTCCACAGTCAGATCATTCCGATCAGGCAGAACTCATAAGGTTGTAGTCAATGACCTGCAATAAAAGGTTCATGAAATTAATGTAGTATGCCCTGAAGGCAATCAAAGGTTCATGAAATTAATGCAGTAAGCCCCGAAGGATCCATAATTGGGCCTATACTTATTCTTTTATTCATAAATGATTTACTCGACCATGTAATCGGGTCCTTCATAGACTAATTTGCGGATGAAAGCACACTCTATGTTCTTACTTCTAAAAACATGTCATCCAGATATAGCATCAGATCTTTATCTTCTTCTAAGTGGATCACTGTCATTATTAAATGGAGCATCAAATGATTCGTTAAATTCAATCCTTCCGAGCACAATCTGTTCACCATCACCGAACAAAACCTGACTCTCTTTCAATCTCGATGGATGGCATTATTTTGTAGGAGTGTCCTTGCCTAGATAAACTTCGGAGTCTCAAATTCACACCTGACTTGAAGTTCTCCCGTCCAGGAATTTTTAGTTGAAATTTGGTCTGCAATTAAGGCATATCCATATTTTTTAGACACATTAATTGCTCGCTGCAAGTTCCATGCAAATAGCTTCTTCCTAAAAACATCTCTTATATGGCAAAAAAAAAACTCCCTTCTGGATATTTTCTCGACGAGTACAATCTCGACATTTTTCAATCCAGAGTAAACAAGTTCCTTGCCAAATGTCTCTTTTTTAATTCATTTATTGCTCTCCATTTATAGTATTTCGAACTCATACAAGTCAATTTCGAATATTGTTATCATTTTTTTAGCCATTGATAGTTCTCATTTTAAATAAATTATGTACAAATGTTTCCAACTTGACAATTTAAAATCAATGAATTAGAGGTCTGCAACGTCCTCCCTCCAAGTAAAAAACACTAGTTATGTCCCTGAGTGAAAATAGCATAATTTGGGGCCGGTTCCAGACTCGGATGTTAAAAGATATTGAAAATACTGGTGTGTCCCGATGTAAAGTGGTTCATCATCGCATGGTTCGTGGTATAAAATGGCTGGTTTATGGACCCCTAGATTTTCACTTGTATGAATGTACAACCTTTTTTTTTAATTTATCATCATCTTTAACCTTCATGAGCTCAGGTACAGGATATGTGAAGCTGCAGGGGCAAGGATCCATAGGATTAAGTCATTGATGTAAATATGTAAATATTTTATATTCTAATTCGCTAACATTTGGTATACCTTATATTTTAGTTATTTTGCCGTCTTTTATTTATAAACATTATTATCTCCCGCTCTTCAATATTACCCATCTGAACCCGCTGTTATTGTTGCTCGGTTTTTGAGCAGTTGGCCTCCTTGGAACCCCAATATCTGCGTTATAACGGGGTACACTAGTTTGACAGCCGAAAATAGCCAAAAGACACTTGTTTTCTTTTTTAGAAAAGCCAGAAAAAACAAATAAAGTGAAAACAAAGCACCTATAAGATGCTTAAAATGGTCAAAAACAATCCAAAAAATAGCCATTCCAGCACTATTTCTACGCTTTTTTGCACTGCCAAAACATGAAACGCGCTGAACATACCGCAAGAAATGCTAAATTGGCAAATCAGCTCAGCGTAGCTTAGTTTTGGCAAAAGACTACATTTTGACCAATACCTTTCGGTGAAGTGCCCAATATATCGCCGGTAAAGAATTATGGCCATTCTCGTGAAAATCTATTATTAACTGTTGTAAGTCAATCGTTAAGAGTTGGCTAAATTCAGTCTGAAAAGCTTAACTGCATTTTGGGAATCAGGCCACGAGTCTGTAAACGTAACGCAGGTAAAGAGAAGTGACATCTTGTTTCTGCGGAGAGAAAAGCCAGAAAAAGTTTAGCTCGAACAATATGTCAGAGAAGAAGAGGGAAATTTATTTCAGGGAAACAAGTAACCCTTTACAGCCTTTTTTTTGTTGTTGTCAATGGGTAAGTCAGTTATCTTCTGCTCCACCAAAATTCTTTTCCCGTTTCATCATCTTCTTTACATCAAAAACCGTCCATCAAAACAGTTTTTTTTTTTTTAGATTTCAAGCCAGTCAGACTGACTGACTGACTCAGTGACTTACTGACTTACTGGCTATGTACATTGCATATACAGGCTGCAATGCTACCGAAATACATTCGTCTCGTGACGTTCTCCGTTGAAACCAAACCTATTTAGTTTTTTTGTTCGTATCAATTTGTTATTTCGCATATATGCTTTTCATTGCATAGTCAATATTCAATCCATTGTGTCCCTAAATCAAATTACGAGATATCGAAACAAAGAAGCAGGTGCAGAAAGAATTCGAACGTAAGCCTCTAATGTTATTTAGCAACGTGTATATCACTTCGGTAACAGATACCGATATAATAATACTGCTTGTTTTGTTGCTCTTCCTGTCATTGTCTTTCACACAAGGGTTGCATATTTGGGCCATTTTAAGACCAAATTTGACAAAACTACTTTCAAGAAAAAACATTCAGTCATGAACTTCTTAGTCATAGTAATTTTTCTCATTTCTATTAATATTCGGACAATCCTCATCTTGGTTGTTTTTCATACAACGTTTCGGCCGTTGTACTCTACGGCCTTCTTCAGGTATCATCTGGTAGGTGTGGGGAAGTAACGAACCGAACCCTTTATTCAACCGACGGGGGTATATTGACCAATATTGATACCCGATGAAGGCCGTAGAGTACAACAGCCGAAACGTTGTATGAAAAACAACCACGATGAGGATGGTCCGAATATCAATAGAAATAGTAATAATACCTCATCTCAAAAATTCAGATATATACTAACTTTTTCTCAATTGAAAAGAATGAAACAAACGGAAACGAAACGAAACCATGTCTTAAACTACACGGCTACTTAACTATGAAATATTACTAGCAGTACTAGCGGTATTTTTTGTACATCCCTAGGCATTGATGAGGGATCAAGGATGGCTTACATGGAGGGGTCGAAGGTCTAAATATTTTGGAGAACCCTGATTTACGACTTTGGAATATGGGATTGATTGAAGTAAGTTGACTTAGCTGTAGTGCTTTTGATAAACTCTTTTTTTTTCTTTTTGGTGTGCACCGCAACACTGCAATGTTTCATAGACGATTTTGCCATGTTTGGCCGTTTTTGGCGTGGTTTTAGTCAGGATTTTTTCAACTATCTGGCAACTCTTTTTCCCATCGACTTAATCCTTGAATGTATTGTCGACAGCCTTGTATAAGTAGCAATAGTAGTAGTATTAGTGAGTATTCTACGCTTTTTCGGGGTTTTATCTACCTGGTTTTATTTTTGTCCTGTTTCTGCTTGTTGCTTTTTTGTTGGGACTTTCTTCTCCGATCTTTTCGGCCTTCATTGTAAATTGCTGTAATTAGCAACAAGGAAGTAATTTCGGACATGGCTCCGAGTGTTATTTAGCAGCACCCAGAGTTGCCAATTGAACAAAAGTTACCCTCAGCAATGGCGAGGGGTCCCATTCTTCCTTTTTCTATCTTTGAGTGTATATGTGTGTTTATGCATTTGTCTGTTCCAGCGCTCCTGGCTATACAGACTTGAAAACTGGCATCAGTACTCCACTAAACCCTTCCTAAAACTGTTCCCTTTCTGACCTTTTGGTGCATTTTTCTTGCAGGTTTAAAAATAAAATCTACATTTACCAGAAACAGGATGTTTCTAGGTGTTTATTTTTTTTTGTTGTTTTTTTAACTGTATTTTATATGTTTTCCAGTTGTGAATGCCAGTGATGTCATGAATAGGATTTATTTTGTCTGTATTTATTCTTCGATGGGATTTCTTTTACGTGACTTCGAATTTTGTCGCTATGGTTGACTGTGACGGCGAGTTTAATTTTTTAATTTTAATTCACTTTTATGAATTTAGTAAATACACTGTTTCCAATTCAAACATTTTGCTTTTTTTTAAATCCTGAATCTGAGAGTGACTTTCGAATTCGAGAAATTGAAAAAAATGTTTATCTAAATTGGCAACGTTAGATTGCCAATGCCTATATCACTTTATCTTCAAGAGCCATTTTATTCAGGAAGAATGTTTATATCGCTAATCTACCTGCCATTGTTTGTTTTTTTGAATTTAGAATATTTAGTGTGTTTTGCTTATCACAACATGATGCCAAATGGGGATTAGTTTGAGGAGAAGTCTTCCTTGTATATTCCAAGTAGAGAGGGTGTGCCAACTTTGACTGACAAATCCTTGATATTCAATTAAGCTCGAAAAATTATTGTATATTATAAAATTATATCAACAATTACTGTATATGTATGCATATATATATATATATATATATATATATATATATATATATATATATATATATATATATATATATATATATATAAAGAGAGTGAGGGGCGAAGAGAGTCCAGAAAGCTTTACTGCTTTGAACACTAAATACATCAGAAAAAAAACTTTTTTTCAAAAATATTTTGTGTCATTTCAGTCACTTATTTCTCAGTATCCGTTAATGTAAATTATGTAATTTTTAGTTCTATTAACATGGCTCCCAAGAAATGTTATTAAAACATCATCTCCCTTTCAGCTATGATTTTAATATATAGTTTCATACAGTTTGTTATTTCATATAGGGTATTATCATAACATATTGTCTATAGATGTTCTTTTATACTACGAATCATTTAATTTTTTGAATACATCAATGTATGTAAGACATAAACAAAAAGTAAGGAAGCCACACTTGTAGGAGATTATTTCATACATGATAATTCGGGTTTTTAGTAAAAATAGTTCGAACATGAACTGTGAACGCACATCCTTTTTAATACATATCACAGTTGTTATCAAAGTTTATTATAAAATCTCTAACCAGTGTGCTGGCTTTTCCTTATTTCCCTACTCATCATTCATTGAACATACTATGAAGAATATTAGTAAATATATATATATATATATATGAAATACAAAGTGGTGTAGGATAAACTGAACTTGTGAGAATAGCACATGTTAGCGAGCCAGAAGCGGATGATCCTTTGGCCAATATCATTATGAACATTTAATGGAAGGAAATTCCAAGAATAAAGCTTTCATTTACTGTTAACATAATTTATTCATTGCATTGCTCAGCTTATTTTGTTCAAACCTGTATATAATGAAACAATTATATGTGATAGCCCAATAAGCCTATTCAACAGTATTTACAAACTCTCTCTCTTCAACATGATAACCAACCATTTGGTAAATCAACAAAAAGTGATATCAGTTGGAAACAAAATATCGCTCGTTGTAGTATTTGACATCAATAAGGCTTTCGACTCGATTGGAATTCCCAAAGTCATTGAAGCTATCATACAACAAAGCAAAGACCCTGTATATGAAGGAGTTTTACAACTTTTATACCAACTTGTTAGCTCCTCTATCAGGCTACATAAAGACTATAGGCCCTTTCAGCTCGAAAAAGGGGTATGACAAGGCAATATCAGCTTATTAAAACTCTTGACCCACCTCGAGATGATCTTCCTGAACCTAGACTGGGCAAATGAAGAAATAAGATTAGACGGTTAATACCAAAATAACCCTAGATTCGCAAACAACATCTTATTTCTGAGAACCGTCATGATCGTCTAATAATGCTAGAAAAACTGAATGAAAAATCAAGAATCTTGGTTTTTACATGAACTTTAGTGAAACAAATGACATGTGCAATGTTGAAGGGAGAGGCACAACAATAAAAATAGAAATTGAACTACTGAAAGTAGATCACTATATCTACATAAGAAATTGGATCTCCATGAAATCCTCAAAAGATGAGAAAACAAGCAAATAAGCAATCTAGGATGGCAACCTTTCGGTAGAGCAAGCCCAACCTTCGAGAATAAGAAAATCCCATTAGTTATAAAACCTGTTGGTATACAACGAATGCACCATCTTGATAGTCACATATAGAGCTGAAACATGCCCTTCAATCAAGAAAAAAATGGTCTCAAAGCAGGAAATCATGCAAAGTGCACAGGAGAAAAAACATCCTTAACATAATATGGTGCGATCACAAGACGATACATTATTTCAGGAAACAAACGAGGGTCAGAGTATTGTATAAACCATTTAATACTCTAATGGCAATGGGTTAGTCATATTTCAAGAATGACAAACAATCGCTGGACATCATGACTCATATCGTGTATCCCCAGAGATCATATGCGAAACTGTTGCAGGCAGAAATAAGATGACGTGACAAATTAGACAAGTTCTCAAAATATTGGCTCCACGATGCCAATGACAGATTGGTTTAGTGAATATTGGGGAAGATATATGTCCAACAACGGACACTAAAAAGCTGAAGGTGATGGTATAATGATATATTAAACTGTGCTACACCATTTTTCTTCCTGGATGATCAGTATTATCACTTGATTGATTATGAGTGAAAACTTCAGAAAATGGCTATTATTCTCTTCAAACGTTGCTTTTATGACAAGGACATTGATATTTATGTGTGACTATTCTTCTTACTTTATGTGATTAGAAATATGAAAATTTGCCCGTCACCCAATTAGAAATAAGTACATTTCAAATTATCACTATCCCAGTCAGCGAAACGAAGTATGAAGGGAATAATAGCAATTTCCTTACATTTCAGACATACTCAAAATATTAATTGGTGTATACGTAGATATTCAGTCAACTCAGCATGTCTGGCACAAGACTACAACATTAGACATCGAATGGGGATCGAACTCGATGAAAATTGCTTCCAAGACAAACCCGTCAATAATCCTCCTACCACTGATTGATACGTTTGCGATTTTTAGACAAGAGCCACCACCTTTGGCTTCAAGCCATATTCAATGAAGAATGTATCAGTACCTTGCATGAGTTTGACGAGCCAGTCATTCGCCCGAGGCAGATATTGACTGATTTATAGAGTCAACATTTTTAATTACTCTGGTCTATCTTATCGTCACAAAACTGAACCTTGCAAAGAGTTGCTTGTAAACATAATGTTTGTTTGTGGCCTATAAACGGGAATCTGAACCTAAAACTGGCAACATTTGTCTTTATCGGAGTATTTACAGGCAAATACAAGAGAAATTACTGGCTCAAAGTAACCGTCAACATTTGTTTGCACACAGACGAAAATATACAGTCATAGATTGATCGCGTCTGAATAAATGGTTTTCGTACATGTCCATCATATCATGAAGATGTATAATCGTTCAAATAACGTGGTTGATTCCTATATTTTCTTCATGTAATTAGAAACAGTCAAAGCCGAAACAGACATCAACACTGCCAACATAGGTTAGTTCAGTTTTTAAGCAAGACTGTCAGGCTGCTTTACTGAATGACTTGTTATCTATCTATTCTTCTATCGATCTATCCATCTATTTACCTACTTACCTAACTATCTATATGAGATATGTCCAGGCTGCATCAAAAGAGCTTGAGGGTTTGAAATTCAAACTTTTACTCCCTATCATGTCTGAAAAAAAAAACATTTTTTGGAGGTTCTATTTTTTTTTTTTTTCGAAAATTCCATACCAAAATAGATTTTTGATATGGAGTCAACTTATAACGTAATTTCACGCTTAATTGATCTTTTAGTTTTTGCCCGGCAGCATTCACAATCAAACAAAAGGCCAGAGAAGCAACTAATTCATTGATCACCCCTTTTACCATTTTAGCTCGATAATACCCATGCTGTCAAAAGACGTTTGTCGCGTGTGGGTTTCTACTGAGTGACTAACCAGAACTGTTCTTCTTGTAGAATTATCTTTAACAATCAAAAGTTTGTAAAAATCGTTTCAATACTTGATTAGAGCGTTATTGATTTTATTGACCCGTTTTCCGATTCTGTCTATCTTTACTTTAAAAAAAAAAGATTTTGTGATTATTTTTGAGTATTATTGATTGATTGATCAGTTCTAGAAAGGCAACAAATGTATGTGAATTGAGTGCATGAAGTTATACGTATATATATATATATATATATATATATATATATATATATATATATATATATATATATGAGTGGAGACACGAAGCTTAAAACTCAAGTGAAAATCTTAAAGGATTTCCCTATTAAGTATGTCTAGTTGACTGTATCACGTGCACAGGCTGCACAAATGGAACTAGTGGGCTGAAAACTGAACATTTGCTACTTATCATATCTACAAAAACACATGTTTTACTTTTTGAAAATCAATGCTAAATAGTTGTTTTATTTTTGCTTATGCTTTTCTTTGTCTTTTTTTGTTTGTTTTGCTGGGTTAATTTTTGTGGGGGTCAGTTTGCAATTCAAGATTTATGCTAATCGTGTAGTTTGTGTCCGGTATCATACAAGCTTGTTTTCTTTTTTCTTTTTTTTTTTTTTGAGAGGGTGAATCTGAACTTTCTTAGTGGTCACTACCCAAAATAAAAAGGAGAGAAGTTATTTATCTATTGATCAGCCTTTTTTTCCGATTGTTCAACTGATCACTCCCAACACGTTACCAAAAGAGGTTGGTCTCTATTGACTGACTAACCCAGACTAGTTCTATTACTATATGGAATGAAATCATTACCGCTTATGATTACGAAGTTTCTCTTCTTACAAACACTGCCTAATAGAAAATAAAGTTGAGCTGTGATCGTGAGTTAAGCTGTTTTAACAGAACATCTATAATTCCCCAGCTGTCTAACTTCGATTAATTCTCGAAGCTGTTGGACATTTTTTTTTTGGAAAACCCTACTCCTGGAGTTTCAACGACCCTACCATGTACGAAAAAAAGGGACAGCTCCTGTCTCTTTCCCCTGCCCTGTAGATTCTAACTTTTTTGAGCAATAATACAAACCAATGATTTGAACCCTTTATGCGACATCAATTGCCTAATTGGGGTTTAAAATTTTGTTGCAACGAAAATTTTTAATAATTGAAAATTCTGTTAAACCAACTAAACTCATGATCAGTACTCAACTCATTTCTATTGGACAGTGTTTATAAGATGAGCAACCTTATAATCAGAAACGGTATTAAATTTAATCCAGATAACAATGAAACCAGTGTCTGTCGCTGAAATAGTGAATCGTGGTTGCGACTCACTATAAACCTGGAAATCGATATTTTTCTTCTTCGTTCTAAAAAGGGATTACCGGATTAGGGGTTGTCGGATTGAAAAGACTTTCCAGATTAAAGGAGCTGCTTGATTGAATAGGGTTCCAGATTAAAGCAGTTGCCTGATTAACTAAAGTTAATGACTACGATACTACAGTTAATGCATACAGAATCACAGTTGTCAGCAGACGAGAAAACAATGAAAACAAGATTCAAGAAATGAAAGCTGTGTCGGAAGAGAAAATTAGGTAAGGAAAGTCATACAGTAGAAGGGGAAAATTGACTTCGTAGTATATTCTCTCCAGATATTTCTCTCCAAAGCTGTCTATGACTGAGTTGTGTTTGTTTGGTGTGGCTTTCGGGAATTTATTGAGGCCTGCAATATGTCACATGCATGCAGATTCCTCCTTACATGAACTCAACAGTCTACCCCCCCCCCGCCAAAGAGCTGGAAACGTAACTAGTCTGGTATGGGAACACATGCTAGTCTTCCCCTGTCATATGATGCAGCGTTCCCTTTCATTGGGTGGTAACAATCTTTGCCAATCGCTGACAGGAAGTTCTATTCGTGTTTGGAATTCTCATGATCTAGGTACTTCCTGGCTGCTACATCCTAAGAAAAATGTAGAGCATATGCAACCTCGGAGATACAGGGACCCATCTTTTGGGCCACAATATTCTTTCCGCGGTTGAACGGTGTGGAATCCTCTCAACGTCCCATGGTTACCACAGCTAAACTACCTCTTTACTTATTTCGTCACACATATGTCACTTGGCTGAGCCCATTTTTTCAAGTGGGGGAGTATGAAACCATCAATTCATTGTCACCTCAGTTTATATATATATATATATATATATATATATATATATATATATATATATATATATATATATTACTGTATTTTTCATTCGAGCGAGTTTACCACATAAGTTATATTTTTTGTTATTTTTCTAGATTAGCGAGAAAAATGAAGGTACATTTTGACTTAGCAAAGAAACAACCTAATCTCAAACATGAAATAAAAATTGGAAAAATTAAATCGACAAAAAATATTTTTGTGTTTTATGTATGCAGATATATATATGAATTATCAATTGCCTTATAATATATAGAAACTAATTTGAAATGATCTACGATCGTTACACGGTAAATATATAACTTGATTAGGACGACGTAGATAGAATAAACAATTTAAGGAAATGGGGCTCATGCAGAAATCTTCAACTAACCATTGAGGTAAACAGACACCAGTAATGTAATGAACCAAATGACTGCTTCCAAGTAAAATTCTCATCTCGTTTATTCTCAGTCTATTCATCTCTTTCAACGTGACAGTTACGTATTAAGAAATGGACATAATTGATCCGACAGAATGAATTATAAATTGCGTTATATCGTATAGAAACTTATTTCACGGTTGATATCTTACTCAATCAAAACAATAAATAGAAAAAGCAATTGAAGAAAAAGTGGCTGCTGCAGGAATCGAACCACCCTATCGGTTGTTGGTTCATTCTGTCGTCCGAATAGATCTATTTCTTAATACATATATATATATATATAAATACATATATATATATATATATATATGTGTGTGTGTATGTATATGTGTGTGTGTGTGTGTGTGGAGAGAGAGAGAGTGAGAGAGAAAGGGGGAAAGGGTTTTGTTTTTGCATAATAGCAGGAAATACATAGTGTTCCAGTAAAAGATAATCAAATATAATCAATAATGATTCAGTGGGACAGATGTACGTTTGAAAAATGTAATTGTAGCGAAACAGGTCAACTTGTTGAAAAGCCCACATTGTAAAATTATCAATTATATATATATATATATATATATATATATATATATATATATATATATATATATATATATATATATATAAGGTATTAGAAGAAACTGTGGTGTTACATGACGGTTTCAAATACGGAATCGCCGTACCGAGTTCGAAATTTGGTTGTTGCTGCTTATGTTCTCTTAGTATAAATTGCCCTAAATCAACATCCCTCGATGAGATTTGCAATACAAGTAAATGACATCCTGAGCAAGATACGCTTGAGCCGTTTCTTTTACAATCAATTTAGCCATCAAGTTCCATAACAAAAGCAAAAATTGTCTCTTGTCATCAAGTTCTACCAAGAATTGTACACACGTTTGATTCAGAGCCAAACATTCATATTCAAAAACAGTCGACTCTATCATGAGACACCTTTTTCTAAACTTTTTGTCGAGCTGTTTTGCAGAATTGCTTATTGAGAACCGACAACCAACACCGTCAACATAGGGCTCTCCAGTTTTTCTGGCTGATTGGCTATCTATCTATGTATACGCCGTGCGTACACGTCGTACAGACAGAGCTAGAAGGCTGAAAATTAGAAAATTTATCATGTCTTGAAAAAAAAGTACTTTTTGTGTGAGGTTCGATTTACAGGTTTACACTTACTTGATCCCTTACTTAGTGGTCGGCTCTGTTCGTCATGATATCCGGAAATTTGCCCTTTTTAGTGATCGCTACCCGACGGAAAGAAATAAAAATTGATCACTGAACATCCCATTTTTCAATATTGTTATTGCTCACCTCAACACTACATTCGGCCAAAAGCTGTTGTTGCCATGACGGTTTCTACTGACTGACTAATCAGACTTGCACATTATGTTCGTTTTTTTTTTTTCTTAAAATCAATACTGAACAATGACGGGTGTTATGAATACCTCATTGCAAGGATAGAAGCGAAATGGGCGATCGCCTTTCAGTACTTGGACACAAATGGTATCAATTTCGACTAAGTTTTTTTTTTAAAGAATTATAACTGTTGTTTGTGACACGTCCGTGATATCTACGTCTCTAATAAATGTCTCATATACGTTTCCTGTTATATTCAGACAATAGTTTTTCTTTCAAACATTTCGTTAGGCACACTGGATATAATTCGTCGTCAACTTTAAGAATAGATTTTCTTGTTTGCAAATAAGATATTTTATTACAGGATCGCAAGTGTTAAGAAGCTCAAGGGTTCATTGGTTTTTGTCCACCGAGGATTTCCGACCATCAACAGCCATTATCGAGATTGGATTTTAAAGTCTGACGATCGTAGTTGTAGTAGTAGTAGTTATGGTAAAAAGTTATAGCATAAAAGGGGACTTCGTTTAGATATGTGAGTTGTGACACGTTATAGTACTGTAACTCCTGTTCAGGGGTACTTGTCAGACAAAACCTTTCAGTATCGAAAACGTTTTTACAACGTATCTCCATATACCATAGAAAGCCTATTTATTTGATTTAATGTTTCTTTATAGCAAGAATCAGATTTGTTGAACTGTCATTGCTAACTTTCAGTCCTATAAAAAAGTTCAATAAATTCAAACTACGTGCGTGAACCGAATGCTGTGAGAACTTTTCCTGCCATCCTTTGTAAGCAGTACTCTTTGCAAGCCGATGTGTAAAATTCCTCTCTTTCGGCTTCAACTCCTGTATAGATAAAAAGAATATCATCTATATATCAGATGTGCAGTCTTTATCTGCCCCTTGGTATATGTAGGTCTCTCTGAAATTGCCCATGATGATATTAGCATAGAAGAGGCCGCTCCTGTTTCCATGGCATAGTATTTCGTATGTAGAAATACATAGCTTGTTCGGGATTCGACAACGGGACTAGTGAGCTGCAGATTTATTTTACATTTACTCAATTTATTGACACGGGAAAATGTTTTTGCTTTGTTTTTGAAAAATCTTCTAATCAGAGGGTTCATGGGGTAAGGGCTCCAGATTACGATATAAGTTTATGCTAGATTCGTCCTTTAGTTTGAATATGGCAGCATTGATGCTTTTTTACTTTAAATCAGAACTCTTCTAGTGATTACGGCCCCCAAAAGGCGAGAAATCCAAGTCATCCATGTATTGTCTCTATTTCAATTCTCAGTTGCTTTTACATTTTGCAATACTTTTGTGAAAAGTGCTTAGACGGTTTGGGAATTTGCATTTGTTTAGGAATAACTTCAAATTTCAGTCCAGGCTGATCGTCATCATCATCATCATCATCAGTCTTTTATCGTCCGTCGTTGGACAGAGACCTTCCCAAGGATTCGTCAAATCTCTCTATCATGAGCGTTGCAGAGCCAATACTTTCTTAACTTGATTAGTTCGTCTCTCCATCTTGTAATCTGCCGATCACAGTATCGCATGTGATCTCTGGGGATCCTTGTTATCAGTCGTGATGTCCATCGCATGTCTGCTATTCTTGCAACATAACCAGCTCATTGCAATTTGATATTTCTTATGGATTCTAAGTTATCTCCAACTTCTCTTTTTCCCTACTATATTGTGCCGTATTGTGATCTCCCCATTTGAAGTTGATTATGGTTCTCATATGTGCACGTTGAATGCCCCTCAGTTTGAGGGTTGGTTGGGTTCCATGTTTCAGCTCCGTAGGCGACTATCTGGAGGATGCATTGGGTGTTTACTCATCTCCTGGGGACTAATGGGATTTTCCCGTTCATGAAAGCCGAACTGGCCCTGCTGAAGGCTTTCCATCTTGGAGTGATTCTTCTTTTGAAGTAATAACAGTGATTTTAATGTCTTTACCGTATTTTTTAGATTTCCCCATAGTATTTTTCTCACATATGTTATCTATGAAACTACTTCTATATGAATATGAACAGTTACGAGCTGGTAACTTGTTCTAGTTAACCGAGGATGCAAATAAGGACATCTTTATTTTGATTTACATTAATACTTGACCCTTTATATCCTGATTCGTCTAGTTTTTTACGATTATATTTTGATTATTCTTGAATTCCATAAAAAGGCAACTAACATTGAACGATAGAGAAGCATTTAAGTAAACACTGTTTTCATTGAAAATAGAAATTGGACACGCAGGTCTAATATCAATCAATGGAACATGTGATACATACAAGCATCGTTAGCAAATAAAGGATTAAAACTCAAAAAGAAATTTTGATAATAAGTGTATGAATACTTTTGACCCCTAGCCCCAATCAGCTTTTGCCATTTCTATGTTGTTCTTATCGTGAAACGTGAGCAAATTATTCTAGATGCGTTCTTTGTGTCATTATATAGCTAATAAAAATATAGTTAGGATATTTTGCAAAGATATTGCAAAATTTTAAAGAAATAGAAAAATGTCGCTCTGTAAGTAAACATTCGACCTCAATGATAGATGGATAGATAGATAGATAGATAGACGGAAAGAAAGACAGACAGACAGGAAGGATACGATTGTTGTTAGAGCTATTTTATCTACAATCAAGATTATGAAATAAATGAACAATTCATAGGATTATCGATAAAAAAAATAACTGTTATCGCCGGTGATACGAGTAATAGTGAATTTTTGGGACATAATAGCAACGGGAAATGAGAAACCATACATGGAAAAGAAAGTAGAAATATACTTTCCAAGAAAAGTGTGTCGAGCTATAATCACGAAGTAAATAGCTTTTAGTGCATTCTTCAGTGACTGATTTCCAACCAAGAGATGTAAACAAAATTATTCTCTTCTAAAAATTGTGAGTATATATAAGTATTGTTCTGAAGATTCAAATAACAGATACATTGTCTGGTGTTAAAGTTGTTTCTTTTGCTTTTTTGTCTTTTATTTGATATTTCGGGGAGAATTTTTTTTTTTTTTTGCTAGAAACCGTAAACCAAAACTATCACCAAATCTCTCAAAATGAGTTCTTTAAAATTTTAAGGTGGTCCGGCTGACTGGCCTGCTTGTTGGCTATGTATCACGCGAGTTGGTGTTGAAAATTCACACATTTATTCCTTATTATGTCAAGAATGTTATGTCTTAACACCCAGCCCGCTTCAGGAGATAGTTTTCTGCTACGGGTTTCAATTTGCCATGTAAGTTCATGCTGAATTGAACCCTTAGTTTGTGCCCGGTAGCATCAACGTTTGTTTGTTTGTTATTGTTTTTTTTGCAAATCCAAACTTTTCAGTGACAACTGCCCGATAAAAGATGAGAGAAGTACATTATTCATTGATCACTTCGTTTTTCCAATTCTTCAATTGATCACCCCGGACTCGGCATGCTGCCACAAAAATCACTTGACAGTTTCAATTAGGTGACTGGCAAGACCTTTTATTTTATTTTTGTGTTTTTTGTTGTTTTTTTTTCTTGATCTTGTGAGAGAGCACTCGAGAGTGGAAGTATATAAATCTACAAATATTATCGAAAGAGGCATATGTAACGATTCCCTTTTAACTGGTGAACTTTTGCAGATTTTCTTTTTTAATTTTATTGTATCGACTGTTGTCAGTCCCAAAAGGTGTATGAATATGACTGCTGCAGAAATTTCCGAGTCAGTATTTTTAGATGCATTTGAAATGCATATTATCAATGTCCAATTCAGACTCGTTATTGATATTCCGGTGGAAACACATCAAAAGCTACTTTTACAAGCTGAGCAACTCTTACCTGAAACTGCAAACATCAAAATATTCCGAAATCTGAAAAATTTCATTTTATTAGATTATAATTTGTATTTTTTTTTCTCTTAATTCAATTGAATTACTCTTTCCCTTGTGGTGCCTGGACACGAAAAAATTGTAGTAAACAATAAAAATGAAATAAAAAGGCTTTTAAAGAAGCCAAGAACGCTCCCCTTACATTACAGGCCCCATCCCTGAGATATCTCATTATGTATAAGCAAATATTCCAAATCTAAAAAGTCTCCAATCAGAAATTCGGGTATCCCTTACTCGAAATACATGGGGCCATTCTGGCCTCGGGTACTCCAGAAAAGAGTTACACTGCATTGAATACGTGCATAGTTAATTTCCCTAAAATTCACGGATATGTATGCTTACTTGCAATCGGAAAGTAGATTGTTCCTATAAAAAAAAAACTTCCGTAAGCCGAAGTGTAGTGTAAAGTAGCGACTGCAGTTAATTTCTAAGGCAAGAATTTTTTGAGCGTCCATCATCATCATCATCATCATCATCATCATCAGTCTTTCAGCGTCCGTCATTGGACATAGACCTTCCCCAGGATTTGCCACACTTCTCTATCATGGGCGTCACGGAGCCAGTACTTCCTGAACTTGTCTAGCTCGTCTCTCCATCTAACATTTTGCCGGCCTCGGTTGCGCATGTGGTCTCGGGGAATCCATGTTGTGAGTCGTGATGTCCATCGATTGTCTGCCATTCTTGCAACATAGCCAGCCCATCGCCATTTGAGATTTTTTATGGATTCTATGATGTCTCTAACTCTTGTCTTTTCCCGGATGTGCTGTGCTGTTTTGTGGTCTCTCCATGTGAGGCCCAGCATTATTCTTTCATGTGCACGTTGCATGGTTCTCAGCTTACGGGTCTGTCTCTTGGTTAAATTCCATGTTTTAGCTCCATAAGTGACTATTGGAAGGATGCATTGGTTATGCACCCTTCTCTTTAGGATTAATGGGATCTTAAAAACACTAAGATCGAAATCGAGGACAGAACTCGAGAAAGTAGACCACTACATCTACCTAGGGCAACGAATCTCCATGAGACCCTAAAAAAAAGAAGAAATCAAGCGAAGAATCACACTAGGATGGCAAACCTTTGGCAGAGCTAGCTCAACCTTCAAAAATAATAAGATTGAGCGTCCAGCAGACCCAAAAATACCAAAAAGATAGTATGTCAGGCTGAGTCATTGGAGATTCTGATAATAGAAGGTACAGGAAACTGGGGTGTAGATGAGAGAAAAAGAGGGGGATAAGGTGTGTGCTGCCTCTATAACTGCTCTACGAAAAGCAAAGACGAACACACATCAGCCATGCGTCATTTGCACAGCACTGATATTCTACGGAAACCTCCTTTAATCTAGACAGCGTTATATCAACGTTACGGACAATTTTATATCGAACCCCTCAGACTCCAGCAAGAGTGAAAACGGTGTATATTTCTGTACGGTTTTGTAAGATCTTTAGAATACTTTATTTACATGAAATCCAGATGAGGGTCTATGGTTATATACACGTAATCTAGGTAGGGTTTACAGCTATTTACTAAAGGTAGCTTTTTCTGGCTCAAGTTCTCAGTGTTGAGGCACATGTGAGAATCGTACCCATTGCATTTGCAAGTAAGTGCCCCCATCCCTATTAATGGTCAATTAATCTGTCAGGAGTGGTGTTAACTCGTAAATTCATGAACCACTTGATACTGCTCCCAATTGACAGTCGAACCGTAGTATAAATGAGCTTTTTCGGAATTATTATAAAAATGAATTGATTCACCTGAACTTGCAAGGGAGGTAACTTCGACTACCCGTAATTCCCTTATTAATGAGATTTGAATGTCGTTTTATTGATTTGAGAGTTAAACTCATAAAGACTATTCCATACAGATCGAACATTGAACTTTTGATTGAATTGAACCGTATAAAAAATGAATCAGTTTACCTAATTCTGCGAAGGGAGATAACCTCAACTATTATTTATTTCTTTATGAATGAGATTTGAATGTCGTTTTATGGATTTGAGAGTTAAACTCATGAACACCAGTCGATACAGATCCAGTGCTGAACCTTTGATAAAATTGAACCTTGAGTAAGCTGTAAGACATGAGTGTGATTGGCTCGACATGGAGCTCACGTACTCGCACAGTGGTTTAGCAAATACTTAGATATCCATCAATTGTTTTTATGTAAAGGAGCAGATGGGTTATTATTGAAATGTTATAGACTGTAGTTTTAAGAAGATGGTAAGGATTAGGAAAGAATCGACCTACGGTAATGAAAGTTCCTAGCAAAATTGTGTACTGTAATTGTGGGCAAGGAATGTGATATTAGAATTGATATTTATCCAACTTTGGTTAGTTAAGTAAGCTAAACATTGAAACCATAAGGTCCAGGAAAATCATTGTTACATTTATTGCAACTGGGTCGTCGTCTCTTTTATCGGTCACAGAACTGCCCCATATCTTGGAAACTATTGAAGATAAAAGTACACGATTGCCATCTCTCGATAAAACTTGTTTTGAAAATTAATTTGGTCTGAACTGGCCAGACCCATTAGTCATGCTTTTTGGAGCCTAATAACTCGGAAACTAATGACAATACGAAAATGATGTTTTCACCAGTCCATAAACAGTTATTGTATGATGTATTAGGTATTCAGAAAGTGTGATTGTTTTCAGTAGTTGTGGAATGGTGGTATTTTCCATGAAGTAAGTCATTTTTAATAATCTTCGCTCATATCGATGTACAATACAGCTAAACGCAGCACACAGACAACACTATTTTACATCGGTATAAGCAAGGATTACTCCATTTTTAGTGTATCTAGAACGGATTGATTTTTTCTGATTATGTTTTCGCCGAACGATAGAGCATCAAAAAATAAGTACATATTATTCTTGCAAGAATTTATTAAGTTCTAAAACTTGTAACAGAGAAAATAAAACTTGTTTACATTCAGCATACAAGCGATGGAGCATTACATCTTCACTATTAGTGAAGATATCCTTATCTGGTATTATGATAATCCGATTAATGAATGTTTATCATTTCTCAACGTAACAGAGCAAGAACAGCACACAGTGACGAGATTTTCGTAAGCGCAATACCATAACAATATTCTAATCTATATCGTGATGATACGATTTGTCAAGGGATATAACTCCAGACGCTTATTATAGATTAGTTTCCCCTTATTTATTTATCTTTTTGCAGTGCCGCTCGGGAATATGGGCTTTTTTTTTATATCAACTGTACGTTATCTTCAGAAATGAATGGAACTTTACAAAATTTATATCTCAGAATATTTTAATAGAAAGTCCATATTAATATAACAAAAAATCGTTTTTAGCTTATATGTAGGAATTTTAAAGAAGAAATCGAATATATGACCCAGACAGTGATATTGGAACCTTTCCTTTAATTCTGATTTCATGTCCACTTTGTCTACCTTTAGATGTCTATTGTAGACATCTATAGGCTTCTTGCACTTTTCAGCTTGTAGTTTCTCACACTCTTTCTTTGCAATCCAAACTCTTGGATGCTCGTAAGATTCCTGCAGTGACGAGTGCATATTGAAACCCTGACTACAGATTTCAACCCTCCTCAAAGATTTTCTTGTGTGCTTTTGGATGTGTCCTTCATGTTTTATTTGCGCTGAAGCACTCCTGACGAGACTGGATTCTCTTACTCTGGGTTGCACATTTTGCTCTGAGATCCCTAAGTCAACCTTTCATATGGGAAAGGTCTCCACTACCAAAGGAAGTAAAGTAGCTCCATAACATTATGGATCCTTCAAAGTGAACTTGAACAATGCAGGGCACAAACTAACAGGAAAAATTAGCATAAACTAATAGAGTGATAAATAAAACAGGTCTGGTTAGTCACTCGATAGAAACCATCACGTGATCAATGAATAAGTCACTTCTCACTTTGTGTTCTATGGTGATCATTAAAATGTTCGAATTTCCAAGAAACATGTGTTAACACAGTCAGACACAGACTAAAGAATCAAGGTAGCATACTTTTACATTGTAAATTGACCCCCCCCCCACTAGAACGTATTGGAAGGTAAAAAAAAAACAAAAACATTTCCTGCCATACTAAAGAGTGAATATTAAAATTTTCGGACCTCTGGCTACATTGATTTGGTATATACCCGCGATAAATACGTAGATGTCCAGCCAGACCGACTTGAAAAAATGAGGAAACGTATGTTTAGAGTTTGAGTGACGGTTCTTTCTAATATGTAATAATCTGGCTTCGGAAATCAGAGAGTAATTTGTATGACCATAGCAACTAAGCCATCACTAAGAAGACTACTTGAGGAAACTGACACCACTAGGTGTTTCTTGAGTTAGCAACTAGGTGTTATATGTAAGGGATGAATCGATAACCGTAATCGAAGTTCAGATTACAGGAATGTCCCGGTGTTTGATAAGAGTACGACCGACCTCGACTGAATTTCGGTTCTATATTTATTTGTGGTTGTCAGGGAGAGACTTCAGTCATTGAATGGTGCCATCATTCTGTGAGTGGAGCCTCTCCCTGACGACTGCGGACAGGACTGGAGGGAAGAGGTGTTAATTGCTAGTTGCTTTTCTTTCGTATCCGATCATTGAACAAAATTCAAATTAAAATCTGAAATGGAGGCAAGGAGAGAAACCGAGAGAGAGGTGGGGATGAGAAAGTTTCAGAAAGTTCGGAAGAAAGAGGAAAAAGAAGGAAAGTTTGAAACAGAAATAATGTAAAGCAATGAAAGGAGAGAGAAACAGAAATTGAAATAGATTACCAAAAAAGAAAGGGAAAAAGAAAAAAAGAAAATAATGCTGGAATGAATGACTATAAAAAAGAAAGAAAAAGAAGAGAAAAGAAGAAAGGAGCGATAAGCTCAAATGAATGGCAAGAAAAGGAGGGAGAAAGAAAGAAAGAAATCATGAACAGTTCTGTAAAAGAAACTCAAGTATTCTGGAAATTTACTTTCGTCACACAAAAATATGTTCAGAATGGTGGGGATAGCTAGCTAGCTATCGAGATATCTATTACCAGCCTAAGACATACATATATATATACATATATATATATATATATATATATATATATATATATATATATATACATATATACATATATATGTACATATATACATATGTACATATACATATATATATATATATATATATATATATATATATATATATATATATATATATATATACTTATATAGATAGATAGATAGAGAGAGAGGGGGGTGATCAACAAAGATAGATATATATGAGCAGAGATTGATACAATATGAACAGACTTTGATAGATGTGATAGATTTGAATGGTCAGTGATACATAAGTAGATAGATCGATCGATAGATAGATTGATAAATGGATGGATGGATCATGCTTTGTATTACCTGGTTTATCCAATTCTACAGTACATCATTTTCTCGTTAAGTTGTAACAAAGGATATAGGTTCGGATCAGTCCCAACCAATCTCAACGATATACAAGATATTATAGGACGAAAATAGAGACCAAAATTGCATTTTGAATAAAAAAAATTTCAAAAGAAAAAGAAAAAATAGGTCTGGTTTGTCACCCCCCCCCCCCAAACCCTCCCATGACCAACGTCTATTGGCTGCACGATGTGTTGGGGACGATGAAATATTTTTTTCCATTAGAAAAGAATGGTCGATGGATAAACTACTTCTCTTACCTTTTGTTTAAGCAGTGATCACCAGAAAGACTGAATATTAAAAAAAAAACAGGGGATCAATTTAGCATAAATCTACATTGCAAACTGAATCCCTGCACACACTAAAAAGCCTTGAAAATTAAATGAAATAAAATTAACTTTCTTTCTATGCATAATGAGTGGATTTTTAATTTTCCAGTCTTCTGTCTCCATTGGTGCGTCAGCCTGAAAACAAGGAGAAACCTATATTGATAGTTTTAGTGGCAGTTTTTTATTGACAGTTTCTAATAGAAAATTTGCATGTGATCTTGCTTATGCACGTTTATTGATCGCAGCGCCAATATTTTCTAGTCATATATAGATCGTCAAGCCGCTTTTTTTGGCCAACCACGATTTTGCCCACGATCTCTGGGTGCCCTGTTGTGAGTCGTAATGCTCAAAGTTTGTTTCATATTCTTACAACATGACTTACCCATTGCCATTTAAGTTTTCAGATGGATTTTATGATATCGCTGACTCCAGGTTTTTTCCTCTCATATACTGCAATGTCTTCTTATCTCTTCATCCGATTTTGAGCACGATTCATCCTTGTGCACTTTGCAGGGTTCTCAGTTTGAGGGTCAATATTTAGATTGGATTCCATCGGTTGTAAACCTTTCTTTTCAAGGCTAACGGGGATTCGTTATCAGTAATAAATTAACGTTTCGCTCACTGCACCGAGCAATATTGCATATTGTTCTCAGCAGAGTTGTGTATATGTATCACTGTTTATCGCATATATCATCATTGGGGCGTCAGAGTGTCAAGTGCACTTGGGCAATTGTTCGTAAAACCCACATCTGGTTTGCCAGGTCTATTAAAACTTAGTTCTGCTTATGATATCCGGTATCTTTTCATGTTCTTACATCTAGATACTGACCATACTCGATATTAAATTCGATGATCGTTTGGGAATTGGTGCATCCCACAAGATATGGTGGTTATACCTTAGCCTCAAAGAGAGCTTCATCAATTCTGGCCTTTTTGCTGAGTGTAAAGTAGGGGGGCGTTGGGTCTTTAGTATGATTAAGTGGCTGATTGAACAACATTCGACTGAAGTGAAGGAGAGCACTTTCCCACTTGGCCACGGTGATCGGTTGTCAGTTGAGTTTTAGTGCTTGAAAAGCAAATTAACTAATGGCATTCAGTTTGTTGTTTTCTGGGTTTTTTTCGGGTTTTTTTTTTTTTGCTTTTTACTTTATTCGTTTATTGAAAGAAAATCAAGTTACACGGACTTTTACAAAAACTATTTCTTTCCTTTCCCCAGTCGAAAAACAGCTAGCTACATCAGAAAATCGACCGAGGAATTACATATATATATATATATATATATATATATATATATATATATATATATATATATATATATATATATATATATATATATATAAAACTAACACAAAGTGCATAAATCTGCAGACATAGATATTTGATAAGGATAGCTTAATCGGGTACAACCAGCTGATCATCTAAATTTATATTTGGAAGAGTGCTTCTGACCAGACAGGCACCGATGTGATGCCCATTGGCATTGCTTTGTGTAGTCTGGGGCAGTAGGATCGTGGTTCACCCGGTGACTTAGTCAACTGCTCTTATGTCCTCGGAACACCAGCTGCAAAGACTAAAGAGATTTTTTAGATGAAATTCTTTCCCCACACGTTTGTGCGTGAGGTTCCCCGAGTTAAACCAACCTTATTCCACATCCTGTTTTCATTGGAGTTCCGGTAAATAAGAGCTTAGTCGTGCAAAGAGCCAGGTGGGGAACCTTTGGATGGACAGCATATCATCCGTGGCACTGACGCCTTTGCAGAAGAGGCAGCAGAGACTGGGCAATGTCTGCCTCTGCCCACTCACAAATCCAAAATTTCACACACTCGCTCACTCGCTCATAAAAACGGTGAGCAGATGAGAACAGTTGAGCAATTTATCTTATTCAATGTAATATCAATTCTGTCGTGGTGGTCGGGGTAATACAAATTTAAGGCCTACAGAAGTAATCTCAATTTTACTGTTGCATTCGGGGATCTTACATTACCTTGACGAACCATCACTCACTAATTGGCGACTTTCATTTGTAGATGTTTACTTAGCTTCATTTGGCACAGGGCAACATTTTTGGAGCACGCAGTGAGGCCTGACTCTCTCCCCTTGTAATTGGGTACTCCATTAGCTTGGTAGCCATAAATCTGTGAAATTGTCCATGTGTTTTTGCCAACGTATATGTACGTTAAGGTATTTATCTTTGCAAATATGTCTTGTCGACATGATAGTCGACGGAAAAGATAGCTGTTCAGTGGTTACGAGGGCAAACCACTCTCCTGTAACTTCCAACTAATCAGTATTAACTAAAACTCGTTACACCCATTTTCTGACAGGAGCCATCACGAACTGTGAAAGGTAGAGCGTCAGCTCTTTAAGAGACAACTCCCATTGGAGTACGTACGACTGGTGATTAAATAACAATTTCCATTCCTTAGTGATCCTTGCAAGTCTCGAGTCTGGTCGAAACAAGGGCTCTCATTCTTACAAGTTTTTATGGCCAGGTAAGAAGTTCACTGTAGGATACCTCAACCCTAATTAAACAGCTTAGAGTGTACTCAATTAGCTGCTGAGCAAACAGGAAAATTATCATCATGAAGAGTTTGCAACGCACTTCGCTCATACCAAGAACCGAACCCGGGGCTTCCTGCAGACGTGCCAAACATAACACAATCCCAGCAAACCCCCATCATAAATGATAACAGTTAAGAAGAAGGTTGTTACACCCATTATTATCCTTGCCAAGGGAGAGTATCATCCTCATCATCATCATCATCATCATCATCATCATGATAATAATAATAATAATAATAATATTAAGTAACATTATCCTTTTTGACTTTTTAATAGTTCGCTTTGAATTGAATTTTAAACGAAAGAGGAGGATGATTGATTATAAAATCAATATTGCACTCTGAGCTGGAAACAGCCGTTCAGCTTTGTGAGTCAATTGATATTTACGTTGAAGACAACGTGACGAATAGAGTTAATTATTTCAGTAGAGCAGAAAACAGAGAAGGGCAGAAGAGGAAAAAGGTTAAGGAAATAGATGATAAGAGGTCGAAAGGTCACAAAAAAGAAGAGTACAAGCCTGATCAGTCGCTCAATAGAAACCGACATGTGTTGAGGGTTATCAACTAAATATTGGGAAAATGAGTGATCGATGAATTACTTACTTTTTCTGACTTTTGGAGGAGGGTGATCACTAGATTAGTTCGAATTTGAAAAAAAATCAATTGTGAATGCTGCCAGACTCAAACTAAGGGACTAATTCAGCATAAACTAATATTGTAATTTAAACCCCTGCTAACAAAAATGTTCTACATATATTAAGGAGTAATTGTTTAGATTTTTGGCTCTCTAACTCCAGACTGAACATGTGATACGTGCATATCCTAGCTTGGAATTCGAAGGGAGCTATGTTGATAGCTTTTGTGACAGTTCTGGTTGATGGTCTCTTATGGCTCGAAGAATACAGTGTCATACGAGAGGGAAACAAGAAACAGTTTTTCCTTTGTTTTGTTTTTGTTTTTGTTATTTTTTGCCATTTGTTGTTTTTTTGGTGGGGTGCTCTTTTTTTTGGGGGGGGGGGTAATGGAAATAATGAAAAAAGTAGAAAATGGTGAGCTGAAGAAAGTTACAGAAATTAGACTGAGAGAGAGAGACAGAGAGAGAGAGAGAAAGGGAGAAGAGAAAGATAGAGAGAGAAAGAAAGAAAGTGAGGAGACAAGAGAGTAGAGGAGAGAGTGATGAAAATAATCTAAATTGAAAATCGTTGAGATGGAGATATGATTTCGCAGAGTATGTGAATTCCCAAGAGCCTTTTAACAATATATATATATATATATATATATATATATATATATATATATATATATATATATATATATATATATATATAGGGGGGGGATAGACAGACAGGGTTGGAGGATTTGTGTGTGTGTGCAAGCGACAGCGCTTGTGTGAGTGTATGCTTGTGTTAATATTCGTGTCTGTATTCATGTGTGATTTTGAGTGTGTATGCATTTGTGGGTGTGCGTCTTCGAGTACCGAGTGTAGGTGTGCATATGTGAATATGGGGGGCGTGTCTATGCTTGTTTAGCGTTTGTGTGCATGTGTGTGTGGGGTGGAGATAAGGTTTGGTAGCTTGATATACAATTTGTATACTCACGGGACTGTGGCACCAAGTCACAAACAAATGGGATATGCCTCCCACGACGTCCCTAAAGGGTAAAGAAAAACATGAATATCGTCTCGCCAGGGAGGAATGCAGAATCATGGCACTGAAATTGGTTTAATGTGACGACAACGTAAATCTCTGACTGAGATAAGTGAATCGATTGGTGGTTATGATTCAAGAGAGTCTTTTCGTTTGTCGGCTTGCGAGAAAAAGAAAAAACACACCTATCGTTTCAGATCAAATAATATATAGCGTCGTCTCACCTTTCAAGCTCAAGTCTCTTGACATTCTCATCTAGTCGGTTAATATAAATCGTACATCCAGCTAGAAATTAAAGGACCCCAGGTGAGAGGGTTGACTCCTTAATTTAGTGAAATTTTATGGAAGAGAAAAATTGGAACTAAATAAACATACTATACGGCTTAACTGGCGAAAAACACCTACAAAGGCTGAATCCTTATTCAATCTATTTACACATATATCATTGTTATTATTAATATATCACTTTGCCTAGACAACGTAAACAGAATAGAAAATAGGGCTGACGCATGAATGGAACCTGTGATCAATATGGTAGCCGCTTCAGCATAATGGTGCTCTGACGATTGAGCTAAACAGCCGTCGGTAATGCAAAGGCCCAAATAGCTGTTTTCACACTAAATTCTCATTCCGTTTTATTCTTGGTCTATATCTGCTCTCTTCGTTTCTTTCAACGCGACAATTATATATTAAGAAATGGATATATATGACCCGACAGAATGATTATAAATTGCGTTTTACGATACTGAAATACTTATTTTGGAACGATCTTGCGTCATTTACATAACTGTTACGTTGGAACTAATAGAGTAGATATAGATTGAAAATAAAACAGAAGGAGAATTAGGATGAAATGTTTGCATTATTGGCAGTCGTTGTGCTCAGGGGAGAAACAAAGCTACCTTGAAGGGACTACCATATCGATTGCAGGTTCGATTCCTACGACAGCATAGATTTCTTTTCATTGATTATTCTTTTTACCTTGTTATTTCATAATGCCAGCATAAATGAGGTAGGCGAACCATGATTTATAAATCTTTTGGATGCCTTACACCATTGGGGGCCAGGGAAGCATTTTTGAACAGACCGCACCCTCAGTCAAGCCTCAGTGTACATCAGTGAATTAATGTTTCATGTTGGGAACATAACGACTCGGATCATGAGCATAGAATGGAAAGTTGTGAATACAAGAGGAAATATTTGATGAGGCTGCATATTCATCTGTTGTTCTCACGCTGGGAAATAAGACCAACAAAGTCTGGCGGTATCGTAAATTAATGTTTGTACGCCCTTAGTTATTGGTAATGATGTTCCTGCTCCGAAACCGTACATGACCCCACGGTCATCGTCTGATAAAAGCTTTGTTGGCGGAACAGCTGCTGTATTCGCTGCAGCATTTGTATGGAGAAAATGTATGCACGTACACACACACACGCACACACACACATAAATATATATATCTAAGATGTTGAGAACTTTACATCACAGATCAGAAACAAAGGCATGGCAAAAATCAGCAAGTCTCAGATCACCTATAACACAGCTACATTAAAGTATGCAAAAAAATTGTTTGTTTCCATGGGGTATTTGTTTGCACTCCTTGAAAACAGGTCTCCCTGAAAAAAAAATTTCTTTTCTTTTTGTTTTATCAAGGATTTTCTCTAAAAAAAAAAACTCCATTTGCGTTAGATACACGTAATCAAATTATATCTCCATTTGGATCAGCATCATCTAGGCTGATTTTTTCATCACTTATAAGATGAAAATCCGGTAGAGGGGACTCTCCCCAATCCTCCCTATCTTATATACTATCAAACTATACGGCTTTCAAACCTGATAGAAATTTGTCGTTTCAGATTAAATGATTTTTCAATGTGATCTCAGTTTACAATGCAGTTGTAATGCTGAACTTGATCTTCACTTTAGATACATTCAAAATCAGCAACCCTGAATCGCCTACAGCTCACAGTTTAAAGTTGAATTTCACAAAAAACGAGTTTTATCGATTTCAATGTGAACTTTGTTCGTGCTCTCAGAAAACAGGTTCAAAATATGTTTTCATTGTTTTTTTTCATCAAAGATTTCCTTAAAACTATTTGAGTAAGATTATACGTATGTTTTTATCAGAATCATCGAAGAAGCTTCTGTTCATTATTCATTTGAACGTACTCACAAGTGAGGGGGTCAATTCTTTAAGAAAAATCTATCGGGCTGTAATACGTCGTTTCATGATGATACAATAGCCGAGTCGTTGAACCTCGGAGAATAAACAAATGCGAAATCAGCAGCTCACAAGTTACGTGCAGTATACATTTTAAGGTCAAATTATACAGAAAGAAGTTCGGCGCTTTCTACAAAGTCTTTTTTCGCGCTTTCAGATAACAAGAGCAGAATCACGTGTTGTTGTTTTTCAATTCTATTTTCTCAAAGTTATAAGGGACCATGAATGCGAATTTCTCTTTCTCTTAATGTCTGAGTCAGTTTGACCAAGTTTATGAGGAAAAAGAAAGTTTGGAAAGATTATTTTGAGAATCGAACCTGACAACAAAATATTTTCTTCAGAGAATAAAAAATAACCTTAATCTGACTCAAATCCAGATCCAAGCATAACAATAAAACATAAGCGCAATTTCAATCCAGTAGTCCGCTTTGAGAAGTAAAATGCAGAGGCCAAAAATAATCAAATGGATTCTCAGTTTATACCATGTTAATACTCAAGGCTTTGAGACGGGCTACGCATGCCTGACGGGTGCTTTTATGAAAGGTTTATCAAATATCATTTGCTTCAGGGTTTTGGCAAAATAATGGAAATACTTGTAATTCTGGACTTAAATACTACATAAAACTTCAAATGACTTCCCTGGACAATCTATCAATTTTGGCTGACTATCTGCATACCATGGCGCAAACACTCTTCCCCATTGCCGATAGTGCGCTCATCTACACCGCCAGAGTTGTTAGAACTTGCTTAGAATGCATGGAGATGAACTACAATACGATCACCACATCTCCATAAAACAAAGGATCTGTCAATTGGAGAAGCCATCAATGAAACAATTCCTTTCACCAACGCCCCTGAAAGAGCTTGAATAGATTTGCTTCGGGAAATTGCTCTAAATTCCTCTCTATACAGTCAGAAAGATTTATGAATCTATTCCTCAATGCTAAAGGAGGGTCAAGTCCATTTTCTTTTTTTGATTGAATAAAAATTGGTTATGTATGTTTTTATTTGATTATAAGAGATGGTAGCCCAAATTACTATTTGTACTCTCGAGGGGACTGTACTACTAAACAATCGTCATCGTGTCATAAAAATGGGAAATGCCCCCAAGATGTTCCTGAAGGGGTAATGAACAGTATGGACATCATCAAATCAGAGGGGAATGCAGAACCGTCAAAATTGCTTCAATTTGTTGATAACGTAAATCACAGACTGAGATAAGTGAATCGTTTGAAGGGAACCTGTACCTGGACAAATACCACAGTGCATGGTAGTTGTCTCTTTGGGGGGAAAGCCGTTCCAAATTGGGTAATGTAGAACGTCGTCCTGCCTTTCCAGCTGAAATATATGTGAACTGCTTAGTTTATTGGCATGGTTATCTACTCAGGTAATTCAAATCGCACCCAAGAGACATAGATTGAGATTTGGGAATCTGTTGAGGCAATCCTTGAGAGATCACAACATTTAGTCAGATTTTATGAAAAAGGAAAATCTGTATCAAATAGACATCCACTAAGCCAAACGCTGACATCTTATTTATGCAATTTTTGTACATACAAATATCTCTTTGTTATTGTATAATGCCAGCAGAAATCAAGTAGGTAAACAATTTTTTATAAATCTTTTGGATGCCTTACTCCATTGGGGGCCCGGGAAGCATTTTCGAACAGACCACACCCTTAGCCAAGCCTCAGTGCACATCAGTGAATTAATGTTTCACATTGGGAACATAACGACTTGGATCATGAGCATGGAATGGAAAGTTGTGAATACAAGAGGAAATATTTGATGAGGCTGCATATTCATCTGTTGTTCTCACGCTGGGAAATAAGACCAACAAAGTCTTGCGGTATCGTAAAATTAATGTTTGTACGCCCTTAGTTATTGGTAATGATGTTCCTGCTCCGAAACCGTACATGACCCGACGGTCATCGTCTGATAAAAGCTTTGTTGACGGAACAGCTGCTGTTTTTGCTGCAGCAAATGAATGAATATATATATATATATATATATATATATATGAATATACATATATATATATATATATATATATATATATATATTCACACACACACGCACACACACACACACAATGAAGGAATACATAATCTATCAAAATAATTACAAATGCCTTATTGTTATCCGGAAATCTATTTGAATCAATATCCAGTGTTTACAAGGTGATTATGGAAGCGTAACTAGAATAAACAATCAAAGAAATGGGCTGTTACAGGGATCGACCCTTCCCCCGACAGGAAGCCATCTTGGTGTGATGCTGTATTGTATATATATATATATATATATATATATATATATATATAATATATATATATATATATATATATATATATATATATATATATATATATATATAATATATATATATATATATATATATATATATATATATATATATATATATATATATCATCCATTAATATAAGCTATCTTAAAGATCATTGACAAGGACTTTTTTACATAAATTTTCTTCATGTACCAGAACACACATGCCTGGTTCTAATCAATGCAAATATTGTCCAAACGTTTTGGATATAGCAATCAAGATTAGGAAAAAAACTTTTAGAAATGTTTTTAATACTTTAAAACCAGTTTTTTGCCGTTGATACATTATGGTGACGTCAGGCATGAGATGAATTTTTCTGTATGCTAAATATATCCATCAATTGTTGAAACCTTTTGAAATGACAGTTCCCAAGTCGAACAAAATTTTATTTGGTTCCGGATTTCTTAATTTCATAATAAGACCTCCAAGAACTTGAAGCCATTTTTAAGAATAGATATTGTATTTGTTCATCGTTTACGAGTATCTGGTTGATACTCATGGAAATATAAGCGACAAGCAATCTATATCCATTAATATGAGCACAAATAGCACTTTGACCCGGCAAATGGCCATTTAAATAACGGGATGTGGTGTTAATTGTATGTCGAACATACAAGTTTGATAAAGGAAGCGGAAGGAAGGTAGGAAGAGAGAAATTTGCAAAAGAATAAAATAAATGTGCTAATAAAAAGTGGAAGGAACAAAAAAGGAAGAAAAACTGCAAACGAAGAAAAGAGAATGAGATCAAGTGAAGAAAAAAAATTTGAAAGTGAAAAGGAAGGGAAGAAAGACAAATGCATGAACATTTCAAAGGTATAAATCAAAAAGTTAAATTCGAAATAAAGAAAAAGAATGAAAGAGAGAAGAAAAAAAATAAAAACTTGAGTTTGACAAAGAAAGAGCTGTTTGAAGGAAAGACGAGAGAGAAAAAGAAACTTCCTTTAGAATGAGAAGCCGTGCAAATAAAAGCAGGTCTGGTTAGTCTCCTTATAGAAACCGTCAGGTGACCGACATCTTTTGGCAGTATACGGTGTTTGGGGATGATCAATTAGACAAAGAAGCAAGTGATCAATGAATGAGTTACTTCTCTTGCTTTTTGTTGGATAGTGATCAGTAGAGAATCCTAATTTTCAAAAAACAAATGGATGAAAACTAAAAAAAATCAATTCAGGTTATATTGCAAACCGAAATCACTCTTTATAAGTATTTAGGGAGTGGAAAAAACTTTTTCCATGCATGATAAGGAATGAATGTTTAAGTCTTCAGCCCTCTAGCTCCATTGGTTCAACCTGTACCCATGACATAAAAATATACCCATCGCTGCGTATCTAGAATGATAGTATGGTATCTCCTAGGAGAGCACACTGTCATGGAGCAACCGTTTTTGCTTGACAAGAGAACCGGTGGCATTGTCCGGCCCTTGCTTGACCAGATGATTGACTGCAGACCATGGGCACATGGCTGCAGAATAATCGTGTTGCTGCATATGGTATTGGTATTCCCAGACAATCAACCATCTATTCCATTACCAGGCTCGGCATTGCTCAACATTCGATGATCTTACGAGAATCGGTGTATCCAATGCGATTTGACTACATACATACAAACATGCGTACATACATACGTACTTGTATTTGGAGATAAACATATTTGGTTCAATTGAATGAATTGTAAACTATGTTATATCATATATAAACTTGTTTGAAATGATCTCTCGTCATTACATAGTTAATGTATCACTCGACTTTGATAAAATGAATAGAATGAATAATTAAAGAAAATGGGGCAGCTGCAAGAATTGGATCTGCCACCGATAAGGTAGCCGCTTCAACATAGTAATGTTCTTACCATTGAGCTCAGCTGCTACCTATAATGCAAAGGCCTAGATATCTGCTTTCGACCTAAATTTGTGCTCGTTTATTACCCGTATATCAGATCCTTTCAACGCTACACTTATGTATTAAGAAATGGATGTAGGTGATCATGCAGCAGCCCCATTTTCTTTAATTGTTTATTTTATTTACGTTGCCTAGGTTGAGTGATACATTAACCGTGTAATGAAGGGAGATCATTTCAAATAAGTTTCTGTATCATATAACAAAGCTTATGATTCATACATACGTACATGCATATACCAAACCTGACCAACCTGAAAACTGAGAGAAACTTATGTTGACAGTTTCGGTTGACGATTTCTAATACAGTAAAAAAAAAGCAATGGAAAGAACATGACAAGAAAAACACGTAAATCAAAGGAGAAAAATGTCAGGAGAAAAATGAATAAATGCAGATCTGCTAAGTTATTTAAGAGAAACTGTGAAATTACCAATGTCTTTTGGTAGAAAAAAAAGGGGGTATTAATAAATATGTCACTTAAGTCGCCTTTTGATCTCGGGCAGTGATCACTGTAAAGTCTGAATTAAAAAAGAAAAGTTGAAAGGCTGCAGGACATAAACTAAAAAGCCTCTTTTGCATAAACATACAATATAAATTGAACATTGTCCTAAAATATTTCAGGTTGGGGAATTTCCAAATAAAAACAAAACATTTTTTCTAAAAATGATAAGGATGAATACCTTTTTCAGCCTTCTATTTCCATTGGTGAAGATTTCTACACGTGCCCCATACATAGATGTACTTGAACAAAAACGAACTTCAAAATTGTTCTTTTTAAACTTACTGCTTTGACAAAGCATGATTAATTTGATTTAAATACAACTATTTTTGTATTGTCAACTTAATAAACATAGGCACATACATATATAAATAGCCAGGCAGAACCTTTTGAAAACTGTAGAGACCTGTTTTCACAATTTTGGTTGGTTTCCAACAATCGTTAGAAAAAGAAAAAAAATCAGAAAATTGATGACTGTTGCTCCGTTGGTGCGGCCTTCACAACTGATATATACATACATAAAGAGATAGCCAGTCAGAACCACTTAATAACTGGAGAAACCTATGTTGATAATTTGGTTGACGGTTTCTGATAATCAGTAGAAAAAGGGAAAAAATAGAATAATTATGACTGTTACCGTTGAGGTGACGGTGTCAGGAAAAGGAAGAGGGGGACGAGAAAAAAAAACATTAAATCCTTTATATGAAATAGGAAGCATAGAAAGAAGGAAAATGTTAAATAATAAAATCTTTCTGACACTTTCACATTTTTCTCAATTACAAAATTGATTAATCGATTTACTTTTGGGAAAATTGTGCCTACCATTTTGGAATCGGAATTCTAAATCGAATCTTTCTGGGAATTACCGTCTGAAAGAAGAAAATGAAGGGAAAAAAGCTTCCGCTTAATTTTATTTTTTTTTCCTTCTTTCTTCGTTCTTTTTTTTTCTTTTTCTTTTTTTTCATTTTTCAGAATTAATTAACTTGAACCTAATATCAGCACAGCATGAGGGTCGGGGAGAAAGGAATATAAAATCTGTGTTCTTCCGAAACAGAAGTATCTGAAGGAAAAAAAATAAACCTGTACAAATAAAATGAAAGAATTATCTCCCTTGTTTCCTGATATGAATGATAAAACACTTTGAAATGCCAGATCTCTCGTTCACCTGTGGCTTGTTAAGGGGCTTAATAGAAATCTTGGAGATTCATGAATGGTAGATGAACCCCATTACTTCCACCTTCAAATCACTTAATCATCAGAGGTTGCTTCAGATAGCTACTAGAGATGTCCTCAAGGTTAAACATCTTTTATAATTCACACACCTGCTGAGCAATTGTTCTTCACTTGTTGGATTTGGAGGAATTATACAGTTATTGCCAAATACAGGTATTTCACTTTTAGCACAAGGAAAAAGCAAATAAAGCGTCCAGGTGTTGTTATGCAATAAGCTGTTACAGTGGCAGCATATACCCTCTTATCAGGCTACATAAAGATTCACAGCTTTTTCAGCCACAAGATGATCTTCCGAGACCTAGACTGGGAAAATGAAGGAATCAGAATAGCAACCTAAGATTTGCAGACGACAACATTTTTTGGCTGAGAACCTCCATGATGCCAGACGAACTAAATGGGGAAAAAGACCATACAATGCCCCCAAAACATTTTAAATCATTATAATATTTTGAAATAACCGGAAAACTTGGATTTGAACCCGAAACCGACTGCATGTAGCAGAAGGTAATCTCTTGGTGAGTCATGAGGGTTAACCATCATAAAAGTGATAAGTATTTCTCTGGATGTAAAGTATCATGTCTGTTACTTATTACCTTATATATTGAAAGGTATAATGGAAACATAACATACACTTGCAGGAACAAATGTAAGGAAGAAAAGAAATTATTGACGAAAACAAAAAGGATTATGTCTACGTCTTACTGGATAAGAAAATGCCTTGTCTGTCACTCAGTAAATTAAGCGTTGGGAACCACGATGAAGGCGTAATTTTACACAAGAAAAGATGAGCCGAGCAAGAAAAAAGAAAAATGTTATATATGAATTTAGAAGAATAATCTGAGTATCATAGTATCCTGTCCTCTCTCGGGTACATTAAGCATCGGGCGATACGATGAAAGCATAAGGTAGGTAGGAAAGAATTGGAGAAATAAGGATAAAGAATGGTTTTATGGATTAATAATCTGAATATTATAGTATGATGTCTACTGTTTAGTAAATTAGACATTGGAAGGTACAATAAGAGTGTTATGTAGACAGGCAAAAAAAATGAACAAAAAGAGAGAGCACTTGAAATAATACTGTAAATACTGTAAATTTTTTGCTGCCGAATAGTAGGTCAGTCATCAGAAGATACAATGAAAGTGCAACGTACGTACAAAGGAAGAAAGTGACAAGAAAGAAAATATTATAGAAAAATGTAAAATTAAGTTCTGGATATTATGGTCTCCTGTCAATAACATGATAGATTGATCAATAAAAGTGTACTGAAGGTGACAGCAGAACTTTTCTGTATCGTATATATGATGAATAAAAGATTATTACAAATTTTCGTCGATATTTAAGATTTGATAAGATGTCAATTTGGCCCTGTCGGTAATCGGTTTGGTTAAACGTTACTGAGCAGACAGACAATGAAGTTTTTACTTTCCTAAATTAGGTGAGGATTGTTCTTGCTTTTCTTGTTACATTAAAAAAACAAGACTTGGGCTGGAGTTTAACAATAAGAATTAAAAACTAGCCGCCAGGGTTAATAATTGAACAACCATAACGTCAAAATTTTGGAGGAGACCTATAAAAACATTCCACTGAAGAATAAGTATGGTCAGAATGAATTCTGTTTATGACATAATTGTCGTTCTCCACTTGAAAATATCTAAAATAGAGTAAAAATAGTACCTACAGGTACGTAGATTCTGTAGAATCAGGATGTTGTTGGTAAGCATGTCAAGATAAGATCCAAAAACGGTGAAAAAAAAAACTTTTTTTTACAAAAATAAAAACATTTTTAGAAGAGTCTAGTGGAGTATTAATATCAGTTTTCAAGTCTTTACACAAAACGGTATGGTAAAGAGCTCAGAAACATACAAACATAAACAAACACAAAAAAGATAGAACCCTTCACTATTTTTGGTGGCTACGGTCGTTCAATAGATACCTGCTTCATCCCAAACCAGTCAGGTACAAAAAAAAAACAATGTGTAGCTTTTGATTCCTCATTTCATCTGCTGATAAGTTTTCTCTGCTGTGAAAACTTTTCATGGACCGAAATAGAATATAAGTGAAGAAGCAATTACCATTCATCAATCTAGGAAATGCGTTTGAGCATCCCCAGAACGCTAAATAGTGATGATAGCACGTTGATGATTTGATAGAAACCAGACTGGCGAACAGCACATGAGATTGGGGTGAAGGAAAGAGAGAGAGAGAGAGAGAGAGAGAGAGAGGGAGAGGGGGAAGTGGGTGCACGCTGTCTCTTTAACAGGTCACTGCAAAACAAACGCTGGACACTATTTTCACACATTAAAAAGGGGAACGAGGCGAACTTTTGAAAAGCGGGGGATTTATGTAATTGGTTCCCTATACTTAATCGGCCTTGCAGTACGTTGTATTTCATTAGGAGTCACCCATCCAAGCACTGACCAGATTGGACGCTGCTTAACCCAAGTGATCAAACAGAAATCGTTATTTGTAGTGAGATATGACCGGCGGTAACGTTGATCTGATTCTCAACTTCTGCTGCCAGACCGGTGACATTTGTTATTATCAGTCAATTTCTCATCTGGATCCGTATGTCATGCGCAGACACATCTAGGCAAGGGTGAACATGGAAGGGGGTGCATACAGCGTATACCTACTTCTCAATTTCTATTTTGGTACACTTTGTCTATTAATCGAGACATTACTGTACACTTAGTTCCCCAACCCCAGCCTTACCGTATACCTAGCTCCCAAAAGCCATTTCGATCGCTGCTTCTAGGATTAATTTCCGTCATTCTTGGATTATGTTCAACGCCCTTTGAAAAAAAAACGGATTAATGTCATGGGAAAATAATTGAAGTTGCAGTGATATTTTAGTGATACTCCTAATATAAATCTAAAAAAAAAACTTTTTATCGGTATTGGAGTCCCGCTCCGTCATCGATGGAAGACACTGTCCTCCGGCTCTCGTTCTTCCGTCTACCAAACCCTTTGATATGTTTCCTCTTGGATTCCAATTTCCTGTAGGTGTATTATGAGGTGACATTTTTGTAGGTCCTGTTTTCTCC